>OX382227.1:20289128-20921857 GCA_947507525.1 Apamea epomidion
AAAGAAAATGGCCAAGAAAACAGAAAAACTTTTAGGAAAACTGGTGTTATAACGTATTATTGAACAAATATTTGTTGATCTTCTATTTTGTTTTGGGAAATCGTGATATGTGGGAATTTCAGTGTTTTTTTAGTAGGTACTGTCTGTATTACACTGAAAATGCTACACGCAAAATTACAAAAATAATGAGCCAGAAGTAACAACCAACATCGTTTCTTTTTTTTTTTCAATAAAAATCCAACCCGTTTCCTGGATAAATATACTGATTTAAAAAATGATAAAAAGCTTTTACGGCTTTGAGAATATTTCATACTTACATTATTTTTTAACACTACGACATTATATTTTCACCCAAATTCGCAAAAGCATGTTATACCCACGCAAGCTGCGTACAATTTACTTTTTCCCCGGCATCGATGATTGGATCCCACTTTCCAATTATGTAGGTATATTTTTCCATTTATTTCCACAACAGTGCGTAATATAATGTTGACGTTGGCCTAGAATTCGTCACTCCAATCAAAATTTATTATGTAAGGGGTGGTGTCAATCAAAATTTATTATGTAATGATACGGGGAGGGCAATTTTTGTCTACAAGCATTTTTTTTTTACTTAATGTGAGAAACCACTTACTGCATTTTATTCTAGGAACTTTAAGTAAGACACCTCTGACTACGAAGAAGAAAAACGCAAGAAGATTTGGATCATTATTGAGTCTTAAAATTGCTAACAAAAATTCGTCTAATGAGATAACCAATGCTCTCTCATTTGGTACGTTTCAAAGTTGGTGCGCTTCGAGGAATACTCCCTTTCTTGGACATAAAAATTAACTGTCTGCCCCAAAAGCCCCATCGTTTCCATATTATACTATGTTTTTTCATATAATCTCTGTTTTGTGTCCATTTTAAAATGGCCGACGTAATACGCCTCATAATGACACTGAATAAATACGAATATCCCAATTTCAACAAATAAATTGAATTTCACTGCTAGTTTATTCAAAATGAAGCCAGATTTGAATAATAAGTAATTAGGGTGAGGTTTAAAATGGCTCTAAATGAATTTAGTTGTTAAGGCAAAAGGGATGCGCATTAAAGTATTTCAAATACTTGCGGGAATTTTAGAGAAACGCGAATCTCGTCGGTATGCAAATTAAAGGTGTGGGTTCCAAAAATTAGAGCCCCTTTTTCCCCATCCAAGGTTACTATGTTACTTCTAATGAGAAACTGTGATGCTCTGTGTGTCGGTCAGGATTCTGAATAAAATCAACCCTAGTCGTTGACTCGTCGCCTGCCTAGCCTTTTCCCAACTATGTTGGGATTGGCCTAAGTCTAAACGGATGCAGCTGAATAACAATATTTTACTTGGAACGACTACCTATCTGACCTCCACAACCCAGTTACTGCGTATTACGATACCCCTTGACTGGTTATCAGATTTTCACGCTTCTAACGACCCGTAACGACTGTCAAAAATCCATAGCTGGGACCAACTGCTTAACGTGCTTTCGTGTATGTAAAGATGGCATCCCATCCACGGATCAGCCTCGACAAGCGTAGCTTAACCTGATCAATCGACCCGAAAAATCAAGCCTAGTGCCTGTTCAAGCTTAATTAAATGAGTGATAAAGCCCTACATTTCATAGATAAGTAAATAAATGTGCACTATGATGTGAAGGATATTATTAGAGTGCGTTTGAATTGCCTTGTGACTGACAGCCCATTAATTATCAACTTGTAATTGGATTGCCCTTATTGTGTCCATGTCAAACTATATTTACAAAGTGTTCTAGACATCTAAAATTATGTTCACGAATTATTTTAGCATTCACAGTAAAGCATAAGACAAGTTTGCGAAATAAACTGTAAAATCATCTTCTGAAATCTAGTTGTTGTGTTTCCAAAACTATTTATCCATCTGTTTTAATATACATACTATCGGCGTATAACCTTATTTCTACGCCTACAATATGTATAACTTATTTACTACAAGTTAGTGCACAGTTCCGTTGGGCAGAGGCGTGATAGTACGAACTACAGTCTACATTCATATCAGCCGCTTTTATTATTTATCACTCCGGCGCGTTGCGTTGTGCCAGTTTGGGGTTCCGCAGCGGAAGTAAAAAAACCGCGAAACGTTTTGTTGAAAAGAAAAAAAAAACACTTTTTATGCAGCTCTTTAACATGCAGTAACAAAAAAAAAAAACAACAATTATGCAGAACGATTTAACGTAATTTTCGTTTAAGAATTTCACTTCAAGCTCCAAAGTTAAAGTTTCCAAATATAATTTAATCTTAAAATATCATAAATTGGTTCAAACCTTCTGTTGGCACAATATAAACTAGTTTGTGAACTTCAAACTATGGCGTAACACGAGGATCGAGTCAGCTGAAAGTTGAGGCAGTAAACTTGCAATATTTACTATAGGATCGGGATAAACTTTGCGCAAGACTACCGTGTACTACACTTATGATTTCAAAGAGAGACCGTGATTTATAATAGTGGAGTAAGACATAAAATTACCCTCTTTTTGTAGGAGTAAATAAAAGTGTAACTGTGTATCAACACCAAAGCGATAGATAAAAAATATTTTGATTTTGCATCATCAAGAAAGCCAGAATTCATCACTATGATTTGGTTTCTAGTGATTACTGTCTAAGTGCCTAAGCATCCCAAAAGCGAGCACTAAACAAGAAATCAAACGTGGCAAATTCGTTCTACGCAAATATTGAACACACACGAGCTCTACCAAAACCGTTGAAATTAATCTAATTAGATAAACGGAAAAATTGTATACACATGTGCCTACTCCGTCAGGAAAATAAAGGGCTAAACTTATGTTAATCGTAGAAAAGGGAGTACCCTTTTCATTTTTTGTAGATTATTTTTTGTGTCTAAGTAGTAACCTAGACACAAAAAATAATCTACAAAAGGAAACAAATGAATACTATATACGGAACCTCTCCCTAGTTACTTCCAATAAATAATTAGATAAACGGAAAAATACTATATACGTATACCTGCTCTTTCAGGAAAATAAGGGCCTGAAGTAATGTTAATCGTACCTAAGGGTACAACTTTTTTGTTGGAAAAATCGTTGTAATCTTGACGCAATTAGGCACAAAACATAATCGACAAAAAAAAAAAAAGCAAACGAGTATTATATACGGAACCTCTCCCTAGTTAATTCCCATACAGCGCGAGTGGTGACGTAATGGTTCCCTTTGTCACATTACCGTATTGTTACATTATGGGCTTACTTAGTTTTACTTAGTTCCGACGTATTTCTGTGCTTACGGCAGTAATTGTTTTTATTTCCCTTTTCCTTGAGAGAATTGATGTTATTTACACTTTTATGTGCGTTTAGATTGTGGGTTTTATGTGTGCTTAATAATGGGATATTCAATTAGGATTGCTCGTACTGAAGATTATGGCTATCTTAAATCACGCTGGAACCCGGTTCTTTGCTATTGCGGACATTTCTATTTACGTTTCTTGAGGTAATTAGTATATTCCTTAGGGTCACCTTTCTATCATTATCATAGCAGACAACCGATTTATAGAATTTGTCTCTTGGTTATTCTGGTTGTCAGACTTTCGAGCTTCAGTTCTGGCAACCCGTAATGACAGTCAAAGATCCAATCATGACAGCCGGGACCAATGGCTTAACGTGCTTTCCGAGGCACGGAGGGGTCTCGGTGGTCACCCATCTACGGACCGACCGCGGCAATCGTAGCTTAACCTGATCGACGCGTGCGGCTATTCACACACAACACCACAATTTCAACACCCTCACACGATCCAACTCGAACGACATAACATACAAAAACCCGTACGTGTACGCTTTCTGCGTCCGCGAACTATGAGTAGATATGATTTCACTTCATGTAAAGTGATAGCCGGCGACAGTGTTCAGTTACGGGTGTATGTCATTTATAGGTTAACGGGAACACGTGTTGGCAAGGGTTTGACACGAGTCGTGGGTACGACCCTTTACAGACCCGTAAATAAATGATTCATCGATTTCGAAGTTATGTTCATGAATACAAAAGCAGTATGTATTCTGGTGAAGAAATAATGAAAAAATGGCTTATACGAATACTCGCAAACATAGGCTTCATTTTCAAAGATTTTTTTATGGTCATTTATATAAATGTAACTGTCAAAAGTTGCATTATTTTGGCAATTGTAGATGCAAAGTCTTAAATTCAGTTTAGTAAATATGTCATGCTAGTCACCGACTTTGATCATTCTCTTTTAAGTTAGGTTAAGCTAATAGTATTTTAAACAAACTCCATTCGTTCGTTCACCTAGCCTTTTCCTAACTATGTTGGAGTCAGCTTCCAGCCTAACCGTATACAGCTGAATACCAGTATTTTACATATAGCGATGAAACACGATAACTCTTAGCAAGACTGGTTGTCAGGCTTTTCAGCTTCTGACTAACTGAAACGACTGTGATCTGGGGGGCAATTCTCGTAACTTTAAGAACGTTCACAGTCTGATCTCAGTATCAATCTGTCAAAAATACCTGTAATTTGCCTACATTTTTGACAAGTTTTTGACATTCATTATCACTGAGATGAGATTGCGACTAGATTTTGAACGTTTTAAATAACGGGAATTGGCCTTCTGAATAACAAACGACAAAACCATTAAGCAACATTAGGATCCTTTACAGACCAAAATTAACGTAAGAAACATTTATAAACGGTTTACAAACACTACGGCCTTCACTGGGTCCAATAAAGAGGCTTCTTTCTCGTATCTGAGACGAAAATAACTTGCGAATCAAAAGGCGACAAAACAACGTGATTACCGCACTTTTTTGAACGTGATTAGACGTCGGCGAGTGTTGATTGAGTGACGCCCACGACATCAACAGTGCATTATGTTTATACGAGTAATAAGCTATCTTGTTACGGGAAAGGACTTCTCATTCATAGAGCAATTTGGAGGTTTCCTGCTTCGTATCATCTTCTATTTATCTATACTAACAATAAAGCTGAAGAGTTTGTTTGTTTTTTTCTTTGTTTGTTTGTTTGGACGCGCTAATCTCTGGAAGTACCAATCGCATTTAGAAAATACTGTTTGTATTTCATAGCCCAATTCTTAAGGAAGGATATAGGCTATTTAACATCACGCTTTGACTCTTAGGAGCCGAACAAAAAGAAAAAAATGTCAGAAAGATCGCTAAGCTAAAACGAAGTGACAGCTCGGGCAGGTGATGCGATGTGACGCCGGGCTAAGAAGAAATTTCACGCGGACGAAGTCGCGGGCAGAAGTTAGTTCGCTTATAAAATGACTAGCGAACCGGCCCCGCTCTGCACGGGTTCACATGTGAAAACATAGAGATTTCTGTGGTATATCTATAAGTTAATTATATGAATGTGTAGTGTAACATATAAACTCCGGTATAAACGCTCAAAATAATGGTGAAAACCGTATTAAAATCCTTTGTGTAGTTTAGAAGATCTAAGCGGTCACACAGACAGACACGAAAAGTAACTTTATTTTATAATATTTATAGATAAAGATATTACTGAACGCTGGCATGCAAAAACGTCAAAGGAAAAGATACTAGTAGCAGACTGATAGTATACGCTTCTGTGAGTTATGATACCTTTTACTGTACCCTCAGGTGAGTTAGAAGTTGTTATGTATGCCTTGCATGACTGACCAATGACTGACTTTGCTGGGAAATATACAGGGTGGCAGGGACATCGAGAGTAGTACTGGCCCAGTGGCAACGACCCTGACTTATGAGTTGAAGGTCATGGGTTCGAACCCAGACAGGCGCTTTACTTTGTGTTTTACATTTGCTTTACATTGTCATAGAGAGGAGGCCTGTGTCCCAGCAGTGGGAACATTATAGGTTGATTATGTGTGTGTAGGGACATTGACGCGCGACCATGAGTTCAGTACATGACTCTAGCCCTCCTTGCGTAGTTTTTCGTCAGTTATTTCGACCGAATGAACAGCAGATAATTTTTTCACCGCCGCCTGCGCCATTACTTCGTTTTTGCTTAGCGTTCTTTCTGACTCTTTTGCTCGGCTCCTAAGGGTCCTAGCGTTTCAGGATAAGGCGCGAGGAAACGCCAGGGTGTCACCACTGTGTGGATCGCCCGGAGGACACGGTGGAGGTCTGCCCGGCTTGGGCGGGGCACCGCCGCGTCGTCGTGGCGGCGAACGGTGGCGGCGATCTCTCGCGTCCGCCCCTGGTCCAGGCCATGGTACGGAGCGAGAGTGCATGGCAGGCCGTCACATCCTTCTGCGAAGTAGTAATGCTCGCGAAGGAGGAGGCGGAGCGTGTGAGGGAGAGGCAATCTCTGCGCCCTCACGCCCCTAGCCGCCGCAGGAGACGCCCTGGACGGGAGTCAAAAGCCGACTCCCGGCCACCATAGGCGCGGGCTTGCGGGCGGCGAACAATGGGCAGCTCGCCGCCCGGTAAGGACCAGGCCCGGGTCGACGGCGCGTTGTGTTCCTCGCGCGCCACAAAGAAATGTCAGCACGAACTGACGGGGTCCGCTAGGGCCGATGCCTGGGCTGCGGGTTGTTCGGAAGAGATACCGTGGCCCCTGGCACAGGCAACTGAAGGAACACGGGTGGGTTTTAGTCAGTAAAAGTCTGACACGCCCTTCCGCTCAGCCCAGAGCGGGAGAAGTCATTTGATGAATTCCCAACCAAAAAAAAAAGGGTCCTATCGTGATGTTAAATAGCCTTATTCTATATATTTATATAGCCTTCCTCAAAAATTTAGCTATCAAACGCAAAAAAAGTTTTCAAATTCGATTCCGAGTTCCAGAAATAACTATGTTCAAACAAAGAAACTCTTCAGCTTTATCATTAGTATAGATAAAAAAGTTTTCTAAGATTCATACTCTAAATAAACCATTTCAATTTATTATTCACTGTTTCAATGGAACATAAAATTGCTCTATCAAGTCTAAATCGAGAGAACTGGAACTGGACTTCGTCTGACGATATCCTTTAGCGTGAGCCACAAGCTCACGCTAAAGGACATCGTTAGACGAAGCAAAGGCAGTTTTCTGTGAAATAGAAACACCCCCACTTGTTGCGGACGTGACACTGCGACAATTAATCTTGCTTCTTTAGAAGTCAAGCAGAAAAATATACTTACAGAAAGCTTGTTTTATACGTCAAAATATCGCGGCGGGATTTTCAACTCTCGGTGTTGAGCCGAGCGTTGAGAATCCAGAAAAGCGCAGCGCAGCGCGTCAAAAATACACACTGTTTGATTTTCAACTCTCGGCGCTGAGAAGTATGTTGAAAATCCGGTGTGCGAAAAAAATCGCCGCGGGAAAAAAGCCCCCTTACTTTATTTGTCTAGAATGTATGTAAAGGTATAACTACAGGTGAGTTTTTACAAAATAATACTTGGTTCCAGGTAGGTACATTCTATTAATTGCCATGAAAAAATTAGTACTTATAACTACATATTGTTTTCCCTAATTAGATTGACCAATTTGATATTGGTGACTCTAATTGACGAAAACATTCATAATTATACACATATATGTACATGCAATAGTATTAATATACGGATATTACGAGTGTATGCACAAGACCTCTGACAGAATTTGCTATAAGTTATGCAAGAATATGTAACGGGTTGCATACGGTTAACGGGACAAGGAGTTTCACTTTTCGGGCTGCCACAGTACTTTAATGACATGACAAAGATAGGTTGTATTTATACAGGATGAAATTGAAAAGGTGCGTCGCGCGGCCGTCTTTTGTAGGAACGGTCCAAATTAGGTATATGACCGCTTTCAACGCGTTGCCAACTTGATTTATGTTGTGAACTCTGCGATGGAATGCTTATCAGGCGAGTTAAAATTGATATTTTAACTTTCTTATTTGTTATGGTAGATTCGAAAGTCTGACAACCAGTCTTATCAAGGGGTATTACCCAGTAACTGGGCTGTGGAGATAAGCAGTTGCTCTATGTAAAATACTGGTATTCAGCTGCATCCAGTTAGCCTGGAAGCCGACCCCAACATAGTTGGGAGAATGCTATGCAGATGATGATTTGTTTTGGTAGATTATGATATTATAATTTTTTTTTTAACTGGAACGCCTATAATTCAATTATACTTTAAGGCAATAACTTAGTTTGCACTATCTATGACACTATACACGATTTTTTTCAAGAATTTAGTTTTTGGAGTTACTGCATTGCCTCCTATTTCGAGTTTGCGAAGTTTTAAAACTTCACTTATATAGCGTTTTTCCGTTTCTGTTAAAAACAGTGGATGCTTGTGAGAACGGCCCTTCTTGCTTCTTCGGCCTCGTGATTATTCTACGGTAAAAGCCTAGTTTTTAGAGGAGATTCGAAGTCGGGATTTCTGTTTTTTTGTTAAAACTCATCTTCACGTTACTAAACAAACTCACGGTCGAGCGAGACATTCGGGCTGAGGCGCATGGCGTTGTTTTTTGCATTGAGTTTGATATAAAGCGGAAATAAAATACTATCTTTATATAGGTAAATAAAGTTGGCCTCAAAGTAAAAGGTCTGTTCAAATAATAGATGTTTTATCCAATGTAGTTTTCAATTGCTTATTTCCACATCTATCCGGCAAGTAAACACTTACGGCCGAATCCAACAACCTATTGACAGATCGCTACTGATGCCAGTAAAAATTTATAACTGCCAGTATAATATAATCATACAGATGGCTAATAATATAGATTATTAGGACGTTAAAACCAGAGATAAGATAGGTTTTTCCACCTCCAGTATGCCAAAACTGGTGATGGATAGGTAATTGGGTACTGTCGTTAGTAAAGTTGGGCTTAAAAGTGCCCTAAAGACACTTAAAAGATCAGACCTTAAAGATTTCACACATGCATTCAAAAACTTGTCATGTGTCAGTGCATTGAAAGATACATTCAAAACAAATGGGGTCATTGTACAGGGTAAGCGAACACATAATTGAATTCACATTTCCTTTTATTAGGAGACAGTTACCAACGTCATTGCCAGATAACCTCATTGGCTACGCACTTCCTTAGACGGCCAATCAGAAACGATTATCCTGTTAATGACGTTTCTTACGTCATTCCTTCTAGCATATGAATTTCCCAAGTGATGCACAAGCCTATTACTCTGACGTCATAATTAATATACCAAGTATACTGTGACTTAATGGTTTTGATACTTGAATGTGGTTTGTGACGTATTAACACGTTCAATCAAAGTTGACGTATGCTCCGTTAAATTTGAACAAAGATTAAACTAAACGTAATTAGTTTCCTGTTACGTTATATGATTTTAGTTTTGAAAATAGGTCATACAGAGTATCTGAGTAATGAAGCGGTAGAAATAGGTAGTTGTTACAACTATAGTTAATACTTTCACTATCTTACCTACCCAGTGTATATACTAGCTAAATTAAATTTAGATCGATACTTTTGCTAGTCGCGACATACCAAGGCCGTAATAATTATTCCAGTAATTAAAAAAATTAAACCTTTCTGAGACACAAAGCTTCAGGTAATAATAATATAATGTAATCAATCTTCTAGTCTTCATCTGATTTGACCAAGATTATGTCTAGACTTTAAAAGAGACTGTGACCTCTCGAGTTTGTTTCGGCGTTTCTTCGTCAGATAGGAAGCGCCGACCTCATCTAGATTTTAAAATATGATTGACGTGTTTGTACAAACCTACTTACGGAAATAAAATCATTTATAATTCCAGCCTATTACTATCCCACTGTAGGACAAAGTCCTCTTCTCATACTGAGGAGGCAAGAGCATTGATCACCACGTTGGCTCAAGACGAGTTGGCGATTTCAGACTTAATTAACTGTAAGTCCATGTTTCCTCACGATGTTTTCCATCTCCTGTGTCAGTAATAATAAGAATAATGTACCCAGGATTTTATAATATCTTGATTTAGAAGAGTTTCCATGGAGTTTCTAACCCGTTCTTCTCCATAAAGATCTACGTTTTGGAATGGGCAACTGGCTTCAATTTTCTGACTAACTGGTCGATTTTTTTTTGACACTTCCAAAGTGCCTGTCGAAACGGTTTAATTGTAATAAATGCTTTGAGTTTTGAGATCCAAGATAAACTCGGAAAGTACATAGGAATTGAAAAGTCACATTGGTACAGACGCCAGCACAAAAGCTACTACAATCTGTCAAATTTCTTTAATAGATTTTCAACTTTATCGCTAAATCATTAGGTTCAAAGTTGATTGGGAAAATTTGACAGTTTCGGGTAGCTTGATGTGCTGGCATCTGTACCCATCACATACATCAGCTCCAGGTAATCTCACTACTAATTCCCTTGGATGTCCTACCCCCACATTCATAACCAAATAATTACATTTCAACCGCTGTCCTTATGGCCATTTATCAGCTCGTAGTACGTGATTCGACTAACAGAGAACATTGTTAATGGCTTGGACGCTGTACGGAGACTTCATCACTCACCATACTAATCTTCAGCTTTATAGACACTTGCTGTCGCTTTCCAACAAATGGACGAAGAAAGAGAGGGCGTGTTTAGAAATAAGGACAATATTAGGTCTAAGTACGTGATGTCGAGGTTATAGAAAAATATATTTGAAATAGGGGCCTGTTTTTACCCGACTGCGGGAAATCAAAGACAGAGGTATGTTTTTCACGCGTAGATATGTACAGGTGTGTCCATAAAAATGGATGATGTTTATTAAAAATATTTTGGTTAAACTCATTATTTTAACTTTTACAAAATTGAATCACCTTCTCTCAGCAATAACTAAAAAGACAGCTGTCAACTCAATCAATTTCAATTAAAAAAAAATATATATTAAAAAATAACATGAAAT
Organism: Apamea epomidion; assembly: GCA_947507525.1. NCBI lineage: Eukaryota > Metazoa > Arthropoda > Insecta > Lepidoptera > Noctuidae > Apamea > Apamea epomidion. The sequence goes on from OX382227.1 coordinate 20,299,970, forward strand.
TAACTTTGAAATTCACCAACACCAACGACTCTCTTAAAAATTGTGTAACTTTAAAAACATTTAAAAAGCGATGATTCATCAACAGACGGAGACGGCGGGTTGACCTGGACTCCTTTGATAAATATTGGTTCTTGGCAGCTCTGGACAGAGAGAGGTGGAAAAGTGTAGGGAGGCTTTTGCCCAGCAGTGGGACATTAAAGGTTAATAAAAAAAATATCAACTGTCAAATTCAATTAAAAGTGCTAATTTAGAAGCCTAAATATATTTTATATGATTTTTGTTTTGACGACACGATTGGCGCAGTGGCTGAGCGATTGACTGCTGCGCAGCGTGTCGCGGGTTCGATATCGAACAAATATTTGTAATGCCTACAGGTAGTTTTTGCGGGTCTGGCTGTTTGTGTATGTGAGTTTCAATGTTTGTAAACGCACCCGCGATACAGGAGTAATTCCTAGTGTGGGGCAACGTTTTTTTAAAAAAAGATATCTATATTTTTTTTACGTACGAACGACGAACGTATTTACGAACGGCGTAAAAAGAACGAGGCTATAGTTACTCGCAAATAGGACTACAATTATTTCGTTTGACGATCTTTCCCTTTACTTAACTCAACAGGGAATGCGACTAACAGAAAGTACTTGTAGGTATCAGGTGCCATTGCTGAACAACGCAGGGAAATTGGTTTTACGGCGCTCGAAGACTTGTAAACAACTTTTCACCTTAATTACATGTTTGGTTTGTACTTACGATACAATTATAATAATTGATTACTGAAGTAAGTTTAACAGTAGTCAAACTTGGACATCTTTTTAAATTTATTTGATACTCTTATTTAGTTTAACATTTATGTAATGTGTGTGTAACATTTTTTTTTTTTTTTTTTTTTGTTCTAGATTTTATTTAGGGGCTTTTGTCCAAAAGGATATGTCAGCCCCATCGTACCTTATAACAATTACTTCACGTACATATCTATAAGTATTAACTTACACACTAATACATAACTTAACATACCTACATCATAAATGGTAAATAGGACGAATCACTGCTGAGCGACCGCTATTATACGACATAGTTTTCTAGCCGCCTCCGATTTCGGTTTTGATAAAATGCTTTGAATTATACCTACATCGAATCTACTTAATTTCAATTCGCTCAGCAGTGAGTCGCGTTCACCTTTGTTTCGGACACATTCCATCAGCAAGTGTTGTACATCTTCAATTTGATTACAAATTGTACAATTAGGTGAATCAGTCTTCTTCATTAAGTATGCAAACTTTGCTGATGGATAGTGTCCGGATCTGAGTCTAAAAGCTAATTTTATATAGTTTCTACTTAATTTGGTATCATCAAACCAAGGTACACGGGGAAGCTCACCCTGTATGGTTTTATACCATATGCCCTTATCTACCGATTTACTATCGAAATGTGTTTTCCAATTATTAAAGCATATCATTTTAAATCTTGGAATGAATTCCCAGTGATCCGGTGTGTAACTAATAGACCTGCCGTCTACTGCCGCTAACTTTGCTATACGGTCAGCTTCTTCGTTCCCTTTCAGGCCTATATGTGCTGGAACCCATTGCAATTTTAAATCTTTACCACTTTTATTACAAATAATAATGAATTTAAGTATGTCATAGGCTATCGATGTACCTCTGCGGCCAGAGGCGCATCGAGCCACATGTTGTAAGGCACTCTTACTGTCTGAGAAGATAACAATTTTGTTCAAATTCAGATTAATCGCGTAAGATAATGCCTGATATATTGCAATGAGTTCCAGCGACATTATTGATACATCACAATTTATTTGAAAACCTTCTTTGTGCTGTGAGGTTATATCATAAAATCCAGCTCCTCGTCCATGATCGCTTTTAGACCCATCGGTAAATATACAATGCCAACTATTATAGCTCATATTTAATTCTGCGATAACATTACTAACTAGTAAACTAGGGTCATAACAAGTCTTAGAATAGTTAACACTTTTAAGATTTACATTTATTATATTTTTAATATCTATTCCCGTTACCCATATATCTAAATCAAACATATTAAGGGTGTGCACAGCCTTAACCTCTAGCTGACTAACCTCAGTGTGTGTTTTTACTAATAATGGTTTTTTCTTGTTTTGCCAGTATCTAATATTACAAAGGGCACTCAAATCCGAAATCAGTTCAGTAGTTAGATTATTTGACCAAGAAATTATTTTTAAACTGTATTTATACGCTAAGTATTGCCTTCTTAATAATAATGGTGTTATATTTAACTCACTCTCCATTACGTGAATCGGTGAACTCTTAACAAAGCCACCTATGATCCTTAAAGCTTGGTTTTGCACTTTATCTAATTTCGCTGTGTGTGTTTTCGCACTGCAGTCATACACAAAACTACCATAATCTATTCGGCTTCTTATTAAGGCAATGTACAGTCTTCGCATATGTTTTGTATGTATTCCAAAAGTGCTACCTGCAAGAACTTTTAATATATTTAAGAGTTTTGAGCTTTTCTCAACTACCTCATTAAGGTGTTTGCGCCAGCGCAGACTTCTATCTAACCACATTCCTAAGTACTTAATATTTTCTGAAAAAGCCAAATTACATCCGTCTACTTTCAAAGTGGGTAATATTCTTCTTCGACCCCTGCTAAAAACACAAAAATATGATTTGTTAGGAGATAGTGTCAAGCCTAGTTCTCCTAACATCGGAACTATGAAATTAAGTGCTCTTTGCATATACATTTCACATTTATTTATGCATTTGTCTTTAATATATGTGTGTGTAACATTTAAATTTTAAATTGGTATTTAATTTATTAAATTGTTATTAAATGTCTATTACTGTATGTACTGCATACCTACTTCATATATTAAATATTTGCATGATTACATGGCGGAATGTGTCTTTGCATTGAATTTTTTTGTAACATATTTTGTGCTTACCACATTATATGCAAAGAAACGATTTTCATTTTTGACATAATTTGTGATTTTATTTTTAACTTAAAACCAAAGCAGAACCAAAGAAAAATCTGGAGTTTACACAACAAAACTGACAGACTATTATAATATTCATAAAAACTGTCCGAAGCGCTAGTGATTAATATACCTAAGGATGGGTTTTTTGATCCGTAGTTAAAGTCAACCAATTCTTAAAAATAATAACAACTGGTTGAGTTTAACTATGGATCAAAATACCGGCCCTAAGTCAGAAATCGCTAATCCGCCTTAACCAAGCTTGGTGATCAATGCTTGTGCCACAATAAACTAAAACTAAAAGAACCAAAAATAATAAACCATAAATATCTCTAATACCACACTTTTTACTATCACCCAATAAAATTGACGAATTACTAGACAAAAGAAAATTCTGTCATAAAATAAGGGTCAGGTGTTTGTTACGCGTCGCTCGCGCTCGACGTAAACGTTCGGCGTGGGAGGTCGTGATTGGCGTCAGCGGTTTAGCGAATTCAACAGCTTAGGGTAATGTGAAAGCAATTTTCACAGTGACAAGGCGTTGTTTCGGGTTTATGGGCGAGATGGTTCAAGATTTTATGAAACGAGGTCGACGTGTCGTGTGGGTGTTTTTTTCCGCGGTAGTACGTTTCCACATTTAGACGTATACCTAAGTAAGTTGTTATTTTTACAGTTCATTGTTACCATACTGTGCTGTAACTATCTAAGTAGTCGGAGTCAGTCTGCGGGGTAATTGGGTACCTAACACACTAACAGTAGCAATGGTTTTCATTTTGAAAGTTCAACAACATTCATTGCGTCATTTACGTTTTTGAGCAGAACAATTCATCGAACATGTGAAGCAATGGACTAGCAATATCAAAATCATTGAGATTAACACTGTGTTACGCAATTAGGGTGCAGGTTCATCACCCAAATATAATCCGTTGCAGTGTGTAATTAGAGTATGATAGCACTGTCAAACGCATTGCGATTATAAATTGAAAAAAATGTAATACTTTTTATTATGCCCTCCATAAAAAAAATCCCTAATTAAAAAAGAAAAATAACTAACATAGTAGCTAATGCCTACCTAGAAATCCTAGTTAAAAAATTAAAGAGAAAACCATTGCTTTGAAAACACTTCACTTCACTAACAGCAATAACAAATAACAACCCGAATTTTCATAATAATTTTAAATTACATATGTACTATTCAAGTAAACAAACCAAAAACAAATAAAATAATAGCATACCGGTAATAATGTCAATATGTTCTCCAAGTTTTAATAAATACGTTGAGTAACAACAACACACGTTACGTTACGGTTTACTATTTGTAAACGTACTTGTAACCTCATCGAGTGTGGTTGTGACTTTGGAGAATTAATTTTCAGGTTGGCGTTGCTAACGAGTTTTGAATCGAAAATGTTGTATTTACTGTTTTGCTTGAGGACTTCAAATAATTAAAGCTTAAGTCTTTTCAAATATCAAAACAAGAAAAAAAAGCATTGTTTTCAAAGTCAATTGAAAAATTAAATTGAACCATCTTTTTCTTTGAACGCTATAGGTAAATAATATAGCAAATTGAGGAAATTCTGACTATGTTGTCCCTGTCTTCAACAACAACGTAAATGGAATTCACTAAGATACCAAATTAAAACCTTAAGTTGTAATAAAAACTCCTTGAAATTTCAATGACAAGAAAAGACACAAGATTTAGATATAACCACACAAAAAAATACAGTATTATACGCACAGAGAACAAAAACTTACGACTGGAGCCGAGTAGGTATACGCGATTCAGCGTCACCGACCGACTGTAGGTAGCCGAGTATACCCGATCCAGCGTGCGCAAAGTGCGCCTAAAGACGAAAGAAGTTTTCACTTGAAAAACGATTCTCCACCATGTACTTAGTTAATTAAAAAAATAATGGCATAATTTACTTTACGCGGCCCACACAAACCTAAGCCTGCAATGTTCTTCGTCGGAAAACCGTCGCATCAACCTATTTGTAACATAATAGGCGACAAAGTTGTTCCAAGCTTTTATTGTGAAATGTCAAACGAAGGATGATAGAACTGCGAACTAACTTTTCAACGCGGTTTTGTTTGCGAAGTTTGAAAGTTTTAAGCTGTGTCAAGTAACTACGATTGTTGGACTTTTTCTGTAGGTCTGCAGGTGATTCAGAAAGTTTATTGTGCAAAAGGTCGTGTTGCATAACGTGATGTTGGTGCACCAATTGTTAATATACTTAACTAGGATTAATGATGACAAGAAAATAAACAAGTATGTTCCTATGAACGCAAAATATACAAATTGTGTCATTAAAGTAAATTAATTTCTTATTTCTAACTATTTTGTTTATTTTTATTTTTTTGTTTAGCATGTGCTGTCCCACTGCTGGGCAAAGGCCTCCCCCAAGTACTTCCAGGAACTCCTTCCCCGCGCCACCTCGAACCAGCCCTCGCGATACGCGTCCAGATCATCTCGCCACCGCTTCCGGTACCCTAATTGCGTAACACACGATCAATCGGAATCAGAATCATTTTGAAGCAAATTACTAATCCATTGCTTCATAAAATTCGTTCGAAAAATTTGTCTGCTCAACACGTAAATAACGCAATGAATCGTTGAACTGTCAAAATGAAACCGATTCCGATTAATCGTGTGTTACGCAATTAGGGTGCTGGGCTATCTTGTTATTATATGCTAAACTTACCAGACATCCACGGCGTGTACGATGAGTTGTGCGACCCAATATTTAGTATAGATAGCAAACATACCTGAAAATAAGTGAAAAATACATAAATACGAAAACTCAAATCAGTAGCATTTTTTTAATAAACCACAAACATTTTATATTGTTCGTATTTACTTTATAACTTTTTACAACTTTACACACGTGCATATTATTGGTGTTGGCTAACTATATACTTAACTCAAAGCAGTAAAGGCACAAAATGAAAACTATAAGTGGAAGTCATTTAACTATACCAAAAGTCATGATCAATATATCAAGAGAATTAAAGTGACTTTAAATCATCGAAAATTGTAGTATGCTGTTGTGGTAACCACAATATATTTGACAAGCGGTTAATCCAAGTAACACCTTTCTGACGATAATTATTTAATTACACTAGCTAGTATCCATGGTTTAGGGCTACTGGGGTTTAGGGAACATAGAATAGAATAGAATATTCTGTATTATGTACACCATATATATATTGATATGTACATTAATTCAAGATCTGAATCATCAATGTTGTACCGGTTTTGCAGTGCCTCCGAAGTGTTTGCTGAGGCTAACGTTGATAGCTTTGCAACAATTGTGCGCAAACGTTGCTCCTCCATCCTAACACGTATGCGTGCTAGTTCCAAGAGCTTCTTGCGCGTATTCGCAGATCGATGAGACTCTCCGACGCTTGAGCGCTGGATACGACAGCATGCAGTCAAGTAAACAGGTTTACTGGTGTCGGATTGTCCGAAAACTTGTTTCTATTTTTTTTTAGTGTTTAATTTTTTTTTAATTATTTTTGTTCTGTATATTAACTTAGTTTATTAGTATTTTTGTGCTACTAAAAATAATATGGATGTGTGAGAGTCCGAAATAAAAGATTTATTATTATTTTCGTCTGTAATCGAGACGGAAAAATATATGTCCTATGTCCCCAGATCATGGTCTACATGGTTGCAGAGCATGGTCTGGCTGTGTACCAAATTTCACCCAAATTCGATCAGCCGTTTTAGCGTGAAAGCGTTGTACATAAACTCACTATCGGACTTATAATATTAGTTAGGTTTCCATGAAAAAAAAAAACAAAAAGAGTAAAATGTTTTTTAACGAGACAGATGCGTACCTATTCTAGCGTATCAAGTTTCTACAGAACCGTACCAGACGTTCCAAACAGCATAACAAACAATTTTATTGAGAAATTCAAAACATTTTTCATCTTTTTCCCAAGAATGAAAAGCTTAACCCATTGAAGCCCATAAACCTATCTCAATGCTCCTCCGAACTAGGATTAAAATGTATCCAACTGAATCGAATCTACAAAGGCGTTCGGAGGAAAATTTCCTATAAATATGCATACAATGTGACCATTGTGCATATGATCCGATGCGCCGCCGCGCCGCCGAGTGGGCGGGCCTTTATACTTTAAACCAGTATACCCTGTAGTCTGAACACCCTCTGTGATCTTATAAAGCTGTGTGTTCTTTTCACAAATTTCCTTTGGAAGATTTAGCAAAACGCTTTGTTTGATAGAAAAAATCATATACAGGCAGGGACATGTAACCATAAATACAGCACATGAACAGTAACTTTTTTTTATCTTAATAACTGACGAAAAATTCTACCGCAGAGGGTTTCAGAATCATGTACTGAATCTATGGTAACAGGTAGCGCGTCGATGTCCCTGCCACCTTGTATATTTTTCAGAAAATAGAATCTAAATTAGAGGGTTTATGTATGTAAGAAATTTATCTATAAAAGCACGTGGGTGCTTTGGTGGGTGTTTTGGATTTCAGGATCGTAGCAGGTAGTGTTTTGTAGTTTCTGTAATCTCACCTAAAGTGTAAAAGGGCAGTTACGGTGCGGTCTCACACAGGCCACCTTTTAAAATGCAAAATTAGAAGAAAAAAAATACCTACTTATTTTATTATTGATTCGTGTCGAGAATCAGTAGCATAGTTACCTCCTTGAATTTGACGAGGATGCAAAAGGACACGTTATATGTATGTATCTAGAATATCTCCTGTTTCATAAGATACAGGAGAAATCCCAGATACATTTATGAAAAATAAATTGTACTGAAACGACTTAAACTGTGGTCTCGTTAAAGGTCACTTGAAGACCGAGTGGGAGCTGAAAGTTGTCTGAAACTTCGTGAAATTTAATAAGCCAAATAAACTCTGTGAAAATATGAACCACATATTTTTATTATTAAGATGGTTAATTAGCCGACATAAAGCATCTAACTTCCAATAGTAGAGCTACTAAGCCGTACAAAACTATACATATTTATAGTTTCAGATAAAAGATAGACCTGACGATTGTAAAATTACCCCTTACACATAATCAGCCTATATTGTTCCCACTGCTGGGACACAGGCCTCCTCTCTTCGAGAGGCCACGCAGGCCCAGTGCGGGTTGGTAGATGTCACATGTCTTCGAATGTTTGGTTCTAGGACATGCCGGTTTCCTCACGATGTTTACTTACCCCTTAGAAAAGTTTAATAAAAAAGGCACTTAAATCAGCCCATTTAAACCGCTAAAAACCAGCGCTGTGGTACTATCTCGCATACAGCAATATGCTGAGCGATGACCCTTTTGCGTGTATGTGGCTCATATTACATTTTCCCCCAACTTGTTCTTTTTCGTGTATTTTCTTTGCGTCATGTTCTGCCGCAAATAAACGCTTTTTCTTTCTTTCTTATACTTAGAAATAGCACAACACACATAAGTCTTACTCCAAAAATACAAGATACTTATCAAAACAAACAGTTGTAACACAGCCTCGAAACGATAGCTATTACCCTGAGCGATAAGGCGGCCGTAGGTTCACAGCCCCGTAAACTAATGATCTCACTCCTCCATTTGCCTAAAAGCCTGTGAACATTATATACGAATCAGAAACTGGATAAGTACTGCCTTTTATTCCTTATGGTAAGGCGTAAGTATAAGCTCCTTCGATTATGTTTGGGTGGGATAAAACTGGACTCGGAAAGAGGCTTTTATTCATAGCAAATTCTTGTTTTTTAAAACAGTCGCTTCTGCCGGCGGCTTCAACCACGTGGATGTCGGAAAATATCCCACGGAAACGCGCTACCAGGCCAAAATGTAGCCTATGTCCTTCCCCAGGATGCCATCTATCTCCTTGCCAAATTTCATCGAAGTCCGATCAGTGGTTTAGGTGTGAAAAGGTAACATACAGACAGTTACTTTTGAATTTATAATATTACTATGGATGGTTTAGAATTATCTATCAGTTTAAACATACATCATCTTAGGGGCTTATTTAAAAAAAATACTTTTATAACCAAAAGCAACGTTTTTAAATAAGGCCTAGTTATTACTTAACAATAATAACTAGGCCCGCGTGGTAGATTACAGCCCACGACCTCTCGAAGAGAGGAGGCCTCTGTCCCAGCAGTGGGAACATTATAGGCTGAATATTATGCAGAAAAGGATGCTGCTGTTCAAACAAAACTTTCGAAAATAGCCACAGAATGAAATACTTAGTGTGGGTGAAACAAATAATAGAAACAAAGGTCAAAGCAGGTGACCATACACCTGCTGTATAAATAACGTACATTGACCTTTTGAAAGCCTTTCTAGAACCCACACATTTCTTTGTAGACAAACGAAGAATCATTGCGAATAGTGTTCATGTGCACCTGTTCCATTGCAGCCCTTAATATCCAATTTAATCATTACTACAATCATGAAAATAAATTGTTAAGCAAATAGATAGACAGTAGCTGTGGTGGTAGCGGTCCTGCCAGCATGTCCTATGACCAAAAATTTTATAAAGACATGTAACGTCTACCAACCCGCACTGGGACCGCATGGTGAATTACAGCCCACTCCCTCTCATAGAGAGGAGGCTGCGTCCCAGCAGGTAGGGATCGTTATAGGCTGATTATGCTGAACAAATAGACGCCCTACGCCATTTTGCCGGGTTATTCAACTGTCAAAGAATGAGTTTATTACGGACAATTTAAGTAGTAATTTTGATAAAAAGTATCATGTTTATCTGCTATCGTTAGACTTAGCTTTATATCTGGTTTAAAAATAACAGATGTTTAAGAACTCAATGTTTTACAAATGGACGAAATAGACAGTTAAAAAAACCAGCTAAGAATAAAACAGGTATTTCATTTATCGTCCAAGTCCTTGATTCAACGCTTAAAAGCCTTGAATTACGTAAACGAACAATTCCTTAATCGCGAGACAGATTCGTCTCCGGCGCCACCTTGTTTTGTTTAAATACCTAAATGGATTAAGCGACAAATCTAGGTCTCAATGTCATTTGAACAGGTTCTTTCGACTTAGTACTTTTTTATGCTTTTATGGGTCGATTCAAACTGGCTGTGACATCATTTTGGTTGGCAACAGGTTATGAAAGACAGGATGACAGCAATTCTGTACAAGTACTAGGTAGTAGGTGCTATAAATATGTATCGTGTCACCAAACTAACTTTCATTTATATTGGACATTCATCTTATATGTAATTGATTGAATGAATAATTGATGATTGCCCATAATACCTATACGGGTTTGAAAGGTAAAATGCCTTTAGCTAATAGGTCTTAAGACCTGCACGATTTCGCGTCCCAAAGGGTCATGGCTGTCCGGCTCATTCGAGGATACCGCAAGGTCTCCGCTGTGGCGGCGAGCCTCCTTGCCGGATTGCCGCCATGGGAAGGAGAAGGCGGAGCGCGCGAGGGAGAGGCAATCGCTGCACCCTCGCGCTCCTAGCCGCCGCAGGAGACGCCCTGGACGGGAGTCAACAGCCGACTCCCGGCCACCGTAGGCGCGGGCTTGCGGGCGGCGAGCTATGGGCAGCTCGCCGCCCGGTAAGGACCAGGCCCGGGTCGACGGCGCGTTGTGTTCCACGCGCGCCTCAAAGAGCTGTCAGCACGAACTGACGGGGTCCGCTAGGGCCGATGCCGCCGGGGTAAAAGTCTGACACTCCCTTCTGCTCCGCCCAGAGCGGGAGGAGTCATTTGATGATTTCCCACCCAGAAAAAAAAAAAAAAAAAAAAAAAAAAGACCTGCACGATTTACTGTCTCAAGAAATAGGTACTATGCAAAATATTCGGTGTAACAGGAGAAAACAAGACCTACAATAATATGCTCCATAGCTTTTACATGTTTACCAATTTCTTAAAAAAATATATAATATTTTTAAGCTTTTAAATTGTATTATTATTATTTTATTTTATTTACTGCAAATGAATAGAAATGGAACTATTTCTTATGTTTTCAAAACAAATTCTTATAAATTTTTTTTTAAGTCATTTTCCCAGACTTGAAAAATTAATAAGAACCAACTTGTCTTAATTCTTTTTTGTCACACGCGGAATCAATCTGTCAAGCACAAGCCTTTCATACAAACGCGGATGTTGTGACCCATTGAGAGCATAACAGAACCAATTACCATACGTCCTTGTCCGACCTTGACAAACAAAAAATAACCAATAGTTTATATTAATCTGAATTCATATCAAAACAATGACTGTGCATATTAACTAATCGATTGATTTTTTTTTCTGTCAATGTTACGTTTAGTTTTTGTCACTGGCAATGATTCATGCAGATTTTTAAATAGGAAATGTAGATTATCTACGGATATTGTTGATAGTTACATGGAATTCAGTACTGTGAAATTAAGGAGGAAAAACGTTTAGGTAGTTCCCGATTTAGGTGGCTGTAAAGCCATACATAGCCGTTACTAGGCAGTTGTAGGCAAAATAAAACCACAAAGTTATTAGAACATCCCCCTCTTATGCATGTATATTCTCACAAATATATAATTTATTGATTGGGATCTAAAAATGACAAGCGAAATGTAGGTGTAAGGGACATGGACGCGCAAACTATTAGATACCATGAATTTATTACATTATTCTAGACGTGTTCCAGACACACCAGTGATGAAATATTTCATCGAATAATAAACAAAAACCAGCTTTTCACGTTTTGACCGCGGAGGTGGACTTTTGTGTTTTACAGGCATAAAGTGTTCTGTTGTGTATACTCACAATCACAGGAGAAAAGTAAAAGAATGTAAATGCGGTGCTGGTCCTCAAACGATGGGACACTTAATATCGTGTCCTGCGTGTCCTGTCAGCTACACGATACAACTGATGAACGCTAGTTATGGCGCCAAACACGTAGCGGGCCGAGTTCATTTAGATTACCATCGACACACTAAGTGCTCATTTACGGAGACGCGGGGCGTCGCGCGTCGCGTTGGGCGGCGCGGCCCGCACTAAATTCAAACATATGGCGTTGTATGTGTGCGTTTACGGACAAGCGATTTTAGACGCGTTTGCTTGAAATGGAGCGTTTTTTTGCGGCCGAGCCCGCGGCTGGCACCGCCGCGTCTCACGCGGCGTTTATCGCGGCGGCGCACGCAGCGGCAATTCTCGATGAAGCGATGCCCGCGGCGGAATCTTCTGCCAGTCATATTTGGAAATTTCGAAATTACAGAACGCAGACGTAGTCACCGTCACAATGGAGTACGATATTTTTTATTGGAAGAAAATTAATTCATTCATTCAATGTTAAAAAGTGAATTATTTATATGGTCGGTTTGATTGAGTATCCCGCGTGCGCCGCAGCGTTGCCCGCCGCGTGCTTTGCTACATGCTTGAGGATTCGCCGCGGGTGCACCGGCGGGCACCGCCACGCTTCCCGCCCCGCGTCTCTATGAACAACGTCTTATATTGCCATACGTTTGTGTTTACGCGTGCGATGATAAGTGCCGCTTGACGCGCCGCCGCTCCGTAAACCGAAAATCGTACGACGCGCCGCGAGACGCCACGCCGCACGCGACGCGCGACTCCCCGCGTCTCCGAAAATGAGGCCTTAGAAAAAGAAACGTAATCAAAAACCCAACAGCTTTTTCCCAGAAAAATAATCAAGGAGGTTAATAAGCAATTACTCGTTCACCACCTACGACTACCAAGGAATAAAACAACAATACCGTAAGTTGATTTTTCAGTAAAAACGCCACAAATAACAAAAAATTGCTTTTACAGACAGAACACACACATACTTAACTTCTTAACTTATAAACTGAGTTGTCAATTGAAACAGACGTCTTTATCCATTTCACTCCTTTCCTATCAGTCTACTATTTGTTTAGTCTTCGTGGATTATTCCAAGAAGTTTCTTTGAAGCGAGTTTATTTTTAAATTATTATTATAAGATGGAAAAGCATTTCGTGGAAATGATGTTATTAAGAAGGAAGCCCGAGAAAATCAAATTTTCTTCCGTTTTTTGCAATTTGTTTTGGTATGTTGAATATTTATTAAAATATGATTCGCGAGCGTTACAATGCCTTTACAGAATTTTAATGTATCATAAAAATCATCAATACAACCTTCTAAGTTCATATAATCCTATTGATGACTATTTCATGAAATATCAGTCAATAGAATTATATGAAGTTATAGTTTTTAACATATGTCAAAATCAAAAAACTTAAGCCTTAAAAAACTCCATCGTGTACCTACCAAGCGTCTTAACAGTTATTTTCCTTGTCAGACCTGTCTCTTAAAGAGCAGCCTGTCTAAAAGCCTAATACGTCGATGTGTGGCCGGCGGCGCGTAGCGCTCACAAAGGGCGGGCTGCGCCGGCGCCGCACCGCGCTACTTACGCGTTACGCTTTGCGCTTGCGCTTACTATACGCTTTATACATAGTCACTAGCATAAAGAGGTGTTTCATGACTAGATTGGACTTTAACAACTAGGTAATTTTTTTTTTTAATTTAGGCTCAGACGGAGATGGCAGGATGAGCTGGACTCCTTCAACAAGAACTGGTCCTCAGCAGCTTTAAATAGATAAAAGTGGAATGAGACCAGGGAGGCCTTGGCCCTGCATTGGGACATCACAGGCTTTTAATTATAATAATTAATTATAATAATTCATTATAATAATTAATTATGAATCTATTTGTGCTGAAGTACCTACAGACGCCAGCACATCAAGCTACTACAATCTGTCAAATTTCTTTAATAGATGTTCAACTTTATTGCTAAAGCATTAGGTTCAAGGTTGATTGAGAAAATTTTACAGTTTCGGGTAGCTCGACCTGCTGGCGTCTGTACATTTTTGGCGGAGGATCATTTTAAAGATAATTTAAGTTAGTTTTATATTTAACCCATTCCCTATCCCATGAATCACATTATGATTCAGGTTGATTGTTTAACTATTGTGTCTACTTTGTGGACAGTGAAAGTTAACACTTTAACTAACTAACTTAGTTTAACAACTAAGTTCTTGATAAATTCACATCATCATCTTCCTGCCCTTATCCCATGTTACTTGGGGTCGGCCCAACACGTTTTCTTCTTCCATTCTCCCCTGTCCACCGTCACGCTATCATTCACTCCCTTCTCTTTCATATCATTCCTCACACAATCCATCCATCTTTTCTTCGGCCTTTCTCTATCTCTCCATCCATCAACATGTATATTCATCACTCTTTTAGTCACATGCGTTTCGTCCCTTTTCATCACATGCCCATACCAAGCCAAACGATTTCCTTTCAACTTTTCTGTCACTGGCGCCACTTTCAAACTTCCCCTTATATACTCATTTCTTACTTTATCCATTCTCGTCACTCCACACATCCATCTCAACATTCTCATCTCCGCTGCATGCAATCTTTTTTTATCTGTCTTCTTCACAGCCCAGCATTCAGATCCATAAAGTACGACAGGCCTTACGACACGGACTTATAAATTTTCCCCTTTAACTTGAGGGACATACGTGGGTCGCAAGTTGTTCCTGTGATAAAATTCACAAAGGTAAGATTAATAATGTTATACTACCTATATACATGATACTACTAGATACGCGATACATAAATTTGACGTGTGTACATGTTTTGTAAGAGAAGAACTACGACCAACCGCCTCAAATATATTCAATTCAGACTTGCACAAACAAATTCAAAGATGGCGGATCAGGAAGCCTCATACATAATTTAATTTCAATTAATTACTTCCCTAAAAATAGTCTTCGAACTTTTACAACTTCATAAGAAAGTTTTCCGATGTTTCACTAAACAATACAATTCGCTAGGTTTCTGTATGCTGCGCTATAGAAATACCTCCAATTAGAAAAACAAAAGACATTTAGCTACTACAGCCATTTAACATTCAACAACCTCTGACAGCAGCAACCGAATAGCAAAACTTATTGCAACGAAAATAAAGATCACTGTGATTTTGACAGACTCGGAAATGGCAACAACCTAATATCAACCTAATTGCCACAACAATAAAGATCAGTGTGATTTTGACAGTGATGCCAATTCAGAGTTAAAATAACTGTAATAACTGTTCAGCAATTTCAAAATGCAAGAAATATACTTCATAACTTGAACCTCCTTAGGTAAGAAACCATTACGTTTCTTAATTAAACTAGCACGAACGGTGCGACTCGATAATTGAAAATTTTCATCCGATACCACCCTGTATATTGCGTAAGGGTGGACATCGAACACGCGTCTAATTTGTCGGAAGTCGTGTGGAGAATGGTGATAGAATTTCGGACTGTTTTAAGAACAAAAGCCTTAATTATGTTATTTATTTTGGAAGATCTAAGTATGTAATACAATGCCATACAGGGCTGATTTACCAAGGTAAGATATATTTTATCTGTGGAATAAAATTGTCGTCTGAAAGTTCTAGTATGGAAAAACTGTCAAAAATTAAAAATTTATTCTCAGCACATTATAAAACAGCACAGGTATAAAAGTATGGTGATATTCACCCTAAAACAGAGATATATCAATACAGAACAAAAAGGAACGGCCAATGCTAGAAGACACTTACACAATCTCAAAAGACTGCTATTTAAACTAACAAGAAATAATCTAATTAATGACTCACAGAATACAGCCAATTATATTCTGATTTGCGTGTTCATAAATCACAGCAAAAATGCTTCCCAAAAGCCATAAAATTCCAAATAGAACTACAAATCTGCATTAAAATGACACCACAAAGTCGCTAATTCCAATCGTGTCGTGAACAGCACGCTTTAAAAATTTGCACATTAAAATTCATCTAGCAATATTTATGCCTCAATGGAAAAACCGCATCGAAACATCAAATGACGGATGGTCCACAATAACTAACGTTTAGTAGTAAAACAGCAAACAAGTCGCAGCAAACAGTTTCATTTTCCAATCAGTATGGAAGTAGGAATACTATAAATCAGACTGTCGTGAATGATCGCGTTTTAAATGTTCGTTGAATTTTGCATATGTGCGTTTTCGTTTTGATTAGTAGTTGCTTTTATGGTTTGCTTTAAATTAGTTTTGCGACTTGTTCCTGGCTAAGTATAGAACAGCTCGTTACAGGGTGGTCTGGCGTAACAGAGTCTAAAGGATTCTTAGAACTTTAAGAAATTTCATTCAATTTTTCTCTTGAGAGCAGAATTTTAAAAGAACATTTCTTTCTAATTCTATTTTTAACCCCCGACGTAAAAACGACGTTGTTTTATAAGTTTGACGTGTCTCTCTCTCTCTCTCTGTGTGTGTATGTCTGTCTGTGGCATCGTAGCTCCCGAACGGATGAACCCATTTTAATTTTGTTTTTTTTGTTTGGAAGGTGAATTTGTCGGGAGTGTTCTTAGCTATGTTTGATGAAAATCGGTCCAAGATGGCCGCCGCCACAAAATGGCGGATTACATATTTTTTCACAACTCCCTCAATATGGGTATCAAATGAAAGGGCTTGACTAGTAGAATACTATACACTATGACAAATTCAAATCCAAGATGGCCACTACCACAAATTGGCAAATTACAAAAAACCTGATTAAATACCAAATTACCTGAATCTTAAATGAAATAACAAGGAGTCCCTACAAAAAGCATGAAATAAAAAATTAAATTAAAAATTTAAAAAACCCCCGACAACGTAAAACCCTATAAAAAGAAAAAATAACCTTGAAATTATAACCCTACGTAAGTACGTATGGAATTTTTTGATTAAATATTGTCCTGTCGGGGGACCGCTACTATTTTAAACTTTAACAGAACGTTTGGCTAATAATTAAAGCGGTCCCCCGACGGGACAACATTTAATCAAAAAAATTCATACGTTCTTACGTAGGGTCATAATTTCAAGGTTATTTTTTTCTTTTTATACGGTTTTACGTTGTCGGGGGTTTTTTAAATTTTAAATATTAATTTAATTTTCTCTGAAAAACCATCACCTACTTAACTGTATTGACGAATTTAATTAAAAAAAAAAAACAGGGACGAGCTCATTGGGCATCAATAAATTCCCAAAAGAATCAGCATTACCACGTTGGATGGCAATGCTGAGTATTTGGGCTAAAAATAGCCCTCTGGCCACGTGACGGCCCAATGAGCTCCTCCCATTTTCGTTGTTTTTTTTTATACACTTGTACATAATATATATATGTTAATGTTAGCTTGTATATTGTAATTAAAGCTTTTTAACAATAAATTGACGTATTTCGTTGTAAAATTATTTTCTGGCTGCAGCATCAGGTCAAAGTCGTCAAATTATTTTACTGTCATCGTTTCCTAAAGAATGTACCAAATCCAATAACTGGAAATTCTGTAGCAATATATTTTTATTTGCTACACACGTCATGTTGCATACTAGCCTGGATACAGGTCAAGCGTGTAAAAAACGAATCAGTTCTAAACTCATTCATTATAAGTTACAGACAGGTAACACCATTAATTTGTCCACAACGACGTGTTACAAGTGTTATGACACCTTTATGAGAAATGAACGCACTGATTCGCGATCCATATTACCTATCCATATCTACTTTAGAAAAAAAACAAATCTGTCTCAGTATATTTAACGTTATCACGACTAAACCACTGAGCCGATTTAAAAAAAAAGGCATAGACTTAGCTTAAACACTCATGAAGAACATAGGCATACGAACTGCTGTGGTTGGTGCATTAATGGGTGACCCATTACATATCGAGAACCCTCCGTGCCTCAAAAAGCAAGCTAAGCCGTTGGTCCCGTCTGATAACCAGTATTACTAAGGGGTATCGTGTTACCCGGTAACTAGGTTGTGGAGATCAGATAGGCAGTCGCTCTATGTAAATACTGGTATTCAGCTGCATCCGGTTAGATTGGAAGCCGACCCCAACATACTTGGGAGAAGGCTAGGGAGATTGATTGAACATAGGCATACTAAAAAACCGCTATAAGGTATCGAAGTTAAAGTTTAATTGAGAATAACCGATATTCACATGAGCGAAGCCACAGTCAAAAGCTAGTCTTAAATAAACGATCAGCGGTTTGTAAAGACAATGCATCAACCACCTGCTTAGCCTATCACAAAGACATTAGCTAGTAACATGATAGATGACTAGTACAAGATGATTATTCGCGATTTATAGAAGATGCTGTGATGAAAGAGCGATGTAAATATGTGACATGAGAGCATTATAGTACTAAGTTAGATTGAGACAGATTGTGGGCTCATTAAGGGCTTTTGTGTAGCGATAAGTTGTGTGTTCTGTGTTGTGATGCATCCGGCTGGTTGAGTAGGTCATAACATACAAACATAATCAGATACAGGTCTCCTCTCTTCGAGAGGGAGTGGGCTGAAATCTACCACGCGGGCCCGGTGCGAGTCACATGTCTTCGAATTTTTGGTTCTAGGGCACGTCCGGTTTCCTTCACCGTTTTGAGAGCAGTGGTGATTAAATTATTTACACAAAGTTCGAACCCACGACCTACG
Source organism: Apamea epomidion (assembly GCA_947507525.1). Classification (NCBI taxonomy): domain Eukaryota; kingdom Metazoa; phylum Arthropoda; class Insecta; order Lepidoptera; family Noctuidae; genus Apamea; species Apamea epomidion. The sequence goes on from OX382227.1 coordinate 20,318,412, forward strand.
ACTCGTAAATCGGGGCTATTACCACTGGCCACCACTGCTCGACAAGAAGCAAACTGTTTTACAGTCTCATGAAAATTTCTAGTCAATGGTCATAATTCGATAACAATCACAGTTGTCAAATAAATTGATGGTAACAGTCAATAGGTATGTTGTTAGCAGAAAAAAATACCATCACTCCTATTTGTCTAAAACAATAATCGTTAAATGTCCTGCATGTCCAGGGGCTGCAGTCTCGACATTCATAGCGATCGCTTTACGACCGAGCACGTTAAGGGAACTGATGGACGCTAGTGAAGACGCAAAATACGTAGCCGAATTCGAGGCCGAGTCCATTTAGATTGCCATCGACACGCAAAGAAGATCCTTAAACTACACCCACAGAAAGAAAAGAGCTTGTAGGTAAGTAGCTATTTCAATTAATTATTTTCCTGAATTGCAGCACACCGGTTGTGCTCAACCAACCAGACCAAAAAACCGTATTACATCCACAAATGTTACACCTAGGTTCGAAGCAAGAGGAGGGTTTGCAAAACAGAGTTGCGCCACGGAACGATCTCTCCGCATTCCTGAGATGTCAGCCTTGACGCGAACATCGGCTGTCGGTTATGACTGCACTTTTAGATGCACCCGCCACGAAGGTGAACTGCCTAGGCGCGAAAGGTGTGTGTGTTTAGGGATATTTCTACATCCACGATTACGAACCGAAAGTAATCTATACTTCCATACTATAGTCTATTATACTATAGTCTATTATACTATATACTGTCTTTGTGTCTATTATCTGCCTTAACGGCTGCACGGATGTCGATGAAATTTGGCATACCGGTAGAGCATGATCTTTAGGTCAAAATATTCTGTCGGCATATTTATCCCAGAAGTCGCGGGTACAGATAAGATAATTATATAGTTACATGTGAAGACGATGAACCTACAATAAAATTACTATACCACAATAGGTCAAAATAATCCTATCCTACTAATATTATAAATGCGAAAGTTTGTATGGATGGATGGATGGATACTTGGTACTCTTTCACGCAAAAACTACTGAACGGATTTGGATGAAATTTGGCACACAGGTAGTTTATAACCAGGATTAACATATACGATACGATTTTTATCCCGATATTCCCACGGGATCGAAAATTATGCGGGTGAAACCGCGGGGCGCAGCTAGTTAAGAATAAACCAATGACAGGTAAATTATTTATCTGATAGATACATGGTGCTCACAAATATTGTAAAAGTAGATGTATCTGAGATCTAGTTTACGAATATAAATACACATAAAAATACAACAGAGTATTTCTTAGTGATAAACTCTAATCTATAGCAAGAATATTGCTATGACCAGGTACCTACATAGTTCACATGTTGAACTTTAGCGGTTAAGTGCCATATTTAGCAAAACCTGTCTCCGTAACCTGTTTGGAAATTTCAGTTATAACCTTCGACCACTTGAAAACTTCCGTCGTCTCTTCCTAGTTTAACTTGCAAGAAAAACATTGCAACTTGACGAAGTCGGCAAAAATCGAGGCCAATGTCAGCTAAACGCAGCCACCATTTTGTGTCACTAGCTCTGAACGGCGCTAGCGCAATACCAACAGCCTGTCATCAAACAAACATCGCTCCTAAACACTAAAATCTTTTGTCAAGTACATCGTCATAATAACTGTGGGCATAAAAAACCCGCGTGTCATCCACAACCACGTGACCCGGCCAAGGTCTTCGGTAAACTTGTTAGAAGTTCTCCCCCCTCTGCACCCCCCCTCATTGAGCCCTCATTATGTAAGACTTCGTTGCATGCGTCCTACCATAACAATGCATTATGACTCATATACGACCAGCATAACATGACCTATACGCAAATAGAGACTACTTGAACAGGTGAGCCAAACGGTGTTGGTATTTGACCTTCTGTCGTACAAACTTACAGGTGCATTCAAGATGAAGGAATTATAACTTAAGTACAAGGTAGTAAGAGTCTACATGCTAGCATAAAGAGTGCGTGGGTGGATGCAGCGTGCGTAAGATCGTAACAGTTGATGCGTAAAATGTAGAAACAGGCACATGACATGTTCGAGAATAAATAGTGTTTATAAAGTGCGTGCAGTAACTGAACTGACATAACCTTTATTTATAGAGTGAAGTTCTTGGAACTATAGAAATATTGTTCTTAGTAAACTTATTTTTGACCCAGAAGTCACCTATTTACTCGGGACTTGAAGACTTCTATTTTGTAATTATCAGAAAACGTAGACTCCGACAAAGTGTTCCCAGAACTGCATGTAACTAATGTCAAGCAAAACGCGTTCGTAATGAGCTTCGTATGAGTTATAACCAAATACTGTTTGTAAGATGCGATGTTTTCAAAATTAATCTATTGGGACTACTGGGAAAATATCATGAAAAAACATGGACCTATCATGAGTAGTCTGAAATCGTCAACGCGCAGTTAGTAGAAAGTAGTGATCAATCCCTGTACATGGTCTATAGGAGAGAAAATTTACAACCGACATCCAAAAAATCCCTAAAGTGAAAACTACTTTAATTTCGGAAATCGGTGGTAAAAACCGAAAATACAAAACCAAAGACACCGACATCCCAAAAAAAAAGTTATTTTTCACTTTATAGCGTTTTTTGGATAGTTACCAAGAAATAAAGGCTCCAAAGGCCTATACCCGAACACTACTGAACATACTGGTTATGTTCAGTAGTGGTCGTTCGTTAGTTTAATGATATTACAAATACCAGCAACATAGTAAGTTTTATGCTACTAATCAAATATTCACTTAATTACTGCAAGTACATATGTGTGTTGAGTACTGTAACGCAACTTCAAGGGTTAATATTACAATATTTTGGTATTCGTGACGCATGCGTGTAACGTATTGATGGTTCGCTAGATATTATTGTGTGGTTTTAGGCCTATTGGAGCTCGTTTCTAGGTAAATAATAAACAGTTTCAACGAACTACGTTGTGGTTGGCATCCAATCTGACGAAATTAATTACTCAAAATTAGTATTTTCTGCAGGGAATATGCTGTCTGATCACTTGGGACCAATTGCTGGGTTAAAGAGTATCTTCAGGTTAGATAATTTTACAGTTTTCCGGGCAACAGACTAACTGTAATAATGGTCATAAATTCTTATTTGGCGATCGACAAAAACAGAAAAAGAACAGACAGTCAATTTTGTACTTTGTTTACAAATTGGTAATCATTTAAGAAGAGAACCTGTGTTAGCACAGAATCGGTCGAAGTGGAGGTGCTTGGGAGGCCTATGTCCAGCAGTCTTTCGGCTGAAATGATGATGATGATGACAAGGTATATTTTCTCTTTATTTTTATATTTTTAATTTAATTTTATTTGTTTGAAATACACCTTTCTTACTGTTTGTATTTCCTGTACGTGTCCCAAATTAAATATGTAAGAAACATATTTTCTTTTTATTTAATCCAAATATCCTCAATTCGAATGAAATAACAAGAAAAGACAGATATCATTTGACGGTAATAGAAAGAAAGAAAAGAAATTTATCTAGCACAGACTAAAAGCCACACAACACACCCGATATAACTTGTAATGTCATTTTAAACTTGTTAATTTTAGTTAATAAGATATCAATTTTAATTTTATAGTATAGTGCTTGTGGCACACCTAATGTTTATGGGGCATGCGGTGCTAACCTATAAGAAATTGTTACACTAACCCTAGATTATGGTAGATAGCACTTTAAATATTTACAGTGTAAACAATTGTTGGTTGGCCAATAAAGAAAAAAAAAAAAAAAACATATACACGTCAGATCAAAACAAAAAACAAAGATTAAATAAAAAGCATAAAGTCCGATGTAAGAAAGTGCAGTAAAAAATGCTAATTTGCAGGAAAGTGTGCCTCACGGCTGCGCCAAAAAGGCCCAGTTCAGCAAAAATGCCAGACAACTAGTGCCTGATGCTGGTTTTCAACTGGGCCTGATGTGTGAGGTATATGTTTTGATAGCCTTCGACCAGCCCTATGCCGACAAAATTTTTGCACACAAGGATTATTAACATGTCATACTACCAGTAACTACAAATAATATCCCAGAAAATTATGCACGTATTATATTAAGTATAGGCTAAGTTTCTTAACAAATTTTGCAATTGCCATACAGTTATTAGTACTTGAATAAACTGATTGCGATTTATCTTACAAAACTGGCCAGTCTTGGTCATCGCAATTATTGTGTACTGGTGGATTTATTAATACATGTAAATTATACTTGTCACTAGGTTTTGAATAATTAGCTATGTGCACAACTGAACGCTAGTGTAATAAGTTGTAATAAATCTTTGGGATTATGTGAATGTATGATTCTTCTTGAATAATATTGATTTAGGTTTGTAAAATGTTTGCTTGGTGATTAAGATGATGTTGTGCTTGTGGAATTACAGGCAGAAAAGACCATTCAACTTTGTCCCAAAGACAACAACGAATCAGAATGATTTTTGGCGTTGTAGATGATTATGTAGGAAAACATCGTGAGGAAACCGGCATGTCCTAGAATCAAAAATTCGAAGACATGTTATATCTACCAACCCGCACTGGGCCTGCGTGGCCTCTCGAAGAGAGGAGGCCTGTGTCCCAGCAGTGGGAACAATAAAGGCTGATTATGTATGTTATGTATGTAGCCACCTTCTCTATATTTTTTACTAGCTTTTGCCCGCGACTTCGTCCACGTGTTTCTTGCCTCCCGACCCACCGCGTCGCATCGCATCGCCCTATTACTTCGTTTTTACTTAGCGTTCTTTCTGACACCTAAGGTCCTAGCGTGATGTGAAGCGTATAGGCTTCCTCAAGAACTATTAAAATCCGACTGTTAGTTTCAGAGATTAGCGCGGTCAAACAAACAGACAAACTCTACAGCTTTATTATATATTATTATGCTTTCTTTATTATTGAGTTGTTTTTTTTTTTTTTGTTATAAACTGAGTTTTAGATAAAGTAATTAACCTCCGTTTTTTTAAATATTTAGATTACTTTTTAATACATTTTATATTAGAATTGATTTACAAAATTATACGTATTATTTTCATTGTGGTGATTCCTTATTTATTTTCGCTACAAAATATAGCTATCTATAACTTAGTTTATAAAAAAAAAACTGCTATAAGCTGAACCATCGTGTGCCTAAAAATCGGCCGCGTCGGATTTAAGAATCACGTAAATGTCTAGCTATTTTTCCCGGCTGACTCTTTGAATATCCTCGCATAAAAGTATCTGATATTTCATTTTGCGCTTTCACATCAGCGGCTCTAAAGAAACTGAAATATTTCAAAAATAAGATTTAGTATCTGTGACATTTCAACAGTCGCCTTCAGCTCTCAAGTGGATTCCGGTGAAGTGAAAGATATTTTAGTGCATGTTAGAATAAGAGCTAGAATGATTTTATTTACTGTACTGAAAATGACGTGGAAAATATAGTCTGTTTAGCGCGTAACATAATATGACGCCTGATTTCCCCGAAGGGTTAAGCAGAAGTAGCCATAGTACCAGCACCCACATTTTGCCAGTTATGTTATCTAGCATTTACCAAATAATGTTGGGATCACTTCAACTATATGCAGATACTGTTTAATATTGCTTGGTCAACTGTCTTATAGCCACCACAAATCAATAACCAGGGAATACCGATATAATTAAGGTCAATTCAGCAGGTAATGACTTGGGCATTGTATGCAAAATTGCAGAGCAATAAGGGACATTGCCTGAGAAAAGTCTTAAGTATGAGAAGAGGAAGACCAAAGAATTTTTGTCGTTACGGGTAGTCAGAAGCCCGAAAGTCTGACAACCAATCTTTACAAGGGGTATCACATTATCCAATAACTGGGTTGTGGAAGTCAGATAAGCAGTGTCTCCATGTAAAATACTGGTATTCAACACCATTTGGTTAGACTGGAAGACGACCTTAACACAGTTGAGAAATGGCTAGGGCAGATGATGAGAGGAAGACCAAAGAAACGTTGGATTGATTGAGTGATATTAAGACTAAAAAAACCGGTCAAGTGCGAGTCGGACTCGCGCACCGAGGGTTCCGTACAAATGTGTAGGTATGTAACTAAAAATTTACGGTTTTCGCAATTTTTCCTTTATCTGTACTATAAGACGTTGCTTTGTACCAAATTTCAAGATTCTGAGTTCACGGGAATTACTCTGTAGGTTTTGATTCCCTTGCGAGTGTCGAAAATTTTCGGAAATTTGCTGCATAAACGGCTGTATCTTTTGATTGCGTTGGCTTACAAGTTTGATTTTTTCACAGCTCCAAGGGTCAGTAGACACGAGTATTTGATATAAATTCCATTTTGATACCTTCACGCGTTCCTGAGAAAAAGGGTCTTGACAGACAGACCGACAGACGGACGGACGGACAACAAAGTGATCCTATAAGGGTTTCGTTTTTCCTTTCGAGGTACGTAACCCTAAAAAGGTGGTGACTACCAAGAAAACGAATGATAGAGATGTAGACAAGAAGAAATCTGCATCAAGCACTATTATAGAGGTATGAGGAACAGGGTGTGAAATTCACTCATCCTCCATAGAAAAGGGAGGATCCTCCGACCAGACGGGTGTTGTCTCTGGCGGGCAATTGCCCAACAACTGATATCGGGAAGTTTGTATGTATGCTAATTGCGCGGTAAACTCTGCTTGCGAGATGCAGGATTTGCGTGACGTCAGTATGACGCGTTGTTCGCATGTGGCGTAGTAGATACCGCTACACTATTATATTAGGAAGACCATAGGATGATGATTTAGTAGGTAAGTAGGTTAATGCTACGCTATGTCAATGCATTTATACTTAAGTGTCAATGATTACTGCAAAGCATTGGCCTTGGATTCTGATGTGAAGACTTTTGCAAGACCATTATAACTCCACCAGTCACTAAACACACAAGGTTAATGTCATCTAGGACTTCTTTAAGACCGAAGATTAACTTAAACAACAAAAAAAAACCGGCCAAGTGCGAGTCGAACTCGCACATGAGGGCCCCGTACCACCGTACAATATTTAACACTACATATTTCTATAACACGTAAGTATATATTGTATCGATTCGGGACCCCATTTATTTTTAATTTAATTTTATTCTTATTATTTGGTGGTATAGCGGCCAGAGTAATACATACATAATCTCACGACTTTTTCCCATGGGGTAGGCAGATTAGAAATTAAAGAACGCCTCCTGCTACGATTCTTACATACTCCTTTTACTACTTATTAGTACACACTATGAAAATTTCAAATGTCTACCTATTACGGTTCAAAGGCCCTGTGACTGACGGACGGACTGACAGCCGAGCCTTAGAAATAGGGTACCGTGGGCACCCTTGGGGTATGAAACCCTAAAAAGCAACCTTGCTAAGACTATTAACTTCGTAACAAATCTGCCACAATTACCTTTTGATTACTTAAACAATAATGATAACGTAATAGAAAATAACAATCGTATTTATACAAAAAAATTCGGTATATTTGGACATTTATTATGAAGACCGTACTTTAGGCACGTGGAAACTTATTATACTTTAATGAAATAACTAAGTAGTTACTTGGAACTGGCCTGGAACTGTAATTCTATGGATTATTCCTCGAAAGCTAGTATTAAAGTCAAGGCTTTCGATTTTAAGTGAAAATTTAAAATAGTTAAGTCTGGTTTATTCAGAAGTCTTATGCGACAAAAATGGTTTCAGTATAATTCTAAGAAAAGCGTAACACACTATCAATCACAATCTTAATCATTTTGAAGATTCTTGCATAGCCATTGCTTCATATGTTCGAACAATTTGTCTGCTCAACAACGTAAATGACGCAATGGATATTGTTGAACTGTCAAAATGAAAGCCATTTCTTCTGTTTGTATGTTACACAATTACCCCGCCAATTGTTACGTATTTGTTTCGTCTAGCGTAATTTGTAAATATTAATGCTATCTTCATTAGTATTACGTCCATATTTCCGAAAGGAATTGACAGACGAGGGTGTGTACGTCAATACGTTCACACCGTCGTTTCGCCAACTATGAAAGGTCCCTTGTTATAGTAGTGGTAAGTTTGGAAGTATTTGGTCTATCGGAGGATAGACCGAATACTTCCAAACTTACCACTGATACTTACTCTTAATATTCTACTAATATTATAAACGTGAAAGTTTGTATAGATGGATGGATGGATAGAGGCTTGTTACTCTTTCACGCAAAAACTATTAAACGGATTTGGATGAAATTTGGCACACATATGGTTTATAACCAGGATTAACATATAGAATACTTTTTATCCCGATATTCCTACGGGATCGAAACTTATGCGGGTGTAGCTGCGGGAGCAGCTAGTCTGGCATAGTTTGTAAAAAACTAAGCATCAGGATTACGTCACTTTTTCCGAAAGAAATTGGCAGAAGAGTGTCTGTTAATGTGTCCATTCTAGTAAGTTGCTAGTTTAGCATCTACTATCTTCTGCTCGCGACTTCGTCCAGATGAAGTTCCTTGCTCCCCTGACCCACCCCATCGCATCGCATCGCCCGCCTGTTACTTCGTTTTCCCTTAGAGTTCTTTCCGACTTTCTTTTCTTTTTGTTCGGCTTCTAAGAATCCTAGCGTGATACTAAATAGCCTGCAAACGATTGTAGGTCCCTTGTTATAAGGTAGGTAACTTGATCATTCATAGATTTAACTAGTCAAGTTCCTGCTTCAATATCACAAACCCACTCAGATAAACAAAAACAGCGTCTATTTTGGCATCCTTTGGGCATCTTACCCTCTCTTAGAAATTTCTGCTCCAATAACATGAAACTGTTCAATGAATACTTGAATCCACTTAAAAGTCAATGCAAACATTCGGTGGTTTACGTTAATTAGTTAACTTTATGAAACTAAGCCGGGCATGCGCAGAATCTAAGGGATCGCGGGTATCGGAGCCTGTTATTATTCATTGCTGGCTTCATAATTTGTTTAGTTAAAGGAGCTATGGAAATTGGCTAGATGGGAAAAATATTTAGAGTCGTGTAAACAAGTAAATACACTTTTTTTTTATAACTTTCCCTGACTGTTAAAAATCTGGGTTGATTAATCTATGGATCAGTGACACAAAAAGGTTAAACTTTCGTTAACTGAACTTCAACAAGAACGATATTTTTTAGACTTCAGCAGTAAACTGTTGGACAAAGGCCTCTCATATTTTGCGCTATTCAAATCGATTTTCAGAAATTATTATCCAGCTGCTACCAGCCACCCTGCGAAGATTGTCGCTCTACCTAGCCTGAGGGCGTCCTACCTTCGCGGGTTCACAGATGGCATACACATATTTATAATAGCAGTTAGTAGATTTAGGAACCCACAAGTTAAATAGCCACTCAAAAATGTTAGACCAGCTATCAAGCCATATAAACCCAATTATTAAGTTGTAAAGATCCTCAAAGTCCGTACAAATTATCTTAGCTAAGGATAGTGTTTCTCAGTTTTACTCAGAAGGCCAATTCCTGTAATTAAAAACGTTCAAAATCTAGTCGCAGTCTCATCTTGGCGTCAAAAAAATGACAAAAATGTAGGAAAATTGAGGTATGTTTGACAGATTGAGACTGAGATCAGACTGTGAACGTTCTTAAAATTATGAGAATAGCCCGTCAGATATCAAGCCATAAGTTGCACAAATTATCTTTTCTCAGTTTTAATTAGTTGCGAACTTTGGAAAAACAAGGATCCAGAACAGGCCACACACAGATGATAATCAAAATAATTCTTAAACACGATCTTAAATGACAAATCCTAGATTAGCATATTAGGCAGCGATATAATATATCCCACATCAAATGTCACTTGTTTTACCAGCGATCGATACGTTACAAATTATATAATTCGTACGCTGATTTCGACCAATCCCACACGTAATTAACTAAGGTTAAAAATATTTGAATAATGAATTGCCAGTTACGCCTTATATGGAGGTATTAATAGATGTTAATCTATATTTAAATTAAACGGTTATTTAGTCATAGATTATTTGGAAAGGTAAAACCGGGCTAATTATTTATTTTTGTTTATTGTTATGGGTGTTTTAAAATATGAATGCGGGTATTGTTTGTTATTTTTATTGACGTGTTAATCTGATTTGTGGTTTAATAAACTATCCATAGATATCTGTATGTTATATAATTTAGTATGACTGTACGTACATACTCGTTTTTAATGTGCATATTTTTTTCATAATACATTGGCTTATAAGTCGATTCGCACGAATTTACTCGTCGTTTCAAAATGTGCCAATTGCCTTATACATACTCGTATTTCTGGAGTTGTCAATTTGCCCACAAGTAAGTTAACTTCGTATTAGTCTTCTACAGAAACAACAATTATTTAAAAGTGTCGATTATGTGAATCGACTCATAAGCCAATATTTTTAAGTCTAGTCTAGTCCCCTCTCAGAATAACTCAATTAAAATTCACACTACCAATGTTAGAAACTTAGTCCTCCAGTTACATCTCCATTGCAAATTCCAGTTTACCAACTATAAACTTTAATTCCAACCTTCATGAACGATATCGTGCGTCACCATCGGAACCTTTACCTCTAGTGTAGGTTAGTACTTCTAATGAGTACCAGCAGATAAATAGGGCCGTAAAATACTAATAAACCAACGCCCTTTTGTAGGAACTTTGAAACGGAGAGCGGCCGACGGTCCTTCACATTTTACGCAACAGGTATCTTTAAACAAACATCACTTTACCAAGCACTAAACTCCACGTAACACCCTATTTTCAACGCTCCAAGATTCATAATTGTTCACCATATAGTTTTACCCACGCAAAGTGGGATTTTGTATTTACATCTGTAATATTTTTCGATAACATTAATAAAGACATGGTGACATTATAACAATAATCTTAGACATTCGCATTTCAATTAATACATAAAATCTGACATTGTATAATATTAATATTGGTAACGGATGTACGGTTAGGCTTTTATTGATTATGTAATGTATTGTGAAATTAAATATTTGCAATTAATTTATTTAATCAGTCATTTTGTAACATCTATAGTGATAACTGGAGGAATATTATGACATTTTTAATAATTTAATGTATTCTGGAATTAAAGATTTGCACACCACATGTAATGGTAGAATGTAAATGGGCCACACTTATATGAAGATTATACTACTTTGTACACCTACATTTTGGCAAATAAAGTATTATAATTATTATTATGAAAGATTATGGGATTTGTGATTGGGATTTAGGATAGCGTCTATTGGTAATCAATTAGAATAATATCCGTGCGAACAGATATTATCTGCTATTATCTATAAATATCACGTGTTTATACGTAGATATAGATAGGAAACAGGCATGTAAATTGAACTGAAGACTGAAGAGAATGGATGTTGAAATAAAAATCTTAAATCACTATGAAATGACAAACTATGCCCTTTGTACGTACACGTTTTTCTAGCCGTGAAAAACTACGGTTTATTCGCCGTGTGTAGACACGGTCGTTAGTGTTGTATGGATTACTATGGAAGCTTGTTGACGTACACATTTTTTCTACGGCGCTAAGATCGCTAGATCGCTAAGAGCGATCTTTTAAATACGATCTTCGGGTGTATTTAAAAAGAGAAGGAGAGAATACTCAGTTATGTTTCAGCTGTATCTGGTTAGACTGGAAGCTAGCCGACAGAAGTCAACATAGATGGGAAACAGTTAAGCAGATGGAGGAGAGGCAATACTGGAGATACCCTGTGGTGTACCATTAACATATACAATAAATATAGACGTATATAGACGTGTATGTTTTTTATAATATTTAAAAAAATATTAAAATCAAAAAAGGTACTTACCTACAGTACGGCCGTCGAGTGAAGCATCCCTAACACCTGTCAGTTTCATACAAATTTATCTCGTCAGCTGCAATTTAATTAATAAATATAAACTTTAAGTTTACCTACCGTAACTTGTTTTAAACTTTTACCTCTTAATAATAAAAGCGGAGTAAAGTTATAACAAACTTAATCCCCAATCCTACACGAGGCAGGCTCCAACTAGTGTGGAATCCACAAGTAAAAATATTAAAATTATGTTTCCCTTGTAACAATATTTTTTTAACCTTTAATGTCCACCTCTCTCTGTCCAGAGCTGCCAATGACTAATCTTCATCAAAAGGAGTCCAGCTCATCCGTAAAAAATATATATTATATATATATACAATAATTTTAGGAGTAGTTTATTTGTACTTTAGTACCTAATAAGGACACTATTTGTTTAGTAAAATTTTTGTACAGTCACGTCACAATCATTTTGAATTCCCATTTATTATTCAGACCTCTCACACAATAGTCACAATCTTGAGATAAGTTCAAAAAATTGTCTTTTTACTCAGCTCCTTATGGTCGTAGCGTGATGTTAATAGCATATAACCTTTCTCAAGAGTTGGGCTATCAAAAGCAAAAATATTTTTTCAAATCATACTGAGAATTCCAGAGATTAGCGCGTTCAAACAAATAAACGAACTATCCAGCTTTATTATTACTATAGATATAGATATAAATAATAATATAATTGCCATTATACACTATCATTCACAATCTGAATTATTTTGAAGGATATTGCTAACCCATTGCTTCATATTTTCGAAGATTTTTTATGATCAATAACGTAAATAACGCAATGAATGTTGTTGAACTGTCAAAATGAAACCCATTGCTGCCCCACTGGTAACAAAAACTACAACTTCAATGAAAAATGTGACGTACATTTTTCATTGAAGTTGTAGTTACAATTTGTACTGCAATCGTGTTATAATATTATGGACATCAATCACGAAGGTGTGAAAAAGACAGTTAAATTCTAATTAGATGACCTTGCTAGCGATACGTCAGCGATACGGACACGACACGATGTGAATGATATACTGCATGAATACTGAATACTAATGTAATTAGAAAGTATTCATGAATTAGTGCGTCAAACACCTTAGATTTGCGGCAAAGTTGTAATATTCGAGGCGTCTTTACACCGAAACGTATGTAGGTAATGCCGTTTTGCTTAAACATTAAAGAGGTTTATTTTTAAACGATGATTAAAGTTAAAGGATGTTAAGACGTCGCTAATCACCACTTAACTTTAAGCAACGCTTGTGAATAAAGGAGATTTTGTTTGAAACTGGTGTGAAAGTTGACTGTCGTAATTTTTTTTTGTTTTTGTAAGATCCGTAAGATTTTTGGAACAAAATTCTTTAACGGCTCTACCGCAAGCCGCGTTAAGGAATTTATATAGAGACTAGCTTCTCCCCGGGACTTTGTCCGCGTCAAATTTCTTGTTTTCCCGACTCACCGATCACTCCGTTTTCGCTTAGCATTCTTTCTGACTATTTTCTTTTAACTCGACTCCTAAGGGTCATAGCGTGATGTTAAACAGCCTATAGCCTTCCTCAAGAATTGGGCTGTCAAATGCAAAAAGAGTTTTTCAAATTCGGCGGTAGTTCCAGAGATTACCCCCAACATACAAACCAACAAACAAACTTTACCTCTTTATAATATTAGCATAGAAATATAGATATAGAGCAAACTATGGTAGAAATCGTCGTAACGAAAAAGTGTTAAGTATGGGCCATAACACTTTTTCGTTCCCTTCATGCGACTATCATGAGAGTAACGCGTACGGAACTTCGGTCCCGAAGGAGGTTCCCCGATTGCAAACGTTTTTATTTTTCTTTTGTTTTTCCTTGCATTCCTCTTTAATAAAAAACTTAAACTCAAATGAGTACACAATTATTAACATATGTGAGAAATACTCTGCAAAGAAAAACGAAAAAAAAAAACATTTTAAAGAGTTGGGAAATTTATGTAACAATCTCAATCCGCATAGAAATAAATACTAGAATAAACTTAAACGATAGAGTGGAAAAATAAATATTACAACCGAGTCGATGACATAATTATTATTGGAATCTAGAAAAGGTAAAAGGCAAAATAACTGTATAATAATGTTAACGGTATGCGATTAGAGCGCAACAAATGATCACAATTCTGTGTATTTATATGGTAGTTCGTTGAAAAGGAACTCATAGGACGTTTCTTTTTTTCTTTGCAGAACGATTGTAAATGTGTAGACATATTGCTTACATTGTAATCGTTTAGTTATTTTCTTGTAAAATAATAAGAAAAGTCGGTTATTTCAGAGTATTTTTGTCGCAACGGGCCCGCGTGGTGAATTACGGCTCACTCCCTCTCACAGAGAGGAGGCAGCAGTGGGAACATTATAGGCACACATACATTACGTTATCATGACGAGGCCATTTCTAATTTAAAATAACGTAAAAAGTTTTTTTTTTCTAGCGATCTTTGTTGAGTTTTTAAATTACTCCTATTATATTGTTGACCTCTCGAACTAAGAAAATGATAGTATTTAATAGGTGTGAATTACGTCAACGGTGGGTTAAACGGTTTCCCTTCTTCCGTTTTACCTCACCTTCGGCACTGGCAACCTCCTGCTTGGCCAACAGTCGTCAGTGGGTCTAAAAAAATTAAGCCCAGTCAAAATTAGGCAAAATGCTTCCTAATCAATCAGACACAATTCAGGTCTTTTAATTCAAAAACAAACAATGCTTAGGTTTCCTAAATCGTTAAACAATAAGACAACACAATTCAGCGTACGTAATTTCAATGACTTTTCGTTGTTTTTAGTGTTACAAAAAATCAATACTAAACAATGATTACATTAAACCTTAGTTTTGTAATAAGCATTGAACAGATTTGATGTCAATAAGTGATTAGAGATTGGGCAATATCTTGTTGCTTTATTTAGTAGCACTGTGCTCCAAAACAGATCGTAGCAAGCAAGCGATGGCTGTTTTGCGTGGATGTGACGCATATTTTCCCCCAACGTGTAATTTTTTGTGTTTGTGTTCTTTCTCTGCGTCTTGTTTACCGCAAATAAACAAAATTTTCTTTCTTTCTTTTCTTTTCAGATTGGGCAAAGAGTCGAAGTGAGATTGGGTTGGCCACGTCTGCCGCATATACAATGAGATGTGGGCCAAAATAGTCACTATGTGGAGCCCTGGTATAGCTACAAGGTGTCGCGGATGCGGGACGCAGACCTTGTAGAAGGTGATGGCGGAACTAGCTGGAAAAAACAGGTCCACGTTACCTCAAGATTGAAAAAGCTGAAAGTCATGGGGAGAGGCCTTTGCCCATCGAAAGAGATACCGTGGAAACACCGTAAAGAACACGGGTGGGTTTTAGTCAGTAAAAGTCTGACACGCCCTTCCGCTCTGCCCAGAGCGGGAGAGGTCATTTGATGATTTCCCACCCAAAAAAAAAAGGTTTTTGCCCATCTGTAGGATGATGCAGGCTAACGGTAACAGTAGCAGAGCAGCATAACATAATCAGCCTCTCTCAGCTCCCCATCTCTTCGAAAGGGAGTGGGCTATAATCTACCACACGGGTCCATTGCGGGTTGGTAGATATCACATATCTTCGAATTTCTGGTCCTATGGCATGCCATTTTCCTCACGGTGTTTTCGGCGTGATCGGCATAGCAAAGCTTCGATCAAAATTGATCGAAGTAGCAAAGGCATTGTTTTTGCATTTACTATGAGATTACAGACTGATTAATCAAATTGCTTATCAATGCGTAAAGAAACAGTCAATGAAGACAGGTTTAATGGTGGGTCAATAATGTTATTCTTCTAATAAATAAGTATTATTATGTTATTAGTTACGCTTTATTACTAACGCATTATATGTAAACCATGAATTAGTGCTTCATTTTAATGATTACAATGCATGAAGTCTGTATTATTTTTAAGTAAAACTAGGAACTAATGTATTTACGTTAATTGTGTTATGCGTTGTTCAAATATGGTAAGCAAAAAAAAAAGCAATTCATTAAAAAAAACAATAAAATTCCGTACTCTTCTGATTTTTTAATTTACTAGACTAAAATGACAGCGATCGACCTTTTTTCAACATGAAACTTATTAGAAAGTATATATATATGTATATATGTTAGCTGTAATTTTGTTCTCACGAATTAAAAATCAGAGTTTACTTTATTACTCTTCGGTGTGACTGACATCCACATAATAAACACTATTTGTAACTATTAGGGATGGCCCACGAGCAACTTTTGTCTCCTCAACCAATTTATCTCTCACATCAAGTCTACGGGTTTACGTGAAAGTGCACGCATGTAGCGACGCGGCAGCTGAGAGACATTTTGTGTTTTGTGAGTTGCAGCTGAAAATCAGCGTCAGGTGGTACACTTGTGTTGTCATCTGATATTATGCTGAACTGAAGCCCTTTTGGCATTATAATCTTTGTTTCTGTTTTTATAGTTTTAACGTGTATTCATTTTGTGTAATGCCAATAAACGCATTTTTCTTTCTTTCTTTTTAGTCCGCGGGTTTGGACGCAACTGTTGTCCATCTATCGGTTGCAATGCAAGTGCGCGCACGGCGACAAAAAGTTGCCACTCAACCGAAAATGTAACAATAAAGTAGCGTTGCTGTCGCTCCCGTGTGCGCAACTGCGCATCGTTCAAATCTCGGCGAGGAGACAGCGACATAGACAAAATAGTTGCTGGGCAACTAAGTTTCTCGTGGGCGCCCTTGATGAACTACACACTTCTACGCATTGGAAGAAAAATGCTGACGATAAATGTAGTTTTGAGAAGTCTAGCAAGATTTAAAACAAAACTTATGTCTCATTTTTTCACCTATTTTATCGCAATCTCGCCATATCAATAATTGTCACGGTACTACACTGTTTGCAGTGCCTGACGTGATAGATATAATAATAAACTAGATTGTTTTAATAATATGTAATAATACAGGTTCTATTCTGTAAAACTCTCACCGTGAAAACTTAGGTGAAGTGAGCTGTCAATAATGTCAATCCCTAGTATCAGGTTGAATGACAGCTCACTTCACCTCCAAAACACGTATTAATTTTATGAAACTGACGGGTGTCAAGAACGTATCCCGTTGACGGCCGCACTGTAAGGAAATAAATTAAGAGTTAAGTAACTTTTCACGGCGAGATTTTCACAGAATAGACTAGATACAGGTATTAAAGCATTAGTGACTTATTAAACTAATAAGACAAGAGGAATCCAATTCGCATTTTGGCATACTCTCGAACCTATTGAAAGGTAACATCTAATCTATCGATAGCATGGTCTGCCTAACTATTAGGTATTACCAATACTATCACGTTGAACGAGGAGCTACTGA
This sequence comes from Apamea epomidion, assembly GCA_947507525.1. NCBI lineage: Eukaryota > Metazoa > Arthropoda > Insecta > Lepidoptera > Noctuidae > Apamea > Apamea epomidion. The sequence goes on from OX382227.1 coordinate 20,335,675, forward strand.
GAAAATATAAACGTCGGTTTCCCATTTTTCTTAGAAGACCCTCGACCATTTCTCCGAAGATTGACCCTTCGTAAACACCTAATACTTCTTAACTTCATAACCTTGGATTTAAAAGTTAATTTTTTCCTTGAATTTTCCTTTAACGAGTATCCCCACTGACCTTTAACTGAATATAACAATGGAGTAATCTTATAATTTTACAAAAACAACAACACAGACGAATATACCTACCTATAACTTGTCATTTTTTTTTTTTGTTTTTTTTTTTTTTATGCGTCGTGTTTGCCGCAAATAAATGTATTTTCTTTCTTTCTTCTTTCTTTCTTTCTAATGTTTCACCACGCCTTTATCCCTCGGAGGGTTTGGCAGAGGTGTGTTTCTCTCATGTAATAGGGAGCGACCATATTGCCAAAACAAGTACCTAAAATAAGTATAGCATTTTTGTGAAACAAACTAGAGCAAGAGATATCATAATCATCACTGGCAGCCTTGTTCCACCCATCAGCTGAGTAGGTACACTAGGTACAGATCTCCTGCCTTTAGTGCGATGCTTCCCTGGTTCCCATGGTCCCTTGAAAAACACCCACACTGGCTGTTAGTTTTTGTCAAAACACACTATACTCGAGCAAGAAGTATTTTTGACAGATTGAGACTGAGATCAGAGTGTGAACGTTCTTAAAATTACGAGAATTGCACCTCTGAATTACATTTTTTTTGGTCAATACGGCCCAAAATCCGTATTGATTCATTTTCGGCTTGCCTTAATTTCAATGCCTTGGTAAAACTGGCATGTTATAATATGAACAGGGGGCCTAAAAAGGCCACTTTATTGCTTAAAGTGGTCTTTCAGAAAATGAATACATTTCCTGAATTCCCAGCAGATCATTAGCAATTCCTCTACTTTTCGTAAAATTTCATTTCATATTTGGTGTAAACATTGCCGCATGAAAAAAATAATAACCGTGATTTTATCGGTAAATTTTTCATTACAGTTTTTATTAATCAAATTGGTTTTTTATTTTTTATTTCTACAGTTTAAATGTTATTTCATTGTGATATGAATGGCACACAGAGCATATTATGAATTGTCAGTTTGTGACCATTTCACGATTTTTAATATGATTCATATTGTTATCCTATTATGATTCTTCCAAAGTGGCCTTTTTAGGCCCCTGGTGGTATAGCTTCAAAGTTTAAAGAACTGTCCCATTTTGAGACCCTTCCTATCAATACTATTCCTGACAAAATTCCTGATACCAAAACCCTAATTTATAGGTAACACTTGTCTTTTACATTCAATCCAGTATTTTCCACTTCAGTTCAACTTTCCAATTACAAAAATAAAGTAGGAAACGTAGAGCCACTTTCAATTTTATTGACTCCTAATTGAGACACAAGTGCTCTAACAAACAAGACGCGGGTCCCAGACCCACGGGACTCCAAATGTCCTAGCCGCCATATCAGAACAATTTTCTCTCCAGACGTCTCCTATTTATTCACATTAAGATAACAATCCTCCAATAGAAAACCAACTCTATTTTCTCCACCATATAGCACAAAATTACCTGTCAATTCTTTGACATATTCTTAGGGAAAATCCCAATGGAATTTGTTCTTTATAAATTGTTTGTTAGAGTTGTTTTTGCATTGAGGAGATGTTGTTTGAGGTCAGTGGATCATTCCCACCCTTCGCAACAGGTTCTATTGATCGTGGCGCCATCTACCGTCGTGGGACAAGTTGTGAGAAGTTGCCAAGATTGGGATAATTGTTGTTAGGACATTTAAGTGGTTTATAATTGTGGGGCAAGTTGATCCCGTCCGGTGAACTACGATAGTTGATAAGTTGCTTGATTAATTTATAAACAGCGTTAATGATTGGACACTGATACAGACTTTTGATATGAATACCTACTATATAGCTTTGCTCATGGCTTTAATCTCATACAATCTGAAACAGCCTGTACATAGAGAATATAAGCCTGTAGGACTGATTATACAGGGTGTACCAGAAAGGTGTGGTCAAATTTAAGGGTGTGATACAGACCATCAAACTGAACAACTTTCTCCATGGAACCAATATCGTATCTCGAAAAATGTATCAACTGTCCCATACAAAACTTCAATACGGACGGCTGATTTTTTGTCGCAATTTCCTTGTTAGTACCATGGAGGAAGCTGTTCAGTCTGATGGTCTGTACCACATCCTTTCATTTTACCACACCTTTCTGGTACACCTGATATGTATAAGGGATGATATTTCCATTCTCCATGATCAACCAAGAAGAGGCGACTGTGGAAAAAAAATACTTTAGAAGAGTTAGAAAAGTAATGGTGTATGTCGGAAACAACGCAAAACCAATTGAAACTATCACTAATCTGGAACATAATCATGTTTCATTAAAACACACTAACAACGTTAAAAGCTGATAGTCGTGTGACAGCTGTCAAATCATCGCTTATCTATAAATTTACTGATTTGTTTTTTTAATGTAGGACATGTAGGTACAGTTAACAAAGCAGATAAGGTGGTTGACTTCAATCAAAGCTACTTATAAAACCATGTTGTGCGTGTAAGTTTCTACTGGGGTCTGGGGAGCACCTGATGTATTAACATTGCTTGTGAAAATTTGACATTATTACTTTAGAAGGGATTTACACGTCTTTTAGCAATAAAAATAAATTTTACCAGAATAATGCAAAGATGTTTGTTATATACCTGTGTATAGGTATATACGGCGACACATCAAGCTCTACATTTCCAGTTTTAACTGACCTTGCATTGTATAGGATTTCCGTACAATCAGAAGGCACCTCATCCTGGTTATGCCGTGCGTACCTAGCTCTTATAGTAATAACTTTACCTAGTGGAACTAATATGGTTGTCCAAGAGACATAAGAACAGAATAAATAATAAACCTAGGAAAAGCTTAATGTAGACTAATAATAGCCAATTTCACCAATGGAACTGAACTGCGATCAGCACATCTAAAATTATAAAATGCGTTCAGCAGCTGTCAGTGTCAATATTCCACAACATTGATGACACTGACAGCTCTTGAACGCAGTATTTCTCATTTTTTAGATCACCATTGATACCAATTCTCACTCCCAAATCCAACTTACAATATCCTTTTACCGAAACACAACACAACGTCAATAGCAGAGGTTCCAATTATGACAATTACTCGACAAACATAACGATTAGCGAGTCACGATTATATCGATCGGTATTTGCACAGAATCACCATTATTTGTACTAAGTATTGTGTTCCGAACGAACAAAATAATAACGTTTGCTTTACAATTTGCGTAGTTTTTTGTATCGCGTGATTTTTTAGCGCGTTTTTAGGATGTATGACTGCAATTGTGTTTGACTTTTATTTGCGGTATTGACTGACATGTTGCGCAATTTTGGAGCACTGTCATTTTATTTAAGTAATAAGTGACTTTAGTAGTATTTCTTCATTTCTGATTTTGTTATTGTAATATTTCATTTATTACTTTTTATTTCAGCAGTCGAATCAATGCCAATCTTGCGCTGATAAGAAATATAGAATGGCAGGGATTCCAAGCGTATAATTATTTTCGTTACTAGCGCATTCAAGAAATAACAATTGCTGTTACTCCTACTTTCTCAGAGCAACGGGGTAATTGCGTAAAACACTATTAGTAACAACGGGTTTAATTTTGACAGTTCAACAACATTCATTGCGCTATTTACGTTGTTGAGCCGACACATTTTTGTGACATATGAAGCAATGGATTAGCAATATTCAAAGTGATTCAGATTGAGATTGGTAGCGTGGTACGCAATAAGGATGCTGTACAGTATGTCAGTTATAAGTTAGAATAGTACCTACATCGTAACTAATAGCTACAAAGTTTTATGATGATGTTCTATAAAAATATACAATTTTCCTTGGATATCAGTAAAATTATTATTATAATGATTAAATACCGCAAGACGACAAGACTTATCTTTCCACATTATTGATTTTTCCTAGAAATAATAACTATAAAATTATAATATGGTTTTAGCGACGACTCTTGCACATACTTAGGCAGATTCTGTACAAACTACCTATTTAACACATACATACATTTTTTTAAATTAAATTTTAAATTAAAAATATTTTTTTTTTTTTTTTTGTTTGTGGAACAGCCACGCATCGTTTAATGTGGTGCTGTTCCACAAACGATGGGACACTTAATATCGTGTCCTGCGTGCCCTATTAGCTGCACGTTACAAGAACTGATGGACGCTGGTGATGGCGTCAAACACGTTACCGAATTCTGGGCCGAGTCCATTTAGATTGCTATCGACACGCTAAGAAGAAGACATACTTAACATAACATCACGCTTGTATTTCCAGAAGGATTAAGTACTTTCACTAGTTCTAATTAAGTGCCATGTAATAGGGCGGGAGTCTATTGCAATCAACGAGGAACAAATCCAGAATCCCGGCTGGTACTGAGAAATTCTCGATGGAAAAATCCAATAATGGTTTGCTTGAACCGTGGATTCCACGACCTTAAGCTTAGCAGTACTGTAGCGCTTGTGACCACTAGACCAGCGAGATAGTTACCTTAAAAAGTCGTAAAACTTTCGCGTTTATAATATTAGTAGGATAGGCCTACTAATATTATAAACCCGAAAGTTTGTGAGGATGGATGGCTGGATGGATTTTTGTTACTCTTTCACGCAAAAACGAATCCCGGCTGGTACTGAGAAATTCTCGATGGAAAAATCCAATAATGGTTTGCTTGAACCGTGGATTCCACGACCTTAGGCTTAGCAGTACTGTAGCGCTTGTGACCACTAGACCAGCGAGATAGTTACCTTAAAAAGTCGTAAAACTTTCGCGTTTATAATATTAGTAGGATAGGCCTACTAATATTATAAACGCGAAAGTTTGTGAGGATGGATGGCTGGATGGATGTTTGTTACTCTTTCACGCAAAAACTACAGAACGGATTTTGATGAAACTTTACAGTAATATCCTACTCCTACTATAATAATATTATAAACGTGAAAGTTAGTATGGATGGATGGATGCATGGATGTTTGTTAATCTTTCACGCTAAAAATACTGAACGGATTAGGATGAAACTTGGCACACACATGGTTTATAACCAGGATTAACATATAGGATATTCCCACGGGATTTTTTTTTAAATGTATCCCGTTATTCCCACGGGATCGAAACTTATGCGGGTGACACCGTGGGGCGCAGCAAGTAGCTTATACATCAGAATAACAAATAGGATACTTTTTATACCTATATTCCCACGGGATCGACACTTATGTGGGTGAAACCGCGGGGCGCTATTAGTAAAACTATAAATCTAAAATGAAACACGAATAAACGATGCCTGCTACTTAACTTAATCTCTAAATCAAACACGATAATCATTATAATTATTACTCCTGAAAACATGATAATATAAAAACAACAGTTTCTAGTGAATATTAACACTTTAGCACACGAGAAGTTAATTGTTGGTTATTATTTGAGTCGATGAAGGCTGAACGTTATGGTTCAATCAGCCAATTATGAACGAATTAATTTATTATTAAAGTTATTTATTGTATTCAAACTCAAACTCAAACTATGCATTAGGTCAATGGGTGCTTGTTATAAACAAACAATTATTGCGTTCAAATATATCTGTCGATGGGGCGTAATATCAAGATGAAGATGGAATCTGACGAATAAGTAGAAGTAGTCATGTAATTTTATCAACAACGTAGCACCCGTGGGGTAGTTGCGTAATACACTATCAGCAGCAATAGCTTTCATTTTGACAGTTCAACACCATGTATTGTGTTATTTACATTGTTGAGCAGACAAATTTATCAAACATATGAGGATTAGCAGTGTGTGCTGTAATTAGGGTGCAGGTATGGGAGCACCTTTTTTTTTATCGGTGAAACACGGTATTTTATTAACAGCAGATATGGGTTTGGGTAACAATAAATACCATGTAAAAACTATGTAAGTATTAATAATTATTTCAGTTATGAAAATCATAGTGACTACCGCTTTTTATTGATAGACAAAATCTTGTAATATAATCAAACTGATCAGGCACGGTTGTAAACTCTTCATTCATTACCTACTTGATTGATAAAACTATTACTAATCAATCAAGGACAAGTCTCTGACGGTATCTTACTAATCCTCAAAGGTTTAATTAAAACTATCCTTCTGACAATAAACGAATGGTAAGATAACAATAACACTAAAAATAGTAAACTGTCAATAAAAAAAATCACGAAAAGAAATAATAACCACGCGTGAAAGTAGCAATCACGAACCGCATCCGACAATGTCGACTCCAATTACATAAACAATCGTCGATTACACGAAATATATCGAGTGTCGCATCGACGCTCGACCTTGACAATGTCACGGTTGTGAACACGTTAATAGTCCCCCGTTGCCTGCGCACTTGCTGATGTACTGACAACTGCACTTCTATGTTAACTTTTTGACTTTTAGTGCTTTGATTCCGCTAGTAAGATTGTTGTGCGTATACCTTGTTCCAAAAGTATCTGATGAAAATGTAGTCCTGTAGATGCATATTTATAGTGTCCCTTACAAATTAACAACTTTAATTTGATTGTTTGAAAACTTTAATTTGAAATTACCTTAAAGATCTTTTTCAATTGACAATAATTGAGGTTACTTTTATGCCCTCGTCGACGATTAGAATTATAATTTAATTATATTATTGAAACATCAATTGTTGTAAAAAGTCATAAGATATATCATCAGATTCTTTTGGAACAAACCATAGTACCTACAACGAGTGTTACCATTAATGTGCATTTGACCGTACTGAAAAATGTTTCAATGGAAATTATTTTAATATATACCTACCTACATAATATATGTGTGTATATGGGATGTTTTCTCTTCATATTATGCGTGGTCGGATGACTGCGGTCTGCGACGTAGTTAAAATAATCGTTTTGTTTTTTATCTGGGCTGCGGTTATCGGGTGAATTATGTAGAGCAAACATTTATAAATGACTATAGCTACTGCCTGCGGCTTCGCCCACGTGGTTGCCGGGAATCATCCCACGGGAACTTGCTACCGGGACAAAAAGTCGTCATTGTAGGTGTTTCCCAGGATGACATCTATTTCGTTGCCAAATTATTCTATAGTATGGATTAGTTATACACTTGTCCACGCCTTTGCGTAGGGATAAGGGTTGCTAAATAAAATATCTACAGACAAGCACTTACTAATTATGCAATTAAAATATAAGTATGCAGTTACAAGATTCTCTAGTAGATCCTTTACAATCGTATTCGTCGCCCTGTCACGGTCGCCTCCGGCTCAAATGATAGCATAACCAGCTTCCCATTGCTGGGACACATTCCTCTTCTCTGCGTCAGAAGGAGGGAACCGTAATCCACCACGCGGGCCCAGTGCGGGTTGTAGATATCACATATTATCTCCGAATTTTTGGTTCTAGGACATGCTGGTTTCCTCATGATGTTTTCCTTCACCGGTTTAGTAAATGATGATGATGATGAAGTAAAATCCTTATGCAACATTTTTAGACGCTAACAAACAAAAAGCCAAACAACAACAGTCAAGTGTCAACGCGCTGCGCTGCGCAGGCGCGGGGAGAGCGGCGCGGCGCGGCGGCACACGCGCACGCGACGCGCGGCCTTGTGCGCAGTTCCGTGAAAGGCGATCGGCTTAGCTAACACCAGTATAGGGTTGCACTGGCTCGCCTTACAAATACGATTTTTGGATATGTTTTTCTTTATAAGACGTGGTGCAAAAAAAAAAATCTAAAGCTTATTCGACAAAGCTTGGCGTAGGTTTTAACGTACCTGTCGAATGGTTAGTTAAATATACAATAAGCAGACTAGGTATAATTAAACATAACATCAAGAATGTATCCTCGATGGGTTAGGCAGTTGTGTACCTGTAGTACACCCAGATTCATGTAATGGGACTAATGTACTATGAGTAATTATTACGTGTAAATTATGCAAGTAAGTAAAGTAACAATAGAAACACGTCACGGAAAATAATGAAAACTACAAGTCACTCATTCAGATAAAAACTGAAACTAATATGCATAAGCTGTACCCGCGACTTCGTTCGCGTGCAAGTCGTGGATTTTTTAATTTTTTTTTGCGAGGGACTCTAATTCTTTTTCTAAAATAAAAGTACTCGTGACAACATCAGCTATCTGCCAGCGATAGTCACGCCAGTCCCGTCAAAATCGGTCCAGCTCTTTCGGAGATTAACCGGAATAAACAGACACAGACAAAAATTTTAAAAATTATTTTTTTTGTTATAAGTGGGTAACGTATATACTTTAATAGGCATTTAGTAAAAAGCCGTTACGAGTAGCCAGAAGCCCGAAAGTCCGACAACCAGTCTTACCAAGGGGTATCGTATTACCCACGGATATCGATGGTATTACCTATGGTATTAACCAATAAGTGGGTTGTGGTCAGATAGGCAGTTGCTCCATGTAAAATACTGGTATTCAGCTGCATCTGGTTACACTGGAAGTCGACTCCAACATAGTTGGGAAAAGGCTAGGTAGACAGTGATGCATTTAGTAGAAAGCTGTCGTTTTGATATTACAAACAGACAGATTAATTTTATTTATTTGTGTAGGTAGATAGATTTTGTTTTCCATCCATTTCAAAATCTGCGGCCATATTTAAAAGGCAGAGCAGCTTCTCAGCTGGCTCGACATAACCAGATTACATCTCGGTCTGACGGCCCACAAAGGAAATGCAAACCCCTCCAAAATTCTAATACACACCTCCACACTTTGATAGGGCTGGGTACTGGTACAGATTTAGAAATCTATTTATAACTTGTGAGGAGTTTCGGGTCTTTTACGGAAACTTTATGGACGTAAATATTAAGCCTTAAGTTTTCAACATCTCCATCTCTGCCGATATTGATCCTCAGGAAACTTCATCCTGAATTAGTAGTAGTTTCCTAATCTATAAATAACATAACGCCTTTAATTTCTCGAAGGGTCAAGCAGAGCTGTGCCTTTATATGTACAGTGTACATCCACATTTCTTTTTAGTTATAAATACTTAGTACGCATCTCGGGTCTGTTTATGTGACCCCTTAGTTCTTCTAAATAGCATATTTTGAGGTATTAATAATTTAGAAAATTTATTCCAGAAGGTTTATGACATGTCTGTAAGACTTATAGATATTAAACTTAACTGTAACAAGGAAATGGCGCCGATTCCCTTGTTCACAAACTAACCTAAATTTAAGTTCAGTGCATCTGTTTGTTTCTATGTCAATGTTTTGTCTAGTCGTAAAAATCATGCGCAAGGGGAAAGTCGCTAGTTAAGCTATAACCTACAAATCAAAACCCAAGTTCATAAAAAATTGCAAAGATAAAATATCTGTAAGCGAAAAGCCTTTTACCCTACATAGATAACATATTAATTGAAAAGATAACACACAATAACAAACTGATGTAGAATCAAATCATTTACCCGAAAGTCTATTGAAATACTCACAAACTCTCACAAACAATTGTATTTTCAGCGCAGTTACCAACTTTTGTAATTGACCTTAGGGCTGCGTAGGCTGCAGTACAAAAGTTATTACAAAAAATAATTCCATCAGGGAAATATCTGTTTTTGTACGCACTCATCGAAATTGCGTTGGATTTTCAATACATTTTTAACAATTCAAATACACACGAGTATCAAATTACTTTCACACGCTAATGTAAACAGAAGAACGGTTGTTTTGAGCAAAATAGGATTGAAAAAAAGCCATATTAAATAAAATAATTGATCGTTATACTAAAAATACAACCAAGGGTTGATTTTTCAATAGAAACTGCTAGATAAATTTTATTTGACGAAAAAAAATTATCTGACGATTGAAAAGTCAACCCTAAGTATAGAATACATACAATTATCATGTAGGTAAAGTCGCTTTTCGTATATGTCTGCATTGCTATTACACTACGCAACTATTTTGATCACTTAGAGAATTCATTACTGAAGGTTTTTGTATACAGGGTTATTGGTAAAACACTAACAACCTTGCAGGAATGGATTGCTAACAGCATAAACAACAACTTTTGTTCTATGACTTTTTATAAAACATAATAATACATTTACCAAAAACAAACCTTTAAGATTTTGTTGTTCTATCTAACCCCTGCTTCCCTCCGCTGATCAATGCTCGTGCCTTCTCTGTATAAGAAGAAGCCTTTACCCTGCAGTGGGACAGTAGGGGCTGGTATTATAAAAATAAAACAATAAAGATATTGCTATCCTAATCCCTAAACTTCTCACCAGCCAGCCCTATCCAGCGCAGCTTAACAATAACTCAGACTGGACGTACATTTCGTGCGCCGGCGCTGCCACTCGTTATATATGAACTATTTACTTTCGATATCGAGCGCTGTCGAGATCGGTATCAACTTGCCGAACTAAATTTCCGTCGTGTGCTTAATGTTATGTTAATATCATTGTCGTCTATTATTTCCTTGTTTCGTTTGTTGTTCCGAACGGTAATCATCGGATTGTCGTAATCACTGATTGAAGATTAAGAAGGAAGACGTCTGTTTGTTTTGAATTGAGCGTGTGATGCTTCGAGGACATGTTGAGTCTGCGTTCGTTGTATTGTGGCTAGGCTTACTTAAACATGGTTTATTTTTGCTTGGGTATCTTTGGCTGCCATTGCATTAGTTATTTTATTCCTGAGACATAAAGATCTCTATACCTATGTCTAACTGCAACTAGTTGTCACCTTAGACAATTATCATCATCATCATCATTGCCAGCGTTGTTTTATTCCACCCACTGCTGAGTAAAGGGCTCCTCCCTTGTATGCCATGCTTCCCTGGTCCCCCCATTCCTCAAAGATAAACATTTGGCCACCCTTGAGCAAAAACCTAGATCCGTGCCTGGTCTCATCACTAGTTCTAACCAACGAACAAAATAGTAGCAGTGGCTGCAAAGATACACTGAATTTACCATCGCCACTCATCGGGGATAATTTATTTGAAGTACCACAAGGCAGCATCAATATTAAATCCGATACTTATTAAGCTTTTAATCTATCTACGCTGCGAGAAGCGTCCATTCATTCTCCCTCCATAATGTCTGTCTTCAGACAAGAACATATAACTTATATGAAGGAGTGTACTCTATAGAACCCACTTTACTAACGCCGCGGAGAGCGCCATCGCTCACACGTGTCGGGACCGTTTTGTAACCGCTTGGGTAATGTTGCACCTTCATGAACAGATAACTGTGTCTGATCTGCTGTAGGAAGTAGGGTTTGTGTTCTAAATGCACTTATTACATAGTAAAGTATAGATTTAAGACTAGCATTCTCCTGCCCTTATCCAAATTTATTTGTGAAAGATGGTATGTCTAGAAAGGGATTGACTACTAAGGTGACGAGTAATAGAGAAAGAAGTATGGAAGAAAAATACATGTTGCGCCGCCCCTACATAAATTGGGCTATGGTAGGAAAATGATGAAATGATTAGGATATTCCCTAGTGGGTGTTATAGGAAGAAAATACAGGAGTTTCTCCGTTAAAATGGGCCGCAACACTTTTAATAAATTTATAACACTCTTTATCGCAGGCAATTTCATCACGGTATTTCTGAAAGTAATTTCATGAAAAAGATGAAGATTACAATATGGGATTACGTCATACGAACTGATATCACCTATGAGATCAACGTAAAAAGCAAGAAAAAAAAAGAAAAAAGATCCACGCCTATAAAAATAAATTCACTTACAGAAATATGTCTCCGATATGAAAATCCTTAACATTTTTCAAGCGGCAAGCGCGATACAGAAGTTATCCCTGCATTCTCAAGCCGCTTTAAAATATCATCAACAATATTGGAATCATATTGGATTCATGAATAACATCGAGACGTGGGAAAAGAATCCGAAGAATTGAATGATTACCCTGACTGTTATTTGAATGTTATATTACCCTGTTATTTGATCGCTTCACTTGCATTCATTTCATAATTTGTGAATGAATAAATAAATAAATGAACGAGAGAGTATGTTATAGCGAGTATTAGTGCACGAATGTGTAGCATAATCAGCCTATAATGTTCCTACTGCTGGGACATGGCCTCCTCTCAGTGAGAGGGAGTGGACTTCAATCCACCACGCAGGGCCAGTGCGGGTTGGTAGATATCACATGTCGTTGAATGTTTGCTGTCTTCACGGTGTTTTCCTGCAACGTTTTGAGAGCAGTGGTGGTGTTTTAAGCCCGTTCATTCAGCAAGAGAATACAACGTACTAAAAACGCTAAAGGTGGATGGAGCAAAAGCTGCTCCTATTCGTCATTATTCGGCCAAAAAAACGACTACTAAACACCCTTGTACAACGTATCAATAATCGTGCACCTAAAGTCTATTCAAATTCATGTTTTCAATCGATGTTATTTCAAGTTAAACAAATATCAACTTTAGTGAAGTGACAATTAAGTTGATGTCAGAGTGACTAGTAGTATTGAAAAAGTTATATAAATAAATGAAGTTGTAGCGTAAACTGTACTTTATTGTGTAGGTATTAAAGTAATTTTTCCAATAACCCATATTTGTTTACATGTTTGGCAAATAAATCGCAAACGTAGGGTACAAGCACTCCGTCCAAACAAAACGAAGACCATTAATACGAGCAGAACACGAACAAAAAGTGAAAACAAGCAATTATTACATAACACACCGAACGTTTTAATTAGTCATTTTCCTGTTTACATCTTTTAATACATAACTTTAAGGTCAGTGGCGTTTTTGCTCCAATATTTTGATGTGACTGTATTTATGGAATTTTTTGCTCATGTCCGTCTGTAGTCGAATCGTATACGGTTATTTTTATAAAATTATAAGTTAATTGATCTTGTTGTCGTTACGGTTGATCTTGCAACAAATTTTTACCATATTAGATTAGTGCGGGCTTTGATTTAGTAGAATCAACCTATAATGTTCCCACTGCTAGGACACAGGCCTCCTCTCCGTGAGAGTGAGTGGGCCGTCATCCACCACGCGGACCCAGTGCGAGTTGGTAGATGTCACAGGTCTTCGATTTTTTAGTTCTAGAACATGCTGGTTTCCTCACTATGTTTTCCTTCACCGTTTTGAGAGCAGTGGTGATGAAATTATTTACACGAAGTAAAGCGCCTGCCTGCAACTCGTAAGCCGGGGGCGTTATCACTGGGCTACCACATCAGGGGTTCTGCATGACATATTTGCTAACTGCTAATTAAAGCCTACAGCCGGATAGAACAACGTCAGATAGGCGCCAAAACCATATCAAATTAACATGTTTTTGTCTAGGTACTCCACCTGACACTTCAAGGCTAACCATTAGCACCACTTCCCCCAAAAAATACTAATTACTTACTAATTAATAAGATAAGTTTTTTATCGTACCCACTACAAACATTAGTAGGCTTACTACCTATGGTTGCAGGTCACAACTTTGCAAGCGCAACTGCCCAGCTTCAGGTCCAAGATCCAATAAAAAAGGTGAATGAAAGCCGAAAGGTCTATATAGTAAAATGTTTCCAGTTGCAGTCCATTTGTTTTAATCCAGTACACACCAATAGTCTTTAGGGTTTTCTCAACTATAGTTATACTCGTAAGTTGGAGTGACCTTCCATTCGAATTTTTGCCGCCAAATGTCAGCAAATTGTCCCACCCTTTCATGCATTTGCACAATACGAATATAATCATATAATCCCTCTCTTCTGTCATCTTCATCCACTACAATGACAACTACATGATATTAACACGCGGCGTCCTTTCGACGTCACGTCCGGTCCATGATGGCCGCTACACACAACACTGTCATTACTATGATTGACGAGAGTGTCATTCGTCAAGTGCATCGTGCGTATATTGTACGGCGTTTTATTATTTTATTAGGATGCAGCTGGTATGATTGAACAATTGTACAACGAAAAGATTTTTGCTTTTTTGTAAATGGCATCTCGCAGGTCAACCTAGGAGTTTGCCGGCTGCTTAACCGGGCCTGTGGTTGCCTCAATATATCAAGGCCTCTAACCAGGGCTAAAAACTAAAAAACTAAGCGACTACACGCTAAGGGCACCGTCTTTGGGCGGCTCGGCTTGAGGCGTCGCGTCGCTGGGGGAGGGCAGCAAGGGACAGGCTGGATAGGATTATTTTGGGACGAATTTAAAGCTACAGGCTTAGCGGCGCGGGCTGCCTCTAGCAAGGGTCGGGGCGGAAAAGATTTTTGCAGTATTTACAACGTTATATCAATAAGGTCCTTAAGGCCTAGACAAAGTGACATTTTATCAGCGAAAACGATGGCGGAAAAATCAAAAATGTATTGAATTGCCATAAGCTACCGAAAACTTATTTCAATGCTGTTGAAAGTCGTTGCAAAAATACGAAACGCTTTGAAAGCGATTATCAATTGACTAGGCCCTCTGGTAATGGACTTAGAAAATTATCAGCCTGTACTACCCGCAATGTTAGAAAAAATATTTACATAGAGAGAAGTTAAATCGCTACACTTGGCGACAATTTTGGACCATCCTGTACAGTGGGGTAGTTGCGTAACACAATAACAGTAGCAAAGGCTTTCATTTTGACAGTTAGACATTAATTGCGTTATTTACGCAATGAATGTTGTTGAACTGTCAAAATATCGTTCAGCAGACACATTTTTCGAACATATGAAGCAATGGATTGGCAATATCCTTCAAAATTATTCAGATTATGATTGATAGGGTGTTACACAATTAGGGTACAGGATTGCTCGCCATGTTTTTTCACCCTACTTCACCACTTCCCTAAATTACTAAACAACCATTGAAATGTCACAGTTTTTGCATCTGTATTATCATTATTATAAAAGAAAGAAAAGAAAGAAAAGACGTTTATTTGCAGTAAACATGACGCATAAAAGAACATAAAAACAAAATAAAGAAAAAAAAACAATCCAAAATGGTTGAAATGCGTCACATTCACGCAAAACGGCTATCGCTCAGCATTATGCTTCGACCCTATGCAAGACAGAACCCCAGCGCTGGTTCTCAGCGACAGCCGGCGCCGACCATAACCATGTTATGTTTGGTCAGTAAAGCACCCAGAATGTTATCTACAGTCTAGTGTAAGTTTAGTGTTTCAAATAATCTAGACAAATTACTGGTGCTTATTTCCCAGCCTTTGAGAGATAAGATACATTATCACCAGATAACATCTGAGTGAAACGTGTACCAAATTATTAATGATATCGATAGCAGAACTAGGATCGTAAAAATGCTTTTATGGATCATAAATTACTCGTAGTACAATTTAAATAACATATTTTTGCTAATATTACTGAAGCAAAACCAGATAGCGACATGTCAAAACATGACAAAAGCTAAGTCGATTGTATTGAAAGATAGCGAGATTTTATGCTGAATGGGATTGGAACATAATCGATGGGAATGTCAGAAATCAAGATAATGTCCCTATAGAACACCACATCATCATCTGACTGCCTTTTCCCAACTGTGTTGGGGTCGGCTTCCAGTCTAACTACATGCAGCTGAATGCCAGTATTTTACATGGAGCGACTGCCTATCTGACCTCCACAACCCAGTTACTGGGTAATACGATACCCCTTGGTAAAACTGGTTGTCAGACTTTCGGGCTCCTGACTACCCGTAACGACTGTCAAAGATCCACGAATGACAGCCGCGACCAATGGCTTAACGGGCTTTCCGAGGCATGGAGGGGTGTAAAGATGGTCACCCATCCACAGACCAACCGCGGCAAACATAGCTTAACCTGATCGATCGACCTGTGCAGCTGCCACGGGCCTCTCTCCCTATAGAAGACAGTGGTATGAAAGATGAAAAAACACTGAAGTATAACTTCATGAGTAAGGGTTCTTCTAGGGAGTCTTAGCATCGTACCTTTTTTGCCACCAATCAGCGTTCCCTTACAAAAGACACTTAACCTAAAGCAAACAATAAGGCCTAACGCACTAAGGGACAAGTGTCACGAATTTCGTCACATTTAGATGTTACAAAATTCTGCTCTGAAAACGGTGAAGGAAAATATCCTGAGGGAACAGCGGTCCCCCGACGGGACAACATTTAATAAAAAAAATCATACGTACGTAGGGTCATAATTTCAAGGTTTTTTTCTTTTTATAGGGTTTCGCGTTTTGTGGCTATTTTTTCAATCGTTTTTTTTAATTGATTTAGGATTTTTACATTCATACTATTTTTATTATTATTTTGTGTCGGGGGTTTTTAAAAAAAAAATATTTCATGCTTTTGTAGCTCCTTATTATTGCAATTATTTTATTTTCTTGCGTTTTAAGATTCAGATTTTTTTTAATTCGCCATTTTGTGGTGGCGGCCATCTTGGATTTTAAATCTATGATAGTGTATAGTATTTTACTACTCAAGCCCTTTCATTTGATACCCATATTGAGGGAGTTGTGAAAAAATATGTAATCCCCCATTTTGTGGCGGCGGCCATCTTGGACCGATTTTCATCAAACATAGCTAAGAACACTCCCGACAAATTCGCTTTTCAAACAAAAAAAACAAAATCAAAATTGGTTCATCCCTGCGGGAGCTACGATGCCACAGACAGACATACACACAGAGAGACACGTCAAACTTATAACACTCCGTCGTTTTTGCGTCGGGGGTTAAAAATCAAAAATCCGAAGACACGTGACATCTACCAACAGGGATAACAGGCTACTTCAACTACTGTCCCAACAGTGGGAAACTTACAAGCTGATTAAACTATTAAATCATTCATCTTGCTAATCACACTCAAAGACAAGTCCAATCAATCCTTGTACTAGATGTCAAACAATATCTACAATCAATGTCCAACCAAATTACTCGCATTACTCAATAAGTTATTTTGAGCATAAAAAATAAACCAAAACGAATATCAACAACTTACGATCAGGTCCTTAGCTCTGAACTTGTTGCACACACTTTTATTTTTTTACTAAAGTTTGTTGACCCGGAAAATCGTAAGAGTATTACGTTCGTTACTTAGATACATATGCGTTTACATGTATATATTTCGTAAGTATGAAGGCCATTGCGCGTAGGCGGTTTATTTATCTTTTAGAAAAAGAGGGTCTGCTTATGATGAAAATTTCAGACGAAAATGTAAACAATTTTGGAATATTACTCCATTCAAAATTGAATATTAATTGCGAATTGGGGTGGCATTTGCTCTTTGACCTTTGCAGTGGAATGTTTGGAGCGAATGGTAATAAGAACAGTGCTAAATCATTCGTGAAAATGAAAATTTTCACAAATGACATTTTCAAACACAAAATAACTGTATATTCTTATTCGTCTCTTTTAATTTGAGCTACACCGGTTGCATCTTACCTCTTGTTACTTACTACGCCCTTTATACCTCTGGTCGAGTGGCCAGAAGAACGTTTACACAAAGCATAAACATACAAATACAACGCAGATGACACATATAATAATAAAAAACCTTAAAAATAATAACACTTTTAAATATCCGCGATAGGATTGGCGTCGTTAGCCAAATGTCAAGGCTCGTTCATACTCGTATATTTAAATCGCACTATTTTTGGACGAGCCGTTTTGCATGTACTTATTACTAATTGTCACACTGATATTGATAATGTGTTCATTGATTGATGTGGGAAAAGATGAACATGAAATAACAATACATATTCATGATCATGATGATGATTCATGATAGATCTAAGTAACTCAGGTTAGAAAAGGAGTAGAAGAAAATCAAGAATCAATCCGTCACTCTTTCCTTAAATATTTAACATAATCAGACTATAATGTTCCCATTGCTGAGCAACCGGCTAGCAATGGGAACATTATATTATATCACAGGCCTCCTCTTGGTGAGAGGGACATAAACATATCCAAAGGCAACTATGAGATTATATTCAGAAGATGGGTAAAAGAATCCTTCTGTGCTACTCATGCAACATAGGTCCTACGAGTACGCAGTCCAGTGCAATTGTATCAGTATTTCCTTAAAGGGTTGTTCAACTGCAATCTCATCCTGGAAGTCCTTGCACAAGAAGATTACATTTGCAGCCTGTTATAAAGGACCTTTCTAAGGAAACGTAAAATGTCATTATTCATTTGAAACATTTTATTCAGGTAACAAAAATTGGAGAGTGCAAGATAGGTCGATGACATTAAGCGTGTCGGGAATATCCGGACAGAAATGCCAAACGCAGGAAAGAATGGCATGAAAGGTAGGTTTAGGTCGTGCAACGAAGAACTGGGGAATGTGAATGATGGTTAACAATGCTATAAAACGACAATCTAACTCACAACTAAGCTATAACTAATGTTCCTAAGTTAGTGCAAGTAACAGAACGCGAAATTGAAATGTCTAAAGCAAAACCGCGTATCGAAACAACTTCTAAACGTAGTAACTTCACAACATAATTTACAAAGTAACGAACGATTGCTATAATTTCTTCGGCGTACCTTTCCCTTGCGTATCAATTGCTAGTACCTAACCTACCTGCACCTACTTCGCAACGCGGCAGAGATTGGAAGATCTGGATACTAGCCAAGCACGTTGGCACACTGTTCAGTTACGTAGCTACTCTGTTATATTTTTGTATGAATTCGATTTGCATTGAGGTAGGTAGTGTTTAGTGACGTCATTACGTGTTTTAATTGTTTAACTTATTTGGGGTTGGTTTATTTCTTTTGACTGTAACTTCAAACATTTAAAGATTGTCTGTAAATAATAGACAATCTTTCATGATATCATCAATATTATCCACAGCCTTTTTCGTCAAGCTTAACAGCAGGACCCTTTTTACTGTTTTTTGCCTATCCTGTCCAGGCCTTCCTTATAGTTATAAGTTTAATCTACTATATCATCGCCATTTGCTGAGCGATGGCCGTTTTGCGTGGATGTGACGCATGTTTACCCCAACTTGTTATTTTTTTTTTGTGTTCTTTTGTGTGCGTCATGTTTGCCCCAAACAAATGTATTTTCTTTCTTTCTTTACATATATTTCAACCAATGTTTCTATATTATAAGCCATCTTAAAGTATTCTTTACAATATGAGCTATCATTTTGCTGACAGTCAACAAAATCGCCTTGCGTGTTTGTTCTTTGTGTACTAGGTACCATGTAATGTACCTTTATTTATTATAAATTAAGGCGTTTATCATAATCGCTCACCAAATAGTGTGGCTATTACACAAATGAGACGTGTCACGAAGCAGCACTGTGAGGGCTGATAGGAATATACAGAAAGTGAATGTGAACGCGAATAGTCTTTGTTTGTCAATAGTTGCTGAAATCGAGCAATGGTGGCCCAGTAGACACGACCGCGTCTTACGAGTTATCGGTCGTAGATTCGAACACAGGCTAGTTCTTTAAGTAAATTATTTCAGACCGTGTTCCGTCAGGGGCTCAAAATAAAGTGTACAGTTTTATATGAACTCGTTCACACATTTCCGTGTCCGGGCCGGCAACGGAGCTTCAGTGCCTGCCCTGTGTGTGTGCCACGGCCTGGTCACGTCCCGGGCACATCCCTGACATGTGTGGGTACAAATTAAACAGTGTCATTTGTTTTCAATTTTATTGTGTGCAGTTTAGAAACCTGCATCTTATACCACGTACTAGAATTCTTCATTACTATTCTTCTTCTACATTCATAATATTATATGTATATCCAGGCCAAAGTTTTTTGGGCAGAAGCCTTAGATAATTATTTTACTAAGCATTTTTCTGGCCACTTGTCATAGTCTGTTTTCAATATTGTATTCCCAGACAGTTCGGTTGAATTATACTAGCCGCGGTAGACCGTGTTGGGGAATAAAATGTAGCGTGATGAAAAGTAATTTCTATGAAAATATAGGGCAGACTCTTGGTTATAAGAAACGCCTATTAGTCTACCCAGAAATTAAGGGCAATCCAGCTTGAATCCTATTGCTTATACATTTTTATATAACCCTGGAATTGCAAATACTATCATTTTGAAGTTGCCAAGCATACTGCTTTAGCGAGAATTCGCATTGGCAACTGTTTGCGTTTATTTCTCCCTGAAGCAACAAAGTCAAAGTCAAATCATTTATTTCAAATAGGCACATAAAAGGCACTTTTGAACGTCAACGTTTAGCATTGCCATACTGTCCCCTATGTTTGCAGTCTCATACTGAACGCGCAGAATATTCCTCATCAAAGCGGCTCAATCACGAACTGTCCAATATAATGCAGACGTCGTGATTCACACTATCCTTTACCATACGCTTTATTACTGCACACATCAATCCTTAATTCTAAAAAGCGTTAAATGCTTCAAACCCTACAACTGAAACCCAACCTTAACTTCAAAACAACAGAGTTTAATTTCCATCGGAGATGTTCTATAAAGGTTTGGTTTTATTTTTCAATGAAATATAATAAAAGGTTGGTCGTTCTGTGTCACAAAAGAGGTTTGGAATGATCACACAGATATCGGGGACCGCAGCGAGGATGATAATTGGAAGTCTCTTTGCGAAATAATCGTGTGGCGTATTGTTGACAAAGGTGCCATAGCCTTTTGTGTAAAATTGGAACGTTAATACGATTTTATTTTAGGAGCAATATAGAAATGGTTTTTGAACTAAGGTAGCCGAGGTTCCCGAAATTGATAAATATAATGATTTATGAATTTTTCAAGTAGGTAAGTACTTCTTCTGACAACCGCTGAAAACCAGCATTGGTTTTTGGTCTTTAGCATTATGCTGAGTATGCGTGGATGTAACGCATATTTTCCCACAACTTGTTTTTTTTTGTGTTCTTGCTTTGCGTCATATTTGCCGTAAATAAATGTATTTTCTTTCTTTCTTTCTTCTTTACAACTTTGTTGAGCGTTCGAAGTTACATCTCAACGTATTTGAGATGATTCAGGGACAGAGGAAAATTGTTAAAAAAGATGTAAAAGCAGCTATTTACTAACTTGCCGGTTACAGCATCTATAGCAAGTTTATAGTTTTACAGGTTGGAACATAGTTTTGCAAACATTGTTTCACGTCCTGAATAAGGCGGTTGTTGCAGAAGAGTTTAATAAAATCTTAAATTAATTTACTGACGGACAACGCACTGCCTAAACCGCTGGGTATAGAAGCATGGTGGAATTTCTTGCCCATTCTTCTCCATGCGTTACATTACATTACATTACAGTACATTTATTTATTTATTAAAATCTCCAATTACTATCATTACAGGTTATGCCTAATGCGATACCGTGGTCTTAAAATTAACATACTTATACAATTTAAAACGTAAAAAAACTAGTAGTACTTATGATACATTTAAAAATAATAACTACTTTACTAATTTCCCTATATAAAAATAAAAAGAAACACAAAATATAGCCTACTCTAATCTACACTATATCATAAAAAGAACATCACTATTTTGCGAATTCACTCATTGCCATTTTGAAGAGGCGCTACGTCTATTTTAACTTACACGATCAATGTGACAGTTGACACTGTCTCCCCTAGAATCAATTGTGTTTTTTGTTATGTGCCTTTTCTGTGCCTATTTGAACCAAATGCTTTAAATTTTGATTTGGACATGAAATTTTGCACAAAAGTATATAATATATCGAAAGTGAGCGCTAAGGAAAGTTCTTTGAAAATGCATCCCCTAAAGGGGTTAGATAAGGAATTAGTTTGTATAGAAATCACTTTTGCCAATAGGAAATCACATGTAATAAAAAAACAATTGCAATTTCGACCAAAAACCGTAATAAACCAATCAAAGAAGTTGATTATTAAATAAATTGCTCATATACAATGACGGAATTATGTCGTGTTATTTTTCTGTTGGCTAGAGGTCGCTATGTCGAGCGTTTGACCTTACTGACTGTCATACTGTGTATTGTTAGACTGCGCGATGACAATACAACGGTTTTCATTTTATATATAGGTATATTATGTATCAGTACGATTAAGTGTAGATTGTACGGAAAAAGAAACGAAATCGTGTTCGATTCGTTTTTGTCCGATTAATGTACATATTATATTTTGGTATTATTTCAAATCAGGTGTCGAGTTCGATGTTTTTGTCTTACTTAACAAGGTGACAAATTGGTCGACGGGCGACCTGATGGTAAATAAAGTTACAGCTGTCTATAAATCTTGAAATTCCAAAGGTTTTTAATCAAATCTTTGGTAACTTTAGTAACCAAGTAAATGACTCATGTACTTCTACTGTATGCTATACTTCTCAGTCTAGAGAAGTCAAAACGAATTATAATGTCGATAGCTATTCTGCTTGGTGCTAGAAATATCATTAGTCTGGTAGATAGTAGTATCTCCTCGAACAGTAATGAAATATACAGGGTGGCAGGGATATCGCCGCGCAATATGTTACCATGAATTCAGTACATGATTCTGAACGCTCCTGCGTTGAAATATTTCGTCGGTTATTAAAAAAAAAAAAACTTTTTACATTTGACCACGTAGGTTATTGGGTTAGGTATTTTTTTTTTTGATGACCCAAGGTTAATTTCTACGCTAGGGACTCTAGAATCATGTGCTGAATTCATGGTAAGTATGTGCCTGTATATCTATCAGACTTATTGTATCACCACTTATTAGTTCCATTACTAACATAACACGTTTATTTCTAAAGTCTTCGTCGATCATGAATGCGACATATCTTCATTATCCCTGATCCTATGAGGGCATCACCTATGTCCTTCGTCATCACTCTCTCCAAAATCCTTATTCCTTATTCCAAATCCAGCCTGTGCTGTCCCACTGCAGGGCAAAGGCCTCCCTACTGTCTTTCCACTTCTCTCTTTTCAAAACCGCCAAGGACCTAAATCTGAATCATTTTGAAGGATATTGCTAATACATTACTTCATATGTTCGAAAAATGTGTCTGCTGAACAACGAAAACAACGCAATGTATGTTGTAGAACTGTCAAAATGAAACCCATTGCTACTAACAGCGTGTTACGCAATTAGCGCACAGTTCCCATTGAATTCCCAAAATCCTTAATAACCACAATTATTCCTACAACGAACAGCTCAAAAACATCATGTTTCAAAAACGGCTGAACGAAAACGAAACGTTATCCTATTAGTAACTGTCCCTACGTATGAGGTAGCTAACTGCGTATAGTAATCACGCCGGGATCCGCCTGGCATTACCTCAAGGTTCATGGTCCTTGTGGGTTTTCATTGAATTAGTTGTTTTGTTCAGAATTTGAGGATGTTGATGTAGATAGACCTTGATAGCCAAATGTTGTAAGGTGTCCTCGATTTAGGAGAGAGAGATTTTCAAGAAGTGAGGCAGGCTATTTATCTGAAATTGTGAACTCAAGTCCACTACGACCGTAGAAGTATAGAGAAGTATACAGGGTGGCAGGTACATCGAGGCGCATTCTATTACCATGGATGCAGTACCGACATGATCCTGAACCTGCATTGAAATTGTTTTCATCGGTTATTTAAAAAAAAATGCTGTTCCATACATTTTGACCAGTTCCATACATTTTGACCTGTTCCATACATTTTGACCTCGCAGGTATTGTTCTTTTCTACGAAACAACAGATTTTTTTTTTGAAAACCGACGAAAAATTTCTACGCTGTCATGTGCTGAATTCATGGCGTAGTTTTCGCGTCGATGTCCCTGCCACCCTATATATAAGAGAAGAAATAGGTATACTTAAATAAAGTAGATCCTGGTAAGTATTCTTAGTCCAGCATTATTAAGTTGGAAATAAAAATAGGAAGTTTATGGTAGTCTAATTGATGCCGTTCCACTTGAATGCCCTCCTGGGGCAAAGACATTAATCAACTCCACCCAAAATAACCTACGAATAATCGACGATAGTCACAAAGATACCTAGAAATAGTAAAACCAAACACAACAAAAGGAGGAAAAATCGATAACCAGAATTTTTCATACACTACTACTTTTTTTTGACCAATACTGTCGGAAGACCTAAATTTACGGTAATGTACATCGAACTGATAGGAAACCTACGCACGTTAGCTACTGATAGGGCATGCAAACCGCTCGATTGAAGAGTACTTAATACGTTTCGCCCTTGAGCGAGCATCCGCCAACGCAATATCGATTTTTACGTACATAGATTCATTTACAATAAGGCTTCACTGTCCACAATGTTTGTATTACAACATATAACTTATCTTACATTCACACTCAATGGAAAATCTACCCTACAATTCAGGAATAGAGTAGATTTTGGTATGGGAAAATGTGTCGGTTAAGATGTATCACGATAACATAGCACTTACTAAGTTGTGACCGAGCAACAGTAATTAAGTATAGGCATTAGTACTCTAACATATAACCTTGTGTAAGATTCGATTTCTACGAGTAATTGTTTGCAGAAAAGATGTTTGTTGGTGAACTTTCCTTGATGAGGGGCATATTTCTTCTGGAGAAGAAAGAAAACGGGTAAGTAGTTCTAATTTGTTAGGAGCTACATACGATAAAGCATTGGACATACTGAACGCATATCACGAGCATTCCGTATCATGGACTAATCTGCAAGAGTTGTAAACTAAGAACTAAGAAGGACCACGATCTATCAAATGTGACCGCTAACCTGCCAAAGCCTTAAGACTCTCGCAGCCAGGCGATTTGACGGTGCGACGCGATTCTGGTAGAACAATTTCCATAAAGTTTTCATAAAAATTGTTCTGCTAGAGTCTCGTCGCGCTGTCGCGTCGCGCCTGTCTGAGGGAAGCCTTTACTAATTTAGATGCTATTTTAGAATAAACAGTCTTTAATGACATCTCTGGTCAACGAACCGTTTACTCAGCGTGATAGTAGCTGCAAATAGCAATCGTTTGCAAGAGGATTTTCCCAGAGTATGGATTTATGTAGATTTTATCAGACACTTAGTAGTGAGACCTTCATTGGAGCTTAGAGTGGCAAAAAACCTGATGTTTTGACACAACTTGATGTTATATGTTCCGAGACAGTTTTTAATAAAATTGTATAAGTACATACGATACAGTCATTTGGTGCTCAAAAAGAGGGTTTTACCTGGAAAGTTTTGAAAATTGGTGATTTTATTGATATCGATGTGCTCTACATGAGTCTTTACTATGCCCCTTCGTATCTTTGCCACTCGCGCCGCCATATTGGAAAAATGGCACCCAAAAATCATTTTTTTGATAGTATCTCCTTCCCGACTTATTTAACGATGAAAAGAATTATGAAATAAATTAAATGATAGAAAATTTCCTATAATTTTAGGATGCATCTTTTTTTTTAGGTAAGATAGGACTTCAAATAAGGCAAACGACAGAGCGGTACGACTGGTCGATCAAAATATAAACCATCGACACAGCAATAGAAGTTTTTTTGTTGTATTTTCTGGTGTACAATAAAGTATATAAAAATAAACAAGATAAAGCTCCATTATTAATGTCAGGTCCCAGTCCCAGTAATATGTCACGTAAAATTCCTCAAAGGTACATAAGCTTGGCTCAGTGTGCGCGTGAGCAGATTACTGGCACCTCGTTTACATTTCCCTTTACACGGATTCGTTCAGCATTTACAATTTAAATGAACAACTAAACAGATGCTTTAACTGGGAAAGGTACTTGAATCACCTAATTTACGTAATGAGAGGATGCAATTACCGCTCCTAAGATATCAGCATAATTAAGAAAAAAAGGCTGTAATCCAAGCCAGGCGAAGCAAGTCTGAGTAGCATGCCCATACGCTAGGTATCGGTGGGTGGGTTTTTTGGTATTTTTATCTTATCGTCTGCTGCACTGGTTGACGCCATCACGTCAACGCCGGCTGTCGCTGAAAAACAGCTCTGGGGCTCTGTCCCGTAACATTATGCTGAGCGATGGCCGTTTTGCTTGGATGACACGCATACGAGTATATTTCCCCAACTTTTTCAGTGTTTGTGTTCTTTCATTGCGTTACGTTTACCGCAAATAAACGTATTTTCTTTCTTCGCATACAGTAAGACACTAGATTCAAAGCAGTTTTATACACGAGTAAAACTGAAGGCAGAACCTTTTCGCCCTGTGTAAAGACATTTTTTTCAGTAGATTATTGTCAACATTGACAGTCAACAATTTCATAGTTCTGATGCTCATCATCATAGTGTTCAGCGGAAAACTACTCTATTTAAAAACACCCTTGAATCAGGTCAGCTACCAACAGTTCAATATCGTTGATCTGTCACCTCGACTGCTAGCTAACTACAAAATGACGTCAGTATTATAACGCTCTTTCATTGCCAACCCATGACAAAAACTTTAATTCGAATTGTCACCTTCAAAACCAAACATAATGAACAATATGACGCAAAAACGTTGTTCAAAACCAAATGACGATCGTCGTTATAAACATGAATGATGAGTTCAACTGATTTATTAAAGCTTTAAAGTATTAATAAGAACATGTGTTACTTAATTATGACAAAATACAAACAGGAATTGTCGTGCCAAGTTGTTAACGGATACTATTAGAAAAGAATAATAAATAGCTTCAAAACAAATATTATGGACCGCTGTGAACGGGCCACCCTGAATGCAACAAAAACACTGTATATGTATTTTTGTAGAAAAATCTTGGCCACAAACACACAAGAAGTTCCTTTAAGAAATTCTGAAGTAACAGAAACATACCTACGATCGATTAACGTTGAGGTATTGTTCAACCTTGTCTTTGACACATTGGCCGTAGCTATCATGATGACTTATGATGAGGTATTATAAATGTATTAAGCTGATGTTATCGTAGCTTAGCAGGTGATACATGTGCTAGTTTCGAAACTAGCACAAGTAACATAAAAATGCTGGCATAGATATGTGTTTGCAAACGATATGAGTCTAAATGAAATCTGCTATTTATTTATTGACCCCTGCTTCGTACAGTTTTTACAACTTGACAAAACATGGAGATTTTTTTATCATATCTAAGTTAAATATTAATGAAACACATAAACCTGCTGGAATCAATTTACTAAATTATGTTGAAAACCACATCAAAATCCGTTGCGTAGTTTAGAAGAACAACGCGATCACATAGACAGTCACAAAAAGCGACTTCAATTTATTATAAATGTATAGATTTAACAAGTAACAAAGCCTCAATATTACCTTAGTAACAACATTCACTAAGCTCTATAAACAGCTTATATCATTCATACCCAAAGACCAACACTCATTCATCTTAAGAACAAACTACGTTTTACTGCAAAAAATATGACAATAGAACGTATTTACCTGAGTAAAAAACTATGTTGTATGTAAAATTAAAAACAATATATCTTGTTTTTATTTCAGTCTTATTATCTTTATTTTTATCGCTAGTACCTACACGTGGCGAGGCTTCTTTGTATAAAGGAAAAGGGAATAGTTCAATCATTTTTCTAGTTAGTCTATTTATCACCCACGCTAGGACCTTCACCCGGGGCTAACGCGACAACAAAAAATTCCCAATACACCTTCACGTGCCGAAACAAAACACGACTATACATAAACTTGGTCACCTTCTTTCAGTGCGAGATAGTGTGTCGATATAATTTTGTCGTGCTCCACGTGTCTGACTATTAGGCCTCATTGAATTAGTATATTTCATAGAACGACTAATTTCTGACAGCCGAAATCTAAAATAAGGGCAATATTAAGTTTGGCAGGCTTTTAGGCTTCTGAATAACAGCACCCGGGCCAGACCAGCCTAAATTGGTGACATAAACTAATTAAATGACTGAACTGTTCATAAACATTCTGGTATTACAAAGGTTTGATGTAACGTAAAAGGTTCGCTACCAAATACTTATAGGTTTTTGTTTGTGGAAAAACACATGGTTGCCATGGTAACAGTTAGCAAGTGCGTACAATCAAAAATAAGGCCCGCTTGAACTAAAACCTTAATATTAACACACTTGGGAGTACTTACCCTCAGGATATCGACGTATGTTACTCGTACAATGATAGTCACAACGTCCATTGATTAATCTGCCTAGCCTTTTTGCAACTATGTTAGGGTCGGCTTCTAGTCTTACCGGATGCAGCTGTATACCAGTATTTTACATGGATCGACTGCCTATCTGACCTCCACAACCCAGTTACTGGGTTATACGATACCCTTGGTAAGACTAGTTGTCTCGACTTTTGGGCTTCCGACTACCCGTAACGACTGCCAAAGATCTACGAAAGGTATTGTTAGTCGAATTGTTGAGCTCCTTAAGTTCTGAGTTGAGTTGCACGGTTACTGACAAATGCGTGCACACCATCTGTATGGTTATTTCCTCAAAAGACCATATCAGACACCAATCTACAGGGTCTTCACATGATCTAACCAAGATAATGTTTGGACTTTAAAGGTGACTGTGACCTCTGAGTTTGTTTCGGCCTTTCTTCTCAGAGTAGTCGACAGGTAACGCTGACCTCATCTAGGTTTTTTCAAAATATGATTTACGTGTAAGTGTTTGTACAAACCTACTTACAGAAATAAAATATTTATCATTTACGAATGACTGTCAGGACCATTGGCTTAATGTGCTTTCCGAAACATTGAGTGGTCTCAATAATAAATGGATGGTCACCCATCCTCGAACCACCGAGGCGTAGCTTTAGGGCAGCGGTAACCCTTTCAGACGATCCCGCTACCCGGCAGGCTTCGGCCCTGTCGGGCCCCATCATCTATGCTGACATCTCTTTGAGGCGCGCGTGGAACACATACGCGCCGTCCGGCACGGGCCTGGTCCTGATCGGACGGTGAGCTACCCATTGCTCTCCGCCCGCAGCCCCGCGCCTACGGTGGCCGGGAGGCGTCACGCGGCTCCCGACGCCCGGAGCGTCTCCTGCGGCGGCTGAGGCGTGAGGATCTCTCCCTCACCCATCCCGCCACCTCCTTCGCTAGCATGACTGCTTCGCAGAAGGAGGTGACTGCCTCCCACTCCCTCTCGCCCCGGACCATGGCTTGAACCAGGGCCGGACGCTAGAGGTCGCCGCCGCTGCCGACCGAGGCGTAGCTTAGCTTTTGATCAACTCGTGCGGCTGTTATTATTTACCCACGAGCCTTCTTACAAAACAACATATTTTCGAAGGTCCATCTAAATAACAGGAGCTACTAAAACCCTATTAAGTACAAGCAGTTCTATTGTCCCGAAATACTGAACAAAGTCCTATTTATAGGTCGAACACAAAAGGGTTTTTAGACAAGAGGTCTTTATGTTCTCGAGTATGACACTGAAAAAATACGTTTCAGAAAGGCTAGTTAGAATAATGCTTGATTTCGTGCAAAAATATTCCACTTATACTGACGCGTATTCAATTTGATCTGTAGCCTAATCTCATGTCAAATTGTATGGAATTTAATAGTGTCAGAGGCTTGATCAGGCTTTCAATCAATATTCAGGGGAAAACATTGCGCGTCTCTAACAGTTATTGCATTCGGTAAACCCAAACTGGCTCAGACGGAAAACAAAAATTCTATGGGATAACCATTCACTCTAGCTGATACGAAAGTAGCTGAAATAGACTCCAACAATGTGATCACCCCAGGTGTTAAACTCACCTACAAGACCCCTTTCTTAAACATTCTTGAATTTAATCTTGATATAGCAAGAACATTATGCTACATTGCTACTTAGCCTATGTAAGTACCAGGAGCTAACAAGCGGGCAAATGGAGATCGAGGTGGTTTAAAGATGAATTCTACAATTCTCTGTCTGCCTAATCTTTATTCTGTATACTTAAAAGGCTAGAAGCAACTACTTTAATTATCCGGAAAAGAACCGGAGTTCCCGACATATGTGAGAGTATAGAGTAAGCAAACTGAAGTGGCAGTGGGCTGGCCATGTTTGTCGAAGGACCGATGGCCGGTGGAGCAGACGAGTCCTGGAGTAGAGACCGCATATAGGCAAGCGTAGTGTGGGACATTTTAAAAACGTTGTTCTTCGTATTATGACCATTTTTAGTTGGATAGTATTTCTGTATTCACTTTTGTTAGTACGAACTGAAGACGGTCCAATATTTTGATAGCATTCATAAGAAATCTTCAGGACGAGCTTCCAGGAAAATTAAATTAATATAAACCGTTAGCTACCTCTTGCACGGGTCAAGTGATGCTCATTCAAGAATGAAAATAGTTATATAGTCAATTAAGCCACAAATATTACAACATTATTCAAATTCAATGTTTCCGTTCAAGAAACACTTCACACAGTCATTTATTCAAATTAAGCAGAGAATCAGCACTTTTTGAACGTAAACTTACATAAGACAGTCTTCCAATCGCAACACTTACGTTTAAATTCTTATTGCTTATACCATTCCATTAGCTGCCTTAGCATCGACATTGTTAGACTCACATAAAATCCTAATAATATAATGCTTGCCATGTTCGCCATCTAGTTTTTAAAATATTGACCATCAAAATATTGACGTGTACCAAACTTTTATACATCGAGTAAGTCCTATACTGAGAATAAATTTTGAATTTTTGACAGATTTTCTATACTGGAACTGTCAGGCATCATTTTATTCTACGGATAAAATATATCTGACTTTGATAAAATCAGCCCTTATTTTGTTTTTTTATTTTTTATTAATTTTTTTCATTGTTGAACGTCTCATTCTCTATTCCACAAGTTAGTCAATAACTGAACTTTAAACAACTTTTCAATCCAAATACCTTACAAGAGACGTAACCACGACCTTTACCACCCACCTAGCATATTAAGGTAGAACTTCAAAATCGATATAGTAACAAATTGACACAGAAACGATAATATCAACTGCAACAAGTCACTTTAAGTTACGAAATTGAAAAAACACGAATAGCCAAAGAGATTGTTATAAAGAAAAAAAGCAGCCACGTGCGAGTCGGACTCGTACCTACCACCGTACAATATACATATTTAACACTACATTTCATTTTTTAATACTTAAGTAAAAAAAAAACACGTTTCTTGTATGAAGAGACCAAAGACCTTTTAATTTTTTATTTTATTTGTTGTTATTTGTTATAGCGGCGTAGTACCTACACACTCTTAAATTTGTCTACCTATTCCAGTTAAAAAGATACAGCCCTGTGACAGACGAACGAACAGCGGAGCCTTAGTAACAGCGTTCCGTTGGCACCCTATAGGTACGAAACTCTAAAAAAGACGAGTAGCCAAAGAGATTGTTATAAAGAAAAAATATACTAAGGCCGCGAGTACATTATTGAATGTCGAAAGTCGGTGAACGACTACATCGAATAAATTAAAGAGAGATTGCCGCGATTACACCCGCATACTTTTTGCAATAACAATGACGAGTTTATCGATTTGCTATTACCGTAGAATTAGCGAACATAGCAACACAAACAAAATAAATTAAAGTTAAATAAAATGCGAATAAATTCTGTTAAGTTAAAAATATTTATTTCACGGAAACTATATCAGTAAATTTTACTCTTAAACTGTATCAGGAAAACGAAATAAAAACAATTGACTTGGAAGTTATTGATAACAGAAATTCAACATTATAGAAACGAAGATGTTTTTGTTTTAAAAGAAGTATTTTTAATGATGGTAAATAATTTTCAGTGGGTATAACTACGAAAAATTAAATGAAGGTCTGAAACTAACGATTAGCGTATCCAGAAAGCCTCTTGTTTTTTTGTCCTTAGAGTCTGAAGAAGAGAATGGAGCCTCTCGTAATCTTTCGTCGATATTCGGCAAACTTCGTTGTACACTCGGCCGTATGATGCTTCGCGATTGCCCGCCATTGCATAAGATACATTCTCCGTTGTAACATCTCAGTTGCTTAACAACAAGTGAATTGATGTAAATTATATATTTAAACGTCAATTGTTTACAAATTATTTCGCACCTTCGCTTTTGTTCTTTTGGTCTTGATAACTCATATTGTTGTTAAGAAAAAGTAGGTACTCAAGAAAGTATTTTTTATTTCATACTTATTATTTTTGCTCGTTTGCAAAAATGGTTTGTACTTGTTTGAAACTAAACATATTTTTTTGTTTCATGTTTTATTTGGGACACCATTAACTACGCTTCCATACAGGTATACTTTTCCCGTTATTAAATTGTTATTCTTATATTAATTACTATCCTCCTCCTCTAAGGCTAATTTATTTCAGGTCTTTGAAGCATGTCTTCTTCCACATACGTCTTTATCAGCCATCATGTCCATACTCACCTTCTCCGGTCACATCTTCTGTCTGCAGACAGAAGACAGCTGTTCTGCTGGGGAGTTAGTTGCATGTCTATAGCACTAACTACACTTACTAGCATGATGAAAGGCGACGACGTAACGAAATGCCCTAGTTCGATGCTACATCTTAGCTAACGCCATTGGTTTAATGTCTGATAGTTTAGTTTCTATGGCTGTGCCGTGAGTTAGCATTAGTATTGTAGGGCTTAGACTCAAGAAGGTTTTGTATGAAGGTTGTTGTAAGGCCTACAATTATATTCTGAGGTTGTTGGATTGGTCATTCGTCTTCCGGGATGAAAAAGCTGTCTCTGTCAATCTAGGAATCAGACACACACGTAGACTGACCAAGTTTATGTCTGGACTATAAAATATACTGTGACCTCTGGGTTTGTTTCGGCCTTTCTTCTCAGAGTAGTAATAGGAAACGCCGATCTCATCTAGCTTATTTTTTTATAATATGACGTGTAAAAGTGATTCCGCCACCCTATTTGCAGAATAAACCATTTCATTTTAGACCTGTGAACTCAGAGACGAGTGTAACGTCTTCTATTCCTTCACCTTTCACAGTTCAGAAGATATTGATACTCAAAACACATTATTATAAGCAGAAAAAACTAAAGAAAACTATTGCTGGAACAACAATAAACAAGAATGGTGTCAATGTGCCAAAGGACCTACAACTGAACATCATTTCTGCGTGATTTTCAGCAACAAGGATATGGAAGGTCCGAGTACAGTATGACTCAATAACAGACATTTAACTTGTGCATTTATAATATTATGTTACAAGTATAACAACAAAAGTGATTCAACATCCACCTGTAGTTTGATGACATCTTATTACAAAAAACTGGTTTCAAGACCAACAGCAGACGCTCGACGTAAAACCAGAAAATCTACATCTCGAGGATGCAGGAGGTAATCTGTAGTGTTAAGCTCGATTTCTACATCTTCCCGATCGCCATTAGTTCTAACAAATATGTTTTTTTTTAATTAATGACATTTTATTATAAATGGTTTAACATTCAGAATGATTGACGCCACCTTAACTTATACTGATGAAAATGACAAGGACAAGCAGTATTTACATCGCATCGATTAATGTCAAGTTTTTATGTGAAGTAATATTAGTTGACTTAACCAACGTCTGTTGTACAGACGCCATCAGGTCAAGCTACCCGAAACTGTAAAATTTTCCCAATCAACCTTGAACCTTAATGCTTTCACGATAAAGTTGAAAATCTATTAAAGAAATTTGATAGATTGTAGTATCTTGATGTGCTGCCGTCTGTACAACATTACAGTAGGTATAAAAGGATACAAAAAACTCGAAATTATATGGTTATTTAATTAAGACATATTTTTCACATACAACTTGATATTACATGGACTAACTTTGATGTCATTTTCACTCTTAAAAATGACGCTACGTCTGTAAGCACATCATTATTTACGTTAGAATGTGAGAACGATGACTATGTGCTATCACTGGCAGTAAGTTAAGACCATTCTAATGTGCATGATCATTTAAATAATTACTGTTTAGGTAGTTTGAGCTAGAAACCAACTTATATTCCTAAATGTATATACTTATGTTCTATAATTTATATGGTGTACATAATAAAAAGTATTCTATTCTATTCTATATTCCGGTCACCGAGAGGTTGCGTGCCTAACGTCAGTTGGATACGATTTGGAATAAAGTTTAAATTCGTAAAACACAACTTCTTTGCACTCAGCGTTTGCAGTCTTTACACAATTATTTTACCTCAGATTTTGCATCACAGTGATCTTTATTGTGGTTGCTTTGCTGTCTGATAGGTATCAGGATCACATCCTTTCAATGGCAGGAGATTCAAGGACAGAAATAAACTATTGGCGCGAATGATACCCCAGAATCTATAGAAGTCCCGTTCTGGGAGAAGTTGATCTCTGATTGGTTAACATGGGAAGACTGATTATATGCTGGCAGCTCAACAGAACGAACTAATCCGACCACTACTGGACCTGGACAAGGAAACATAGAACCAAAGGGAGATGACCTATCATCACAGAACTCACAGAGCATGAAACGAAATGATATGTCAAAATAACGATGATATATCAAAACTTTTGTTAACCAGTGAATATTTTTAGCAACATTTTCCTCAATCAAATTCAATTGAACCAATCCTAAAGCCTCAAAATGAAGCGGCAACAAATGGTAATATTACGTAATACTAATATAATCCATCTCGATTCTCGACACAGCACACTACATTAAGAGAAAGGTACCGATCCAACTGAGCTAAACATACGTTTTGTAACAAAGTTAGAGTTATATAACTATTTCATGTTATATTCTCTCCACTGTGTACTGTTGAAAGGAGTTTTAAAAGGATGAAGACGAGAATTGTTTCGACTGTTTTGTTAATTTATTTGAAACACACATTGTTACTACAAAATAATGAAATAGTGTATCTGTGCAAATATTGAAGTGTCTGTTTGTAATGTTAAAATAACAGCTTTTTACTAAATTCATATGAAAGTATACATATACGGTAATTGCGATAAAACTTTTGTTTAAATTTTTTTCTGTCTGTTTGTTCCGGCTAATCGCCGAAACGGCTGGACCGATTTTGACGAGCCACACCACAACAGCCACAGTCGCAAGCCATCATACATTGCCGCCATTGTAATACTGCTGCCTGTCCCCTTCAAATCGTGGACAATTTTTTATGGGTTTTAGTTATTTTCGGATGACCACTTCTTGATTAGGCTTTCATAAACTATACTGAAATTAAGTAATTGACTATAAAGGTAAAAATTCATAGGCAATAATACTTGCAAAACTATCAGAAAAGAATATCATATCGTATTAGCAAATGTAATACTAATTTGTATGATTAAACGATAATTTATGGCAATATTAAGATTAAAAATTTCACAATTCATAATTCATTATTATAGCCTAAGAGGTCTTTCCACTGCAGAAAAAAATAGCAATATCGTAATTTGCCGAGGCCGGATTAAAAATATATGCAATCATATTCTTTGCAATGCTAATTAAATTTCTTAGTAATATCGTTAATGTGAATTTTATGTATATTTTTATCTTACATACCTTTCGTATTCCTTTACAGATAAAGTCTGAGGAGTTACAACAAAGACGTAATCCTAACAGTTATACCAAAAAGAAGAAATTATTACGAAATATTGCGCAAGACTTGCAGTTCCAGTACATTTTTCACATTATTTGAAGCTCCTAGACTTCCTAGAGAACACATAAAATACTAGTTGGCTCTTACACTATAGTACCGTTTCTATGTTAATGACTTTTAAATGTGGGTTGTTACGAGAGCGTCTTTAAAATACACCAGGTTCATAAAGCAGAAGAATCTATGGACTACCAGCATTGTCCGCGACTTCGTCTGCGATCCGGGATGAAAAGTTGCCTATATCCTTCTACAGGTCATGGTCTACCCAAGTGTCAAATTTCATCCAAATCCGATCAGCCGTTTTAAAAGCCGAAAGTGAAACCAACAAACTTATAATACCACTTATACTCCTATAGTAGTTAGGACGTATAGATGATGTACTAAAATCAACTCAAATGTTTCACGAATTGAGAATCCACTCGTTGCAATTATAAAAATAACATTAACTTTGTACTGTAATCTGATTACGCAGACAGAATATAAAACTTTTTTCCATATTGTAATACCAGTAGTCATGGCTTGTTCCGTATTTCTTAGTCTGTCATTGTCAGAAGATCATACGGAAATAGCTTCGTTTTAATTGAGAGAGCAAATGGTTTGCATATTAAAGTGAGCATTGAGATCGCTTGCTACATACCTATGCTCCCCTGGTACACGATTGAGTAATCCCGTAATTTTGTTTTGCTTATACAGGAAACAATTTTAACCAGTGCGGAAACAGTAGCCATGAGTTAAGCTAATGATACTAGACGTTCTAGGGTAGAAATTTTTCGTCAATTATTCAAAAAATCCACCACGAAAAATTTCTACGCTAGGGTCGAGATTCATTTAAGCTGAACTCACGTATTTTTTCTGTATGGGAACAAAATGTGCATGTATATTGTAAATAATCCAGAAAATTGAATATACATAAAGGAAATTATCCTGCAATATATTATTAATTTCTTTTTCTCTTTCTTGGGTTAAATAGTGGTATCGTCAAAGGCCTAAGTGCATATTAATCTTGTAACCTTCATTATAAAGGTCGCTCAGATAGCCAGGGTAAGACAAATGGAGTGCCTATTATTTCCCTAGATAAATTGGCAAAAACAACGTCCGACATTTAACGAAATACTGCTTCCGTTTAACACTAACATTTCCGCGTATTTAGACAGTATGTTTTTACGTCCATTTAGATTGTAGATCCCTAAGACGTGTTTAATTCCGATCGTGATACAGGTAACGTCGTGTAGGTTGAATGATCGATCGTATCGTCAAGAAAAAAAACAAAATTATTTGCTAAACTCACCTGAACGAGAGCATCCATGGCGAGTCGCTCGATGTCCACGTTGTAGAAGCTGAGTTGAGGTACATGCCGCCTCCTCGGACGAATGTCATCGTAATACGCCACCACATCGTTGATCGACACCACGGGACAGTCATCGGCGACACTGCAGCCACTGCTCACACCATCCACACCACTGTCCGAGTCCCCTTCGCCCCCGAATCCTTCCTTCGAGTCCCTACGGTCCCCATAACTTTGTTCAGACCCCTCCTGGTACCCAGATTCGATCATTTCGTCCGGCGCAATTATGTCGGGGATCTTTGTTGTATCGTAATCGTAACCGAGGTCATCGTCCACGGGGTCGATTTCGAGAACGTCGGCCATCTTGTTTTTAGTTAGAACGCGAGTGAAAATTTTAATGGTATTATCGTTCACTGACTACTACATGCTGGTACGGGAGACGTGATCACTGGTAGCGCCCTGTGGACAAAACAACATTATAAGTTCGATAGTTATACTTATTGTTCAAATTATCTTGGGTATAGTATTAGCAAGCGTTAGCGCAGCCTTATTAAATAAATATATTTTACACAAAATTAAACGCCCACATAAAAATTACACACCTGTCTAATTATGTTACATACAACACAATATATATGCGCATTAAACATCGATAACCTTGTCAAAAATGATGTCACAACTAGTCACGAAACTAAATTCTACACAAAAAATACAGACGGACGCAAATAAACAGCAACCCATAACAACAAACCACACCCACATTTGGCAAATCAGCCAATATGATGCCAATTCAAATAACACGAAGATGACCCAAAGACAAATTGGAAGCAATTCGCAGTCAATTCCTTTGCAAATTCTTCGTAACCAAACGGAAATGCCCAATCCATTGCAGAAAGAGGAATTAATACAGAGTACAGAACGTGCAAGTATCTAGGGCAAAGTTTTTCTAAAGAGTACAAACGAGAGAGCTAACTTATATCCCGAAACACAAGATGAGTTCTTCATTTTAACCCTAAAAAGGCCATTCTATATCATAAGCCTCCTAATGCCCTCGTAATAAAGGGTCAAAAAGTACATTTCCATGTACATTATACTTGCCAGGCAAATTGATGATCGCAGTCTGTTTTTATTAGGAGACAAGACGCCACTGCTTAATCATCCTGTCTTTTCAAAACAAAGGAAGAAATTGTGACTTCAGTTCATAAGTTCTCGTTTAAAGTCCATATAGGAACTAATATGAGGAATTTTCAAAGATACAATAAACACGGTCAAGAAAAGTGGAGAAAACTACGGAGTTTATTTTATCGAAGGCTATAAGGATAATCGGATCCGACATCTCAGGGACAGAAAGAAAAAAACATCAAAGAAATAAGGTAAAAATATCGCAAAGGTTGAATCAGGTTAAGCTGTGATCACTGGGCAATCATATTCCGTCACGTCTTGTCATATTCTTCGTTTCATATACTCCTGGTATGGGACAGTATGACGGTAATTTACTATGCTACTTATGTACTACTGGTAGTATAAATTCCCGTTTCTGGGATAGTTCAATTTTTGCTCAACAGTCTGAATGTTTAGAAGACCATGTAGTTTTAGGGCTAGGAAATGTGCTAAATATCCCTCTTACAGAGAGGAAGTCTTTGTCCCAGCAGTGGGAACATTACTATTGTATATAATGTCCGGTTTATGAAAAGTATATCTTGTAGAGTACATATGTTACTTCTTTGGCCATCGAGCACCATCGTCCACTTAAAATAAAGTTTATGCTTATAGCAATAAGCACTAAAGCATCGAATATCTCTGCGCAAAAGAAGATAACAAGCCACAATCCACATGAAATCGACCACATGCTATTCCAAATTAATAATACATATACATTAATGTAGGTATACATACCAATATAACAATAAATCTGTAGTAAATATTAAACACTGCCTATCACTGAGGCACGATATTACCGCGACTGAGGCCTATTATTACCAATTTGTTTAAGTAATACAACAACGCGAGACAAAGTAAACAACACCCACTGACGTATGACATAGACAATTTTATGCATTGACATTTAAATCTGTAAAGTGTTCTTCCATGGAGGTCTTTATACCATCATGGTAGCCTTTATAAGAGAGGTATAGTGGCACCGTTTTTGTGACGCACGGA
Organism: Apamea epomidion; assembly: GCA_947507525.1. Classification (NCBI taxonomy): domain Eukaryota; kingdom Metazoa; phylum Arthropoda; class Insecta; order Lepidoptera; family Noctuidae; genus Apamea; species Apamea epomidion. The sequence continues at coordinate 20,374,533 of OX382227.1, forward strand.
ATAACTGAAAATATTTCCTATCTTCATAGAATTATGGAAGCAAAACAAAAACACAATAGAAGACATTTAAATCGAAACCATACTGCTAATTAAAAATTCTCAAAATCATAATTATTGTTTTACGGAAAATGCTTGGTAAAATGTTGTGTTTGACACATAGATAAATGCATCTGCTGACCTATTATGCACTCTGTTCTAACGAGTTTCAGTGGCATCCTCGTGATAGGCAAAAGAACTCCCCTAGATTACAACCTGCTTACCATTATGGCAACATCGTATTCAATATTACGTCACAGGAAGAAATCAACCTAACCCTATCCTGTTCCAACTATAAATCACACCTCAAGATGGGATTCACCAATACCAATAGAGCCACAAACTAGTTCGCACAAAACGACCAAAACAAACGATTTCTATCAATACTATCTCCGAAAAAAACAGCCAAACAATATTCTTTCGTAGTACTTTCAGTTTCGATTGTCCGCTAGTAATGTTACGGCAGACCAGCAGTGCCACTTTCGCTCTTCGCCGCAACAAGTGACCTCGCGGCGCGGGGTCATCGACACACTGCTACGATTTGGGGCGAACCGAAATGTTCTACGATATAGTAGGCTTCTTGAATGGGACTAGAAGATTTTTGGGGTTACGTAGGAAAATATGGAATGTTTCTTTTTTTTTAACAGTGTTTTCTTTGTAAATTTATATTACCAGTGGCAGTTTTTTTTTAAACTTAACTTTAACTTAATCTAGTGAGCTTAAGTTAAAGTTAAGTTTAATAAAAAAACTGCTTTGCTCCGTGATTTTGAACCCCACCCTTTGTTGTATTTAGGGGAAGATTTTGACCACGTTTACCTCTACATCTAAGCCAATATTTGGGGAACTTTATTTTTCTAACATTTTGGAATGCTAGCGTGTGATCGCCGATTCCATCATGTTTATTCATTAGACATTCTTAATAATATCTTCACCGGTTTTTAGTTATGCTTCTATCAGTGAATGAATCCATCTTATTATGTTAAAACATGTTATGTTATGTAATATTCAAAGTGGGGGTGATTATAATAAGATCGGACGGAATTTAGAAAGGTTGATAATTTAGCGTTACCTCAAACGTAGTCAGCCTCGATTTACTTAACATTTATGTAACACCAAGATATTAGCTATTAAGGATATCGGAAACAGATTATATTTTAATATTTGCTTGCTTTGACTAAAATATTGAAATACTAGCTTATGCCTGTGTATTTATAGACAACTATGCAGGGGCATCAACGAGTAACCTGTTACCATAGATCCAGTACATGATTCTGAACCCCCGAAATACAAAACCATCTGTATTAAACCATTAGTAAATGATAAAAACTGACTTATGTATGAGTAATAACTCAGAACCCATAAATCACCTACCTAATCAATTCGTCGCATGACAAATAGTCGTTTCCCAAAGAAACCGCAATTAAAAACTAATCGCAATTCAATTGTAATTAATAAGAACTGTGACAGTTTTTACTACAAACAGTTGTAAACAATAGGTCAATAACATTCAGGGTTAAGGTTTTTTTTGTGATGGCCATAATTCTCTAGTTAGACATGTCTAACCTAGATCCTCTTTAAATCGGTTTAGAAACGTTTATTTATTTTATTATTTATGACATCATCTGCTTAGCCTTTTCCAACTATGTTGGGGTCGGCTTCCAGTCTAACCGGATGCAGCTGAATACCAGTATTTTACATGAAGCGACTGATTATCTGATCTCCACAACCCAGTTACCGGGTAATACGATACCCCTTGGTAAGACTGGTTGTCAGACTTTCGAATGACTGCCAAACATCCACGAATGACAGCCGGGACCAACGGCTTAACGTGCTTTCCGAGGCCCGGACGGGTTTAGATGTGTAAAGATGGTCACCCATCCACGGACCAACCGCGGCAAGCGTTCAAGAGAGATCAGATCAGCAGTGCGATTCTGTTACCATCTCACCGTGAAAACTTAGGTGAGCGTGGAGTGAGCTGTCATTCCAACTAATGCTAGGGATTGACACTATTGACAGCTCACTCTAAGCTCACTTCACCTAACTTTTCACGGTGAGATTTTTACAGAATCGATCGGCAGGTTAAGCTTAACCTGATCAATCGACCCGTGCGACAGTTATCACTTAGCCGCAAGCCCCCATTATTTATTTTATAATTTATGTACACACAGTAAAATGGATACAAATACGACATACTCCTATTAGTATTGAGTAGGTACTGCTTATTTCATAAGAAATTTCTTCCAGCAGACCTGCGAAAGGAGAAATGAAAAAGAAACAACGTTGTCACAGTATAGGAAGCTTTCGTAGATAGTTAAAGACATGGCAAATATTAAATCAATTATTTATAAAACTAAAGCATCTTTCACATAAAAAATGAGCCCAAAAACCAATCAATTTTTACCAAACAACATTCTGGAACAATCTTTCCTTGCCCAATAATCTTATTGTTCAACCCAATAAAAGTTATACAGCCATGTTTGATTATCACGAACACTTTCACCGGGAGTGTAAGTAGCCCCCTACTTGTTGCTCCGGGAGGCAACCTTGACACGGAAAGTGGGTCACAGCAGCTTACACCATTCATAGGAAAATATGGGCAGAAGTTTCAATTGAACGAAACTAATGTAAACAAAAACGATGACATATATAGAATGATTACTAAAGGGAAATATATATAATGATCACTAAAGAGAAATAAGTATATACAACGTGGCGCTACAATGGTGACATTAATTTAACACACATATGTATACTATTTCACATTTTCGTTTCATTAAGAAATTATATTTCCATTATACGTTATTATTTCCGGATTTATTTAAAATTTTAGAAAATAGCATCTTAGAGCAACCTGTACATAAAGAGCTGTCGCGCAGCGGTCATTTGCCGGGTCATCATCATTCGTCATCGATCATTTCACGGATCATAACATCGCATCAATGAAATTAAAACGAATAAGCAATACTATGAAGGAAAGAGACATCCCTTTGTCGGCGAGAGCGCAGGCGACGCGCGCCTTCCCTTCCACCCGCACACCTGCCCGCGCAGAGAATTCTTTTTTTTGCTTTTCTAGTGCTAGCCGAACTCGTGTCTTTGACACATTTCTTCATACTAGAGCGCATAATTACGTCGTCAAATATTTTTGTGAATGTTTCCGCGAAAAAGACGCTTACCTATTGTTTTATTTATTTATTTTTGTGTAATTAGGATAGTAATTAGATTATGGTACTGTGATATTACGCTTTGCTTTGTTTTCTAATCTAGTAGGTACGTTTACATCTCTTACGATACGGACGCTTTTATTTGTGTTATTAGTGCTTGTGTAAACTTATGATCTTGATGGCAAATACACATCCGAACTCACAGCAGCTGTATATGCTATAGTATAGTGGCTAAATGACACGTTTGGTGCACAATGGATAGGCAGATTTGGACCTCGTAGGTGGCCAGCAAGATCGCCAGACCTCACGCCACTCGATTTTTTTTTCTGGGGGTGCATCAAAGACTATGTGTACGCGGAGAATGTAGATTCGGTGGAACTATTACGCCATTGAATAATAAATGCGTTTGAGAAATTGAGGCAAATGGCTATGAGTGACAATTTATTTTCAAATGTGCGGGAAAACATGTATCCGCCAACACGGTAGTCTTATTGAAAATAAGAAAATTTAAAATAAAGACATATGAAAGCAGTGATTAGTGATGATAGTTATAATTAATAGTAACAAGAGCGAGTGATATGATGAGATATTCATAATAATACCACTTGCGCCGCTCGGTTTCTTTGATATCATGCCGTCAAAGAACCGGACCGATCACGAGTAGGTACAAGACACGTTGCGCGGTTGCCAGCGCGCGAAGCGACGCGTTGGCGCTCCGAGATAACGTAAGCCAGCTAGCGCTAGGTAAGTAATTTCATGAATGAATTTTTGCAAGGGTGATCCCAATTTTAGTTACTTTTTTATTACTTACATATTTAGTTTGTTTGAAAAAAAAATTGTTTTATTTACGAATTATTTTAACCTATCAAAGTTTTTATGATTATTGGGCACTAGCCCTAGCCGTGTGTTAAATTAATGTCACCATTGTAGCGCCACGTTGTAGAATGATCACTAAAGAGAAATATATGTATAGAATGATCACTGAAGAGAATTATACATATAGAACTAGCTTCTGGCCGCGACTTCGACCGCCTGGAATTTTTGGTTCCTCCGACCAGACCCGTCGCAACGCGTCGCCTGCCCGCGCTATTATGTACCTACTTTGTTTTCGATGAGCGTTCTTTCTTCTTTCGGACTTTTTTTCTTTCTGCTCGGCTCCGAACAGTCGTAGCGTGATGTTAAATAGCATTTCTCAAGAATTGGGCTATCAATCAAATGCAAACATATTTTACCATAATGATCATCACACATCATCAGACTGCTAGTTCCAGAGATCGCGTTCAAACAAACAAATTCTTCAGCTTTATTATTATTATTATCTCAACTTGAGATAGGAACAATCGTATACCAGAATTACGAAGAGGAGAAGGAACGAAGTATTTAAAACAACCAAAACCAATAGAAATCAATTTACATCACCCAATGGCAATACCGACAATGTCATTAATCCCATGAACACAGTGTGTTTCAAACAAAACACACGGTGTTTCAAACAAACAAAATTACTTATTTGTACAACGCCATCTATGGGTAAATGAATAAAACGTCTGCACAAAATTCGTGAATGTTTTAGCGGCATTTTGCGTTTTAGTAATTTTCTATTATATCCGAAACTATATAACTAATTGACATACTGTAAAGGGCAAATCTTATTTATATAATGTCCTTGTGATCATAAAAGAATTTATTTTCATAAGGATTCATAATTAAAAATTATATTTTCATCCAAACGTCAGCATGTGAAAAAATTACTTTTTGAAACATAAAAGTGATATTAAAAGTTAAAATATAAAAGATAGAAACATGGTGTCGTGGACTTTTTGTAGAAATATTTAAGGCGGACCAGATTGTTTTTAGTTATATACAACTGTTGAGGCAGCGCATGTAAATAAATCTGTTTTAAGAGGTATTTCTTTCCGACTTGCTAGACAAAAGTTGTGATAGCTCAGCTAAAATGCATGATGTAAACATAATTTATAGCCCATTTACACATAACGTAGCTTTCTACCAGTGAAAACCTTTTTAGAATTGGACCATTGACTCCGGAGATTACCCCCTACATACAAACATACAAACAAATTTTACCTGTTTATAATATTAGTATAGATGATCGCTAAGGACAGTGACATTAGTGATCGCCATTTGTTTTACAGTCCTACGTGTTCCTCACTGCCGCACTCTTGCACTCTCACTAAAAAAAAACATTCACTTACCAGCATATCTTAAAACAATGTCGACAAAATTTAAATGATTTTAAGCTGTCGAATTTTTGACTGATGGTGTTCCAAAATATACTAGCCAATTAATGTTAGTGATTGTTTGAAGTGACGTTCCTGAGTAGGTAGAATTACGGCTCAGTTGCCATAGAAGAAAAATAAAAAGGATCTTTTGGCGTCAGTGACATTGACAGGGGTGCGTTGTTGTGAAATTGTATACACTAAACAAGATGGCGGCGATTTCCAATATTGGCCACGCGCTAAAATAACCTTTTAGCGTTGTACTTACTAAGGTTAGATAGTTTTCAGAAATGTGGTAAATACAGGGGGCTCACCACCAGCTCTTATAGCAGGGCAGAAGTTGAACTGCACTGCTTTTTTGTTCTATGACTAAGTACAAAAAAGTAGTGCAGTTCCCTGCTAGAAGAGCTGGTGGTAAGCTGCCGGCTAATAGAGATACATGGAAGAAGAAGACAGCAACCCCAAGTAAATAGAAATAATAAATATTAAGCAAGATGCTGATGTTTTCAGAAGTGATCCTTCTGTGCTTTTCTGTATCAGTAGTTAGGGTTACCACTTGTTGCATTATGGCTTTCTTATTGGTGTTGGGGTGAACCTCAAGTTATTGGAAAGATCGGTGGACGGTTTTCATTTGTGTGGGTTATGTTTTTAAAGGACAGATATCCCATGTTCTTGGGAAAAGGCACTTTGTGGGTCGTCAAGCTTTGATAACATATTCGATTTGTAGGAGACCCTGCGGCTAGGAGAGTGCAATGGGAAGATCTGTGAGAACATCGCACAAGGACTTAGATTCTCCAACGATTTATGTTTCATGTTTCAGTTCGAAAGCTTCAGTGAGGTATAAAAAGGAAACACCTTTCCTTTGAGGAAGCCGTGTGAAAATATTTTATGACGACGATCAAAAGATGGAAAAAAGTGAACAGAATTTTACGAATAAATCTTGTTATTTCCATTGTAAACGTTACATAACAATAAATGATGATGATTATTCAGAAGCCTGCTAAGAGCAATGTTACAAAAAACAATCTTCAACACAAAATACAACAATTTTCTAAACTAGACAAACACAATCAAATCAAAAGCCAATTCAAATAGACACAAACAAACAAACAACCCAAAAAAAGAAGCGTGTAAAATAGCATCTGCGCCTCAATATTTATGGTTACGTGCAAATTCTAACAGACGGACGTAATGAAAAATCCGTATTGATTGAAAAAAGTTTCATCGAACTCCATCGGGCCGCCTCGAGATCGACGATCCGTGAAAATGAAAAGTTATGGATGTTTCTTGTTTCCCGTCGTTCGTGTCTATTGAAACAATGTTTTGGCTTAGTATTGTGGAATGTTGATTGGCTATACCGTGATTGGGATTTTGTATGGCGTGTTTTTGGGTTCAGAGTTGTTGGTATTAAAAACTGGTTGGTTTGGCGTTATTGGATTGAGCTCGTGGCTAAGTAATAGCAGCGACATGGGTCAATCGATCAGATTAAGCTACGTCTGCCGTGGTCGGTCCGTGATTGGGTGACCATCTTTGCATACCGATATCCCTCCATGCCTTGGAAAGCACGCTAACATCTATATACAACTAACATCTATCATAATCATTCGTGGATCTTTGACAGTCGTTACGGGACGTAAGAAGCCCGAATATCAGACAACCAGTCTTACCAACGGGTATCGTAATACCCAGTAACTGGGTTGTGGAGGTCAGAAAGGCAGTCGCTCCATGTAACATATTGGTTTTCAGCTCCATCCGGTTAGACTGGAAGCCGACCAGTATGTAGTCACGATCCTCAGCATTGAGGGGACGACGAAGAAGAAGAGAAAACACAAAATACAACTTTGTGAACCACTATAAAATTCTCAATCACTGAAAAGTAATTGGTACTGTCGCCAAAATCTATATCTGACCACCGTAAGGATTATTCCTTATACCATATTATATTATTTGACCTAATGGGATCCTCTTTTGTTTTAGGTACTTACGGACGCAGCTGTGGTCAATATGTGCACGGGATTTTGTTTTCAAAATGGTCAGCTATAGGTTTTGGCGATAGTACCTACTTTCCTCCTCAGTAAAACATGAACTTAATAAAATCAATCAACGTACAGACTGTCTTGATGTAAAAGTGAATGTAATATACAGTGACACAATTCTTACATCCTCATTAGGTAAATCGCACAAACAATTTGTAACGCTAGATAAAACTAAAAATACTCTTTTATCTTTTGCCACTTGGCTACTTGCCAAAATGAGTTCGTTGTCGTTTTGACAACAGTCGCACTCTTACTTCCCATTACACAACGTAACATAAACCATTCCTTCTATTATACGAACATAAGACTTTATGGTGTCGAATTAGGAGTTAATTTTGAGGTGAGATGTATGTAAGACGCATTCAGTTTTGGCAGGGCGCCACCTGTTGCATACAGTGGCAATTGTTTTGGTAGCTTTTCGGCTTCCGTACTTTTAGCATCTACTTGAATGCTCCCATATTCCCCGTAATGTGAATGAATGGAAACATTCATTGTGACATTTGAGAAACGGAGCATTTCACCATCTCACCTTTTGAATTTGAAACCTTATACTTAACTTGCTGATTGATAGCAAGCACGTGTCGTGGGTCCCCATTGTCTTGACTATTCATGAATTTGATTCTTGGATGACCTTTCAGCACGGAGATAGTTTCATGGTTAAAATATTAATAATAGGTTCTATGACACTTTCATGTTATACTTTTCAGAATCTACAAAATCAAATACTTATCAATTTCTTGATTCTTGAAATAACCACAACAAACGACCGATCAAAAATCGTTCGTTACCAGCATTATTGATGGTAGATATTTGGTTATTTTTGGGAAACGAGGAAGCTTTGTCCTATTTTATATAAGTTTGTTTAATCTATCCAAAGGTTGTTTGGTAGATATCGCTATCAGCAAAGACTACCATTGCTACCATAGAATTAGCAATATTCTATAAGAGTTGTGTTACAATTTTTGTGTACAAAAAAGTATCAATATATTCAATAGCCACTCAAAGACACAGTCAGACAAACCACCAATTAACAATTTAATGAACTGCATTCAAAGCCAAGGTTGCCCAGATAGTCAGCCTGGCGTTGGCCCAACATTCAAGGCACGCCGTCCATTCATCCGGCATTCCCCACTATGCCGGTTACAGTAAACTTTATTGAGGATTCCGGCAGCTCCTGGAAATTTTTCCCAGGTTTGTAATGATGTACTGGATTTTGGTACCATATTGAGGGAAAAGTTGAAGTTATTTTATGTGCAGTTTGAGAAGTATAGTAGATATAGGTAGGTATTGTAACCAGTAAAGTTTATATGTGAAATCTTTTAAGAATGAAAGAACAGGGCTTCTCAGACGTCACTTAACAAAGAATAGGACAGCTGTAAGGGAATGATGAAGACAAAATAAACAGGCCAAGTCAAATATTTGCACAAGTTATGGTAATTTTTAAATCTCGAGAACTTTTCTTTAGGTAACTAAGTTTTATTTAGGTATAAATAAGTTTCATGCAACCTAATCATCATCGTCGTCACCATTCTTCACTTTGTGAGAAAGTATCTACACCGAGTAGATAACTACATATACATATAGGGGGATCTTTAGTACCATGTATAGAACAACACCCTAATTGCGTACACACTATCACTATCAGATCGCTCTTAGCGATAAAACCGCCCATTGTGTCACCCTATATAAAATTTCTATATTTATGTCTGTAATTCATATGGTGTACATAATAATAAAGAGTATTTTATTCTAATCTGAATCATTTTGAAGGATATTGCTAATCCATTGCTTCATATGCTCGAAAAATTTGTCTTATCAACACCGTAAATAACGCAATGAATGTTGTTGAAATGTCAAAATAAAAGCCAGTGCTACTGAAGTGTGTTACACAATTACCCCGCTGGCAAACCATTTCTCATATAACCATTTTCTGCCATATTGTAACACAATGTGATCTCTAGCAGCGCCAAATCCCAAATGGCCCGTAAGAACCAAGAATTTAGAAGATTAACATCTAAAAAATTCAGAGCTAACCTTTCTATCCAATTTACTGAGACTAAATTGAAACGCCGAGACAAAACAGCTGAAAAACTAAATAATGTTTCCATTTTAACACACAATTGTTTAAGACTGGGTAAAGTGGAGAGGGGGAAGGCAGGCCTTTGCCCTACAGTGAGTCAACATAGGCTTATATCATGTGACTGTTCCTAAAATACCTTAAGCTGATCAATTTTTCGCTTTTCCTAATTGTGTCAATATTAACATTTAGGTAGGCTTTCTGCATAATCTAACATACATTGATTAATTACTATTTTTACAAGCTAACACTTATATATACTATATACAATTATATACAAGTATATAATACGAAAAATTATAGAAAAAGGCAGGAGCTCATTGGTCATCAACAAATTCGTCCGCATCACTGTCAATGGGATAAGTGCCCAAAAGGCTGGCAGCATTACCACGTTGGATGGCAATGCTGATTCTTTGGGCTAAAAATAGGCCAGCCTTGTGTATAATAATAATTTAAAAAATATGTATAATTAAAATATATTAATGTCATCATTTGCCTAGCCTTTTTCCCAACTACGTTGGGGTCGGCTTCCAGTCTCACCGTATGCAGCTGAATACCAGTATTTTACATGAAGCGACTGCCTATCTGACCTACACAACCCAGTTACTATACCCATTGGTAAGACTGGTTGTCAGACTTTCGGGCTTCTGACTACCCTGCATTTTTGATAAATCTTATCCAGTCTGCATGTACATAGCTTTTAATATTTCTTCACCAGCAATGGTAGTATGTGTGAAACAATATTTAATATAAGACCTCAATATGCTGAGAAATAAATAAATCCAATACAATACCCGTAACGGCTGTCAAACTTCTACGAATGACAGCCGGGATCAAGATCAATGGCATAAAGTGCTTTGCGAGGCACGGAGGGGTATTGATATATAAAGATGGTCATCCATCCACGGAGCAACCCGGAAAGCGTAACTTAACCTGATCGATCGACCCGTGCGGCTGTTATTACTTAGCCACTGTAAAATATATAAATACATAATTACAAAAAAATAATAATAATAATAACTTTGAAGAAAAATCAAAGGCAATTAAAAAATAAAGAGAAGCATATGATTGAATTCGTTATGGATTAAATAATTTCTCAAATAGTTACGATCAATTTACACGTCCGTACGGATTTGCATACGATTGAGTGCATGCCATTCTGTCAGTCTACATTCCGCATACCTGTTTAGACTAGGGGAGATAACATACTAGGCAGGGTTTAAACTGGACGTGTTAGTCAAGTCGATGGCTTTACCACGGAGTAAGGAAGAAATGGAGTGCCTAAAACGAAAATGTTTATATCTTAATCTGAGTTGGTCAACGCAAATGTTTGTAGAACAGACACACGAAAGATGATTTATAGGAAGACGCTGTGTTCAGGTATTGCAAACTTGTTGACATTTAAAGTGATCCTTTGAAATTGAAGTCCAAGAGAAATCTGATTGACGTAAGTGAATTTTGTGAACCTTTTAATTTAGAACTTCGATGCCTTCAACTCTAGGTAAAAATAACAGCTCCATTTCTTCATTAGTTCATTACACTTTGGCGTCGGCTTTAATTCAATGCATATGTTACGTCACTGCGAATGCAGCCTGTTTCGCCAGTCCGTTATCAGTTTAAGTGTAACCATTGGGGCAATTCGAGGAAATTCGCAGCCAGTTACAAGAAATCTATTTTAATAGCAGATGGAGCTATTTATTATGGATAGCATTCAGTGTCTAAAGGAGAATGATCAAAAGTTGTACCAGAAAGTCTCATGCATCAAGATCAAAATATTCCAGTAATCATTTTCATAATTATTTACGACATTATGCGTCGGGGATTTGATTTTTGAACAGGGAATTTAATTTTAAGTAAAAAAGTGTCCCTTTACATGACGTTCCGTTTCAAATGATATGATTAATATATTATAACCTAGAATTTTAAAAGTGTGATGATCACGTCTTTTAAAAAATATGTAAAAAAAATATACTTTTCCGATTCTATATTAATTAAGAATAGAATTTTTACTTAAACGATTTCTTTAGAGCAAAAATAAAGTACCCAGTGTCATTTTTTTGAAAGTCTCCGATACCCGGGTTTTGTTTACTAAAAGAACTTTTGTAGGAGTTAATATGATAAGTGTAGTCTATAAAAACCAAAGTTTAACTTTGATGCAGCATGGTACGGGATTCCATACATCCATGGACGCTGTCCTTTAGTTTTGTGTCGTGTTTTATAAAATTATTTATATTGTTTGGGTTTGTTCGCAGTAAGTTTTTTAGGGCTGTGTATTATTGTTTACTCTCTATTTGCGGTGTTCTGTTTATTATATACTAGCAGCGCCCCGTGGTTTCACCCGCATAAGATTCGATCGCTTGGGAATATAGAAAGAAAGAAAGAAAGAAAAATAATTTATTCTGCACAAACAAAACGCACAATTACAAATAAAAAATAATTATAATAAAAAATAAAAAAGACATAAGCTACACATAGTCAAAAGACTCGTACTCAAGCATAAAAAAATGTTCACCACTTTTGTCTATAAGCAATAGACAAAAGTGGTGAACATTTTTTCATTTTTTGTCAAGGCTAGGGACCAATGACAACTCACATTAATTGACATTGACACAATACAATATTGGCAGATGACCATGATGACGATGATGATTGATTGATGATGAATATCGGGATAAAAAGTAGCCTATGTGTAAATCCAGGGTGTCAGCTACGTCCATACCAAATTTCATAAAAATTTGACCAGCCGTTTGAGCGTGAAGAAGTAACAAACATACAAATACACACACACTCACTCACACACTTTCGCCTCTATAATATTATTGTGATTTCTAGGTCTTGATTCAGAGGATTTCCCATAAATTCAACCACAAACGATGAACGTAAAACATCACAATTGAATGGGTTTTAGTGTCCAGATAATCTTACGAGAGTCAATCAATCGACACATTTTTACTATCGTTTTTCTTTACGACTTGGCAGCCATTAAAAGTAGTATTGAATTCCGAATAGATTACACACTAATGGCGTCCGTATCTCTTACTTATGCTGTAGGGCAAAGCCTAACGCTAGGTAGAAATAGTGTTAAAACAAACAGGTAGGTTAATAAAGGTAAGATATTGAAAACTTTGTAAGCGGAGGAGAAGGAACCTGAAGACGGAAATTCTTTGTTAACTTTCTCACGATAATATTATCGTAAGAAAGTCAACAAAGAATTTAAGTCAGGATCGCAGTGCGATTCTGTAACCATCTCACCGTGAAAACTTAAGTGAAGTGAGTGTGGCGTGAGCTGTTATTCCAACTAATGCTAGGGATTGACACCTTTGACAGCTCACTCTAAGCTCACTTCACCTGACTTTTCACGGTCAAATTTTTACAGAATCGATCGGCTAAACTATCTCACAATAAATGGAATTGTGATTTGTTTCGTCGAGAAATTATAACAACTGGAAAGTAAGAAGACGTTTAGCAATGTTGGATAAAACTATAAACAAACAATAAAGGGATCGCAGAAAGCGACGCCCATTGTATGTTTTGTATTAATAATCTTATTTTTTGTTATGTATTTTCTGGTGTACCTACAATAAAGTATGTATAAATAAATACAGGGTGGCAGTGACATTGTCGTGCAATTGGACTTAGTACATGATTCCGGACTCGTAGGCGTTGAAATTTTTCGTCGGTTATAAATAAAAAAATACCTGTTTTATACATTTTGACCGCGTAGGTATTTCACTTTTCTGTATATTGGGACAGTGCAAAAACAAACCATTACTTGTAAGTTAACGTGATCCAGACAACATAAACTCCATAAAGACATCAATTCAATTCATTCATACCAAACCAATCAGCACCAGCATTCAAAGCAATACATATCTAATTTAAAACCTTTAATTAAGAACTTGATACGCAGGCAAGCAGTGCCGAAAGTTACGAAACATATCGATCGGTGTCTGATATCCTGCGAGGCCGTACGACTAGCCCAGATATTACGGTTGGTACACTTGTATGTACTTTTGGTACTTGTAGGGCTGAGGACACAAGTGAAAGAACTTGAGATAAACTTAAACATGTTGTAGTGGTTAATTCTGTGGAAGATGGAGCAAACATAGGTAAAGAAGTAGCAAACGATGGACAGATTAAACATGACAGAGAAAAATAACATAACGTTTTCATACAGACGTATGTTTGTGGTGAGAAGAAAGAAAATAGATCGAGTAATAATAAAATGTGAAAGAATAAATCAGTCAGAATCAAAACTTTTAATAATAAGAATAAGACATCGCTCGTTGTTTAACTCGCAGTCACGCACAAGCGGCTAGTGGTTTGAAAGTTTTTGGAGTATGGCAACAAAAGACTAAAGAAGAATTGAGCCCGACTAGAAAGTAGACATGTTAAGTAGTCGAGAAAGAGTAGAACATAGTACATAAGAACCTTCTGTGAAGACATTCAAATGATCAGCCGATACGAATGTACCACTGAATGAATTTCCTTTTTGGACAATCCCTAAAGTACCAAACGTACAAGCCACGCAATGCATCCATAAATCAAGAAACCATTAAAACAGCCCACAGTTGTGAACAAATCCGTAAACGAAACGTGTTCTGTCTCTACTAAATTTAATAAATAGTATAAGCAAATGATATCGCGCGTGCGTAAATACTTGCGAAATATACTCGCCGTTGGCTTTATATAGGCGGGCGAATTAACATCGGAGATACCTTTCTTCCTTAAGGTACTTCAGTAGATAATGTGGGTTCTATAACAAGTAAAGGTTGTACAAATACTAAACAAATGAACATATAATTTAAGATTATTTTATTTAGCGTTGAAATGATGACTAGGTATATAGCATAATCAGCCTATAACGTTCCCACTGCTGGGACACAGGCCTCCTCTCAGGGAGTGGGCCATAATCCACCTCGCTGATCCAGTACGGGTTGGTAGCTGTCACATGTCTTCGCTCTATGTGAGTGTACGTATATTTTTTTAAAGACCCAACGCAGAAAAAAAACAGTCCAACGCTCTGTTGCGGAGGTCCGATAGGCAGTCGCTTCATGTAAAATACTGGTATTCAGTTGCATCCGGTTGGACTAGAAGCCGACCCCAACATACTTGGGAAAAGGCTAGGCAGATGATGATGAATTTGGTCTAGAAACTGGACCTTAATCTAGCTTAAAATTGAGGGTAAGTACTCTCCAGTTGAAGCTAAGTACCATCCAGACTCAGAGTCGCCATTTGTGTTTGAAATTCGATTTGGAAATATTTCTATACTTTAAAAAAAACTTTCGTTTTTACATTCAAGTACATCACGACAATGCAATAAATAATAAAAAGCCCAAAATAATTTACAAAAAAGAAATGCCTCTTTTGCAATGCAAAGTTTTGCAATAAAATAGCCTAGAAGGCTGACAAATTGCTAATTTTGTCCCATTAGCGATAAGCAATGACCATGAGGCCAAGATTGATGAATTGAAGGAAAAAGATGATGAACGATGCTAAATTCACAAAACATGACCAAAGCCTACTTACCTACTTAGAAAACACTTTAGTTATAAACATTGTTACTTACAAAATTACAAATAATACCGTAGACCAACCTAAATATTTACACAAATTAACCAACTAAGGGCTTATTTTTCAATCATCTAATAACTTTATTCGAAGAATAATTTTGAAATTTTGACAGTTATTTCATACAAAAACTGTCAAACGTCAATTTTATTCCTCGAATAAAAGTTATGATGGAACAATCAGCCCTGACAAAACAAACTATTAATTTTAATTTTGTATGATCCCTTTCCACAGACAAACCATAAAAATGGTTTTGTGGATCATAGTTTTAATTAAAAGACTACTGTAACCTCTTTATAAATAAAGAAAAAAAAAAGGTTTTTATAATTAACATATTTGCGTTACAATTTATGATTTGGAGTCTCCTTTTAAGCAAGGAAATGCTTGGAGACTCCGCTCTTCCACTTATCATTAACCAAAAAAATATATATTTGAAAACCGATGAAAACATAGGTTTAAATAATAAATAAAAAGGTAAACAAAAATAATAATCTCGAAAGAGCAAGAAGGCGACAAAAATCTGATAAAGATTTTTGAAATACAAATATGCCAAATGTAATAAAATAATTTCATCAGAATCCAAGCAATTACGCTAAACGAAACTTCACAAAAGAACCATTAATCGAAAAACCGAGATCTTTATCAAAACATAAATAAATGTTCTACTAGTCTATCTGTACCACGGACCACAAACCACGAAGTCCCGATGGCCACATAAAGCTTTAACACCTCATTTCCAAGAGTGCCTTTACCCAACTGAGACCTTCCCGACGTCCCCACAACTGCGGGGTAATAGCGTAACACATTATCAATGGCTTTCATTTTGACAGTTCAACAACATTCATTGCGTTATTTACGTTGTTGAGCAACAAATTTTTCGAACATATGAAGCAATGGATTAGTAATATCCGTCAACATGAATTAGGGCGCTGGTCATTGAACAATTATCCATGGAATTTCACGCTCTGAGTTTAATTAACATTCTACATATCGGGTCATAAAATAAGCTTAAGTTTAGAATGCCACCTGCTTGGAAGTATTTATGGAGATGACCAATGTCAGGAGTGTTTGGTGATGTTGGGTCAGATTGGTTTCATGTGGTTATAATTTTATGGAGATTAAAAATAACAGCTGACTATTTAGAAAGATCTCTCTACCAGATCAAAAAAAAGATGTAATATCTGTTCTTAATGTAAAGTGAATCAATACAAATAAAGTCCAGAAAAAGCAAATTTCCCATTAATTGTATTCTTCCAAGAAAATTTCAGTCAAAAGCTTAATTCATATTCCCTCAAAAAAGACTTCTAATATAATAAACTAGGCCGAATTTCAAGGTTCTTATTGTGACGGAATCCAATTACTTTTGTTCCTTATCAAAGTGTCATTTGCAAGGTCGTGAAGCATCAAATTACCCAGATACCTTGGGAAATGTAAAGATATGTAAGGGCCATATAAGAGACCATTATTTCACAGACACTGAACAAAGCCATATGAGATTATTACGGCGACTTAATGTGGATTTGATGTGACCCAGTGCATAGCTGAAGCTACAGTAGGTCAAGATATGCTGGGAGTAAAGTAGTTGTGGATTATTTTGGAATTCAATATTGTTCAGGATTTCATAAATACCTTTTTTATTTTTTTATTAGCTGTTCATGTCCCACTGCTGGGCAAAGGCCTCCCTACTCTCTTTCCACCTCTCTCTGTCCAGAGCTGCCAAGGACCTATCTTTATGAAAGGAGTCCAGCACATCCCGCCATCTCCGTTTGGGCCTGCCGCGATGTCGTTTGCCATAAATACCTATTGTTGAAATATTTTTCTAATATAAAGTTCTTCTTAAGATTAATCCCCGAAGAAAAATTCGGCCCATATTTAATTTCTTTCTAGGTTGTTAGAGGATAAAAAGTAATTGATATTATGAAAATCTTCCAAAAAACATTGTTTTCTGTAATCTAAAAATACTATTTATAATTAGTAATTCAAGATGACTATAATACTATTCGCACTTAATAATACGAGTTGCTGATAATATTTGCACTACATATATTGTCTCAACACTGACATTTAAACGAAAACATTAAGATAAGTATTTCTTTGGTAGTCTTAAAATAGTTTTGTTTCGTGTTTAATTTGGCGAAAATCGTAAGATTTATTCACGAAAGGCGACACGAAATACCGTATCTCAACTGAAAATAGATTCCTCCATGATTTCCCATGGGTCTCGTGTCTAATGGCGTCCTCCGATGACGGTGCATCGATAGCGAAAACCTAATTTGGGGCATTTGAAATTCCCTTAGGTCAGAATTAAGTTAAAGGATCAAATTGCGTAGCGGCATGCAGTAGTTACTTAAAAACAGTCTAATTACATGATCGGAAAAGAAACTAAAAACCTCAAGAAAAAAAAGTAAGTTGCCCTACTGCACATCTCTACACTGTGCCAGATATCCATTAGGTCAACTGTGAAAACTCGAATAAGCGCGTAAGCGTGGAAAATGATTATCCGTAGTAAACTCCAATGCTTCAATAGTTAACACAAACGCAAATTTCCTGGGCTGATGTCAAGGTTAGCACTAACATGGCATGTTGAAATATCCTCAGTTTTGGTGCGTTTTATGGAATCATAAAGAGAAGAATGACAAAATTTCCTATTGTACTTTGTTAGGGTGGTGAAGGAAAGAAATCAGACTCGTTTCTTACAAAAGTCCCGGGTTAGTTAACATTATGATAACGCTTCAATTAAGGATCGTAAGGAAACTCGTCAATTACATCATCAGCATCTGCCTAGCCTTTTCCCAACTATATTGGGGTCGGCTTCCAGTCTTACCGGAGGCAGCTGAATACCCGTATTTTACATGGAGCGACGGCCTATCTGACCTCCACATCCCAGTAACTGGGTAATACGATAACTCTTGGTAAGACTAGTTATCAGACTTTCGGGCTTCTGAAGGCCAATTTTCGTTATTTAAAACGTTCAAAATCTAGTCGCAATCTCATCTCAGCGACAAACAAATGTATTTAATTAACTTGTCAAATTCTAGGGAAAATTAAGGTATTTTTGACAGATTGACACTGAGATCAGACTGTGAACGTTCATAAAATTACGAGAATTGCCCCTCTGATGTCCCGCAACGACTGTCAAAGATCCACGAATAACAGAGAATGACATAACAAACGGATTGATAAATCGAAGTACCCAATATATAGTCCTTTCAAAGTTATTTTTCTGTCTGTCTTATATTTGACATTTTTATTCCTCTAAGGGCTAATTTCTCAATTGACAGATAATTACTATTCGTGGAATAAAATTGACGTCTGACAGATTTTCTACGGAAGAACTGTCAAAAATTCCAAATTATTCCTCAGGTAAAATTATCTGGGGTTGGAAAAATCAACCCTTATAATATAAATGATATCAAAAAGAAATTGTTTTGTGTGCTGTTAAAACTATAGACAGTCATAAAGAAATAAATAGAACAAAAAGTTACAGTATAATATCTAAAATAAATGTTAGCCTAGTTATGTGTGATCAAAATGAAAAGTTCTGAACTTGATACGGTTTCAAGGCGTTATCGACGCGCAAACACTCATAAAAGGTCACTGCGTAAAAGATTGTTAGTATGTATGTATGTACTGGTTACGAATAACAATGGCTGGAATTGATAGGCAACTGTTTGACTCTGACATAATCAGCAAAAATACCCAAGTACCAACCCGCACTGGAACCACGTGGCAGATTATAGCCCAGTCCCTCTCGAAGATAGGAGGCCTGTGTCTCAGCAGTGGGAACAATATAATATAATACAACACGAAGGCAAACATGTCTACAACAAATCTTTTTGCTGTGAAAAATAATGAGAAAGTGAATTGTGAAAGAAATATCACAACGGAGGACAAAAGTCGAATTGTAATTTTGTTCTGCTGCACCAAAAACAGCGTGTTAATAGAAGAATGTCATCCTTACGGCCAAAAAGTTTTCTGAAACGTTTTCATGAAACATGTGACACTGAAATTACAGCTACAGAGTACAAAGTTGGTTTAATTTACTAATCAATAACTCCATATGGAAGTTGTTATTATTTTGATAAAACCAATCACAACAGGTAACATGACAATATTTACAATTGACAGCAAACCTCCGACATCCAGAAGCCGGCGCCCAATCTGCAAAACATTGCCACCATTTCACCTTTCCCTCCACCCAATTAGCCCCTTAACCTACAAAACATTCCGCAACCACAGTACCCCACACATTTGACCGGAAGCATGCGGTACATGCGAGCACACGTGCCCATTCGTCACGAGTCACGCTCCACGGGCACATCTGCGTATTTAATCAGCACCAACGTCCATTTAAAAAACACGATAAATACTGTCATGGACGAAAGTGTTATGCCATGGATCGAAAGCGTACGATAACATTATTGCGGGATTAGATTTAGTGGAGAAATTAAAAGAGATTTTATTATATGAAATTATTGAACGGTAAAGTCAGCTTTTGGACTTGAAATAGGCTGTGATTTTCTTAAAGTACCTAAAGAAGGAAAGAAAGAATAAAGTTTGGACACAGTTCGTGAAACACAAAATACAAAATTAACAAAATCAAAATAATGTTAAAAGTAATACAAAAACCGGCGACACGTGAGAAATGTAACAGTCGGTAAAAGTATTGAAGTTAAAAACATTCAAGATAAGTATCATAATTCCTCTGCCCTTATCCCAATTTAAATGGGATCCCATTTAAATGCGCAACATGTCTTTTTCTTCTATACCTCTTTATTAGTCGTCATCTCGGTAGTCACACCCTTTCTAGCAAAATCATCTTTCACACATCCATCGTTTCAAGAACTTGGTGATAAAATTACGTCATATTAACTAAACGCCTGTCTTAAAACATAATTTTAGTAATTAATGATCACAATAACAGCATTGTAATTGACTGAAGTAGGCATATAGAATAGGTAATCGTATGAGAAGTTCTGGGCTGTAAAATAAGTCAGATTTCCTACACGATCAATCTAATTTGATACCCACACAAATACACTACGGTACCATGGTCTTTGGTTATGGAAGGTTTTGACAAACCGATCGATTCATAGGCTCATTTGAATGACAGTAAAATAGTAGTTTATTCTACTGCTCACAAGGGAAATACCTCTCGACAAGATAGAAAAAGATTACGAAGGAAACCTAATCATCTCTATGAGAGTCAAAATGGAAGAATGGATTATGGATACGAAAATATATTTGGAAATAGTATCAAAATTAACCAAAATATTGTATCTCTCAATCTTATACCTACATACCACTAGCAATAATTTAGTATACTGTGTCACTACGTATAATTACTACTAAACTATACTAAAAAACTATAGAAACTATACTAAAAAACTATACTAAATACTGTACTGTGATAATGACCACCAAATCATTAACTGGTTTTATGATAAAAACCATAGTAAGACCAGGGAGGATGACTGGACCGCAAAATTTGAAACTGAATTAGCCAGACTGTTTTCGAGAACTTTCTGTAATTTAAGTATGTCTTCCGGTATCAAAATGAATATATATCAGTTAATTGATTACAATCAAACTAAATCTATTATAAATTATCATTAGATAGACAACTAATATATTTGATAACACGATAATTTTAATTGAATTAAAAGATAACACTAACAAATTCACCGTAGAGGTCAACAAAATTTTGAATCTAAAATAATTTGCGTTGAAACATTATGCGTCATTAGAAAGAAAGAAAGAAAGAAAGAAAGAAAATGCATTTATTTGCGGCAAACATGACGCATGAAAAAAGGACTAGCACACAAAAAAACAAGTTGGGGGTAAACATGCGTGGTCATTAATTTTATAATAATTAAAACGTACGTATACACAGCAAAATACATTGAAAAGCAACATGTTGCCAATTAATTACTAATGAAGCTAAATTTAGATGGACCTAATAAACTGATTCCGAAGCAATAACCATGAAATATGGAGCAAAACAGCAACAATTCGGACACGCGCCGCGGTTTAGTGCATGCTGACGATAAATATGACACATGAGTTGAAATGCAGACGTAATGACTTTAACAGTTCATTCGAATAATCAAATTTCATTAAATATGCTAACGCGTTGTTTTGGGCGTTGGGAGTTGGGATGTTACAATTTTGAAAGGATGTTTAGACTCGTAACACAGATAGATGAATACAAAAGTAACCATTGATTTTGTTTCCAAGGAATCTGCTAATTTATTTTCATTCGTATTATTGTCAGTTTTCGCATTATAATGTTCATTATCAGTTAAGCTTAAGTTATTCGTCTAAAAACACCATTGGTAAGAGAAAGATTCACCACCGTCCATAAGAAGTTTGGAGAAAAAATATCTGAACACACTGTTGTAGACAGTCTCTACTGAATATATATAAAACATAGTCCACACGCTACATCAAAACAATACAGAAACTATGCTAAGTAAAGATGACTGGCACATACAGAAATTAATAACATAATCATTGACAGGTAAAGACCGAGTGGCTGAAGATGACATATCATTGTATCACTACCAGGTAAAACCAGTAGGTATTTTGAAACTACCTGAAATACTCGGAACTGAAATAATTAGAAATGATTATAGAACGTTACAATGTTGCTCCGGGTAAACTACCGATTATGCTCATCCGTTAGTTACATACAATGAAAACCAATTGACGCATAGAAGACTAGATAATGTTAGAGAATTATATATTCAGGGGGATGCGCTAAGGTAGCCCGCGAAATTCAAAGGGCTTTGAAGGTCTGTGAAAATGGCGGCTACTCTTGAAACCTATATAAATCGATAGCTGACATCAATGCAAACAGAAATCATAATAAGATTTAACCTTCCTAGGTATTAACGTCCAAAGTTGATCACGTGATATCTTATATCTTGTTGCATACATGTTTTAAATAATCACTCTGAATTTTTAAAATAATCGAAGGTCGTAATCCTTTTGATTGATGTTGCATCATCGTTTACTTTAGTAACATGAAAGACAAAATACTTAAATATTCTGACTATTTTTACAATTGAAATTCACGGACTGCTTTTCGACAATGGCATCAATACGATCAAGTTATTACAAAATGTCAAATGCCTGTTATCTCCTTTATAGGCTCTCAAAAGATAAAAAGAAATAACAATTTCAATCGAACGAAGTATTCTCTCTACTTTTACGTCTGTTTTTCTAGTAGCATTACGCCGACGGGTGGCATACCTTCCCGACTAGAGTCTTCTTTCTTAATCTAATCGTTTGAACAAACCTCTACAACTATATTGTTAGCTACTTGACGAGGGAATTCTAGTAAAGGAGTTAGTTTTACCAAGTGTTTACTCGTTGGAGTTGGTCTCTCTGAATTGCAAGACTTGATCTTTATCAAATGATGATGAGTGACAAATTGCTTGTGATCGCCACAATCAACAAAATTACCCATTTCCTTTAGCCGATTATAGAGGTGCGCAGTTTTACGATGATAGTATATTTTAGTAGATTGTTATCTATTCTATTCCGTTCAGGCTTAATAATAAAGATCAAAGAACTTCTTGCTTCAATTGAGAAGTCGTAAGTCATTCTCTAAAGCTAAAAGCTACGAGTAATTAGGCCATATTTCTAAATGGTCAAAAGCAATCTAAACTAAACCCAGAAAACACCAATTATTTTAAATAAAAACTACAGTACAGCCAGTTACTCCAGATCCATAATTTTGTCCAGAAAAAATATATTTGAAGCAAAGTTTTATAGTTATAAATCAAATACAGAGACCGGCAAGGAAAGCTACCTCCATAAATGGCAACGAACTATCGTGGTAGACAAAAACCTATAGGGCGACCTACAAAAGGTATTTGAACCTTACAAGTATTAGAACAAGGTGTATATTAGTTTGATGGTAAAAATTCGAGCACACGATAGTAGCATGAACACCAGTCAGCCTTGGTACACTCACTTTTGTATATAACTATTTTATTTATTATGAATGCTGATTTGTAGAATGGCAAAATTATTTGTGCAGTTAATACAACCTTTGATAATAAAGACAAAGAGTTGAAAATTGCTAATTTAGACAGGATAGTTGTAAATATGTAGGCCAATATTGATTGACATTTGAAAATCAAGTTAAGCGATTATTTTGTTGTGTTAGATTCTTTTGTTTTACTCGATCATTGTGTTAATAACTATCAATTTGAAGCTGTTATAGTAAAGGGTGGGTCATTTAAAATTTAAAATTTGAATCTGCTATAAAAAAAGTACTGTTTATTTTTTCAAATTTCTGGTTTTATTGGAGAGGTTGAACTTTGTCATTTAAGAATGGAACACAATATCATTCATATGACTACCACGACTGGCTCGGCAGTACCCCATCCGATCAACCCATTTTTTCAGTACATTTTCGATTGTTTCGGCTTGAATCTCTCCAATCGCAACTTCGATTTCATGTTTCAATGCTTCAATTATCTCTGATGGTTTGCGTAACATTTATCCTTAATGGTTCCCCACAGAAAATAATCCAAAGGGCTCAAATCACAGCTTCGAGGCGGCCAATTGACATCAGCATTTCGGCTGATTATTCGATTTTCAAAAACAGTGCGCAAAAGATCAATGGTTACGTTGGCTGTGTGACATGTGGCCCCGTCTTGTTGAAACCAAATGTCGTCCATGTCATTCTCTTCAATTTTTGAAAAACGAAAACGAATGCGAAAACGCATCGAATGGTCATGAGGCTTCAGTTCTTGGACCAATTCAATTTGGTAAGCCTTCATACCGAGGTCTTTATGCAAAATTCTTCTCAGAGAAGTGCGAGAAATGTTCAGTTCCTGAGAACGATGACGAGTTGATGTTGATGGATGTTCTTGCAGATTCTGAGCCACAGCAGCAATGTTTTCGGTTAAACGCACTGGACGAGAACGAACACGGGTTGCTTTGTCCAATAACGATCCATTTTCACGAACTTCCTTCACAAATTGACGCACAAACTGAACTGAAGGCAGATCATTTCTCGAAAATTTTCCACGTAAATTTCTTACAGTTTGCGTTAAAGACTCACTACTTTGGAAGTAAGTTTTTAATATTTCCCAATATTTGTCGAGCGTATAGCGTCCCATTTTGCGAATATCAAACAAAAAACTAACTTCCTGTTACAAAATTAATGCCATTCTACCTTTCAAAGTCAAAGTAATCGGTACTTTAAATTTAAAACACTAGATGGCTACCCTTTACTTGTAATACAACGTAATTATTGCATAGTTGTCAAGCTACAAAATAAAATATTTCCTTTATTTGGATTGATGAATAAAATTAAAGGAAAATATTACGTTTTGTGGTCTCTGACTAAGTTCTCGACTATCTTTCCCTGATGGTGCCTTATGAGGCTGTGGTAAATAATTCTTGGATTAATAAGAGCAACGTCAACCCGGACAATGAAGAACGATAACAAAAATCCAGTTTTCTTAAACATGGTTCCAACGAAGCAGTAGTCATGTCAGGACTAAAGAAGAACGCTGAAGCTTATCTAGAACTGATTTCAGTTCATGATCATCATTTAAATCTTGAGACTCAGACATTGAGTTCCTGCCTGCGTCACACACTATCAGTAGCAATGGGTTTCATTTTGACAGTTCGACAACATCCAGCGCGTTATTTACGTTGTTGAGGAGACACATTTTTCTAACATATGAAGCAATGGATTAGCTATATCCTTCAAAATGATTCAGATTGAGATCGAAAGTATGTTACTGTTAATTGTCAATTAGGGTGCTGGCAGTATTTGAAAAAGAAGCCAAGGCTTTAAGATAAACCAGAAAAGAAGAAAGTAATCACGATACAGTACTATTGAACCCAATCAAATTACGGCACGAATGTACAACGTAAAATTGTAAATATTGATTCAGTTCCAAGAGGCCATCGGTTATAATGATAGCATTGTTTAAAATCACTTCGTTTAAAACGTCCTTTGTTACAATAACACGATTTAAAACGTTTTTACTGAGACTCCTCACTGATTTATTGGAGACTACCACGGATATCGATCTATGGAGACTACCGATTGACAAATGTGTCGACATGTCAAAATCTCGAGACTTCTGTACTATATCTAAGTTTAAATAATTAAACAAATAAACCTTCTGGAATAAATTCTCTTAGTAATGGTAAAAACTGTATCAAAATTCAGTGTAGTTAAATTGATAATGTAGGTAATTCGTCATTTTCTATGTTTGGCGGTTTTTCTTGTTCAAAGTTTACTTTAATGCAGGAACATTTCCGTCGAGGTGCCATTTGATGAACATAAGAACTATTATTATAACTAAAATAGATTCTGATACATATCAATTGCTAGTGAAAATTCAGGTATATAGAAAGAAAGAAAGAAAGAAAAAGTATTTATTGCGACTCGTACAGGAAGATCACAAACTAAACTAAACACAGTCAAAAACAAAACTTCCAAATTATATATTTTTTAAAGTAACAAAAATAAAATGAAACAGAAAGTCCTATACGGGCTCCTATCTCAGCATGATACTGCGACATTTAAAAAATAAATATACTACTTAACCATCACACCGAAAGCATTCCAAGTAAAACCACATCCTCCATAAAATCAAACAAGCGACCAACATGTAACAACGAATAAGAATATCAGGATCAAAAGAAGTCGCTTGAGCAATAATTGTACTACATTAGCTTATCAGCGAATCGTTGAAGCGATTATGTTGCGACATGTCGCAGAGTCGATCAAGCGATTATTTTGCGAGAAGTCGCCGCGACTACTCGCAAAATAATCGCTTGATCGCCTCGGCACATCCACGAGGCAATTAGACGCTCGTGCGAAAGACAGCGGTTGCTATAATCGCATACTAATGGCAAAATTTTCTAGGAATATGTACGAAGAGATTAATTGGTGCAGTTCTGGAGAAATATGTCTTATGTACGTAAATAACATCGCACGTGAAGGCGTGGGTAAATAACATCGCACGTGAAGGCATGGGTAAAGATCGAATTTTCAACATTAGTAACAAATTGACTGAAAATAAGTCAAGCGTTATGTGATTGATTGATTCATCTATGATTCATAGCAAAATGGCCAGGTTCTGGAAAAGTTAGTCACTCCAAACGACCAACAGTAAGAAAAAGATACGAATATATAGGGCACGGGATGACACACAGGATTGGTCCTTAGTTACGTAGTCCTAAACATAAATGGTTAAGTAAGTAAAAAAGAAAGAGATGGAAGAAAAACTGGGTTACCTGTCTCGAGTGCCTACTTTAAGAAACACTATTACGAGAGCGAGACTGTTCCATATGTATACTCGTACTACCTAACTAGATCCAGCTCCAATTGAAAGTTTACATAATTTCATAAGCAAAGCCGTGCGTCCCTAAACAAAACCCGATCAACGCCGAGTGTGTCCGAACAATGAGTAAAAGAGATAGAAGGTTCATTCCTACCGAGAAAAGGTAACAAAGTAAGTCCAGCAAATAAAAAAAAATAAGAAATAGCGGACGTTGTTAAAATAATTGTTAACAAGCTATGTCAGTAAGATTTTCCTGTTGTGTACACAAGTTTTTCTAACAACTTTTAAGAAATTTCTTCTCTATGTGATAGCATTCATCTTAAATCAGTGAGCACTGCAAGTACTAACAAAAGACATGTTCTGTTCTGATCTATCAAATTAGTCTATCTTCGTAGATAGAAGATTGCTTCCTATCTTCCAATAAGAATGCGATTGCATGACGTCTACGGACGGGACAATAGTTTATAGAAGGCTTTCGATCTATGTGACTACTCCTACGATAATATTTTTTCTTATCAACCCAACGCAGGGTACCCAGTTGAAGGAAACTCCATCATGTATTCACTTTGGTGAACACACATAAGATGCTGGTGAACCCAAACAAGAACCAGGTGAACCTGTGGCAGTTGACATAAAAGATGACGAAGAAGAAAAAAAAAAAGAAAAGAAAAACGGTTTAAGTTGTAAGATTTTGCATTTTTTGGACTAAGAGTTCCACTTCGCTGAATCTATTATCTAACCATGGTAAGTTCCGGTGTTTTTAGACTTAGTGAATTTTTGTGGTTTTTGCCACACTTCTTTTGTGGAATGGTCCTTTTCAACCTCTCCATGTAGTGGTACAGTGTGTCCGAGCGTTGCGTCAGCGCAGCGCAGTGAAAGTTAGGCGACAGCTGATTGGTGCGCGTATTTATCTACCTCTAGGTACTTGTTGCCGGCCCTTCGCGCTACTTGTTCGCCCTTTATTAATACTCATAGCAAATGTTGCGGTTTTTGTTAGGCGGCCTTCAGTTGTTTTGATTTGTGTGTCAGTGTGGCTTTTGAGTTGTTTGTGAGGTGTGTTACTGAGCTTAGTTGAATGCAATCCTAAGGTACGTTGCTTTCTGGCTACGGCATAGAGCAGTGGGTATATTAATCAGTTGTCAGACCTTTACAAAAATGGTCTCAGGACCAAAGTGGAATTTGGACTTAGCAGAATGAGCAGTGATGGTTTTGCATAGATGTAATGCATATTTCCCCCTAACTTCTTGTTGTGTTTGGGTGGTTTATATTTTTTTTTATTTTATGCGACAAGTCTAGTGCAAATAAATATGTTTTTCTTTTAATCTTTGTAATTATGGTATTGCTGGGCCAACTCTGGTGACCTACAGGGAATGTTCAGCCTCTTTTCTTTCATGTTTCGTCTCTCCTAAAAACAGAACACTCAGTGATCTAGCTAGGAGAGCGCTTCACCCAACAATTCGTGTGTATACACCATGTACTTAAGAATGCATACTTTGTAAGTTCCTTATATCCTACAAAACCTTTATGTACCTAAATGAATAATTATTTATATATGTGCTCAGTCAAACCAATTCCTATTTATTAAAATCAACCACCGAGATCTCGGGAGGAACGTGTTCTATGCTACGCCTATGGCTCGTCCGTCCAATTACTAAACCAGTACCGGCAGTGTTACAGGTGTCTTAAGACCGGCTCTGTAGTCATCAACCTGTAGCCATTCTCTGTGACTAGTCAGACTATCACACAGTTAATGGTCACGATAGGCTAAAGCAGACTAGACAAGCTTGAGTATATTTGCCTTATTTATCATAGGGCGAAGTTTAATTGGGTTATTTTGTTACGATTTTTTTTTCAAAATTTCTTCGCTGTTTATTTGATGGTAGCCGATTTGTGGCTAAGAGCCTTGCATGGGTCTTTATCATAATGTGGGTGTACACGTCTAACGCCTTTCGGCGTGATAGTATGCAAGATATTTTGCTAACCGATGTTATTATTATTACGTTTATGGAAAACCGCAAGAACTTACTGCGTCTTGAAATGGAACGTTTCATTAATGATCATTTTCATAAAGTAAAAAACCAAGTGTCGCTTTCATTTAAATTGTATAATAAATTAACAATTAATTTCCATTTCACTTGTTAGGTAATAATTGTTTCTCGGAAACTGAAAATTCCCTATTGACGTGTATTTCTATTAATTACAAATGTCCACTGATCGAATCTGGTATTGGCTTGTGGCTAAGTAATAACCGCCGCACGGGTCGGTCGATCCGGTTAAGCTACGCTTGCCGCGGCTGGTCCGTGGATGGGTGACCATTTTCACATACCAAGACCCCTCCGTGCCTCGGAAAGCACGTTAAGCCATTGGTCCCGGCTGTCATTCGTGGATCTTTGACAGTCCTTACGGGTCGTCAGTAGCCTGAAAGTCTAACAACCAGTCTTATCAACAGGTATCATATTACCCAGTAACGGGGTTGTGGAGGTCAGATAGGCAGTCGCTCCATGTAAAATACTGGTATTCACCTGCATCTGGTTAGACTGGAAGCCAACCCCAACATAGTTGGGAAAAGGCTAGGCAGATGCTGATGATGCAAGTAACAATAATAAACTTGCCTACCGTAACAGTATTACGAAACTCCGTCATACCTATACACATTGTGCGTATCATCAAAGCGTTACTTGAAGTAATGTTTACTAAGTAACAAGTGCAATTAGTAATATGTGTGTGGAACCAATCACGTGGCCGGACGCTTGTTGCTATGCTTATTGATTATTGTGCATGTTGAACTGGGTTACTTTAGGTTTAAATAGTGACGTTGTGGGTCGGTGAATTCTGCCGTTTAGCTGGAACCCTAAGGCGAAGAGGATGTATAACGCTGTCAAGGTTCTTTAGGACCGTGGTCAAAATCGGAACTAACTTGTTGTCAATTTCATTCCGGTGCCAAAAGATCTTCATAGCACTCTACCAATAAATATACCTCTGGGGGTGAATTGTTGCCATATTATTATACAACAAACAAAAAAAAACAAAATAATATCCTAAATTAACTAAAACTATTTACAAACTAAAATATAGCGTCGAAAAATTCATCCACATCGCAAACAAAGCAGTTTAGGGAAATTATGTAGTTCGTTTCCTCCGGGACCACTCTGAAGTATCCAAGGCGAAGATTATTTGCGCTGTATTGTTGCATTCTAGCTGGCTCTTAACACTGAGGATAGATTCTAGAGACAGATAGGATAGAAAGGAGAGTGACTACTGAGATGACAGCTAATAGATGTCTATGGATGAAGAAAACGTATGCTGAGACCTTGTTACAATTTATTTGGAGTCCAAATAAATTGTAACAAGGTCTAAGGGATAAGGACTCTAAAGACCAAAATACCGTGGCAGTTTAATTATTAAAAAGAACGATTTCATTATCTTTCTAGTCCTTATTTGTAAGTAGAAACTTGTAATTGGCCTTAATTCTACTAAAAACTGTAACCATTTTTTGTAGGGAAGGTTTCCGAATCAAGGGCTGATTTTTCAATAATCTGATAACTTTATTCGAGGAATAATTTTGAAATTTTGACAGTTCTTTCATACAAAAACTGTCAAACGTCAATTTTATTCCTCGAATAAAAGTAATCTGGCGATGGAACCGTCAGCCCTAAATAAAATAAATTCTACATAATATATGACTACATATACCAAGTTCTAACACTACAAAAACTACTTTCAAGATCAAAATGAACTCAAACACAGCTATCAAGGAATTACCGGGGCGATAATATGCGTGTCCCAATCGATTAACCGTACGCAGCGTGCGTTCAAATACGATAATTAATAATTTTCTACACTGGCCGTATTCAATTTATGGGCATTAATTTTAAAATAATCCGGAATGTATTCTTTTGTTCTCTGTGAATTATTCAGACGATACTTACTGTAACTTTGAATAAAACAACTCCGAGTATATACGAGGATAGGGCAGTAATGCAGTTTGCAACCTTTTGCAGTCTTTTGCAGTTTGTCATTTGATTATGACATCGAGTCTAAAGTACTTCAGTAAGCTCTCCACCTTACTGAACAGACAGCTGTGCTGCTGGGGAGAACAGAAAGAACGGTCCTTGCACTAAATTGATAATAAATATAACAATAGTTGGATTTCGATTACTTCCCAAGACCTCGTGTTCAAAGAGTGTGCAAGTGTACAAAAAAAGCTCTTTTAGCACTTCATCTTAGCGTGTCGATGGCCATGCAAATGGACTCGGCCCAGAATTCGGCTACGTGTTTCGCGCCATCCCTAGCGTCCATCAGATCGTGCAACGTGCAGCTGACAGGACACGCAGGACATGATACAGGGTGGCAGGGACATCGGCGCGCAAACTATAACCATGGATTCAGCACATGAGTTTGGACCCCCAAAGCGTTGAAATTTTTCGTCGGTTATTGAAAAAAAATATTGTTGTTCCATACATTTTGACCGCGTAGGTATTGCACTTTTCTATAAAACAGAAGATTTATTTATTTTTTGATAACTGACTAAAAATTTCGACGCTATGGGGTCTAGTATCATGTGCTGAATCCATGGTTACAGTTTGCGCGTCGATGTCCCTGCCACCCTGTATATTAAGTGTCCCATCGTTTGTGGCCAGCATCACATTTACACTCTAAGCCGGAGTCGTCTATGAATCTCCACCTGAATAGGTTTTCATCTTTCTTTTAGCTCTTCAAACACAATATTACAACTAGCAACCTATTTACATAAACAGTACCAACCACCTACATAGATATTCGTCACAAATATTCAATAGGTGTTCCAAAACGAAGGAGATAAGATATGACACCTACGCCAACATCCTGCCTGACTGGCATACTCATATTGATGACAAACTGACTTTCTATATGTGTGGAATATATGTGGGTAGAATTAGGCTTCACTGCTTTTGGTTTCATAATCATGAACCCTACTTCACCCACAGCTGGGCATGAGCATGCAATCCCCGCGCTCATGTGCCAGCCTCATCCAGGTTTTGCTCGCAATGGCAACAATGTCGTCTGCCCATTTTGCCACCGGACGACCGACATCTCGTCTTCCAGTCCTTGGACGATACTGCGTCATAGCCTTACGCATCCTGACATCACTATGCTTTTGTTTTAAAAGCGCTAAAGAGAGTAATGATCCAGCAATACCTACTTTTCAAATGATAACTCTATCTTACGTCCTTGATAGTTTTGGCTCCTTGTAAAAAAAATAACACCACATCCTAAGCGAGACTAGTGAATTCTACGCTAGAACTGATTTCATAGTTCTAAGAAAATAATTGGACCATTAAAACGGCAATTTAACAAATATATCTACCACTTCGAAAATTCATTCGATTCTTGAACGGATAGAACTATAAAAACAAATGAAGATCAGTCAAGAAGAGAAGGGCACCAAATTCTATGCCAGAATCTGCGTGACTAATCAGTCAGATAATAAATCTGAAGGCCAATTCCCGTAATTTAAAACGTTCAAAATCTAGTTGCAGTCTCATCTCGGCGATGAAGAAACGTCAAAAACTTGTAAAAATGTAGGGAAATTAAGGAATTTTTGACAGATTGACACTGAGATCAGACTGTGAACGTTCTTAAAATTTTAAAATTACGAGAATTGCCCCTCTGATAGCGACCTTGAGAATCAATCACAAAACCCTTCACAGCTGTGAGCTGCTTCAAACAATCAGACATTTAATTATAATCTAGAACACAGCCGTAATAGATCTAAACTTAAACGAGTGGCACCATCCTACTTCAAGTATTGATTTAGCTAAAGCTTATCATATATTGGCACTTTACACCTACGCTTTTCAAGCGATATACACGCACTAACTTAGTACATACATATAACACGTTTGTTATCAGACTCTTATCTAGACAAGTAGGCACACAGTTTTAGGTTCTGGAGTATTGGGTCAGACAGGGACTTGACGGGTCTTGGGACGCATTGTGAAAGGTTTTCTTGTAGGCTGTCTGTTGAATCAATAAGGACTTAAATGGGTCTTGTTTAACATTTATCTTCAGAAAAGGTTCGGTTATAAATTCCTATTATACCACTTTCGACACGGTTCGACTATGCCTGACATAATATTTGGAAAAGAGTAACTGTTAACGATAGCACGTTAACAGTTACTCTACATTAATTATGTTAGTCTTTGTAAGTGACATACAAAGATAAAATCCCATTGTTGTCCAGATGGTCCATCAAACATCAATCAACTCAAACCATCGCAGTACATAGACCTCTCCCAGGCTGCGCCACAACAACCTGTCCTCCGCCTTCCGCATCCAGTCTGTCCCAGCGACTTTCTTAAAGTCGTCGGTCCAGATGGAGCTGTGGCGATCAAATGGTTCTAAAATTATCGAAAGACTAAAACAGCCAGAAATCATTTCATAACAAAAAAATAACAAAACTAAAACAGAAACTTTCTCAAAGCTGAAACAAAACTTAATAACAGCAAAACAAAACAAAACCGTGGAAAGAATACAAACAAATTGACACCGGAAGAATCTGGAAGGCGTGTTACAGTCGCATGTCAAACAACTCTTTACATAATCAACTCTTAACAACTCTTTAACTACACTAAATAAAGCAATTTCGCATTTCCCACAATGCTTGTGAACGAAGGAATGAATGTATTTGAACGCTTTCATTCATCAGTCGTTCCTTTGTAATATTGTTACAATGAAATTACTTCATTTCTCTTTTTATCCTGGGTTTCCCGTGGTACTGGTAAGGTCGGTGATCCTTATGGAATGTGTATAACTGTACCGCCTTGCGACTTTGCTTGGCCCGTGCCCTAAGTGTGTTCTTTGGGTTTTTAAGCAGAACGAGATGCGTTTACGGAAGTTTCTTCTCTTAGAAGAGAGTAGGAATTCAAAGTAAATTGTATGCAATTTATCAAAATCATGGAGCAGATTGAGACAATTTTATGAAGAACTATATTTACATAATTTAAAAAGCAGTCTTAAAATAATAGTAATAATATTTACAAGTATAAACAAAGAAGGGAAGGAGGAAGGGAAATAATCAAAGGGCATCAAAAAATTCGTCCGCATCGCTGTCAACTGGAAAAGTGCCCGAAAGGCTGGCAGCATTGCCACGCAGTGCTGATTCTTCGGCCAAAAAATAGGCCAGCCTTCTGATCACGTGGAGAGTTGACCAATGAAGAACTGAGTGTAAATCAAAGTCAAATAAGCAGAAAAGAAATGAAAGAATAAATTAGTAAGAGCTGCCACATAAAACTTCAAAGCAGGTTTAAACGGTGAAGTTCTACGAGTTGGCACCAATTTTCGCCTCGACAAGTCTAAGCTTTCGCCTCTTATTACTTTGTCCATTTGAAAATTCAACTTGTTGCAAAATCGACATTATTGGCAAGAAGAAGAGAAACAATGCAGTTGAAACTGCATTTTTTAACTGAGTAATCTTTCAAAACCGTTTTAATTACAGAATTACGAGTATGTTATTCTGCAATGTCTAAAGATCAGGACGCCACTATTTTTTTACAATAATTAATTAAGATATAACACTCATTTTGTTTGTATTTTTTATCTTAATGAGAATCTCTTTTAACGTCTTCCGGGCATTTCGGAACGACTTATTATACAAGATTTCGTGTTACAGTGAATGTTTATAATTTATCACTTGTCTCATTTTATATCATAACGTTTATGACTAAATGGTATTATAATTGTCTGCAGTTAATCTTAGGGGAACTAAACGGTAAAAGAAAACATCGTGAGGAAACCGGCATGTCCTAGAACCAAAGAATTAGAAGACATGTGACATCTACCAACCCACACTGGGCCCGCGTGGTGGATTAAGTCCCACTCCCTCTCACAGAGAGGAGGTCTGTGTCCCAGCAGTGGGAACGTTATAGGCTGATTATGTAATCTTAGGGGAAGACCAAAGAAACGATGGACTGTATGAATGATGATAATTTATGGTTAGAAAGGGGGTGACTACCGAAATGACGACTAAAAGAGAAGTATGGAAAAAAAAGCACGTTGCGCCGTCCACGAATAAATAAGAAGGCAAGAGAATGATGATGATAATGATGTCTATAGTTAGTCTCTGAGAACATACTATGTCTTATGACATAGATAGATAGATAGATAGATAAACCATTAATTTGGCGCACACAAAAAAGACAGCACAACACACAAAAGTACACTGATGATGATAACCAAACTACCCACATGATTATAATATTAAAACAAGGTGCCGATAGAAAAAACAAAATGAAAAACACACAAATATCGAAATAAAAGTGACACTATGACGAATAAAATTAATAACGAAACATACACAGTGCGGTGTGCGTCTCAAGGTTGCACCAAATGGGCGTCCAGTTCAGCATGTGTCTGGCAAATGTACCTGACGCTGATATTCTGCTGGATCC
The DNA here is from genome assembly GCA_947507525.1 of Apamea epomidion. NCBI lineage: Eukaryota > Metazoa > Arthropoda > Insecta > Lepidoptera > Noctuidae > Apamea > Apamea epomidion. The sequence goes on from OX382227.1 coordinate 20,409,404, forward strand.
CTGCTGTGACACACGGACATGGAACGTTTGAAACTGTCAACAAGTTGACTACGAGGAAAATGAAAGAAAAATAGAAAAGAAGGAGAGAGAAACGTCGAGGGATTAACTAAAATAACATTATGTTCTATAAAACCGTGTTTCTTAAAAAGCTTTAGAAAAAACTCGTAATGGAAGTTAAATATGTATGCCTCAAAAGAAAATGAAGTGAAAGAGCTTCATTTGAAATAGAAATATTTCACTGTCCAGTAAGCAGGTTCACAGACTAACAACAAGTTGTGACGACATGAGTAGCTTAAAGTACTACCTACAGCTAGGTTACAATATATTATGCTTATTATATATTTATTGTATATGTAAATGGTACAGCACAGACTACCTACAGTATTGTATTTCTTTCCCCATTTGAATCCATCCAAAGGTTGTCTTTAAAAGTTAGCGATAAGATCGCCCTTTGTGTCACCGTTTGTAAAATTTCCACATTTATATCTGTAATTTATATAGTGTACATAATATAGAATATTCTGTTCTATTATTTTTCCAAGCAAATAAGATACGAATGAATATATTTAGTTTACCTATATAGTTTTATATTAGCGTTTGTTTAGAGGACCTCCTTGCTTCTCCATACGAAAACTACCTTTTGGTAGGGGCTACTAGAGTCAATTTTATTTTAATGTAATGTTTGACGTTCAAAAGTGCCTTTTGTTGTGCCTATTTGAAATAAATGATTTGACTTTGACTTTGACGGATGTTTTTCTACCGCTATTTAATCAATATTGACTCTTCCGCGAGGGTTTTACTCAAATTCGTTAATAACTGTTTGATTAGTCTAATTATTTTCTTATCATTTGTTATGAACGTATATTCCATTCGGTATATTATTATCTCTACGCCCTATTTCTTTTATAGGTACGTTTTTAAATAGTTACCTACCAAGCGTGCCGGCAAGCGGTAGTAAGGAACCTACAGGTTTACGACAACAATACCAACGCATGGGGTTCAGAATCATGTCATCAAAATATTCTACGCTAAAATCATTTGCTAAATTCATGGTAACACGTGGGCGTCGATGTCGCTGCCACCTATTTAAGTTTTTATTAGGGAACAATCAAGAATTGAAAATCATCATATTCCATAATTTGTTATATTTTACTAAAATTGATCTTCGTCTTTCGCGAATATTTTTTTAAGACATTTCTACTGTGTATGTCATCTCATCTGTCTAAGTTACAGGTCTAATAATCAGACGCGGTTGCTAAGTCCCTGAAATCTAAAAAAGGAAATTCCTAGAAGTCCGAGCTTCACAAAGATGAATCCTTAAAGGTAAATGGAGTTAATATCATCCTTAGCAACATTGACTATAGTATCGTCATCGTCAACATCAGCAAGGATATATCTACCTACCCTTATTAGGAATACAAGCTCCCTCTTAGTTAGCGATCCAGGCCAGTAAATGAAACTAGAATCACCCCTAACTACATAAGCGGTAGTGTTGTCGTCATTGGTGCAATCAGTTTGGACATATCTTTGTACATCTGTCTCATTTCATTCATCCTGTACACTTCTGCTTACACCATTTCTTCTATACACTGTTATATATTTTAATTCATAACCTACGAATGTATTCGTAATTACAGTTAACTTTTATAATTTTAATATGCGTTGTAAACTAACATCGAATGGCTACTTTATATTGTTTTAATCTACTAACTGGTGGAGAAAATGTGCGACCTTGGCATTCCTGATTGGTCCCGCACTGACCATTATCGACTTAATTCTGTTATTAAAATCATTGCTTATTGCGTATCAAGGAGATTTCTACCTTAGCACATAGTTTTAAGAGAACCTGCATAATTCTTACGCTTATTTAAGTCAGTGCTGGGTTGATAGCGTTCAGTGCGACTGGTTCTATGTTCTAATCCCGGATAGAATAAGTATTGGCATGGTATACTGATAGTTATTTGGGTAGGTATTTGTGTATATAAGATTTGTATCTGTAAATGTACCCAAGATACAAAAAGATATATGGAGTTGATCTCTTACCAAAACTTGATCCTATTCAAGGGTCTTTATATTACTTAGTTTTTTGTTCGGACTAAACACTTTTAAACTTTTTTGTTAGCCTTTATTGTGGCCGTCCCACTGCTGGGATTTGCTTGTGCGGTCTGATCGCATCGTCACACCACCTTCGCCAAAGATATAATAATGTTTAATAAAAGAAAAACCGGCCAAGTGCGGGTCGGACTCGCGCACGAAAGGTTCCGTAACATTATCTATAAAATCACATCTGTTGTATGGGAGCCCCGCTTAAATATTTATTTTATTTTGTTTTTAGTATTTGTTGTTATAGCAGCAACAGAAATACATAATTTGTGAAAATTTTAACAGATACAGATACAGCCTGGTGACAGACATACGAACAGATGGACGGACAGACAGCGAAGTCTTAGTAATAGGGTCCCGTTTTTACCCTTTGGGTACGTAACCCTAAAAAAGACATAAAATATACACATACAACGTAGTCAAAAGCCTCAAGCATATAAAAAGTTGACACTTTTGTCCATTAATTTTGTCATTAATTTGTTGTCAAATAAGCTCTGTTAACTTTATAAAAACTCAGTCGCAAGTCGTCAACCCCAAAAACAGCTGTTTGCGGAAATACGATGTAAGTATGTAGTAGCAATTACATATATGCTTCAACAAAAGCATACAGTTTTAAGAAACAGAAGCCACAAAACATTTCAATTTAATATAATACGCGAAACAAATTCGCGATTATGACGACCATTGTACTAGAATTCATATTGAATAAGCTATTATAATAATGAGTATTTTAATCGCCGTGGAAGTGTAGAAGGTCACAATTAATACGCTCTAGAAGAATTTCAATTGTGGAGGAAATTATACCATGTGCCCTGCAGGTAGGAAACTAAGGGATTATTGGACGGATATTGGCTGTAGAGTTTACCTGAAGTAAGAACGAAGAAGCAAGCTTCCTCTAGTGATTTCCTTCGTGGATATCTTAGAGTAGAATGCGCGCGGCCGAAATCGGAAAAATCTTTAAACGTTTATGTCAGGTGTCAAGAGAGTGTGATGTGTTCCCTGTTTTCTAAAGTAAATAATCACCATCATTATGCCGAAACTGATTCAAAGTGCTGGGAGGGGAATAATCTTGAAGGTCAAATATTGCGCGCAGACTTGTCGTGTGCTACATCTAAGATGGAAAAGTTATGTCAAACTCTTAATGAATTAAAACCTGTACTCCTTTTTCACTTTATTCTGGGTAATAGACAGGCGTGTATTGAATGTTTTAATAATTGGTACCAGAAGACCAATCTGAAATACTAACCGAACCGAAGTCAACACAGGGCCAAGCGACCATCGCATGGTTTCAATCAACACATGTCCTAATGTCCTATTGTATGTAAGCAGTGGTGACACATTTTGTTTTTCATCACCGCTGCTCTTAAAACAATGAAGGGAAACATCGTGAGGAAACCGGCATGTCTTAGAACCAAAAATTTGAAGATATGTGACATCCACCAGCCCGCACTGGGCCCGCGTGGGTGACTTCAGTCCAAAAAATCCCTTCTGTCTCAACCACACCAAAAAAAACTGCAAAGACCACACACCCGATAACCGTAACCTACCTATCCCATAACAATATTGTGCAGTACCACTGAAACCGGGTATTACCCTCATAGTGTCGACAGGTAACCCGCTTAGCATGAAGATATTTAATACCGAGGTGACGTAGACAGATCGGATGTCACGCATTCAGCATAATATCTGACATTCTTTGACGTGGCTGTGCTGATTCTGCATAGAAATGTTTATATGGGCCTGAATATGTATCATGGACATTTATGGATCTATGTTACATGTATACGGCCTCATTTTCTTTTTACTTGGTATATTTATTTGAAATATGTTTTCTTACGACGACGACATCGCGGTAGGCCTAGACGAAGATGGCGGGACGAGTTTTGACTCTTGAGCTTGACTGAGCTTGACCGTAGGGACTGGCCGGCACTCGAAAAAGACAGAATTGTGTGGAAAAGGGAGAGGGAGGCCTTTGCCCTGCAGTGGGACAATAAAGGCTAGTCAAATTTAGATGTCTCCTTAAAAAAAACATAAAGGTGAATTGCAACTCCTGTATTGATTGATAAAAAGTAAGAAGGAAAAAATGTGATATTTTTAAACCAAAATGGTATTTGGATTTAGGTTTAACTAATATTTTTCTTAAGCCTCTGCATCTTTTTTTAATAGTTGACATGGACATGATTATCATCTCAATTCTCACTATAAACATTATAATTTGATTTAAGCCATCCCAAATTATACTAAACAATCTTGAACAAAAACTCTTTAACACTGCTCCAGTGAAAAACTGACACAAATTGTTTTGCTAAACCTATGTACACCAAACTCTGCTAATACCCCTTTTTTAGCTTATAAAGCTAAAAAGCGTGATAGGCGCCTATCACAGTTGTGGTCAAGCTAAACCAGGCCCTCAAAAGCAATAAATAAAGCCGATAACAGTTGAAGGCTTTAAAGCTGATGATAAAAGTCGTTTGGTCGTGATAAGGAGAGGGACGTTGTAAATTTTGGACCCTTGAGAGACTTAACAGTGGACAGGGCCAAGAATAAATAAGGATAAGAATGAAATGTGAAAGATGACATAACTATCGAAGACGTCTTTGAAGAGATATGTCACGGTATAAGTTTCGGTTATAAAGATTAGAAATTGATAATGTTTATCAAGTGACAAATTGGCATATGAAGCCACGAATTGCGAGGACACAAACTAGTTTCAAATATGTTCATTGGTTTACTTTTATAACTTTTACAATAGTTAACACAACTATTTACTCGTACAATAGGTACTAAATTAAATGACTAACTAACTAGCTATAAAAATAAATACAAAAGCACATATTTTAGACGTCGAAGTACTCATCCGCACCGCTGTCATCCGGAAACGTGCCCAGAAGACTGGCTGCTAATTCTTTGGCCAAAGAATGACCCAGCCCTCTGGTCAAGTGTCGACCAGTAGGCGAGAAATTTACTTCAAAAGGAGACGCGCCCAGTCGGGCGACCCGAGCGTAATTAAATTCTTATCTATGTAAAAATAAACCGTCTCTTGATACTTGAAATATTGCGTTGGTGGCGGTGGTGGTAGCTGTTCGATTCTATCCTACATATATGTTTCGATGTTCTAATTGAAAATTATTTTCAATGTATTTACGGCACTAATCTGTCCAGGGTTAAGGTTTCTTAGTGAAGGAACACATCGATAATTTCAACTGTCTCATCATCATCTTTAGCCTACAGTAGTCCACTGGACATAGGCCTCTCCAATTGCACGCCATTTAGCTCAATTCTCGGCAACTATCATCCAGCTGCTACCAGCCAGCCTGCGAAAAACTATGTTCAACTCGTCATTCAACTATCTTACTTCAGTAAACCCTGTTTCCTGTAATTCTACAAATTGGAAGTGAATTTATAGATGAATAAACCATCTAAGCCTTCGTTGTATCAAAGTAATGTAATCATTGAAATTACTTTCTTCCTGCCATTTCTGTTTAGTAACAAAAACGTTTTTATCTTATCATAAAAGTTAATGCGCAAGAATTATATAAAGCCAATGAAAGGAATATTACTGCGATAATAAAATGTAATTATAGGTAGATGACGATCACACTTTATTTCTCAACAAGCTGTGCTGAAACTTCGATTTAAGTCAATAATCATGGGGATTTCACGACACAACTGTAGATTGACCAAGACCAAGCAGCAACTGCTCTCAAAACGGTGAAGGAAAACATCGTGAGGAAACCGGCATGTCCTAGAAACAAAAATTCGAAAATATGTGATAAAAATAAATATATTAGGTGATATCTACCACCCCGCAATTTGCCCGCGTGGTGGATTACGGCCCACTCCCCTTCACCGATATGAAGCCTGTGTCCCAGTAGTGGCAACATTATAGGCTGATTTTGCTAAAAAGCCAAAGACCAAGAGTTTATTGATGAAAGGCCACACTCTAAAGACACAACATAATTCAAAGCATATCAAACGTGAAAAACAAGCACGACCAACCACTAACACTGCTACAAAAAATTAGGTCACTTATTCGCACTTTTTTTTTTTTTTTTTTTCTGGGTGGGAAATCATCAAATGACTCCTCCCGCTCTGGGCGGAGCAGAAGGGAGTGTCAGACTTTTACTGACTAAAACCCACCCGTGTTCCTTCAGTTGCCTGTGCCAGGGGCCACGGTATCTCTTTCGAACAACCCGCAGCCCCGGCGGCATCGGCCCTAGCGGACCCCGTCAGTTCGTGCTGACAGCTCTTTGAGGCGCGCGTGGAACACAACGCGCCGTCGACCCGGGCCTGGTCCTTACCGGGCGGCGAGCTGCCCATAGCTCGCCGCCCGCAAGCCCGCGCCTACGGTGGCCGGGAGTCGGCTGTTGACTCCCGTCCAGGGCGTCTCCTGCGGCGGCTAGGAGCGCGAGGGTGCAGCGATTGCCTCTCCCTCGCACGCTCCGCCTCCTCCTTCGCGAGCATAACTGCTTCGCAGAAGGAGGTGACGGCCTCCCATTCACTCTCGCTCCGGACCATGGCCTGTATGAGGGCCGGACGCGAGAGGTCGCCGCCGCCGATCGCCGCCAAGAGGACACGGCGGGGTCCCGCCCACTTATTCGCACTTGCACATCACATTTCTTTCCGGCCCGACGGAAAAATGTGCACCAGTCCTAGAGTAACCAATGTCCGTTCGATGAGCATTTATTACCAAAACATAGACGATAAAGATACGCATAATAATTAAGAAGGCTCACACAATGCTGATAATAATTATCTCACGAAGATGATCACACTGGCAACTTGTCAAGGAGTGTCACTAGTTTACATAGCTGTATCCGGCTCAGAAAAGGTTAGCAATAGGTCAGCTGATGCCTTATAAAAAGACGAAAAAGGAGGACACAATCGGACCTTCAAGGTTGAAGATATAAAAGATGCGATGGAGAACGGCACGACCTCTTTTTTTGACAGGTTTTGTAGAATAAAACTATTCCTAACAATACAATAGAATTTAGAATTATGAATAGATTATATTTCAATACACGTCTGCTTAATACATAATATAAGCCTATGACTATCTTGTAGAATAAAGGCACTGGCCTTCTCATAAGGAGAAGGCACAGGCATTAATCGACATCCTGTTTATTGGCGATTTTAAAAAACCAAGTTCAAACGTAACAAAATCAGTAACGTCCAAAATTAAAAACAGTGAGTCGCACCATTCATTGCAACCATTAACCTTTCAGCCATAAAAACTATAAATACAATACGATTATACGACCATCAAGGAAAAATTCAGCCATTCTCGCTATATCGATTAAAGGATTCTGCGGAGAATTCTGCGAATCTTAGCTTCAGCCCACGACTCTAACCTTTAATGTTAGGTAAATCAGATGAGAACGGTGAACAGGGTTTATAGCCGTGGAACTTCAAAACTCGCTGAATATCAAAACATGCATAACACATGATCCAGAGCTTAGCCTGGACCTACTCGAGAACAGGAGTATAGATGTATGAACTTTAAACCTCCGTGATATGGAGAAAGCAAGCTAAACTAGTGGTTAACTATCGTTCTGCATTATACAGTAGCCGTGGATGATACTCCGATGCACGGTATCAATGTCAGAAAATAAAACGCACACTTAAACTCGAAGCATTTATTTCAATTAAAGTATTTACAGGCACTTTTGAATTCATAAAGAGTCGGTCAGTTAGTCAGAAAGTTGAAGCTAGTTGCCCATTCCAAAAAGTAGATCTCTAATATATTTTTTTTAATAGAAAAATTCTATATTTAGACATCTATAATGAGCCTTTATAATGTTGAATGTTGTAGCTATTAGTGCCATTTATGCTTCATTTTCTTTTTCAATTTTAGCACGTGTACGTAGAAACCTCGTGTATCAAATTAAAGCATCCGTAGAATTGTGTACAGAATATATCAATAATATTTCGCTCATTACTACCAGTATGTATTAGTTACCCATCGTGATGAATATAGGAACCAGAACCCTAATTGCGTAACACACTCAATCTAAATCATTTTGAAAGATATTGCTAATCTATTTTTTCATATCTTCGAAAAATTTGTCTGATAAAAAAAGCAAAGAATGTTGTTGAACTGTCAAAATGAAAGCCATTGCTACTGATAGTGAGTTAAGCATTTACCCCGTAAGTGAAATAAGAAACCATCTTCCATCTTACATGCCTAATATAGACCGGACGCAAATCAGCAACGAGTAAGCAACTGAGTTGAATCAAATAATTAGTTGATTCTATACTGATAGCAAGTTAATTCAATACGACGAACATCTAGACAGCACATTATCTTACATCCGGTGTTACACTATTATTATTTTAAGTAGTGTATGTTTTTTACCAAGTGTACGTCTTTGTAGATGTAAGGATTGAAAATTCTATCTATGAAATATTTGATGACAAAATTCTACACAACAAGTTTTATAGGTACACCCCTGCATAACCCTTCGGGGCTTACAAGCGTGATGTTATGTGATTATGTAAAATTCTACCAAATGGTTCGAAAGCAGTATGAAACGAAATCGTGTAGGTACACTGACCGGCCTTGATTAAATACTGACACTATCACCACAATTGTCGGCAAATGGATTAGTGATCGCAGTATAGAAATTTGTCACTGACCAAAAGTCCTGTGTATAGAATAGAACAGCACACTAATAGCGTAACACACTATCATCTGAATCATTTTGAAATATATTGTTAATTGCTTAATATCTTAGCAGAATTGTCTGCTCAACAATGTAAATAACACAATGGATGTTGTTGAACTGTCAAAATGAAAGCAATTGCTACTGATAGTGTGATAGAAAATTACCTCGCAGATAACTGTATCATTTAATTGTCTCTTTGGCAAAACCGAAAATGTTGCGAGGCCTCTAAAGACTGTCCTTCAAAGAAAACTATACATTATAATATAGTCTGCATCAGGAACTAAGGCTTCAACATCCACATTGGAAAACAGGTAAACTAAAGTATTGTAATGAGCCGGTAACACAGAAACCTCTCTACAAAGAAGATTAGCTTGGTCACGTTTTAGTAACAGGATTATACATAATCTATAGTATGTCATATGGAGATAAATTGTGCGGTTTTTCAGGTAATGGCATGCTGTCATAGATTACACGTTTATTTTACAAATACGCCTTTGGTGCATGTGTTTTTGTGTGTCACCTGTTATCTTGTATTTGTCTGACTATTTGAACTGAATCAAAAAGTCCTAGCGAAGGATTTCAATGAAAACTTTTGCGGTCTTTCGATACAGGATTCACGATCCATTCAGGACCTCCTTCTTTTTATTTTGGTAAAGATTCTCAAATTACTACTGCCCACATCGAATTTAAAAATTATATCTTATGTGATCGGTATTTCCAAAAATATGGATTCAAGTAACCTTTATAATCTTCTTTTAACCCTTATCCGTCTCAATCTAATATACTTGTTGGTATTAGAACTTTGAAGGTCCAACGTTCTTCATTCCATGTATTTTTTACTACCGTCATTTAATTGTTTTTCTCGTCACATTTTTTTAGTTTAATAGGGTAGTTGCCTGGGTAAAAAAATAATTATTATATTTAGTCCGTCAGTTAGATTTTCGAAAAATAATGGATACGTATTTTTTCTTTCGTCAATCAAACAAAATGACAAAGATAAAGCGCGTCAAAATTTGGTAGTGGGGGGTCGTGACGTCACGTGCTTGCAAAAATGTCGCAAGCAAGTGACGTTACGCAGAACTATAAGGGGCGATATTTTCATCATTTTTTATATAATTGACAAAGGAAAAAATAAGAGTTCAATATTTTTTGATAATCTAACTGTTGGACTAATTATTTTTTTTTAGGAAAATAACCTATTGTATAATTTGTAGGTAATCCTATAATATTAAAAACATCATTGTTAGGTCTCCTCCATCAATAGTCAATTTGTCGGGTATTTTAAATAATTGCTTTCATAATGTGTTTTATTGAAAAATAATGTCACAAAACACCAAGATTACCAATATGTAATATATTTCCAATATTAAATTAATTCAATACGCCGTCAACCGTCAACATAGCAACTCATTAAATTACATTTTCCGTGGTTATTATTTCATCCTATTCCAATAATTTTATTAAAACTTCTATACATTTCACTATCAGAGTTATATTAAATGTTTTGCACAGCATAATCGTTCGGTCGTTGTAAATCGCTCGCTTTCGATCCATATTATAATCGATTCATTTGTTCCACACTGGCCATTCCATTATCATGATCGATATTACTGGAAAAGAGACAGAATTAGAAGCAATATTAATATTTATTTCAAAATTCAGGGTTATAGTCCAAAAAATTGATAATGACGGTAGAAGTCCAAAAAGTAATTCAGAAACTGCGTACTTCTTTCCAGAATATTCCAAATGTAGCAAACAGTAAGGATAAAGTAAAACCTTAACAAAACCGTGTAAAAGATTACTTAAAAGCAGCTGAAACAATTTTCGTAAGAACGCACAATTTCTTGCCGGTCGGAAAATCACCTAAACGAGGAGTAAAGTCCGCATCATTTCATGTACGAGTACCTACTTACCAACTGTTAAGTTCTAGAAATCTGCCGAAAGATAAAAAATTCCGGGCGAAAAAAAATCTCTTTTCGAGACAAAATCAAAGTTCAAGTTCAATGAAAAAAGAAGCAAAAATAAATCGAACAATTTTAAGCGTCAATTTTCATTTACTGCACCAGTTTTTATTGGGCTAAAGGAAATACGCAGCCGGTTTTCTAATACATTCCGTTTTTGTCATATCTACGTTTTTGTTGTGAACGTTAGTCCCATCACCGTCATTTGCAAATGCTTTAGGAACATTTTCATTTCTGTTTAGTTTTCCTGTCTTAAAGGGATCTTGTCCTAAATATTATTCTGGATCGTCTGAATTTTCTTCTATTTCGCCCACCTTTTTTCTATCATGGATAAATTTTTCATCGTCTTATATTTTTCTAAGACGCTCCAATATTTTGATAAGACGAATTCTGTGAGAAATTTGATGGATTAATCGATCCCGTTTCATATATAGCAGTAAGACTAATGTTTTGGTAACAAACTTCTGGCATCAGAATCATTAGACACGTAGTATTCGTTTTTGATGCCAAAATCATAAGGGGAACAATTCGTCGGATGCTGAAACAAAATAAATCGGCAACGCCGCAGATCGCCACGAATCAACAAGTGCAAAACGCACCAACAACATCTCCCGGCGGTAAACAAAGAAAAGCTACCAAGCCATGGAATTCGTTCGAGACAGAGGCAACGATCGTGAAAACTGGGCCGGACATGTGTGCCTCGGCCGTGACCGCTTTACAATCACTTTTCAATTAATAAAGAACAAGCAAGCACCTGCAGAATGCAACAGATTCTATCACTCGCAACAAACAAGCAATACGCACGCGTTTGATGCCGCTCCAAAATAATCCGGACCGCACTTTCACAGGTAAGTTAGTGTGTTTTGTTTACGTACTTTTAGGGTATAACACAGGGCACAGGTACACAGGGTAGCACGAGTCGAGTCGCGGACGAGGGCGCGTAGCGCGGCGAGCGAGTGGTTCGCGCGGCGGTCGGCACAGCACTGGCCCGAGCGGCGCGCGGCGGTCGGCACGGTGCTCGGCGAACGGCAATTCGCAACTCGAAATACCTACGTAACGTAACTTAACTCCATAATATTTTATAGTTTCGTAATCGTGTTACTCGATTACTGTGCGCCGTTCGCGTCTAATCGATGTCACGATTTCGGGAGCGGTCCTTGGGACTGAGAGAATCGAAACTCACATGCATTCCATGTTTGTTAAATGCAAGCCTCTTAGGAAAGGTCAAAGTGCGCGGTACGCGACGTATATGTCAAATTGTATACGTTCATCCTCCCACGTAGTTTGCGAAGGAGAAGTGGGCAAAAGTTTCAATGGCAATTTGTGTGCTCATTAGTTCAGCATCAATTCCATCTGGATTACACCACTTTGCTCTCGCAGGCTCGTTGAAAGACGTCAATCTTTAGATAGATGTGGGTAGTAAATAACATGGAACGAAATACCTACAGGGAAATATGTTTTTTGTCAGACAAAAACATGTTTCCCTGTAGGTATTTTGTGAAGACTTCACGACCGATTTGCGTTACGTCGCGACGGTAAACGACGCATGAATATTCAGAGGACTGATGATGAGCAGTCACTCTATATTTCGCTCGTCTGGATACCTCCTGTCTAATATATCCTTGCTCTAATTACGTGTAATTCAATCATGATGATATAAAAGCCCTTGAGAATTTGGGCCACTAACTAACTGTCTAGCCAAAAATCCCCAATAGAACAAAGCTGCGAAGGGACAAAGGCATTCGCTAAAGGTAGAATTATTACCGAACAATATTGGGTGACCTTATCACTTTTATTAAGCCCAGTTCCAATTTGTATTAGGTACAGTGCGGGGTATTTATGTAGGCGAATATCTATAGGCTTTTGTTGTCCTTGTTATTTGGAAACAGGATATTTTGTGAGGATTCCGGAACTGGTGCTTCCCAGATATGTCCATTATTAGGAAGTATATTATTGTTGTTGAAATTGTAGACTTTTGATAAGTAATTTTGTTTACCTATGAGAACTAATTGAAGTACTTATTTTTTTTTTTTTTTTTTTGTTAAAATACTTTAGTCTTATTACATTTTTGACAATTCACAGCGTTTACTCGTGCTGTTTATACCTACCATACTTAGGTATCTTATTTTTTTAATTCATTTTAATTCATGTACAATCAACAAAAGAAATAAGTATATTTACACTATATAACTCTACTCTCTATATACATACAAAGGTAAAATTCAATAATATTCCAAGCACTATAACATTTTATAAACGAAACCCACTCAAAAGAACCATGTCAAACATTTTAAAACTGAGCATACGCACAAAACAATTTTAAAAGGACTTGTATTTTGCTGCGTGCTGGCTTATCTCTTCTTGTTGACTGTACAAGAAAACGCCATTATTCAAAGTTATTTTAATGATTTCGCTAACGATAAATGGGTTTACCATCAAAATTGTTTACTTCATTTTTTTGACGCCCGTTCTCCGTTATTACGAAGCGGCCGTCCCACGCAAAAAGCCGTTCATTCAGGCTTCACGGTTCTCTGTTGGGGGCTAACATTTTACTATAATTATCATTCAGTTGATTCAATGTTTATGTAGCATACTTATATATATTTATATTTTCTTGTGTAGCTATTATATTATATCAGAATGATGTCTATATTTTTATTAGATTTTATTTCTACATTTATTGAATTGGGCTGGATATACACACATCAACACCGTCTAGGGATATTTTGTATAAAGTTCTTAAATTAAAAAAATACTGGCCAGTTTTGAATTCTTTTGAAGAAAGCTTATTTTGTAAACCTTTGTGAACGATTCTAAATTTGAATTTGAAAAAATAAATTAAAAACAAAAGATTTACGCGGCATAATGGTAGGGGTCTCCGAAGGTTTCATTTACCTACAGTAGTTTTTGGCTATTTTTTTGTGTCAAATTTAAGTTTTATAACAAGTTATCGGTTAATTTCGAATTAATGTTATTGTGTGCATCATGCAGCGGCGCCATTTAACGAGAGAGGAAATGTTAAGGGCAGTAGGCATGCTCCAAGCTGGGGCTACTCAACGGAGTATTGCTGAGGAGATTGGAACAAGACAAAACGTGATATCAAGGTTATGGTCACGTTATCGTGCTTTTGGTGATGTGGCTGAAAGACACCCAAGCGAGAAGCGCATAACCACACAACGACAAGACCAATTTTTGCAAGTTGCCGCAAGAAGACAACCAAATGTTACGGCCATGCAGTTGGTTCAGATGCTCCAGTCAGAGCACCAGTTGCTTGTGAGTGACCAAACTGTAAGGAGAAGGCTGCATTAAGCTAACCTTCATGTTCGCAGACCGCTTCGTACTCCAGCACTACGCCGAGGAAATCGTGGACGACGACTAGAGTGGGCTCGTGAACATTTGCACTGGGAAGATAACCAGTGGTCTGTAGTGCTGTTCACCGATGAGTCCCGGTTCAGTTTCCATCCCGATACCCGTAGAGTACGTGTTTGGCGAGTTCCTGGTCGTGAGAGCCGTCTACAACATCCTCAGGAAGTCCATTCATACCACGGCGGGACAATTATGGTTTGGGCGGGAATTCGTGTTGGTGGAAGAACAGACCTCGTTTGGATCAGAAACACCATGACGGCTGAAAAATACCGTAACGAGGTGCTAGTACCAATAATCTACCCCCATCGAATACAAATGGGCCAAGAATTCACGCTCATGCACGATAACGCCCGTCCGCACACAGCGAGAGTGGTGACGAGCTGGTTACATGAGCACGACGTATCGGTCTTAGGCTGGCCCGCTCAATCGCCTGACCTAAACACCATAGAACACGCGTGGGACATGCTCCAAAGAAGGGCTTTGAGGAATTTCCCTGCAAACATTGCGACGGAAGAGCAACTTTTTTTGCATCTTACCCGGACCTGGGACAATATACCGCAGCAAGACTTGGATAACTTAAACCAAAGCATGAAAAACTATTGCAGGACCGTTATTAACGTCATGGGCGGTTTTACTGACTACTGATTGTTCACATAACTGTTAAAAACAGATTAATTTTTCCTTATTTTTCACTCTTTCTTGAGAAACACATTCATTGTTAGTTTTACCATTATTTCACGTTTTTTCTTTATTTGAATAAAAATTTGTTTACGCAAAAAAAATAGTTTTCTTTTATTCTGGAGTGTAGTCTGATAAATGGGCTTTATAAACATATATGCATGTTGTATGTTATTTTTAATAAATTTTGAGTAAATTGAGTAAATCCAAAATATCCCTAGACAGTGTTGATGTGTGTATCTGCTGCATGTCAGACGATCAATAGACTAAATTTGCTTAATGGCAAACGACATCGCGGCTGGCCCAGACGAGCCCAGATGAGCTGTCCTTTCATAAAGATTGGTCCTTGGCTGCTCTGGACAGAGAGAGGTGGAAAGACAGTAGTGAGGCCTTTGCCCAGCAGTGGGACAATAACGGCTAATAAAAAAAAACATTTTGTGTTCTGCAGAATTTTCGTTAGTAATGAGAAAAATTTGGTAAGTATTTTTATCCGGTTTAGTTGGTAAGTGTCCGTTCTGCAATTTGAATTAATTGATAAATGATTTTATTTCTGTAGAGTAGGTCTTGAGAAACACTTTTATGTCAACCATATTTAAAAAAAAAAAACTAATAGATGAGGTCGGCGTTTCCTTTCTAACTACTCTGAGAACAAAAGTTCGAAACAAACTCAGAGGTCACAGTTTCTTTTTAAGTCCAGACATAATCTTGGTCAGATCATACGAGGACCAAGTGAATTGGTGTCTGAAATGGTCTTTTGAGGAAAGAACGACACAGATTGAGTGGACCTGCCCGCATTGCACGCATTTTTCAGTAATAATGCAGCTAAAGTCAGAACTTAAGGAGAAGAAAGAAAAAGAAAGAAAATAAGTTTATTTGCGGTAAACATGACGCAGAGAAAGAACACAAACACACAAAAAATTACAAGTGAAGAGGGGACAACATGCGTCACATCCACGCAAAACGGCCATAATGCTAAGACCTCATTCTTAACGTTTGTAATATTTTTTAAATCTTTTACATTTAATTTTATGTTAGTCAAATTGTTTAATTCGATTTATTATTTCAAATATTATGAGTTTCGGAATAGAATTACCTTTTCAGCTAGAAGATTGTTTCTAGAGACACTCCGAAAATGTTTTTTTTTTTGGCCGTATACGAAAATTAAATTCGTCCTGATTTCCATTTTCGACCGAAAACCGAAAATGAAAACGAAATTCGGTCGGACTCTACCAATAACTCATCTTAAGGCTAAGTTGACGACTAAACACTTCAACCTAACTCACCAAAACCTTCGCTTATCGTCACAGACTGCGTTTTAGGAAGAACATTAACCTAGCTGAGAAACATAAAAGTTTATTGTAGAATTAAGTGTCGCCGACATGTGTGTACTGCGACATTGAAGAGGAGGGAATATTCCGTTCAGTGTTTAGATGATTTTGTTAAGCGATGGGCAGGACTGTAGGAACCTCGAGTACGAACAAGGATTTATATAGTGAAGAATTCTATTAATATAATAGAATACTCATTATTGTGTACACCATATAAATTACAGACATAAATATATAAATTTTACAAAGATTCTGTATTTAAGTTGATTATATCACTACAGTGCGACCGACGAGAGAATGCGTTCTTGACACCTGTCGGCTTCATACAAACGAATACGTATTTTGCGAATTTCATCTTTATTAGCTATTACAATTGTTGCACTGACACGTGTCAGGAAAGCGTTCTCTCCACGCCGACGGTCAGACTGTATACTGGCTTTCTACCACACTAAGCCTCTCGTGCAGGGCCAATTCACTTTGAACCTTTTCCCGCCATTCGTGATGACTGACAGATGACATTAGTGACAGCAGCTACCTCACTACTTGTGTGAATGAGTCAGTGTTTACATATCTGGGAGTGGGAGGTGGTCACCTCCTTCTGCGAAGCAGTCATGCTAGCGAAGGAGGTGGCGGGATACGCGTGACGACTCCCGGCCACCGTAGGCGCGGGCCTGCGGGCAGAGAGCAATGAGTAGCTCTCCGTCCGATCAGGACCAGTCCCGTGCCGGACGGCGCGTATGTGTTCCACGCGCGCCTCAAAGAGATGTCAGCATAGTTGACGGGGCCCGACTGGCCCGAAGCCTGCCGGGGTAGTGGGATCGTCCGAAAGGGTTACCGCTGCCCTGGTACATAAAGGGCTAAGGAAGGAACACGGGTGGGTTTTAGCCAGTAAGAGTCTGACACTCCCTTCTGCTCCACCCAGAGCGGGAGGGGTCATTTGATGATTTCCTATCCTCAAAAAAAAAAAAAATTTTTTACATATCTATTGAATAGATAAACCAAAAATAGGGTTATAACTTATAATATTCAAAACATACTTGTATGAATCATACTATAAGATGGAAAAAAATGCATCTACTAGTGGTGATACCTAATTAAATTTACACCTGACTGTTATCGCTGCTACCACTCTGCTGACTAGAAAATACATAATTTAAAAATGGTGGTCAAATTCTGAGAAGTTTTGAGACGAGAAAAATTCAGAACTTTTGCTAAAACACTCCGATCCTCTAAGAGTTTTCATAAACAAAGAAAAAGCTTAAGAAAACTCTTTTCCATATTTTATCTAGTTTATTTAAAAGAGTTATCTAAAAGTTATGACACTTCTCGGAAACATCTTTTATAAATAGGCTAATAAAAGTGAATAAAACAGCAGTAAATAGTGTCATCTTGGCACCTTATTCACTACGGTTAAACAATAAGCGTAGGAGTACAATACACCCACACACTATGACGTAGTTCCAAATCATAGTGGGCGACCTTTCCTACAATTTTGCGCACACAACACCAATTTCCGAATGTCGTGTCGGCAATTTTCGCAATTTTTCGCTTCACTATTTTCGTTTGACACTGATAATAATGCGTCGTATGATGGGTGTAGTCACAGTATAGGAGGTTACAGTAGATCAATTTAATACAATGGGAACAGCCGACGGGTTTTTGAGTTTTTGTGCTATGTTATTAGAAGATGCTTATCTTCTTTAGACTATCGACCATGGTGTTTGGATACCTCGTCGTTGACGTTCAACTGCCTAGTATTTGGAATTTAATAAGATTTGCCTTTTAAACGATCCAGGGCTAGAGTTTTGTTCTCTGCACGTTTGCTTCTGAACACTTTTAAGCCAGAAATACAGGATTGGGACTTAAATACTACAATAAACTAAACTTCGTATATCTAAATAATGATGTTCCCACTCTACTAACAAAAATTCGAACCCAAGTAGGCCGCAGCAAGGACAACCTCCACAAGTGGGGGTTCATGGAAGGCTCAGACTTCCGGTGTGTATGCGGTGTCTCTCCACGGACAATGGCGTCCCCCCCCATCTTGCACCGCATGCCCTGTCACCTGCACACGTGAGGACCTAATGGCCCAGTCAGCGAATAGTATCCGCTTTGCTGAATTTTGGGCCAAACTTTATAAACTGTATTTATTTTTTCTATTTTTGCCATCGACAAGCTAAAAAGAAGAACAAGCTCCGATGGACCTGAGATCTAATGATTGGGCTACGAATAAAATCACGCCACGACCGCCTTCAGTAAGAAAGAAAGGAATTTTCCCCATATACGTCTTCTGTTCGCTATATTCAGTGGTATGGGGCAGTTATTGCAAAACCTTGTCTGAGGGAAGTACATGATAAAGCAATATGCAAATACCCGGGGAGTGAGCCGTACGCATCGAATACTTTTAACGGTTGGTTTTGTAGTTGCTTGTAGGCTAAGCTAGGATTAATGTAGAAAAACTATTTAGCTTTGGGCTCTAGTAAGTACATGTCTTGATGATTCAGGTATGATTTTGTAAAATTGATCGAGATCCTTCTTTCAGTTTGCTCGTGTCGATTCCCGAGTTAGGCAAAATGTTTTTCTTTCCCATTTGGAAATTCTCAGTCTGCTACTGAGAATTTCCAATTCCCGGAATTTGGATTTGAATAATAGTCTGACAACCAGTCTTACTAAGGGGTATCGTATTACCTAGTAACTGGGTCATGGAGGTCAGATAGGCGACTGCTCCATGAAAAAAACAATGGTATTCAGCTGCATTCGGTTAGACTGGAAGCTGATCCCAACATAGCTGGGGCAAGGCTAGGGAGATGAGGATGAAGCGCGCCTGTGATTATATTCGATTTTTATGTTATTTTGTTAGCAAAAACGGCTAGCTGATGATTGCTTTAGCAATACCAAGCAACAAGTTAAAATTATTTCAATATCGGATATAACTATTTAAATTACAGTATTGCACACAATTTAGGTGTTGCCATACATAAAAATCACATAAGCTACCTACAATTATGTTCAAGGTTATTTCATTCAAGCATTCGATCGATCATCACCGATGATCACCGATAGTGAATATGGTGATTGGTGATGTCGTAATGGTGATCAAAGTTAAACACCTGCTGTTAACTAGGCGGCTGTGAGTTGCACAAGTTTGTGAAGTTACGATGCGTATTAATACTGGATTAAGATTTTAATAGGCCGTTAAAACGATATTGGTAATGTTTGCACTCGTAAATGATGATTAAAGTTAATTAACTACTACCTTAACGATGCAGGCTGACTAGTATACAGGGTGGCAGGGACATCGACGCGCAAACTGTAACCATGAATTCAGCACATGAGTTTAGACCCCATAGCGTCGAAATTTTTAATCGGTTATTAAAAAAAAATATTGCTGTTCCATACGTTTTGACTGCGTAGGTATTGCACTTTTCTATGAAACAGAAGATTTTTTTTTGATAACCGACGAAAAATTTCTACGCTGTGGGGTCTAAACTCATGTGCTGAATTCATGGTTACATGTCAATGTCCCTGTCACCCTGTATATCTCTGCTTGTCATGACATGCACAAATATAGGGTGTACTATAAAGGTTGCCTGCAAAAAGGAACCTTAGGTAAATCATATACATAGCTTTGATGTTCCCTTTTTTTCTTTTTTGCGCACAGTGCGGTGTGTTGATCTATATTTTCTTAAGTGAGGCTTGTAATTGGCTGACAGTAACACGCACTACATTTTTATTCTCTTTTGTTTTGCAGTAAGTGTTTCAAAGAGATTGAATAAAGAAATCAATGTAGGCTGGTAGAAGAATGATTCTGGTTGCATTCGGTCACTCAATTGAATTTAGAACCAGTTCTAAAATTGTAAGAGAAGCGTTGTTTTAGAGTAAGAAGCAATTGTTTTAGGCAGTCGTCGCTAGGCAGGCGTTCAGTGAACTCGTCGTCTTGAAATAAATAGCTAAAATTCAATATTACTTCTTATTTAGCGGCAACGCCGTATCTATTCTGCTTCTTAGCTAGGTACTACTTAGCTAATGTTGTCTAGCTATTCGATTATTAATTAATTTTCACGAATGCTGCTTTTAATTAGTTATGAGTGGCATGACACCTTTAATACTAAACTGAAGTAGGCGATATGTCACTAAAACAACTAATAACGAAATCGGGCGCAGTGCTATTGGGCTCTTTCATCAAGAATTTCGCAGTACCAGCCCCGGAGCCTGGATTTGTACCCAGTTGCTCTGCTCTATTACATGGGACTTAAACATAACTGAAGGCTAATTCTCGTCTTCAGTTATGTTTAAGTCCCATGTAATAGAGCAGAGCAACTGGGTACAAGGCTAATTCTCGTACATCGGCGTCGAGAAGACGATGAGATACCTGGGTCTCGTCCTCGACAGCCGGTGGAACTTCGTCGAGCATTTCCGACGTTTGGCCCCCAAACTGGAACGGACCGGGGCCGCCTTAAAGCGGCTCCTGCCCAACCTGAGGGGGCCAAACGCCTCCTGCCGGAGGCTTTACGCGGGGGTCGTGCGGTCCATGGCCCTATACGGGGCCCCGGTATGGGCGCGTTCACTGCGGCTTCGAGCCGCACACTACCTGAACGCGCCCCAAAAGATGGTAGCCGTAAGGCTAATCCGGGGGTACCGCACGATCTCGGGCGAGGCAGCAAGCCTCCTTGCCGGACTGCCACCATGGGATCTGGAGGCGATAGTCCTCGCGCGCCTGTATGACTGGCGCGCGGAGGCACTACGTCGGGGGGAAACTCTGCACCCGCGGCAAATCGCTGCGGAGCGGACGGACCTCCGGCGCGGTCTCATGGTGGAATGGAAGGCGCGACTATCGCAACCCAGCGCAGGGCACGCCACGATAGCGGCGGTAAGACCCCTCTTTGAGGAGTGGCTAGAGAGGCGTCACGGCGCTCTCACCTACCGCCTGACGCAGGTCCTCTCCGGACACGGATGTTTCGGGAGGTTCCTGCACATAATCAGGCGGGAGGAGACGCCCGGGTGTCATCACTGCGAGGATCGCCCGGAGGACACGGTGGAGCATACGGTGGAGGTCTGCCCCGCTTGGGCAGAGCACCGCCGTGTCCTCGTAGAGGCGATCGGCAGCGGCGGCGACCTCTCGCGCCCGGCCCTGGTGCAAGCCATGGTCCGGGGCGAGAGGGAGTGGGAGGCGGTCACCTTCTTCTGCGAAGCAGTCATGCTAGCGAAGGAGGTGGCGGGATGGGCGAGGGAGAGATCCTCACGCCTCAGCCGCCGAGGGAGACGCTCCGGGCGTCGGGAGCCGCGTGACGACTCCCGGCCACCGTAGGCGCGGGCCTGCGGGCGGAGAGCAATGGGTAGCTCTCCGTCCGATCAGGACCAGGCCCGTGCCGGACGGCGCGTAAGTGTTCCACGTGCGCCTCAAAGAGATGTCAGCATAGATGACGGGGCCCGACAGGGCCGAAGCCTGCCGGGGTAGCGGGATCGTCCGAAAGGGTTACCGCTGCCCTGGTACATAAAGGGCTAAGGAAGGAACACGGGTGGGTTTTAGTCAGTAAGAGTCTGACACTCCCTTCTGCTCCACCCAGAGCGGGAGGAGTCATTTGATGATTTCCCATCCTGAAAAAAAAAAAAAAAAAAAAAAAAAAAAAAGGCTAATTCTCGTAATTTAAAACGCTCTCGTAAATCTAGTCGCAATCTCATCTCAGCGACAAACAAATGTCAAAAACTTGTCAAAATGTAGGGAAATTAGAGATATTTTTGACAGATTGAGACTGAGATTAGACTGTGACGTTCTTAAAATTACGAGAATTGCCCCTCTGGTTAAATGTGGGTGTACTATAGGTGCACCTCTGGCTAACCCTTTGGGGATTACTGGCATGATGTTATATTCATTATCTTATGTATTAATATTATATTATTATTATCTTATTGTGGTATCTTATGTATTTTGTACAAGATAAAGGACATCATTCAAGTGTCGAACATTTGATACCCAAAAAAAAGGACCATTTTGTTATGGGAAATAACATGTTAAGCATTTTTTTTACTATTTAAGCGAAAGTCTAAAATTAATCCCCCGGCTGCTATTTGAGATTGAAAATGCCAAAAATCATATTTTTATAACAAGTGTTTCAAGCATACCATTAAAAAAATACCAGGGAAATTTCAGGATGTTACAGGAAGTAAAAGTTGGTATTTTTACCCTTGGTAAGACTGGTTGGTTTTTTTAAACATGTTATTAAAATATGATTTTTGGTATTTTCAATCTCAAATAGCAGCCGGGGGGGTTACTGTTAGACTATCTTTGTAATAGTGAAAAGGGCTTGAAATCATCAAATGACTCCTCCCGCTCTGGGCGGAGCAGAAGGGAGTGTCAGACTTTTACTGACTAAAACCCACCCGTGTTCCTTCAGTTGCCTGTGCCAGGGGCCACGGTATCTCTTTCGAACAACCCGCAGCCCCGGCGGCATCGGCCCTAGCGGACCCCGTCAGTTCGTGCTGACAGCTCTTTGAGGCGCGCGTGGAACACAACGCGCCGTCGACCCGGGCCTGGTCCTTACCGGGCGGCGAGCTGCCCATAGCTCGCCGCCCGCAAGCCCGCGCCTACGGTGGCCGGGAGTCGGCTGTTGACTCCCGTCCAGGGCGTCTCCTGCGGCGGCTAGGAGCGCGAGGGTGCAGCGATTGCCTCTCCCTCGCACGCTCCGCCTCCTCCTTCGCGAGAATAACTGCTTCGCAGAAGGAGGTGACGGCCTCCCATTCACTCTCGCTCCGGACCATGGCCTGTATGAGGGCCGGACGCGAGAGGTCGCCGCCGCCGATCGCCGCCAAGAGGACACGGCGGGGTCCCGCCCAAGCCGGGCAGACCTCCACCGTATGCTCCACCGTGTCCTCCGGGCGATCCCCACAGTGGTGACACCCTGGCGTTTCCTCCCGCTTTATCCTGAACAGGAACCTCCCGAAACAACCGTGTCCGGTGAGGACCTGCGTCAGGCGGAAGGTGAGGGCGCCGTGGCGCCTCTCTAGCCACTCCTCAAAGAGGGGACTTATCGCCGCAATTGTGGCGTGCCCATAGTGAAAAGGGCTCAAGAGGTAATTTCCTATAAGATAGCAGTACTTTTTTCTGGCCGGCACTTTAATTACGGTACGAAATGAATGATGTTCTTTAGACAAACATTTTAAATATTAATAGCTCCTATGCGCACATTCATCAGCTTAATGCTTCCAAATCATTGCACACCTCAAGCAGCGTATCAAGAAGTTATGTTTAGCAACTTAACTTAAAGGCCACCTTAAATAATGAGGTCCAATTTGTTTTTAACTAGTACCCAACACTGTATTCAATTGAACTTAAGGTTTGCTTTCAGAAAGAGTGGAACGGTCACACAATAATGGCTGTCAAAATACAGTGCGTTTTTTGACATCTAAATGTCAAATAATGCCGGTCTATACTATAAAAATCTCACCGTGAAAACTTAAGTGAAGTGAGCTTGAAGTGAGCCGTCATTCTACCCAAAGGCCAATCTCGTAATTGAAAACGTTCAAAATGTAGTCGCAATCTCATCTCAGCGACAATCAATGTTGGGAAAAAAACTTGTGAAACATGTGAGAAATTTGAGGTATTTTTGACAGATTGAGACCGAGATCAGAGGGGCAATTCTCGTAATTATAAAAACGTTCACAGTCTGATGTCAGTCTCAATCTGTCAAAAAATACTTCTAATTTCCCTACATTTTGACAAATTTTTGACATTTGTTTGTCGCTGAGATGAGACTGCGACTAGATTTTGAACGGTTTAAATTACGAAAATTGGCCTTCAAAATATGAGCGTTCTTAAAATTACAAGAATTGCCCCTCCGGTTGACACTATTCACAGCTCACTTCAAACCCACTTCACCTAAGTTTCACGGTAAGTTTTTTACAGAATAGACCGGTCTGGTGGAAATGGCAGATTTTCATGATGGCCGTTTTAATATGACGGAACCGCTTTCCTAGGAAATCAAAGCCTAAAATCCAATACTTACCGTATTCAAGTGAACTTATGGAAATGATCGCCATCCCAGTAGTATCAAGAACTTAAACTAATCGAATATTTCAGTTACAAGTTAAATAAAAAAGAGAACAAAGTTTTAAGTAGGTTTCATTCTCAACAAACAAAAAACATAACATACACAAAACACAATAACTAAACACACGAAACGTATACACCGTTAAATTTTGATCGTTTTAATCCTTAAAAGGGGTAATTGTACTCATCATTATGAACAACTTTTACTACGGGACCAACCCTGAAATCGTGAATAAAAAATCAGTTGATCCATAGATTTACGTTCGCATAACTCGACATAATGTATGGATGAACTGTTTTTTTTAAGGATTAAAACGATCAAAATTTAACGGTGTTCACCTAAAAACATAATTGAATTTAGTAACAATTTTAAAGAAACTCTTAATTTTAAATTTTTATGTTAGTATTTTAGCTAGGTATTTGATTTGGGGCTGATTTTTCCACGCCAGATAATTTTATCGGAGGAATAATTTTGAATTTTTGACAGTTGTTCCGTACAAAAACTGTCGGACGTCAATTTTATTCCAGGAATAAAAATTATCCGTCAATTGAAAAATCAGTCCGTAATAGAATAGATTTTAAATATAAATTTACTTTAGGACAAACAAAGTAGCATATACATAATCAACCTATAATGTTCCCACTGCTGGGCACAGGCAGGCTCCTAAGAGAGAGTGTGCCATCATCCACCACGCGGGCCCAGTGCGGGTTGCGAGATGTCACATGTTTTTGGTTCTGGGACATGCCGGTTTCCTCGGCTAACATAGTATTAACTAATAATAACATGGCCAGAGATCACACATGACAAGGGAGATTTGGAAGGAAAAAGGGGAGACAACAAACATAAATTCTTTAATGTCAGATTACAATGATCCATAATGTTAGTAACAATTGGAACTTATAAACTATGTTAGTAGGGTTACAAAAACACAATCATAAAACACATTTACAACATATTATTAACAGCATAGCATATTACTAACATATTATTGTGGACCAACAATGTCTTTGAATAGATGTGTAATATTTCACACGAATTTTCACGTACACTTTTGGCATTTTATTTTATTGTATTATACGATAGATACATGAATACATGTTTTCCCGAAAACCACTGGTTTCAGAAATCTTATATTTATTTACATCTGTCTTTCTTGTAATTTATATTCTTTTCCAGCTTTATTTACAAACAAGTTAGAAACATTTTTCTACTTCAATCCTTGGTTTCTTAATAAGACCAGTGAAATGAAAATACGAATACATTTCCCACGATGTTCATTACTTTTCTTTTGCTTGCATTTCCATCTTTCCGCGAATGGATTCTAATTAATTTATGAGATTTCATTACCAAGTTAGAGATAAAGTTATAATAATTTTGAAATAAACTTCAATACCATGTACGGCCACCAAAGGAGATAAGTAATGTTTTCGAATAAAATTTAATTTAATCAATAGAAAACAAACAGTTCATTTATCAAATTTAATTTCATTCGAAAAAATCCATCGGTTTCTTACTAAACTACAACTATATCCGACGACCTTGGTTACTTATCTCCTTTGGCGACTGTACAAAGAAATCCAGTTTCCTGGCTAATTTTGAAATGTATAAACGGAAAAATTCAATAACAGTTTGCACGAGACCCGGAGATTTAAACTTACATACGCTCAGAAGTCAGAGTTGCAAAATAAAAATCGCAAACAGAGCTACGGAACAACTAGACTAGCACACTAATGAATAAAACCCCTTTTCGAAACATTTGGCCAAACCAACAAAAAAAAATTTGCAAATGATTTGCGGTCACGCAAATTTGCACGTGACTTTTGCGGTTTAGTATGTCTGTAACTGACAGATGATAATGTCATAAGGTCAGAAATTACTTCACCCAGACTAGGAGATGGAGTTACATCATAATGGTGGTTCAAAAATATAGATTTATTCTAACCTTTATAGATGCCAATGGTGATAAGGTCGAAATGATAATGTAACCGCCAACAACTAGACTTGATAAATATATTTAAAAAATGGTGCATTGCCAACCGATCATTATACGAAAGTATCAATCAAATAAAACAATTTTAGGTGATTTAAGTACCTTCTTCAAATTTATTGCCAATACTCTACGCTTTTAATCCAGCGGGGTAATTGCGTAATACACTAACAGTAGCAATGGCTGTTATTTTGACAGTTCAACCACATCAATGCCACATATGAAGCAATGGATTAGCAATATACTTCAAATCATTTAGATTGTGATTCATCGTGTGTTACGCAATTAGGGTGTAGCCGATCTATTGTGTTAAAATATTATTTCTATTTCTAAAATTTCACCGTGAAAACTTAGGTGAAGTGAGCTTGAAGTGAGTAGTCATTCCACCTGATACTAGGGATTGACTCTTGACACACAGCTCACTTCAAGCTCACTTCACCTAAGTTTTCACGGTTAGATTTTAACAGAATAGATCGGCAGTTCGTTAGGTGACAGATTCTCTTAGATGACCGTATCTTTTAAGTATTCTGCATGTCTGACAACTACAGTGCGGCTGACGAGATAATGCGTTGTTGACACCTGTCAATTTCATACAAACGAATACGTGTTCTGCGAATTTGATCTATCTACTAGAATTGTCGCACGACGGCTGGACTTTACTAGCAAGTATGCAGCGGTGTTTTAAATTAATCTAAGACACCACTGTTCTTCTTCCTACCCTTGCTCCATCCACACAGTCCATCTATATTTTCTTTGGTCTTTCTCTCCATGTCATCAACATTTCAACTAGCTTCAAATTTCTGACTAACTGACCGACTATTTAATTTTGACAATTCAAAAGTGCCTGTAAATGACTTAATTAAAATAAACTATTTGAGTTTGAGTTTTGAGTTTGATTTATATTCATCTTATATTCGTCTTTTAATCACATGCGCTTCATCTTCTGTTTCAAAAAGTTTAAAACCTAGTCGAAATTTCATCTCAGCAACAATCAATCAATGTGTCGTAATGATTGAGACTGAAATTAATAGTCCTCCAGACCGTATTTCTCAACTGAGACTAGACTTCGGCGCGGGAGAGTATAGTGCACAAGAGAGAGCATCTATGCCTAGGTGCTCTCTCTCTTCCCTCGCTCTCACAGTCCGATGGGACGGTACGCAATCCGACAAGACCGGAGAGAGATCAGGCACAGAACCAATGGCTTAACGTGCTTTCCGAGGCACGGCGGTCAACTTCCAAACTCCGGGCTGTTACTAAGAAATTTCTAATTGAAAAATCCAATGACACTTTGTCCGACTGGGAATCGAACCCTACACCAACTGCCAGTTGGTCTCGTGGCCGCAAACGCGACTGCTGAGCAAGATTGAAATGCGAACGTTCTTAAAAATATGAGACTTGCCCCTCTGATCATATGTACATACCAACACTAACAATCCCCTTTCCAATTTTCGGTCACTGGCCCCTATTTTCAATTTAAAACACCACTTTTTTGAGTTTGGTTAAAAAAATCTCCAACAAACATTTTACAAGTGTTATGAATCAATGCTTGTTGCTTATCTGTCTTATAAAAGGACCTTTTCTCCGTAATGGGACAAGTACTGACCAGACTAAAGGGTAATATCATCCTTCATTTAAATAAGATAATCCCTATCTCTTCAACACTAAGGTGCAAGGTTTAAAGTTCAAAATAATAAATATCTCGAGACAGGTTTATTATCCCATTTCCTGGACGCTATGTATCATTTCCTTTTGTTGATGAGTCCTCGAAAACCTGCTGGGGAACTGGTTCTATTCAGAAAAGAGCACTAGGATTACACATAGAGTCATAAATTACATCTAATTCCATGGAATTATTAAGTACCCTTGTATCGCACGAGTACAGTCTTCGAATGTGGCGACATGACAAAACATCGAGATTTCTGTTTTAATCTAAGGTAAACATTAATGTATTATACAGCAAAACGGTGAAGGAAAACATCGTGAGGAAACCGGCATGTCCTAGAACCAAAAATTCGAAGTCATGTGACATCTGCCAACCCGCACTGGGCCCGCGTGGTGGATTACGGCCCACTCCCTCTCACCGATGTGTCCCAGCAGTGGGAACAGTATCGGCTGATTATGTATGTATGTACAGATAAACCTATCGGAATAAATTCTCTAAATGATGGTGAAAACTGCATTAAAATCTATTGTGTAGTTTAGGAGAATGTAATCTGTTTCTTTTTTATTTAGCATTATGCTGAGCGCAGGCCGTTTTGCGTGGATGTGACGCATGTTTGCCCCAACTTGTGATTGTTTCTTGTGCCTTTGTGTTCTTTTTATGTGTCATGCGAAATAAACGTACATATTTTCTTTCTTTTCTTTCATTTGTGTTTATAAACATTTCGCAATTGTGAAAAAAAAAAAAAAGTTGTAACTTAGTACCTACTACGCGAGAGAACGGGTAAGCAAAACATGACAGGCAAAACTCACTTCTTAAATCTTCTAAGTCTAACCATCATCATTATTATTATGATGCAATCTTCTCAAATATTATACATCAAACTTCATGCTTCGTTAATTTCAAAATGTCTGCGTAGCATTTCGTAGCAAATTAAATTCGTAGCAAACGCGTTGAACTCTTTTATTCTCGCCGCATTCATTCGAGCTGAATCAATAACTGAAAATTTTCTTGTTAAATGTGCGTATTTCACCAAAAAAACTTCTTTATAAGGTTATTTTTCAATTACAGTCTATATTTTTTATTCGAGAGCATTAATATTACTTTTTAGGAAACGTTGAGAAAAGAAACGCTTAGAACTTACTTATTTTAAAACTAGAATAAACTAAATAGTAACTTTAACTTTTTCCGTCGTTTCCCTGAGGTGCATAGACCCTAAATCTATTTAAATGAACTGAGCATAAGGTTGCAGGCTTAAAACCTGTCAAGTACCACGACTCCTCCACTTCTGCCGCAAGATAATTGATTGAATAATAGTCCATAAAAAAATCTAATTCACCAAAACCTAACATTTATTTATTTAAAAACTTTTATATCGTAAAAATAGTAATACACCTGCCATCGTTGTCTAGTTCGGGTTAATAGAAAACTGATTAATAATGATCTCTTATATAACTCTAATAGAAGTGCAGTATGTTCTTATTAAACACGTCCGTGCCCCCGGCTTCGCCTGCGGGCAGATGGTACTCGTACAATCTCTATGATATTAACATAAACTGGTTTTGGACTGGTCAGGTTTTTATCGCTCATTAAATAGTTAATTAGTAGAAGCTCCTTTACTTCAGTTTAAAGGCTATAGATGAAATTCCAGTCACTTGAGGGTTTTCGACTTGGTCTTTGAGTCTTGGAAAAACTACATATTAAAATACGTCTAATTAGGCTGGATCATTCTGGGTAGTCATTATTGCATAAGCATAATCAGCCCATAACATTCCCACCGCTGGGACACAGGCCTCCTCTCTGTGAGAGGGAGTGGGCCATAATCCACCACGCGAGTTGATATAAATCGCATGTCTTCGAATTTTTTGGTTCTAGGACATGCCAGTTTTCTCACGATGTTTTCCTTCACTGTTTTGAGAGCAGTGGTGATGAAATAAATTAAACAAAGTAAAACGCCTGCCTGGGTTCGAACCCACGACCTACAACTCGTAAGGTGGGGGTCGCTACCACTGGGTTACCACTGCTCCCATGATTGCTGCACTCATTATTGGCCTAGCCTTATATGTTTGGGGTCAGCATCCAGCCTAACCGGATGCAGCTGAATACCTGTACTGCGACTGCCTATCTGACTTCCACAACCTAGTTATTTGGGCACTACTATAACTGAAGGTGTATTCTGGTAATTTAAAACGTTCAAAATCTAGTCGCAGTCTCATCTTAACGACAAGCAAATGTCAAAAACTTGTCAAAATGTAGGGCAATTAAAAGAATTTTTGACAGATTGAGACAGATCAGACTGTGAACGTTCTTAAAATTACGAGAATTTCCCCTCTGATTGTAAGACTGGTTGTCAGAGTTTCGGGCTTCTGGCAACCAGTAAAAGATCTAAGAATCGAAGCTGGGACCAACGACTTAACGTGCTTCGTCAACTATTTTGGGCAGAACTTTATGTAATTGTTCATTACCTGTTATTCAACCTAGATGCAAAGGTAACTATGAATACCGTCTCTTAAGAAAGAACGTAAGTACGTTCTTATTCGTTCGTTTGTTTTGCCAACAACTGCAAGACATCATCCTCCTTCCTTCTTCTCCGTTTTTGGACTTACGAGTTGTAGGTCATAGGTACGAACCCATGCAGGCGCTCTACTTTGTGTAAATTATTTCAGCACCACTATTCTCAAAACGGTGAAGGAAAACATTGTGAGGAAACCGGCGTATTCTAGAACCAAAAATACGAAGACATGTGACATCAACCAACCCGCACTGCCCGCGTGGTGGATTACGGACCACTCCCTCTCATAGAGATGAGGCCTGTGTCCCAGCAGTGGAAATATTATATGCTAATTATGCTTATGCTTTCCGACCAACTTAACTACCTGCGCCCTAATTGCATAACACACTATTAATCTAAATCTGAATCATTTTGAAGGATATTGCTAATCCATTGCTTCATATGTTCGATAAATGTGTCTGCTGAACAACGTAAACAAGGCAATGTATGTAGTTGAACTGTCAAAATTAAATGATACTGTGTTACGCAATCATCCCGCTGGTGGATCCATCTTGCAATTACTTCATTAGCAACAACAAAGAAAATAGATAACATAATATAATTCGATAAGTAATAAACGCTGTATATATTACCGTTCAGCACAAGTGCAATAAAAACGTGTGGGATCAAAGGTCTGATATACCTGTAACCTATGGACGCAAGATGACAGGTGTAGCAGTCATTATGTGTTGGTAATCGGTCTTAACACTTGAGCAAGCGGGTTGCCAGACTTACGGCGTAGATAGATGAAGAAGTAAAGCGGTGGTACAGTCCTTTCAAAGTTATTTTACAGCTGGTTTTGCGTCACTGTCAAAATCACAGTGGTCTGAGAGGCAATTGCGTAACACACTGACAGTAGCAATTTTGACAGTCTAACAAAGTTTATTGCGTTAATTACATTGTTTAACCCACATTTTTTTCTAACTTACGAATGGATTAGCCATATTCTTCAGAATGATTCAGAGTGTGATTGATGCAGTGTTACGCAATGAGGGTGCTGTATTTTATTTATTTATTTATCACAAACAACTAACATTACAGGAAAAATTCCTAATGCGTTTCTTAATATAGTTGCTATTGCATACTGCCTGGGTGGGAAGCTGTTAGAGGTTAAATAACTGTGAAAGAATTGTAACATAATGTTTGTACTGGAAACCATGTTATATCTTTAAAAAGTTATCTTTTAAATAATCTTCGCCCAGCAAAATGCTAAAGTTTCCCAGAGTGTGATATCGACCATCCGCAAATACGCTGCAATTACGTTCTAAACGAACCTGTAGCTGATTTGGACACAAGTACAACGCCGAACATTGTAATGTCACTAAGAAATACCAGAAAATAAATACACTTTCCTTGATCCAGACCAAACCAACCTCTCGCCTGTCTTTAAACACTAGTGCAAAAGTAAGCCATCTAAATTGCTTTGCACTTTGTTCCCAAAATCTGCATATGTAGCGGTTATGTTAAAACTTTGTTTATGTATGTTCACGAACAGAAAACCGAAGTGTGGGACAGCCCTAGGTACACTGAGAACAGCAGATACCCTGGTGAAAAACGAGAAAGTGAATACAACCAACCCTGATCAATCACGGTTCCAACAGGGTAGATACATGGGGGACATTGTCTTCTCTAAGCCCTAGGGTAGTCGAAAGACTGCGTCTACCACTGATCTAGATCTGTTATGATCCCAGATTGATTCTAAAACTGGAGTTATGAAAACGAAAAATATCAAAGAAGACCTGGGCTTCAGATGGGCTGATATTACAGTGGACAAGAGGACAGGTTTTAGTACTATAAGCACCTCAGTCAGTCTAATATTCTAATGTCATTTTTAAACCAATGTTGAGGTTGGTTGCTACATTTCATAAAGGACCTAAGAATAGTGGAAAAGAAATTGAAAAATGTCAACGTCTTCTGGATTTCAACAATTTGACATCCTAAAATCATGCCCAACATCAAATTCTCGGCCCACATCCAATCTTTGCTGAGATCTCTCAGCTGCACTTAAATGAGAGCGTTTTATTAATACGGCCTTAGTATGAGGCGTGACGATTATACAGCTCAGTGTACAAATACGTGTATATCGGCTGCACAGGAGTCATCGCCCGTGCGGCTCTCGTGATCGAAAGTAAAAGTGACAGCTATGTACACAGACTAGTATGTATGTGTAGACGGAGCATAGGAATAGACAAGACACTAAATAATAATAATAATGAGACAAGGACAATCTTATTAAATTAAGTAGTATAGCACTTAACAGATCCGGCGCAATCTAGTTGTAAAATATTGACCAACAAAATATTGATGTGTAAAAGTGTCTTAAAAGATCTACTTACATATATAAATGTTTCATTTCAATTCAGTAAGAGTAAACGAGACAGAAATATATTTTCTCTACCTCCTTCGCGTTGGCATACTGTTTTGTCTGGCCCCAGTTGTTAGCCTACAACTGGGGCCAAACAAAACGGCTGTCACGGTACGATATCTTTGGAAATTACCCGACTACATTAAGGTTTCTGCACACAGCGGGCCGGGCGGGGCGGGACGGGACGGCGACGCGACGCTGAGCAGTTGTAATGTACTAGATATTACGGACGACGCCACACAGAGCCGCCCCGCTCGACGCGACGGTAACCGTCGCGCCCCGCCGCCGCCGCGCCGAGCGGGCAATACAAGTCAGAAGCGGCAGCACCCATTTCCGTTTACGTTGTTTTTTCTTAGCTAACGCAACTATGAGCAATAGCGTTTCCATGTCTGAATCGCTCAACATCTTTTTTGATGAAAGAAAGGCGCGGCCGGACGGGACGTGATCGCGCCCGCAGTTTGAACACTACCGCCGCGCCAGCGCCGCGTCGCCGTCCGGTCCCGCCCCGCCCCGCCCGCTGTGTGCACCTTTAGATAGCACCCGTTTATAAGTGATTGTCAAAGACTATCCTATCTCATAAGGTATTCACTGATAGCTAATCTATACAATTCTCTGTCTACGTATGTATGCGGCTATTTTATGCAGTGCAGCTGAGAACAGTGGTGACAATGAGATTGAACTTTGTTTGTTTGACGACAACGCTTCGGTTCTGGTGATATGGACTCGTTGTTAAACAAAGACACTTTCTATCTAAGCTTGGGGTTGGTTCAATAAATCAATGTGAGCTGAGATAACTATCGAGGTGACACGTTTTCACGTACCCCTAACATACTCGTATGACAATAAAGTTCATTATTGTCATAGGAGTATGTACAAGATAAAGTGAAGTAGTAACTTTTAACCTTTTTAAGCATTAACACAACCTCAGGTCGTTTTTTGACCACATGATGAAAGAGAAGAAAAAGAAAAGTGTTTGCTTTCCCTGTTTAGCACGGACAAGAAAAGTCTTTGATGATGGTGTATTATTGTTCGCATATGAACTTAGAGATGACATAGAGGTCTTCCCACAGCTTTTAACCCCTAACGGTTACATGTGCAATTTCTAATTCGCATGATTCTTACGCCTAACAGAAAACCTGTCTGCCCGCCATCGAAATGTTTAGATTGGCATTCGACGAGAATCTTATCGATCATCTTAGCCACTTTTTTTTCCACTTCACGTACAAACCAGAATTATAATTGCTGGAGTCAAGTTTCTATTACCAACACATCTCGGTTAATAAATTCCCAACGGATGTCAGGAGCCAATAAAAATAACGATCCTACGACAGCACATATTCCAGAAAAAAACACGTACCATTTTAAAAACTCCAGAACATTAACATCTAAAAATAACTGGACTTGCCAAACTGGTATCGTGTACTCTGTGGCCAGTTTTGTTCATGTGTGTATACTTATTCCTACATGTATTTATGTTTGTTTGTGTGAATGGCATGTCGGTTATTCTTGAACTAGTTTTGTCTTTGTTAGCTCTATTTATAAGCGAATGCTTTATTTTTTCGTTATATAATAAATATGTAATTATTAAGTTGTCAGATGGCCTTGGTTTTAACAGTTTTTTTTACTTTAAAAGTTAACTTGGGTTATTGGTATTTTGAAGACCTATGCAATTATTTGATTAAATAATGAAATATTTTCCTTTTTGTGTCTGTTTTCGTTTAAGGAGTATATCAGTCCTTTTAACTTGTTTTACCTGTCGATTGCAACCGTTAACTGCAGACCAGCGGGGTAATTGCGGGACACACTATCAGTAGCAATGGGTTTCATTTTGACAGATCAACAACATTCATTGCGTTCTTTACGTTATTGAGCAGGCACATTTTTCGAATATATGACGCAATGGATTAGCAATATCCTTCAAAATGATTCAGATTGAGATTGATCGTGTGTTACGTTAGGGTACAGGTTTCTTATGCCTGATTCCAGAATTGAATCACTATTCAACAATGTAACACCATTCTAGCACTCGGGCCTTAGGATCGATAATATACATACAAATGTCTTCAGAATGTGTGCCCGTGGAGTTTCTGGCCCGATCTTCTCCATAGGAACCTAATACGCCTTGGAATGGGCAACAAGCTTCATCTTTCGGAATGACCGACTTCTTTGACAATTCAAAAGTGCCTGAAATGGTTTAACTGACTTAAATGTTTTGAGTTTGAGTTACTTGCATACCTACTTTTCGACAACTGCGCCCGTAGCTGGTTATATAGGGTGACAGGGAATCTCGACGTATTCCTTGAAAGGGGTTATGCTAGAGGTCATTTAGCCCAGTCCAGAGTCCAGAGCAACAAATTAAGTACAGTGAAAACTGGATGGTTAAAAAATAAAAAAATTGCTATTAAAGACTTTTATTTCTGAGATTATGTAAGTTTTGCAAGTATT
The DNA here is from genome assembly GCA_947507525.1 of Apamea epomidion. Taxonomy (NCBI): domain Eukaryota; kingdom Metazoa; phylum Arthropoda; class Insecta; order Lepidoptera; family Noctuidae; genus Apamea; species Apamea epomidion. The sequence continues at coordinate 20,444,561 of OX382227.1, forward strand.
TTTTTTTTAAATGACCGTTAATTTTTCAACTTTCAGAAAAGTGATAATTAAATGTTTGGAGTGGAGTAGTTTTTTTCTCATAAATAATTGTTTTCAGTAACAAGTCAGAAAATTTCTAACAAATCGAAGAACCGACACAGCTCGGTAACCATAACCTTTTTTGACCCCAAGTTCACTGGACTATATTTGTAGGTAATGATCTATAGTATAACGCCTTTCAAGGAATATGTCGAGTTTCCCTGTCAACCTGTATATTTCTCCTAATCTGTTGCCTATAGGCAGGTACCATAAGGCAACAAAATTCCCCGGCACCTAAGTAGGTATATGTTGCCCTAGAAATAATTTCACTAGATGGAAACGTGAGGAATGTTGCGTGCGATGATAAGAGGTGTTGAGGAAAACGCATTGTTTTACAAAAATGCAGGTATGCAGGTATTGAATAACTGGTTCTACCTCGGTACCATGGTAAACATAAGATAATTTATTATATAGGTTGTATATAAATCGATATTTATGTGAATACTAGATTTATCCCACACATTTCGCCCGCATGGACGTCGAAAATTGTCCTACAGGAATGTTGGTACTACCAGGATAAAAATTATCCAATGCCCTGACCCAGGTCATGGTCTACCATCACGGTCATGTGTTCCAAATTTGATCTAAATCCGTTGAAACGTGAAAAAAGTAACAGACAGAGTTACTCTCGCATTTATAATATTAGTACGGAGTATGCATTGTAAGCGATGTTAAGATTATTACAAGAAATATATTGGAATCACAAACCTGTAATGGGGTAAACTCTGGCTCTGCCCTTACTTCAAATTCAAATAAAGTGGCACCTACTTGATGGTTGAAGTCAGACCCATGCATGAGGAATTTTAAAATAAGTTAACGGAAAACATTGAAGTATTACCTACTGGGCTAATTTATAGCTAGTAGGTGGATAGGTGATCCCTTGATAGACTCATACTTAACTCACACAAAAAATTCGTTCATTCTTTTTTCATAAAGGCAATATTTGACATCAATTATTACTGATACTTTAGGCATTATAATTATTTATTCCACAATAATATTCGCTTGAACATGTAGGTATCGGATTAAACAAAAAAGGTTACTTTTACCATTGCGGGCTGCGGAAAATGTCAGCACTGTTTGCCCTTGTGATAACATCTGTATTACGCTTTACTGGCAGGTGCCGATCAGTTAATTTCATTGCAGTAAACGATAATGGTCTTTCTCTGCGAAATTATTGAGAAATAACAGCCGTTATCGTAAACTTCATGAGTAAGTAGGTAGGTACCCACATAATATTTTTTTTTTAAACTGGCTATAGTCATAATATGTCCCCATAATGGTAATCGGTAATCAAAACAACAATATTATAAAGGAGAAAATACACCAGTCATGCGTCGTAACACAAAGTAAAAAACTCATTATAGCTAAAGTAAACAAACACGGAGTGTAAAAGAAAATAGCTTTTAATAAAAATAAAAAATAATGAATAGCGCTTGCTTTACATAAAAAGTTAAACAAAAAATTAAATGTCGTCCTGAATCTGTTCTCGCAATCAATGATTGTGACAAAAATTAAGCAAAATAAAATAAATATTTATGCAACATGCATGCAAGACAATTACGATTGAAATATTTTAATTTTATTGTTCATAATGTTTTATGAACGCCTGGAAACGAGTTTTAAGTTTTAAATAAATATCTTAAGGCGCATCACACACTACAACGCGCCACGCAACGGGGCGCGGGAAACGTAGGCCAATTCCACGCGCGAAACCGCGTTTTTGTTGAATTTGTATGTAAAAAATCACGCGCGGGGGCGCGTTATCTGCGTCCCGTCGCGTGGCGCGTTGTAGTGGGTGTTGCGCCTTATTTATCTAGAAGCAGTCTGCATCGTGTATCGCCAATATAAATTGCAGTCAGTTATTTTACAGACACAAATTCATTGATATACTTCTAATCAGTTGAATTACAAATAGTGGTACCTAGGTAGAAGATATTTCAAAAGCCTTCGACAGTGTTTGGCATGCTAGACTGGTGGGTAAACTTCCCGCATTCGGCATTCCTGCTGACTTTTTCAACTGAATTTCCGTGTTCCTGAGTGAGCGATCGATCAGAGTGGTTATACATGACAGCTTATCGGATCGTATTGCTATTGGCGTTCCTCAGGGGTCTGTTCTTTCTGTGACTCTATGTTTGTTATACAGGCTGATTTTTTAAAGACCAGCCAAATTTAAGGATGTGGTACAGACCATCAAACTGAACAACTTTCTCCATGGGACCAACATCGTAATCGCGAATAAAAATTCAGCCGTCCCATACATTTAAGTCGAGTAGGTATTGAAGTTTTCTATGGGACAGTTGATAAAATTTTCGCGATTACGCTATTTGTCCCATGGAGAAAGTTGTTCAGTTTGATGGTCAGTACCACATCCTTAAATTTGGCTGGTCTTTAAAAAATCAGCCTGTATATCAATGACCTGCTACAGCTTGGTTATCGGGTACGCAGATGACATCTTCCTTCACTACCGGTCTACCAGACGTACAGGGTCCCATGCGCACTTCGTGGATATCCCGACCAGTCGTACTCAGCGCTTCTCCTCTATTTTTATTATGCGCACGGCCAAAGCGTGAAACTCTCTCTGACAGCGTCTGTGTTTGACCCGTCAGCCTTCAAAATGGCAGACCAGTTCACCGGAACAGGCATCTTCTGGGAACGATCGTTCCATCGTAGACGTCATCCATCGCTTTCCACCAGGCGATATCGAGGTGAGCAAGCCCATTTCCCAATAAAAAAGAGAAGATCTAAACAAAAATGATTACTTCAATAATTATCCCTACCTGCATAAATCTGAGGGGCAATTCTCGTAATTTTAAGAACGTTCACAGTCTGATCTGTCTCAATCTGTCAAAAAATACTTCTAATTTCCCTACATGTTGACAAGTTTTTGACATTTGTTTGTCGCCGAGATGAGACTGCGACTAGATTTTGAACGTTTTCAATTACGAGAATTGGCCTTCTGGTGTAAAACTAGCAACACCTGACGGGTGCAGCAGTAGTTAATACTCCACGAACGTCGTATTGCCTGTAATCCATAAAGGATAGTAATAGTACGGGTTATTCAAACCCGTCTCCAATATTGTAACTTCATATTACCTACCTTGAATTTAACAATAACCACGGCTCGCATTTACGCCAAGTGGATGACGAATCGTTTAAATTCTTTAATCATAATTAGATTTATGATTTTTGAGCTCATTTAACTACGGTGAAGTCATCGCCGATAACGACGCAGTTTATCAAATTCCAACAAAATACATAAAATAAACTTGAAAAATAAGAATAAGTGCACAGGATGAACGCGTCAATTTAATTTGACATATTTGCGCGACTTGACAAGTATTATGTGACAGTGACAACGACAACCACTGTCAAAGAGTTTTGATAGGTTATGTTATCATATAATCAAAAACATTATTCCTCATATTTGTCCAATTGTCCCTTATTTGCTACTAACTAGGTTCAAAATGGAAAGAAATACACGTAACAAAAACATTATCATCGATCACCAACGTCAAGTTGTAATGAAAACAACAATGTTTCGTCTTTCGTCATTCGACCTCTTATCAACGAATTTTAATCAAAGCACAACTAATTACAATTGTAGATAAGATGTATTACCACCTAATATATTAATCGTTTCCACTGGGGGCACTACGCACGTCGCCATAAACGTTAAAATGGCCAGTTTAGTGACGAAAAAGAGCGGTTTGTTTGTGAAATTAGTTAAAAATGTGAATGATTGTACAAAGAGACTTTCTTCTCATTTTATTTACTATCCCGACAATGAGAAACCCGTGGAAGGTAAAGTATCATTTATATGCAATAATTTAATACAAAAAGTAGGTATCATGACCCATTACATTTACAAGAGTTGACAGTAACTATCAATAGAAACATTGAAGCAAAGAAAACCTGCTCAGATGGAGATTCACAGATGACTCCGCTGGAGTGTAAATGTGGCTCTAAATCCACATACAATGGGGCACTTAATATTATATCCAGCGTGTCCTGTTGTCTGAAATGGAAATAATATTTATTTGCAGAAAACATGGTACCTAGATAAAGTTGTTATAACCAGAGTTGTTGAGTTGTTTTAAAGTGGTTTTAGTTTTTTTTTTTTGTTTTTTATACATTATAGAGCCTACATGTTTTGCTTATATTATAGCATGCAAATAATATAGGTTACATTACAAAATGTTTCCCGCCAACCAATTCTTTCATGCTGTAAAAATTATTAGTATCCAACCATTTATGTAGTGGTTTTCTAAACAATCTATGATTTACAGCTTTTAAATCACACACACAATCTGCACACTACTGGAGCTGGACGATAGGTACTGAAGGTGTCAAACTTTTAGAAAATTCTGGAAAAACAAGTGGTTGTGGTGGATTCACAAGTTATTTTGTATGTGAAAAACTGAAATGAAATCCCTTTCACACTCCTCGGTTAATGTTATTATTATCATTGTATAGCAACAAGATAAACACATAAATGATAGCAGTGATTGAAATCAGTATCAGCAATGTATTGATATTATTTTATAACCCTATAAAAACCAATACAAAAAAAACAAATGCTATATTATCAAACTTCCTAATTTTTAAATTTGGTTTTGGCCCTGTGACTGTTATTATCCATGTTGTTATATCCTTCATAGTTAAACCCACTCTCACAGGTTAACTGTTATTGCCATAATGTATCAGATACTTCATACCAGCATAATGTACTTGCTTGGGTACCCAATCAGTATTTCTACAAAATTCTAATTTAAGGGATTTCAGTCAAAACATCACTTAAGTCATTGACTGCCACCATGGTCACGCGTTGTCCACCAACAATAGATTGTCTATTGTGTTCATAATAATAATTTATAAGCTGTGTACACAAATAAACATATTTAATTTGATTGATTTGACCATATTTCAGGGGAGACCACCAAGATGAACATGATGCAGGCCATCAACAATGCGATGGACCTCACGCTCAAGTCCGACCCGACAGCCGTGCTGTTTGGTGAAGATGTAGCCTTTGGAGGAGTGTTCAGATGTGCACTAGGGTTACAGGTAAGAAATTATTATTTACATCTTAAATATAGTAATCAAAACTGTGGTCCTGGTGATAATTGTGGAACCATATCCAAGAGTATGGTCAGTAAAAAGTCTGCTAATAAAAATGCTAGGATTGTAATTATACAAAATAATTGCAATCTAGCATTTTGCGTCTAAAATACTTATAAAAAAAATTTAAGATTGAAATAATTTCCTTGAACTGCAGTGAATAAAGCAGAGTATAGTGAATAGCCACTATACTCTGCTTTATTCACTGCATGTAAACCACATGGTACAAATACTGATAAAGTTGAAAGGTTGCTTACCAATTTACCACAAACCTATTTGTTACAAAACAATACAGGAAATGGTTCTGTTTGGCTGGTTTGATTTGTTTTTATCTCATCTATATTTTACAGATTAAACAAACGTTTTCCTATTTTTCCAGGACAAGTATGGTAAAGACAGAGTCTTCAACACTCCTCTATGTGAGCAAGGTATCGCCGGATTTGGCATAGGACTGGCCACAGCTGGCGCCACCGCCATAGCCGAGATACAATTTGCTGACTACATATTCCCAGCTTTTGATCAGGTTTGTGACATTGAAACACTTGAAAATTATTTGGCTGGTTCTGTTTCTGACCAGCCAAATAATTGTCAAGTGTTTATTTATATTTTTTATTTTCCCCCCCGGTGGGTTCCCGCATTGTCGAGGAGGGGGGGCTCAGTAGCCGTGGCTTGGAGAACCACGATGAAGCCAAGAACAACCCGAGCGGGGGCCGCTCGTCAGGGCTTTGCCACTAAGCCGACGACGTAGGCCAGGCCAGCGGGTAGGTTGCGGTGCCGCTTGGGCGACATCGCAACTGAGGCGGGCCGCGATGTCATATGGGAGGCATCGCGGCTGAGGGTTGGAAACCGCGGCGGGAGAGGAGTGCCGGTATTGTGGTGCGCCGCTCTCTCTACCTTCCGCGGCCTTGACGGGGCCGCCACCGTCTGATGGCGGACGCGGTGGGGCCGCAGGGGAAGAGGAGTGTCGGTGTGACGTTGCCGCTCCCCTATCCTTTGCGGCCGTAGCCCCCCAACCTGGGGGGCATTCGGGGCCCGCCAGCTACACGGGCGTGCGCCGGGAGGGTTGTGGAAGTAAAGGCTAAGCCGGTTTTCCATGGCCCTCCCATCACGGCGATGTGGGTGCACCGCTGAGTTTTTTTTTTTTTTCTGTTTCTGAATTACTTACACTTACACAGCAATGCTTGTAACTGAAAACAGTCATCAGATTTTATAGCAATACCTCCGTACAATCTCAAGGGCGTGCGCAGAAACTACAAATTCAGCTCTTCCTAGAGAATTTGTTAGAGTAGGTACAATTATTAATTCACCCGCGCGAAGTTGGGGCAGGTCGCTAGTTTATTCAATCGTACAGTACCTATAGAAAATTTATCACACGATTTCATGTGTTTATTTGTAACTGATGACGAAAACAAATGGGGTCTTGTATACATCATGTGAACAACATGTGCACGTGTTGAAAAGATTGCAATAGGTAATAGTATAGTTTGACAAATTTTGAGAACATTTTGCACAGGTCAACATTTTGCACAGGTCAACATTTTGCACAGGTCAACATTTTGCACAGGTCAACTTTAAATATTTTGCACAGGTCAACTTTAAATATTTTGCACAGGTCAACTTTAAATATTTTGCACAGGTCAACTTTAAATATTTTTTTATCTTTTTCCGATTATGTCGTATTTATAAGTGTAATACTTCTTTGGGAAGGGTATTTAATGTCACTAATTACTATGTATCACTTTATTAATTTTATTATATTTTTTATCAAACATTAGAACTTTTTTTGAAAACAAATGCCAGTAATAGGATACTTTTTTTAAAACTTGAAATCTTATTTTAGTACCTACAGTGTTTCATTCTACTGCCACGATTTTTACAAATATATTGAAGTATTAATGAAATAGAAAGAAAAAGATGCACTGAACTAAAATTTAGTTTAGTTTGTGAACAAGGGTATCGGCGCCAGCTTCATCAAGACCTTAACATTGTATTGAATTCGAAATCTTTCTATCGACTATAATAAATTTTCTGAACTTCCAGATAATAAACGAAGCAGCGAAGGCGCGGTACCGCTCGGGCGGGCAGTTCGACTGCGGCGCGCTCACCATCCGCACGCCCTGCAGCGCGGTGGGCCACGGCGGCCTGTACCACTCGCAGAGCCCGGAGGCCTTCTTCGCGCACGTGCCGGGGCTGCGGGTGAGATTATTGTTACTTCTTTCATGGAGCCAATAGATAATTCAAGAATAGTGTACGGCCTTTTGTAGATTTTTAGGATGACTGTGTTGAAATTGGCCACGGGAGACATCAACATCATCAACTCATTTCAGTCATATAGTTAACTAAAATGAGTCAAAAAAGTTGATGTCTTGTCAGTTGTGTCTTTGGAGTATTCTCAAGACGTGGATCGCAGGATGACTGGTAGCAGCTGGATGGGAGTTGCCGAAAATCGAGTTGTATGGCGTGCAATAAGAGATGCCTATGTCCAGCAGTGGACTGCTATAGGCTGATGGTGATGATGATAATAATGGAGCCAAAAACCCCCTTTACCTGTAATAATTAAATCTGCAGCGAGAAACACGTGAGTGAAAACGAATAGCGGTTTCCACACTGGCTAGGGCAGATCATGTCCTGATGGTAGCCCTGCTTAGCGTTAATAAAAAACCAAGGTTCACAGCTCTTGTGTGCTATGTGAATGCAATCTATAAAGGGCTTGTCCAATAAGAGGATGGAGATGGATGGAGGATGGATGGTGGAGAGGCAGAGGATGGATGATGGATGAGGAGGTTCTTCATGTTTCCGTTTACAAAAATTCTTGTATAAAAAAAATTACACGAAAATATCTAGATCACATCCATTTCATTAATGTTTTCAGGTAGTAGTTCCCCGTGGTCCGATTACAGCCAAAGGCTTACTTCTGTCGTGCATCAGGGAGAGGGATCCCTGTCTGTTCCTGGAGCCTAAGATCCTGTACCGTTCAGCAACTGAAGAGGTGCCTGTCGAAGACTATACCTTACCGCTTGGAAAGGCACAGGTTTTGAGAGAAGGTGGATATTTGAAGCTTACATCATATTCATATTTTTATTTGCATTCCATAGTGTTTAAAGGTCTTACAATAATGGACCCTGTAGAGCACTGCAAAAGGAACCGAAACTAACCAACTTACATTTATTTGATTTCGGATAGTTAATGCTGGTTAATAATATTAAATCTATTCATAGTTTGGGAAATTTCTGACGGATAGTAATATAGCACATTTTAATATTGGATTAGTTTGTGGTTATTATTATATAAAAGGGTTATATAAGGGTTGGATCGTTTTGACAGAACTAAGCCTTTTATAAAGGTGTATCAGAATTTGAGTGGTTGTAAGTTTGCATTGCTGGCTTTTTCATCAATCTAGTGGTTGATGCGATTGTTGGTGTATAGAATAGGGTTGGTTTGGCAGCTTGTGATCTTAAGTATCAACATAAGCCCGAAGCCGCATCGCATCTAGTTTTGTAAAAGCGAAATTATCAAAGCCTATAGTAGATTGCCCTAATGCTATTATTATATTAGTATTGAACCACCAACCTAGGAAAGAAGGCACGCTAATGTAATTAAAATATCACCAAGTACAGCGCGTCAAAGATCTTTTAACGCTTGAATGTCAATGAAAAGGAGGCGTTGTTGCGAATCATTTGTTTTTTAAAGAAACAAGATAGCGGCATAAGTTCTGAGTTTGGCCACATGCCAAGAGAACCTTGTCGCGCTAAACTCTGCTCACAAATCCCTTTCCCACAGGTGACGCAGCAACACTAATCGGCTGGGGCACACAAATTCACGTGTTATTAGAAGTAGCACAAATGGCTGAAGAGAAGCTGGGTGTCAAGTGTGACGTCATCGACCTGCAGTCCATCCTACCCTGGGATGAGGATACTATTTGTAATGTAAGTGGCTATTACAGGTGCTTTATAAATACCATCTTTCTTTGTAATTTTCAAGTTAGTAAAAATATAGAAGATGGCCCTTCGCACTAAGCAAAGAAAAGGACATCATTTAGGTGTCGAACACGCCAGAAGAAAAAAGTGCTGTTTTGTTATGGGAATTAACATCTTACGTTTAAAGATATTTATTTTTCAAAAGAATTACAAAATTCACTTATAGAGAAAGAATAAATAGATTTAGAACAATGCTATCTGCCAGCAAGCGTAGATAAAAACAAACATTTATCTTAAAACTAACATTACAATTATACTTCGACTTAACATACATCGTTTTAGCGTAACAATAAGTACAAAATAAATAAATCAGAAGAAGGTAGGTTACACACGAGAAACAACACAATAGTTTTGGGCGAGGGTAGGGTGCAATTTAATACACGTTGCGTGTTTAGTAAGGCGGCTTCCTCACCGGATCGTTTCGTTTTCGTCTCTGTACCGAATATGTACAGTCGAATGGTTCGGTAGTACTCGGTACAGAGACGTGTGTATGCGCTCGGTAAAGAATCTGTACCGAAACGAAAACGCGCCGATCCGGTGAGGAAGGTGCCTAAGGCCTTACGACACAGTGCAGAAGAACCAAGGTAACCGACATAGCCCGAAGAATTGCCAAACTTAAGTGGCAGTGGGCAGGGCACATTGCCTGCTCGCAGAACAGATGGCTGATGTTGCCGAAAGGTTCTGGAGTGGCGACCGCGTACCGGAACACGAAGCGTTGGAAGGCCTCCCGCAAGGTGGACCGGCGACCTTGTGAAGGCCGCAGGAACCTGTTGGATGCGAGAAGCACAGAACCGGTCGAAGTGGAGGTGTTTGGGAGAGGCCTATGTCCGCAGTATGCAGTGGACGTGTTTCGGCTGAAATGATGATGATGATGAGTAAAAAATACTCAAGAAAAAATACTCCCTTTCATCAATTCAAGTCCTCAAATAATGGTCAGGGGTTTTTATTATTGTAATTAACATATCAATGTCTTGTTTTGTTTCAGTCCGTGAAGAAAACCGGTCGCTGTCTGATCGCTCACGAAGCGCCTCTGACGTCAGGGTTTGGTGCTGAACTGGCCGCTACTATTCAAGTAACACTATCATGAAATAAACCTAGGAACCTCCACTGATTAACATTGAACTTCCAAAACGATGAAGTCTTGAATTGATCAGCAGACTACTTGGCAGACTGGTGTCTAGAAGTTAGGCGCTCTTAGTGTGCAAACACGACCGACATGCGTCGACGGTTGCGCACTTAGTTAGTTTTTAGATTTAAAGATATTTATTCTCAAAAAAACCGGCCAAGTGCGAGTCGGACTCGCGCACAAAGAGTTCCGTACCATTGTCTATAAAAATCACATCTGTTGTATGGGAGCCCCACTTAAATATTTATTTTATTCTGTTTTTAGTATTTGTTGTTATAGTGGCAACAGAAATAGATCATCTGTGAAAATTTCGACTGTCTAGCTATCACGGTTCATGAGATACAGGCTGGTAACAGATAGACAGACGGACAGTTGAGTTTTAGTAATAGGGTCCCGTTTTTATCGTTTGGGCACGGAACCCTAAAAAGACAGAAAGTCACTTATATGAGAGAGAACAATGCTTAAATTAAATTATACAAAGTTCGTCACAAACGTCACGGTAGCAATATCATGATATACCCATCCAGTGCATTCAGCTTTTAGGAAGGGTGTTATTAGTGATTAAATATGCAGGTAATTGAGTTTTGAATGCATTGAATGAGTGCAACTTTTCTATACATGACGGTATTTTGTTAAGTATATAATTGTGCTCCTTCAAAAGTTAGTTTTTGCCTTGAGAATTTTATCTGCAGAGTTGTTAACATCCTAACTGAATATGCTTGCGTTAATATACTGGTTATACAGCTTTATTCACATCGATTGTGGGTTTATTGCCCTCACACTTGCCAGATGCAAGTTACCCGTAAGGCTAGAGCCTCAACGCTATTGGTTTTAATCTGGCAGCAGTGATTTCAGAGACCACATCAGGGCCCTGATTCACTATGACAACTTAACGACTCCTTAACGACACACGTCAATTCCTTAGCTAATCCCACCATTTTCGCGTTGATTTCGTTCATTGTGTCATAGAGAATTACAGTCCTGTAGGTACATTCGCATAGCTCATTTTGATACAGTGAATGCGGGCGATGAAGTTTATAGAAGACTTTACCTTTGGGCTAATGCAACCTCCAGTACGCCAAATTATTTCTACTTTCAGGAGGAATGCTTCCTGCACCTGGAGGCTCCTATCTCCCGCGTGACAGGCTGGGACGCGCCCTTCCCGCATGTGTTCGAGCCCTTCTACCTGCCCGATAAGTGGCGATGCTACCAGGCACTCACACAGACCCTGGAGTATTAATTTTATAAGAATATTGTATGTGATGGATTCGAATAATGTATACTTTTATTAAATGTTTATTATGTTCAGGTAACAAGTATATTTTCTTGCGAGTAGTCCATACGGTCAAACTTATAAACTCCCTGCTGTGGATGCCTTCAAACGGTTGTAATGTTGGGAGAGTTAAAGAAAACAAATAATTTACTTATCAATTTATTAAAAAATGAAAATCAATCCATAAAAATAACTAGATATTAAGAACAGTGAAGTTAGTAGAAATACTTAGAACAAAATGTCAATTTATACGAAATTAAAACACACCTATGTCTCCTCGCGTTGTGCTGACGCATCGAAAACTTACAAATTATAAGAAAAATAAATCAAATGTGTGTATGCGTCGGATATATCCTATGAAACTTATGTCCTACTTAAAACTACCATTTTTTAAACTATTTGTTCCAAAACATCAGTAAATTCAGTAACAAATATAAGCCCTTGAAACTTTGTAACTTAAATCAAACAGTAGAAATTACATTTGAACCTTGTGATGTCAAATATTTACAACAATTCAAAAGTGCAGATTTAATTTCACATGCTTAACCTATTGAAAAACATTTTTCCTTCCAATCTAAGGCTTTATGTTAAGACCAGCACCTTACTATAAGGAAATTAATCAGATCAGTGACTACAAAGTCGTAAAAAATTTAATTGACAATTACAAGGATTTTAAGCTTAGTACATGTTATGGAGCACAGCCCATTTTTGGGATATACTTTTTATAGTAATAAAATATAACACAGGTACAATATATTATTACAATCATTGACATATTCGGGCAAGACTTCGTACAAACCAAATATTTCATGACTCTATTTTATAACATATATCTTTTCAAGTTACCAATGTTTTAAAAAACTAAGATGAGGTTAATGGAAACAAAATACAAATGAAAAATTATTATGTACATTTATTATGAGAAAATGTTAGAAAATGAAGGCCGATTAATTTGGAGTCAATTCGCATGCAATCATTACAATTACATCCACCCTATTTCACATCAATCCATCAGTTTCTAGACCAGAAAAAATGCAACGAAATCAACTTGAGCTGCAGACAACAATTCTTGAAAGTTACTCGCAATAAATAGATGAAGCTTACAGGTAAAGTTTTGAAACTTCTGTAACACACAAGTATAACATTCCTGAAGTGCTGCTGCACTTAGCAGTCGCTCGCCTAGTCGTCGCCCCACGCGCCGCGCCGCGCGTGTCGCGCCAGCGTGAGGTAGGGGCCCGCGGCCGGCGAGCTGGGGAACCTCTGCATGTAGCGCTCCAGGCGCAAGTACTTCACGGTGATGAGGCGGCCCTCGTACCACCAGCCGTGCAGGCTGCGGTACACCACGCCCGCGTCCTGCGGCGACGCGCACTTCACGTACACGCAGCACGTCGTCCTGTCGATGTCGATGTGCAAGATATTGCAATGTGTGTCACATTTTTCCAAAATAGCATCCTGAATCTTAACCCTCAATAAAGAGTTGTCATCATTTTTGTCGAACATGTGTCGTATTTTGAGGCAGGGTGTTGGAGAGACCACTAGGTTGTTCACGGAGCCTTCCTGGGTTTCAAAAGCCTGTCCTTGCCATGAGGCGCTGCGCTTTGGGCTGCTGGTGGGGGAGATCCATCTCCAGACGCGACAGTCCTCTCCGTCAACAGACTGCACCTCCATGCGCACTCTGCTCTCATTCCTCTGTATGAACTTCACAGCAGCGTCCCAAACAGACGCCATCTTCTCCCTGTTTTGCGGTGAGATGAGTGTGTCTCTAACATGGTCCACAGATATGTATGGTTCTCCACTATCCTCAGTCTCTTGAGATATCACATCAATAATTTGTTCCACCATAGAATAGATCTCTTCACTTTTCCTCTTCTGATACATCATATAAAATTTGTAAGCTCTTTGGAGCCCTAAGCCTAGTAAAGTGAGGAGGGCAACAACAATAAGACTGGACCCAGCAGAGTATAAAGTATTGATAAATAAGCAAGAAAGAGGTGTTGATGGGTCTGTTAGGGTGATAGCAACAGTGCCTTTAGTCCTTTGTTGGACGATCATGTCTGTGGAGCTGATAGGAGAGTATTCTGCATCCTTAGTGTAGAGGTTTTTCAGTTGGACAACATTGAGACCCCAACGAGGATTGCTTATCAGAAGAACTTGTAAGTTATTCAGATCTGTGCGACATTGACTGACATCAGCAGTCTCTGCCTTAGCACTGGCAATGTCAATAATTTCTCGCTCTGTGAGGTAAGGCAGAGTTCCTGGCTGGCCACATTTGTATGATGCTATCCTACTTGTCAACTCCGGATGTATGATTTTAAGAAGCTCTTTAGCGTAACTGACTTGTTCTTTAGGCACACAGTTGATGCCTGGTCTGTTGCCAGGTATGTTTAACTGACAGATTGGTATGACACTGTTCTGATCATCCGCCACTGACGTGATGTCATTTTTCTTAACTATATACATGAAAAATAAGCAAAAAAAAAAAAGTGCAACTAACACAACCAGAGCAAGGGACACAAGATTGTTCTTTAAAAATGTCTTGTCAGTAGCAGATTTATAGTCTACTACATCAGATCGGTTCACTCCAGTAATATAGGATCTACGTGGTAGCACAGTGCTTCCATTGTTTGTGTCCCGGTCAAGGTAAGATGTGGGTTTTGGATCTGATTTGAGTGCAGATAGACGCCTAGTAAAGTTACTTAAATATGGAGATTCTACCTCGTCAATAGTAGAAGTAGACGGCTGGTAAGTACTTGTTGTATAGGTTGAGCTATAGTTAGATGAGGGTATCATAGATGGACGGTCTGCCAACGAAGATGTCAAACCCAATCGTGAGCGTATTGAATTGAGATTATCAGAGGAAGTCAAGCCGGATGAATATGTAGATGAGTAGTTAGTGGGTATGATAGATGCTCGAGAGAACACTGATGTCTTTGGGGGGCTGATGTTAACATCGACGGAGGGTAAGGTGCTCGAGATATAGTCGCTCGACCTAGAATTGCTTCGGAAGGGACTGGACGTCTTCTTGTCGCCGTCGACGTCGCTATCAGAGCCAGTCTCATAGTCGTCCGGATCGTTCGCCGCGTACGTGCGTTTAATAGTGCGAGTTGTCACTGTTTCCACTTCTTCGCGTGTCCTCACGGGCGGCTTTTCTTCGTCAGACTCAGATCCCTTGTCAGAGTCCCGTTTAGCGGGAGAACCTTTCTTAGGAGGCGGGCGACGTGTTTTGTTAGCTGCGGGAGGCAACATCGCCCCGCCGGTAGTGGCCCGGCGGCCACGTTTCTCCTTAGCATTTGTAGTTGTGTCCAAATCGGACTCCTCGCCACTCGAGTAGCGTGCGAGCGACCGCCTTGTATCGGCTTTGCTATCGACGCTAGTTCTAGGTTTACTTTTGTTATCTAATACTAATTTTAACTTTTTCACCAACAACTTCCTTGTGGACGCCGTAATAGGCATTATAGGGAACCCATGCTCGGCTAGTTTCGTTCGCAGCTCCGCATCTGACATTGAGTCGACTTGATCGGCCATTGTGAAGTCTGCAAGCACAATATTACAGGTTATTTACACATGCACTCACTAGAACACTGTTTATGTAACGCTATTAGTAATAGTTCACCTTATTTTCAAGATATGCACTGAAGAATTACGTCAAATTTATAATAAAATTCACCGGCGCGTCATGTCGCACGCACCGCGAAAGAACGTCGTTATTTAGTGTTACCATAAATATTTTTAATTTACCCACTGTAACGATCAGTTTTCAAAATATTGTGTAATATTATGATGTCACTGTTCTATTTATAAAAAGCTACAGTGAGTATTTTATTACATAAATAAATAAATATGTATACTTTTGTTGACGTACAGAGATGACTAATACGAAATAACTCAAATAACCTGGAAAGTCTTGAACCACCTATTTAGTTTGTTGCATGCTATTGAACATGCCAACCAATTAAATGCTGTTCTTCTTAGCATCTGTTAAAAATGTAGAGTATAACGAACAAAAAACCAATGAAATTACTTTTTGTTACTCTGGAAATTATAATGAAAATAATTGAATTTACGAATATTTTTTTTTTTTATTGAATTTATTTTAACAGGAAAACCCATTTTCCTGATTTTTTAAATATCAGGCTTCAGTTTTATTATATTGCTTTCATAATTGTACTAATGACTAATCTATATCTAAATATCAACAAAGGAATATTCCTTCCCGAAGGGAAATAATTTGTCGAGTTGCCAGCCTATAAGGAACCTTATAAGAAAAATACACTGTGAGGTGAGGTGACGAGGTGGCCCCGGCCCGGCACATGTGTGCAACTGCATCTGTCGTTAATCCTATCAAGGTCATAGTTTATCACTTTAATCCGTTTAGACTTTCATTAAGTATATTTAAATGACTTTGCATTAGGCTAAGAAGGAAATTCATGCCGAATGACGGCACCGCATACGTATGGGATGAGAAATTTCGTAAAAAGTACGTACTACTTTTATGTAATACAGACACGCAATAAATGGTCTAACTCTGATGCCGCACAAAATTTTCTGAGTGTTGCCAATAAATTAGATAATGAATACTGAAGAAATCACATCATTCTCTTTCTGCCCTTTCCGAAACAAAGATACGCTGACTGATCGGGAATATTCGAATATGTTTGGCGATTGTACAGCCCCGGATCTGGGGGGGGGGGGCAAGCCGGGGCCTATGCTCCGGGCGGCAAGTTCAGAGGGCGGCCAAATTCACACTTTACAGACGAATGGACAACTCATCATTTACTTAACTTTGACCACGGAATAAATAATAGTACAACTACAGAAATACAATATATACCCTACACGTTTATGTCTATATATCTGTAAATAAATAGGCTTAACACAGAAAGAACAGCGATGGATGCATTATTTCCGGAAGGCCTATGTAGGCTGCCGCGGGTTGTTCGAAAGAGATACCGTGGCCCCTGGCACAGGCAACTGAAGGAACACGGGTGGGTTTTAGTCAGTAAGAGTCTGACACGCCCTTCCGCTCAGCCCTGAGTGGGAGAGGTCATTTGATGATTTCCCACCCAAAAAAATAAATAAAAATGCCTATGTAGGCTATGTCAAAATTTCAATCAATTAATGGACATCTGATAGCTGAAATTATATGGATAATAAAGGTAAAAATAAATGTAAGTGGGCGGGAGCAGCATTTTCAGTTTTTGCCCCGCCTAAAAAAAATTGAAGATCCGGGGCTGCGACTGTAACAAGTGTTTATTTACTGAATTATAATCATTAAAATCATCATCAATACAACCCTCTTAGTTCATATAACCCTATTGAATGACTTTTACCATAAAAATAATTTCGATTTTCTTGGGAAACACAGAAGAAGTATAAACAGTAACCTGACACTGACCTGCTGCATAAAGGAAACTTCGAAAGAAATAAAACAACGTGTCTCGCACCACTTCATTTATTTGTTTCGCTATAGCCAATTACAATACAAGGGCGTACGAATAATAGTCAACTTATAACTCTACAAGAATTATGTAACTAATATTTAGTTCACAACTAAATATTACATTCACAGCAATAAGTTATAAAACCATAATTTAAATAAAAAATTTGGAATGCAAATTCATAATGAAATAATTTAAAGCACCCATCCCAAGTTACTATAAAACATCCATTACCACGTATATTCTGGTATATAAGTAGGCTTACAATAACATCTAAAATTTTTATCATACATAAAAACTGTACAATATTTTTATAAATAAATTATATTGTAATTACATAACATGCTTAAAAATTTTAAAGATACAACAATAATTTGAAAAGTTTATGCGTTTTCAATAAATAAAACACTGAAATACTGTTTAATTGAAATCCAGACTTATAAATGAGTACTTAACAAAAAAAACATTATAACAACTACACGCAAGGCAATATTGACCTCCCCAAACAAGATTACACACAGGTAGATATCATTTGAATAGCTAATAAATTGGGTGCTCGACTATTTTATTATTAAAAGTAATAAAAAAATACCCTGACATGTAGAAAAAAAGACAAAAAGTTTGTAAAGACAACGCTCCTTACTAGTACTTACACGTAGAGTCACATTCCGTTTAACGGGAAAAACATAGAAAAATTTACATTTCAAAAGTTTTTTTGGTATAACAATTTCAAAAATAGTCAAGTACCCGATTGTTTATTCATATTTTATGACAAATTTTATACAGTTTACTATCACATACATTTACATACAAAATAGATAGAATAAAGTAATATGAAATCTATTACAATTCTATATGATTTTTTCTGGTAAAAAAGATAAACCACGCCATACATGTGGTTTGATTAACTTATAAACGTATTTGGTATCTTTCACTTAGGTATATTACTGGGGCAGTTTCCAGCCGCCGAAGCCGACTTCCAGTTGTTTGGCCACTGCTAAACATAGTCTGTCCTGATTTGGCGCTGCTATTACCTGAAATTATAATAAACAAAATATTGAAAACAATCTCGTTAGAAATGTTAGAATCTATCTAATTAGCCTGCATAGTCCCACAGCAGGGCAAAGCCTCCCTCTAACTTTTCCACACAATTCTGTCTTTTGCAAGTCTAGTCGAGCCGGCCAGCCCTTACGGTAGGAGTCAAGCTCATCCCGCCATCTTGTCTTGGCCTGCCGCAATGGCGTCGTGCCTTTAGTGGGACCCAATCGGTGGTTCTCTTAGCCCAATTGTCATCTGACAAAATGTTAGAATTGCAGTTATAATATAAAAATAATGTTATGTTATAGAAATATAATGTTATCTATCTACAAAGTATTTGACGAAATCTAAAACTTTTGTCCCAGGTTATCACAATCATTATTAAAGTACCTGAGGTCGTAGTTATACAAATAAAAACTGACCCGGAATTTGTAGTTAAAACAAATATTGCTTTAGTTTATTTAAACCTATTCTTCAGTAGGTGATCTGAGATTAGAAATAGCGGCATTTGCTTCTCATTCGCATATTATACAGTATGAAAAAAAAAACCATTATACAGGTAGTAGATTTTTAATTGTTCACCAAAATTATTGTAGGTTTTTGTTGTCTTACCTGTACGCCAACTGGCAGTCCTTTATACAGCCCCATGGGGACAGTAGTGGCGGGCATGCCGAGGATGTTGAAGGCCATTGTGTACATGACACCTGAAGCCTTCAGGAACACTTGGTTGTGATGGTGAGCCTGACCGATGAACACTGGGTAAATGAACACGCCGTTGTCACCTAGGACTTTCTGGAAAGAATATGCAATAGGCTTTTTAGTCTCTTATATGTTCTTCCTCTCAACGTGTCTATGGCAATCTAAATAGAGTCGGCCTAGAATCCATTTATATTAGGTAGCCATGAACAATACGTTAGAAATGAGTTGCACGATTGTACAGATCGGGTAAATGTCACCTTCAGAAAACCCTTTGTTAATGATTGCAAAATGGTCTGCATTCCAATTGCCGCATGAGACATAAAAATCTTTTCTTCCTCTTAGCGTATTGATGGCAAAAAGTTCAAATGTTTAGCCCAAAATTCTGCTGCACAAACTCCGCTCACTGACGCAGTCAAGATCGTCAAGTGCACAGGTGACATTTATAAAAATCCTATCATAATAATATTTACCTGCATGTGCTCACGTAGTTGATTCGCTTTGCCGTTGTAGTAGCCTCTCCGTGAGTCCGGTATGAACAAGTGACTTCTGTTTATAAGAGAGAAGCTCAGTCCTTGCAGTGATCGTGATCCGCCACCGAACATATATTTAATTAATTCCACAATTAAGCTTTTATCGCGCTGAAAAATAAACAAAAATAGTTATTAAAATTTTTAAGAATATTCAGACAAATTATTATGTATCTGTGGATTTTTTTATTAGAAATGTATCATTAGCCGAATTACCCCAAAATATGGGAAAATAATTTAAGATTTTTGGCAACATTATAAAAAAAAATATTAAGCGTTTCGTTTCGCGGCACTTACTTTCGGATTGGCGGGATCTTGCAAAAGATTGGGAATGTCCTTCATCGAAAAAAATACGGACACCGATATTTCAACAGAGTCTTCTAAATCTTTGAATTTTTCCTGTAACAGAATTAAATTAACATGATTTTGTAAGATTGTTTAGTTTACTTATGTGAATAACATTATAGGTAGCATTTTGATTTGATTGAAGTATGGAGTGAAGTCAAATTAAAACTTCTTTTTTTAAGTACTTAATTAAAACTAAAAAGTCAATAGGGAGCTCAAGATTTTTTTAATTTTATTAGTTTTCATGGCTCAACCATCAGAATGATTTTGAATTTTGAATGAAGGCTTACGCAAAATTGTATTTTAAGAAGAATAATGAGTTTGAAATAGGACTTGTCATACAAGAAAGTATTGAGTCAAAAGAAAACAAAAAATAGATCTTACCTCACTTACTGTACAGCCACACTCCTCCAAGTATTTGACGGCGTTACGAATAGCATCGCGTATGCAGTTGTCCACTTTCAACAGGGCTACCGAGTTCGTTGCCTCGAACATGTAGTGAACCTGCAAAACAAAGCAGATTGATTAGAATATTATAAACGCGAAAGATTGTGTAGTTGGATGGATGAATGGATGTTTGTTACTCTTTCACGCAAAAACTACTAACGGATTTGGATGAAATTTCACACACAGATAGTTTATAACCAGAATGAACACGTAGGATACTTTTTATCCCGATATTCCCACGGGATCGAAATTTATGCGGGTGAAACCGCGGGGCGTTGCTAGTGGGATATAAGCCATGAAAATAATTTTCGTGGTACCCACCAATCTGTATACCACTTCTTGCTACGTAAACAGCAGTAACAGGAAGATTTATAACAACATCAAAATACATCAAGTGGATTAAATACGTATTATTGAACCGGTTGAATAGGTTTTTCGCGCGAGCCGAAGAATCTTGTAAATCGACCCAGTAATCACAGAAAAATCTGTGTACACACATGAAATATATTAATATACATATATTGAAATATATACTATTGTATACAATCAAGTATTTTCTAACTAAACAGACAGCTGTGCTGCTGGGGAGTTTGTTGCGGCACTTCTTCTTCCCAGCGATAGCACTAGGAGGTGGTGAAGGGCGGGCGTTTTGGGAGACCGTCTTATGTAATGACGTTCGAAAAGTCTAATTTGAATAAATTACTAATGATTTTGATTTTTAAAGAAAAACCCGCCCAAATCACAACCACCTCTTTCTGAAGTCAGTTAAAAAGTCCAAATAACTTCCTACCTTAACACTCTTCATATCGATAGGCTCATCCAAGTTGAGTTTGTTATCTCCTCCGGCCATGATGTTCATGAGTAGCGGGAGGTCTTCAGCGCGCCGGGTCATGGGGCCCACGGTCAGGAACCTCGGGAAGTCTTCGTCGCTTAGCGTTGGGATGTGGCCTTCTATTGAGATTACTCCTGGAAGAGTTGAATTAGCAATAAATAAATAAGCGTATTGTCTGTAGTCTAGTTATGCATTGTATAACTTATCTTTCAAGGAGTTTTTCTAACTTTGGTAGGGTTTTGTTTATCAACGTTTTATACAGATCCATAACTAAAGTAGTTACTCTACCTACTACAGTCCTTAACCCGAAAAAAAAATCATGAGATCAATTTCTTTTTACATCGGAGTTCATACTTTTTATATAGTTGTTTGTTTTATCTGATGTATGTATCTGGTGTATTGTGTGTCTTTCAGTTTGTGCTAAATAAATGTATTTTCTTTCTTTCTTTCTTTTGTTTTATCATGTTTCGATATCGATACTCGTCACATCTGCGAAGTGTCGTTGGCTCATTTAATTACCCTGTATATAATCATCCACTCAATTTTTGGGCTACGCGAGAAAAGTAAACTCTCGTGGGGCAAGAAACGTCTAGGGATTATTGTGAATTTATGAGCACCAGAATAATTTGTGTTCCAAATAATAGATATAGTGCAGAAGGATTTTTTTTTTGTGTTCAATCTGTATAATCATCCAACACTAGTCGAAGCGGAAAATGAAAAATATTTAGTTTTAATTCTGCAATAACTAGATCCAGTCTTGGGTGCAGTATTCAGCACTCGCGCGCAAAAAAAATGTACATGCAGAAGATGCGGTTATGAAGCTCTTTTGACCACTCTTGTGGAGGTTTTGAATCTTTGGAATGACGAACACTCACCCGGCGTGGGCTTGTGGCCGAACACCCCGCAGAAGGCGGCCGGCAGGCGGATGGAGCCCGCGATGTCCGACGACACGCTGAAGGGAGACGCGCCGCACGCGAGTAGAGCTGCCTGGAATGTTACAGAAAATTTGGTTTTAGCAAAAATTTACTAGGCGGTCAACGGACCCATTGCAGGGCAACAGCCACTTCTCACAGAGAGAGGAAAATAAACTCGGCACGCAGCCGTATCCTCAATGAATACACTGAAAAAATCTTGTAAGTGCTGCAGCTAAATATTCTAACATCACGTAATCTGGAGAAAAGTGACCTCATTAATTAGTTATAATTAGCATAAGCATAATCAGCCTATAACGTTCCCACTGCTGGGACACAGGCCTCCTCTCTGTGAGAGGGAATGGACCGTAATACACCACGCTGGCCCAGTGCGGGTTGGTAGATGTCACATGTCTTCGAATTTTTGGTTTTCAGTCATGCCGGTTTCCTCGCGATGTTTTTTTCTTCACCGTTTTAGAGAGCAATGGTGATGAAATAATTTACACTAAGTACAGCGCCTGCCTGGGTTCGAATCTACGACCTACGACTTGCAAGTTGCGGCTGTTGCATTTAATAATAAGACGAGATAATTATAAATAGGGTTATTTATAATTATCTCGTCTTATTATTAAATGCGATAGCAACCCCTATCTTATTTATCAATGTAGTATCATGTTATATGGACACTGAACAGCTACACACAGCAGCAGCTGAACGTGCACATTTTTCATATCACAAATTTTTCTAAGAACATTTCACTTTTAATTCCTGATATTTTTCAGTTAGCCATCCTACATCCTGGGTTTGGCTACGTGTGCGTGTCACAATAAATACTTTTTCTTTTTTTCCTTCTTTCAACGCCACGCTGTTTGATTCAAGACAATAAAAGTACAATTCCTGCGGACTACAATGACGAGTTCTACAAAGTCGTAAAATCAACAAACATTATATCATTGTTGACAATGATCAATGCTCTTGCGCAACCTACACGCATACGAGTTGCCACTTAGCAAGTAGGACCGCAAATATGAGTGGCATTGAAAAGTGCTGTAGGCTGACTCAGAATTGCGAATATATGATTATCATTACTGGAAATAGGTTTTCGCCAAGTATCGTCAAATCGTCCGGTCATGTGCTTCTTCTGGTCCTGCTCCATAAGACAATCTAGAGTCTAGACAAAATCAAACTGGTTGCTAATGTAATTGTAAAATTCTGTAAGTAATTACTTTAACTCACACCTTTACTTATTACGTTATTACTTTAAAAAAAAAAATGAAAATCGTCTTTTACAATGTTTGTAAATATGCGAGTACCATGTATCTGTCGCAGCCAACTGGTTTAATTAGCCGTTGAGTTTACCGCCTAGCCTTTTAACTAAACGGCGGCCGTTCAACTAACGGCCTGAATGATATTCAATAAATTATAGTTTAGGTTGGAACTGTAACCAATCACGTGCGAGCCGAATTCGTCGCAGTAACTAAACTAAGCCAGCTCCCGACCAAATGGGTTAGGTTAAGTTAGAAGTGTGATCAACTGCGTGCGACCCGAGAGAGCGAAGCGAGGCGAGCACTACTTCCAAAGACCAGGCGGTTGATTAAACGGCTGGTTTAACTAGTTGGCTGCGACATATCTATCACATAATTAATTTATGTCATGGTTTCATTTTTCATTGTGGTATAGTAATTTTATTTTATTTTAGGCGCATCGTCTTCACATATAATTAATGGATGCAAAATATTCTAAAACATTTTAAAAGAGTAACGGTGGAGTTTCTTGCCCATTCTTCTCCATACGAAAACTACAATTAGGGCGACTAGATTCAATTCTATTTTATTGTAATTTTTGACGTTCAAAAGTGCCTTTTATGTGCTTACTAGAGGACCCGGCAGACGTCGTCCTGCCTGAAAAATCAGCGCCACCTACCGGGTCTAATTGTGTATGCAAACCTTGTGCTGACAATAACAAACACAAGAAAAAAAGAATTAGGTATCCAATTTGGCGCAGTCCATGGGAAGCTATGCGCTTACATACATTTCGGTGATACATTTTTATTTATATACTCGTAGATTTGAAATAAATGCTTTGACTTAGTATCCAGCGGATTCACGCCAATATCTAATTCACGAGTCTGCGCTTTAAGAGATTTTTCTCAGAAAAATGTTACTTTGACATTGTTGGAAACAATTTGAGATGGTTGAGAAATACAAGATTGTTGATTGACGATGCAATGATTTAATTTATTTGGTAGGTTTTTTTTATTTTAGACAGATGAACACTCTCCGTTCTGAATTAATTATTTAAATATTTGAAGAGGCAATGTGACTGGTGTAGGTAATTGTAACATAATCAGCATGTAATATTCCCACTGCTGGGACACAGGCCTCCCGTCTTCGAGAGGGGGTGGGCTGTAACCCACCACGCTGGCCCAGTGCGGGTTGGTAGATGTCACATGTCTTCGAATTTTTGTTTCTAGGACAAGCCGGTTTCTTCGCGATGTTTTTCTTCACCATTTTGTTTACACAAAGTAAAGCGCCTGTCTGGGATCGCATCTACATTCTACAACTCGTAAGTTACGCGGCTGTTACCATGACGGTATGTGCTATTCTCATAATATAGCTATACATACTGGTACGTTCATGCTGGTACGATGTACTGAGGGGTACTCACTTACCGAGGGGCTTTTGGCTAAGTAAAAACAACCTCACGGGTCGATCGATCAGGTTGCTCAGATCAGAAGGCCAATTCTCGTAATTTAAAACGTTCAAAATCTAGTCGCAATCTCAACTCGGCGACAAACAAATGTCAAAAATTTGTGAAAATGTAAGGAAATTAGAAGTAATTTTTGACAAATTGAGACTGAGATCAGACTATGAACGTTCTTAAAATTACGAGAATTACCCCTCAGGTCGCTTGCCGCGGTTGGTCCGTGGGTGGTTGACCATCTTCACATACCAAGACCCCTCCGTGCTTCGGAAAGCACGTTAAGCCGTTGGTCCCGGCTGTCATTCGAGGATCTTTGACAGTCGTTAAGGGTTGTCAGAAGCCCCAAATTCAGACAACCAGTCTTACCAAGGGGTATCGTATTACCCAGTAACTGGGTTGTGGAGGTCAGATAGGCAGTCGCTCCATGTAAAATACTGGTATTCAGCTGCATCCGGTTAGACTGGAAGCCGACCTTAACATAGTTGGCAAAGGCTAGGCAAATTATGAGTTCATGCTGATGACGAGAGGTAGAGATAAAAACTCTCGACCGACGCTTCTAGCAAATGTAAAACTGCAAGCCCAGCATGATTGTCGATGCCTACCTATGTACGATTTTACAAAATTATCCAGCTGTCAGCATTATAAAAAGCTGATTCGTAGAGCTCGGTATGTTTAAATGATGGACACAAAACAAACACAGGTAAAGTTTTATGATCGAAAATTCCGCCAACATGGCTTTGGAGCTAGCATATCACTCCAAATGGAAGTATTGCGTCATGTATAAAGAATAGTTATGTATTGTAGCACTACCATAATAGATATGACAAACATTAGTTATGACACTTACGTTGTTGGAGGTGTAAATTGTCAATACTATAGTGCCTTTACTGTAGAAGTTACAATCCAAATGTACCAAAACATTATTTTTTTCAACTCTGCCTATCGCAGTTCACTGCTGGACGTAAGCCTCTCCCAGGCTGCGCCACACCACCCTGTCCTCCGCTTTCCGCCATATTGGACCGTCTTCAGACCGTACTAACAAAAATAAATACAGAAATACCACCCAACTAAAATTAGGTATAATACGAAGAACAACGTTCTTAAAATAGTTCAATCAATCAATTCAGCTTTTCGCAGTCCACTGCTGGACATAGGCCTCTCCCAGTCTGTGCCACAACACCCTGTCCTCCGCTTTCCGCATCCAGTCTGTCCCAGCAACCTACTTTAGGTAGTCGGTGCATCACAGCTGGGGGGCGTTCCACACTATACGCTTACCGATACGGGGTCTCCACTCCAGGAGTCGCCTGGTCCACCGGCCATCGGCAATAATAAATTTAGTTGGTGTTTACTTACACAGAATTTTTATCTGTACGAGGTGATATCAGTTACAACAATTTTTCGCATCACTATTCTTCAATAAGTTTAACATTATAAATATTCAATCCATATTTATTAATATCCCTCACAAACTTATCCTGATTCATATTGTTTTTGGGGATAAGTTTATCCCACTCCATCCATCAAAATGTACATACTGATATTATAAATGCGAACGTAATTCTGTCTGTCAAGGAACAAACATAAAACACCCTTATTTATATAAATCTATCTCACCTCACCACCCGAAGATCCCCCGGGCGTCCTGTTCATGCAGTAGGGGTTGTTGGTGGTGCCGCGCAGCAGGTTGGTGGTCTCCCAGCCGAGACACAGCTCGGGCGTGTTGGACACCAGCAGCGGGACCGCGCCGGCCCGCTTCACGAGCCGCACCACGCCGCCGTCTGTGGTGGCGCGACGACCGGCGTTCTCTAGGCACCCCACTGAGTTTGATAAGCCTGGAGAAAAGATTTGGATGAGTATGAAAGGACCAACTCAAATAATTTAAGCCCAGCATACGTTTTTGGAACAATGCCACGCAAAACCTGGCACACCTTAATTTATTTCATCTGCACCAAATAAGACTTCCAATATTTTATGTTTTTTAAATTAAAATATTTGTGGAATCACCGACCGGTCCTGTGCTCCTCGCATCAACTAAAAATTTAATATAATTAAATTTAAGTTAGTGCGCAAAATAGACTTTCGCCATTCGCCATTCAAGTATATAACTATGTAATTCGCTAATATCAATGCAATTGACCACGTCGTGGTATCAATCAGTTTGATTGAAACTGAGAGCACCTATTACACATAAAAATATTAAATGTAAACTTAAGCAATATTACTTAAGTATTATGTAGAAGTGATGGTAACTACGAGTATTTAAAGACCTAAAGATGTTATTAATTGTATGGACAATAACGCATACTTAAGTATAAAATGCTTCATTGTATAGTCCGATATTGATATAGACTCATGATAGCACAAGTTCAAACGTTAGCGGTTTTTGGTTGCTGTTTAATATGAATAATCCTGTATTCTTTTGTATAAATGATAATAAATTTAAAAACAACCTAAGTAAAGCGCAATTTTCACTGCCAAAGAATTATCAACACTTCCTCGTGTCACGGGCACGACAGTTCTTTAAATTTTGTTGGCCCAATACTTCGCTAGTTCCACAGCGTTATCGCGGTGGCAGCGCAGAGGTCACTTTGGCTGCATGTTTTTGGCCACAAAGGGCAGGATAGGAGGTGGAGTAATTAACACTGCACACCCTGAAATAAAGTCGCCTCCCATAATTGGTCAACAATGAATCTGCCGATAAACACTCACCAGCAAGCGAACAGCTCTCCTTCACAGTGAACGGCACACCAAACAGCGGCTTATCTTTCACCAGCTCTTCGAACGAGCCATTCTTCCTGGCATCCTCGATCTGCCGGTCAATACTCTTGGCATCCTCCGTGGCGGCCCGGTAACGCTCCTCTACCACAGCATTGAGAAACGGGTTGACTTCTTTGACGCGGTTTATGAAGATCGTTACCAGTTGCTCGCTCGTTATCTAAGGGAGATAAAGATGGGATGTAATTTCAAGAGGGTTCTAGAGTTTTAAGTCCGAATATGCTGAAGAACTGACGGAATTTTAATGAAATCTACATTTTCTTGGTTGGCGTAAAACGAGGAACAAGGGGACGGACAGTAGGCCTGCCTTCTTATAAGCTTATGGTCCATCAGCAATGTGCATCTTTTGGTTCTGTCCATCTTAGACATTACACCGCTTTCAATAACGGTCCTATTTAATTCAATGTGCCTAGCCTTTTCGGCCTTTCCCAACTATGTTGGGGTCGGCTTCCAGTCTCACCGGATGCAGCTGAATACCAGTATTTTACATGAAACAACTGCCTATCTGCCCTCCACAACCCTGTCACTGGATAATACGATATGTTTAATTATAGGTAACATAAAATAACGACCAGTGCAATCTATAATCACTAATCTGATTGCGAAGTGGTGAAAGATTAAATCTTACGGTCTCACATTTACACGCACACAAATATTGATACGTGTTTCCTAACATACAACTGTTAATAACAGCATCCAAACATTACTCAACAGTTGCTACATACTACTATTGTCTTAAATTGTAACAGCAGGAAAGCAAACAAAATAAACGTAAGTGCAATACAGGACAAGCCCTTGAATTGTTCGCCTACAGTTCAAGGCACTCAATCTGTAGTCAACTCAGGTGTTACAGAGAACGCAGTATATCAACGTCAAAGAATATAGTGTATTTTGATGTATTTGTAGGGCTTCGTTTTATTTGCATATTGTCTTTAAATGAACCTGGATCTTATGCAGACAAGACACGGCTTATACGGTTACAATAAAAAGGTCGTGAAGCCATTATTGCATCACCACGCGCAAAAGTGCACGGATTAAACATGGATTCACCTCGTGAAATAATTGCGTTCTTCCCCTTAACGACATCCAAGAAAGAAATATCTAACAGTTCCTCTTCTTTGAGGACCATTGTTATTCTCGACACTCCTCGACGGTCGCCGTCGACACTACTAGACGGCCGCCGTCGACACTCCTCGACGGCCGCCGTCGACACTCCTAGACGGCAGCCGTCGACGTGTGCTACTAATAATTTTCGGAGCATCTAAATACTTCACCACACCTTAATAGGTACAATGTAATAATGTAAACTTATATACATATTTAGTAGAATGACGTCAAGAATGCATAATAGCAACATGTTGCTCGATATATCGTGCATTTACAAAACCCACCGGAATACAGAACCACCTATAACATTTATATTATAAATAACAATATTTGTACCAATGTTATTCCAACATTCGGTTCAGTGGGTTCAATTGATTGTACTGACAATTTAAGTATCGAATAACCAGGGAAATGAATACCAATATAAAATTGGGTGAAGCATAATTGGCGGAATCCGAAATAAACATTGAAGCAAATGTTTGTCTATTAATTTGTTAAAAGTTAAATTTCACGGTTCAATATTTATCATTACGTGGCCTGACGTCTGTATTCCCCGTGGTGGTCAGTAGGGGGTGGATAATGCACCTACACTTCCGTGTTGCTAGGGGAGTTTGTTGCGTCACTTCTGCCCAGCGAAAGCACTGGGAAGTGGTGAAGGGCGGGCGTTTTGGGGGTAGGGACTGCAATCCGGACTATCCGTAATCCGAAAAATCCGGATATCCGCACATTTTTACTAAACTTCCAATCCGGATTTGAAAATCGAATCCGGATTTTTTAATATAAGAAACTGTAACAATAAAAATCTTAACGAAGCGAGTTCGCTGTACGCGCGTCGCTTCTTACGAGTGTAGCGAGTGTTTGTACTCAGCACGGGAGTCACAGACTGATTATTTTAATAAGAATACGTACATATTACAGTAATAACACCATAATTATTATGGTATTTAATGATGATAGTTTGAATATTTCCATATAACAAAAAAAAAAAATTTGATTTTCATATGCTTTTATTTTAATCCATTCACACAAAACATAAGAAACATCATATTAACAAACTAATATGGGTAGATTTGTTTATTTTCATGAAATTCCGTAAAATCCGGATAATCCGGATTGGACCAAAAATCCGGTCTAAAAATCCGTTCTGTTTGTCTTATGTAATTTTGACGTTCGGAAAGTGCTGATTCTCAGGCTAATTTGACTAATTGAAAAATGCTTGATTTAATTTCGATTTTGATACTTCGCCAGTTCTTTTATTCATCTTCTTTGTTGTGTCGAAGGCACGATAGATGACTTAAATATTGTTGGCCACGGCAACGTTGGTTGTAGCGCAGAGGTCATTATGGCTGTCTTTTTTTTTTTGGCACAGCGGGCAGGTTAAAGAGGTGGAACATATTAGGGGTTAAAGTATGAAATTGCCGATTTGTACTGAAAAATTGAAATTAGTTTTTTTTTTAATTCAACATATTTATTTAAGTAATCAAAATAATTACCATTATTATCTATACATTGCTGCCATCTAATAGGAAGGTCATTTATGCCTTTGCGATAGAACTCTCGAGATCTAGATTCGACAATCTGTGTGAAAGCATTTTGTACTGCCTCCTGAGATGAAAACTTTTTATCATGTAGAAAATTGTCCAAATCACGAAAAAAATGGTAGTCCGTTGGAGCAAGGTCTGGCAAATACGGAGGGTAACGAATGATTTCTAATTGCAGTTCCTGTAGAGTTAAAACGGTTTCTCGTGCTGTATGAGGTCTCGCGTTATCATGGAGCAATAACGGTGAAGATCGATTCATGAGTCGGGGCTGTTTCACTGCTAGTTTTGCTATCATTGTTCGGAGTTCGGCACAGTAGACATCTGCCGTTATTGCTTGACCAGATCGGAGAAAGCTATAGTGAATAACACCATGCTGAGACCACCAAACAGTTACCATTACCTTTTTATTGATAAGCTTTGCTTTAGAACACTGTTGCGGCGTTTGACCTGGGGTCAGCCATTGCATTTTTCGCTTACGGTTATCGTAAAGAATCCACTTTTCATCACATGTCACAATTCGATCCATTATTCCTTCATTTTTTCTGTGTCGATTCAACAAGGCAACACAAGTTTCAACACGCGTTTTTTTCTGCAGATCAGTCAAATCATGAGGCACCCATTTCTCATATTTTTTTATTTTATTGATTTGACGCAAATGAGTCAATATTGTTGGTAAGGTAACGTTAAACCATGTCGCTAATTCCTGGGTAGTTTGGCTCAGATCGGCTTCCACCATCTCTTTCAATTCATTGTTATTCACCTGTGTGGGCGGTCTTCCACGTGGCTCGTTCTTCAAATCGAAGTTTCCATCACGAAAGCGTTTAAACCAAAATCGCACGGTGCGTTCATTAGCAGTCCCCTTTCCAAACGCAACATTAATATTGCGAGCTGTTTCTGTCGCGTTAGTTCCGCGTCGGAACTCGTATTCAAAAATAACTCGAATTTTCGAAGTATCCATCTTTCTTGTCTAAGCTGAATAAAAAAAACAACTGAAAGTCGATAATCGAATGTTGCACATTTTTTAAAAGAAGAACTTCATAGGTACCATGTGAAAAAAGTTTCACTCAAAAATCTCAAACCATGAAGGTTCTATGTCAATTCGAAGTACCTGTTACAATAAAACGGCAATTTCATACTTTAACCCCTATTAGTTTCCTTCGATTTTAAGTTCTTTGTAAAGCGGGACTGCTCCGTTAGTCTCGAGGTCGCAACCGCAACTGCTGAGTGGGGTCCTGGGTTCGATCCCGGTTCGGGCAAAGTGTTATTGAGTTTTTCCATTACAAATTTCTTGGTAATAGCCCAGAGTTTGAAAGTTGGCGGTGTGATATCCCCGTGGCTCGGAAAGCACGTTAAGCCGTTGGTTCTGCGCCTGATCACTCTCCGGTCGGGTCAAAAGTGAGGGAAGAGGGAGTGTGCACCTGTGTCTGCACTATAATATCTAAGTCGCCGAAGTCTCACGAACCTAGTCTTGATTGAGATTGGCTGCCACGGCCGAAATATGGTCTGGAGGAGTATAGAGGAGTCCGTAACTTAACTTCGAGGGTCATATGTTCGATTAATGGAAAGTCCGACTTCCTTTTCACCAAATTTCATGTTTCTAAATCTACGGGAAGAACGTACGATATAGTGTTTGATTTCCTCGATTATGTATGAAATAATATGTGACGTAAAATCTTTTTTTCATAATTTTATTTCTATTATTAAACTATATAATAACTAAAACTCACGCGAAAGAGCAGTCCATCGATTAATAAAAATTCGATGAATCGTTCAGTCGAAGTAGCGTTTGGCGATAAAAGGTTGTTTCGCAATAAATTCCATTCGAACAATCGTTCAGTCGACTTTCGATAATTTCGACTCTCGAAGTTAAGTTACGGACTCACTATAGAGCGGGTAAGTCTTTTTCCAGTAAACGGACACAAATTTTTACTCTGGACTGCTACTAAGAATCAATTACAACTGTCACAACTGGTCATCATAGAGGTGTATCCAGTCACATCACGACTCATTGACTGCCTGCCCAACTGTGTCAAACAACTGATAATTGAAAATGGCGACCGCAATTAAACAGAATTGCAGTCAGTTGCAGTGTTGCCATTTTATGGGCGTTTGTCAGGATGTGGTTAAGTATGTCAATTGGTGTGTGCAGCAATAAAAATAGAGGGCTTGGAATTGAGTGATGAGGTTTTAACGATGGGCTATAGACTGAAAGATACTACTAAATCATTCTTCAAGGCTTCAGGAAAAGTAAGTAGTTTAGATTCTGGAAATAAGGTCAAATGCGTCATAGCATAGCACCATCATTAAGAAAATCTTCTTACCAGCTGTGCCCGCGAGGCCGCGACTTCGTTCGCGTGGATGTCAGAAAACAATAATGTCACGTGTCTTTACTAATTCTTTTTCTAAAATACCAGTAGTCTAAGTTACTCCTTTTAAGATCAGCTATCTGCCAGCGAAAGTCTCGTAAAAATTGGTCTAGCCGTTTCGGCGATTAGCCGGAACCAACAGGTGGACAAACGAAAATAAAAAAAATGATTTTTTGTTCATATGTATTTATAGTAAAAAGCTGTGATTTTGATATTACAAACAGACACTTTAGTTATATTTATTTGTAAAGATTCTTTGGGTTATATATAGCAAGTCTAAAATGAGCTCAATATTCCTATCAGCCTTTTTCAATGATGACTCGAATACAATACTAAAACATGCGTTCTCTCTGCTTTACATTCTTCCATTTTGCACTTTGAACGGACTATTCTGTGTATACTTGAATCCATACCTATATTATGAAAATGCGATAGTAACTGCCTGTCTGGCTGAACGGATGGGGATGGACAAGGGACTTAGGACAGGGTATTTTTTGATTGAACGTTACCGTGGGATAATTTGCGACCTCCATACGGGCGATGTCGCGGGTAAAAGCTAGTAGTAAATTACAGTGGCACTTACTTCACCATTCCTAACAGCAGCAGCTAACTCGACAGCACTCTTGCGCAGCACAGGGTCGGTGGCCGGCGGCAGTCGCCGGCTGTCTCGCGCGCGGAACCAGAATAGCGGCGCCAGCAGGAAGTTGAGCAGGCGCAGGATTATACCCACCAGCTGGACTCCTACCTCCATCCTGGGGAAAGGGGTACTTGCTTAGGAGTTGGGTTTAAAAGATTTTTGGGCCATCGTACACGTCACGTGTTTTTTGGTACACGTCATGATAATGCTCAAACACACCTTGCCCGTAATATGCATTGTCTAATCTAATCTACATAACTAGCCTGTATTGTCACACTGCAGGGCCTAAGGCCTCTCTCTACCTTTTCCACACAATTCTGTCTTTTGCGAATTGCCAGTTCCTCGTCCCGCCATCTTCGTCTTGGCTTTCCGCGATGGCGTCGTGCGTTTCGTGGGACCCAATCGGTGGTTCTCTTAGCCCAAATGTCATCTGACATGCGGCAGACATGTCCCATATATATGCACTGTAGAAGCCAATTATTCTTAAGAGTAACCGTGGAGTTTCTTGCCGGCTCTTCTCCATAGGAAACAACCAACTGGAACCGTGCACATAGCTTCTGACGTTTTATAAGTGTCCACGTAGGTTTATGTGAAATAAAATATTTTGAATTTGAATTGAATATACACATGTTTTCACAGAATTTGTTGCTTCACCTTCCTAAAGCAGCTACGTTATACGTATTGGATGGAAGCAGGGAAAGAGATTTTGGATTATCGTGTTTCCTGGGGATCGTATCCTATTTGTACATACTATAACGGGTACCTATAGCTAGAAGCTGTTCCGGGTCTGAATGTTTGTGCACACAAGATGGCAGGCACATCGACGCGCAAATTGTAACCATGAATTCAGCACATGATTCTAACCGCGTAGAAATTTTTCGTCGGTTATCAAAACAAAAATCAGCTGTTCCATAGAAAAGTGCAATAGCTACGAGGTCAAAATGTACGAAAGAGCTATTTTTATTTAATAACATACGGAGAATGTCGACGCCCCTTACGTTGTAATTTTCCGTTGTTCGGTTCAGGATCATGAACTGTATCCATGGTAACAGTTTGCGCGTCCATGTCCCTGCCACCCTGTATTAGACACCTACGACTCCAGACTTGTACTATTATATGTTCTGTGGTGTAATATTGTTCGGCTAAGGCTTTGTGACGCAAATTAATAGATCACCCACGTTCCTAATAACCCTACACGTCCATCTTAGTCTCATTTATCTAGTTTGCTAGATCTAGGCTTCATAGAGTGATTGACGTCCTTTGACTTCCGTATATCTTTAGGTCGGTCATGAACACGATAACATTGGTAAGTATAGCAGTGCCTTTGGATCATAGTTTATCCTGTTGTGTATTGAGGATGTTACTCCTAAGTTAAGCTTAGTCATACAAGTGTCCATATTAGAAAACCAATATCTCATTAGCGATGCATAATAGCAACTTTAATAGCGTGTCGTGTTATCGATACTAATATTATAAAGAGATAAAATTTGTTATTTGTTTGTAAGTTTGTGTGCCAAGCTCAAATGGGATTGGGCGGGTCACATCAGCCGTATGCACGATGACTGCTGGGCAAAAATCTTCAGACAATGCGTGCCTGAAGATGGACGGTGCCACCGAGGCCGGCCCAGAAAGAAATGGCGAGATGACCTGGACGCGTACCGCGAGGGCTGGTTCGACGTGGCGAGGCCTTTGCCCGGCAGTGGGAACATTATTGGCTGATTACGCACATGAATATCCGATACTAGAACTTAAGCCTATAGAATTTTGAATAATGTTGATTGTGTCCGATATGTGGCGACACCCAATCGTATCTAAAGTTCACGTACCTCGAATAGGTCTCACAGCATTCCTGGCTCATTAAATCCTTGAAACCGTACTATTGTGCAATGCTCATTGGAAATTATAATTTATACGATGTTCCGAATAGATTGCGGTTAAATTCCCGTGTGATATGAATCGTGATTCAAAAGGTAATGTTTACGTATCGATACTCTGTAAAATTTGTTTTCAAAGTTTCACCATTGTTGGTGTGTTGTGTTTTGACGTTTTGTCATATTTTGGATTCTTGTCACGATGGCAGATGATTACTGACCATTGAGAATGGTTGGTTGGCCCGTGATTGGGACACGAAAAAGGTAGGAGTGAAGGACAAATTTTCTGACAGACGTTGTAGTATTTTTATCTCACAAAGCGACGCGCAATTTACACAGCGTGTTTGTACACTTGGTAACCACAAGTAAAGCGTGCGTCGCTTCGTGAGATGTAGTAAAAATAACCATAGAGCAAGTGGTATACTAATTACTAATAATAAAATAATAATATTATAAAGAGGTAAAATTTGTTTGTCTGTATTTAGGGGGTAATCTCTGGAACTACCAGATTTGAAAAAATATTTTTGCATTTGTTAGCCGAGTTCTTGAGGAAGGCTATAGGCTATATAACATCACGCTATGTCCCTTAGGAGCCAGTGAAAAGAAAAAACGTTAGAAAAAACTCTAAAGCGAAAACGAAGTAAGTACTTAATAGCTCGAGCAGTCAATGCGATGCGACGGATTGGATCGAGTGAACATGAAATTTCACGCGGACGAAGCAGCGGGCAAAGGCTAGTTTATTGTAATTTGGATTTAAGATGTGTATTTTTCTTGTTCTGGATTGTTATTTTTTGTTTATTTCGTCCAAAATTAATTATGAAAACCTACAATTTACATGAATGATTCCACTAATGGTTTCCCACTATAAATATCTAAGTAAATACTAGTTACTGAGGTTTAAGTTTTTTTAAAATCTTAAATCTATTGTGGTTGTTTTCGCTATAGGTAAGTAATTTTGAGTTGATAATTATTTTTAAGTCAATGTAATAAAGGACTTTGAAGGTCCGTACCATACCTACCAGTCCACCATTTTGTTTTTTTTTTTTTCACAATGGTGGCTACGCGTCAATCCTATACTAATATAAATCGACAGCTGACATTAATGCAAACAGAAAATATCGTAAGACCAACCCCCGTAAGTGTCTCGCTTCAGAGAAATGCAAGTAGATCACGTGACATCCACATTTTTTGAACTTGCTCACACCTTGTTGCATAGATGTTTGAAATAATCACTCTGAGTGTTTAAAATAATCAAACATCTACAAACAGATACAGACGGCAGCACATCAAGCTACCCGAAACTCTAAAATTTTCCCAATCAACATTGAACCTAACGCTTTAGCGATAAAGTTGAAAATCTATTAAAGAAATTTGACAGATTGTAGTAGGTTGATGTGCTGGAGTCTGTACGTTTACACCTTTAATGAAGTTCAACTATTTTTGTTGACTGTAGGTAGGACCTACTTACCTACGAGTACTTAAGTAACGATACTCGTGGCTCTTTTATTTGAACACAAGTAACAAGTAGATACTAGTACCTACCTATAAGCACTTGATATTCCTTAGTCCAATATGTAACTAACACACATTGTATGTAGCTTTGAATGATCATACCTGTATAGGATAAGTACAATGAAACCAATAAACCAGCGGGGTAATTGCGTAATACACTATCAGTAGCAATGGGTTTCATTATGACAGTTCAACAGCATTCATTGCGTCATTTACGTTGTTGAGCAGACACATTTTTCCAACATATGAAGCTGTAGCGGTATCTACAACGCCACATGCGAATAACGCGTCATACGCAAATCCTGCATCTCGCAAGCAGAGTTTACCGCGCAATTAGCATATATACGAACTTCCCAACATCAATCGTGGGGCAATTGCCCGCCAGACACAACGGAGGATCCTCCCTTTTCTATGGAGGATGACTGAACTTTACACCCTGTTCCTCTATAAAGCAATGGATGAGCAATATCCTTCAGAATGATTCAGATTAACATTGATAGTGTGTTACGCAATTGGACCTACTTAATAGAAGGCCTTTTCCCGCTTTGTATTCGACTTCGAAACATTTAACAGTTTTTTTTTATATAGGTAGGTAAATACTAAGTTCTATAGTTTTAGAGAGCAGTGGTGGCACAGAGGTATCGGCCCTGACTGACAAGTTCTAGGTCGTAAGTTCGAATCCAGACAGGCACTTTATTTCATTTCATCACCAATTCTCACAAAACGGTGAAGGAAAACATTGCAGGAAACCGGCATGTCCTGGAACCAAAAAATTCGAAGACATGTTACATCCACCAACCCGCACTTTGCTCTACCTCGCACTGAGAGAAGGCCTGTGTCCCAGCAGTGGGAACATCATAGGCTAGTTATGATGATGAAATACTAAGTTCTATAGTTTTAGAAAAAAACAAAGTTGGTACCTAACTCTTTTATGAACTCTTTGATAATAACATCTCAGGCCCATATTTATAAGTAACTGGCGCCTGAAAGCGAGATTTTCAGTGGGAAAAATTATACACTATAACAGCTGTCAGGTCACTGAAACTCAAATGAATTTCAGACACAAGATACCTGCTAATTATTGATAATAATATCATGTGCAAATTACAAGAGAGACAGTTCCCATATCCAATAACGTGCAAAATATACGGCAATTGTTTCACATGAGGACTTTCACCAAATTAGATTGACTGCTTCGTTGGTCCAGTGGTCGCAAGCGCTGTTGCAAATCATGACGTCCTGTGTTCGATTCCCAGGTCGGACAGTGTTATTAGGTATTTTTATTTTGTATTTCCCGTAATTCAAACAGTTCAAAATCTAGTCGCAATCTTATCTCAGCGACAATCAATGTCAAAAACTTGTCAAAAATGTAGGGAAATTAGAGGTATTTTTGACAGATTATGACTGAGATCAGACTGCGAAGGTTCTTATAATTACGGGAATTAGCCCCCTGGAATTCCTCAGTAGCAGTCCGGAGGCTGGCCCCCTAATATGGGACTTTTAACTAGCGAAATATGGGTACACTATAGGTACACGTTGAGAAGATATCGTTGCCTACGAATTTTCCTAACAACAACAACTACTAATACACTGCAATTCATAGCAATTGATGTGCAACCGATACAGCCTTGGCAATAACAAATATTGTTCGAGTCAAGTTCACAGTCGCATTCAAACGAAGTTACATCATAGTGTCGTTTATTACTTGTCAACTATGTGCTTGACTTTATGTATCTCTCAATATGTGTGTACCTACGTTACACTATACAGGGTGGCAGGGACATCGACGCGCAAACTGTAACCATGGATTCAGCACATGAGTTTAGACCCCATAGCGTAGAAATTTTCCGTCGGTTGTTAAAAAAAAAATATTGTTGTTCCATACATTTTGACCGCGTAGTTATTGGACTTTTCTATGAAACAGAAGACGTTATTTTTGATAACCGGCGAAAAATTTTGACGCCATGGGGTCTAAACTCATGTGCTGAATCCATGGTTACAGTTTGCGCGTCGATGTCCCTGCCACCCTGTATATTATTACCATACTTCTACAAGTATGGTACTAATGCATAGTGTAACGTAGGTACATATAAATGTAGGTAGAAAACCTACAGTACATCTTACACGTGGAACAATATTCAATGGTACTCGTATAACAGACAGAAAACGACCGTGAAAACAAGGACAGGGTGCAAATTAAGGCAACAAAGAAGTGACCGTCTATTGGTGTAGAACCGACACTGGTTCTATCATACGTATTGGGCGCGGTCAGGACATCTCTAAGTCAAAAACCCAAGGTTATAAAAAACCCACTGTGTACTTTCCTATCGCAGGTGTACTGGAAGAGATTTCTTTAAAAATAAGCATCACCTTTATACGTATTTTTCTGTAATTTTCTTCTTGTCTTATATATGTGAACGCACATAAACGGTTAAATAAAATAAATAAATAAAAGGCCCTTCACATTCAGGGTACCAAGCCCTCCATTTTAGAGCGTTGTATAGCAGTAGGTATCTCTATCTATTATTCTCAGTTAAAATTACTTACGTCAAGACTGTTTCTGGCCTAAATCGACGAAACAGTAAAATCCACACTTTACTTCGTTGAATGGAGTCACGAAAACTTTATGAATTACTAGCTGCGCCCCGCAGTTTCACCCGC
This sequence comes from Apamea epomidion, assembly GCA_947507525.1. Classification (NCBI taxonomy): domain Eukaryota; kingdom Metazoa; phylum Arthropoda; class Insecta; order Lepidoptera; family Noctuidae; genus Apamea; species Apamea epomidion. Next base: position 20,483,546 of record OX382227.1, read on the forward strand.
ATAAGTTTCGATCCCGTGGGAATATCGGGATAAAAAGTATCCTATATGTTAACCCTGGTTATAAACCATCTGTGTGCCAAATTTCATCCAAATCCGTTCAATCGTTTTTGCGTGGAAGAGTAACAAACATCCATCTATCCACCCATCCACCCATACAAACTTTCACGTTTATAATATTAGTAGGACGTAGTTTATTACCTACTATGTGTGCCCCGCGGTTTCAACTTCCCGCCCGCGCTAGTATTTCGTTTTCGTTTAGCGTTTTTTCTGAATTCTTTCTTTCTCCTAAGGGTCGTAGCGATGTTAAATAGCCTATAACCTTCAGCACAAAACAAATTCTTCAGCTATTATTAGTATAGATCCGCAATAGTTCCCACACAATCAAGTGTCAAGTCTATGAAAATAGTATTAAAATTCAATACTCAATACTCAATACTCAATACTTTATTGCATTCCACATGTAGTACTTAGGTGGTAAAACTTAAAATTAGATCACATGGACCCTGTCGGGCACAGCAAATAAGTGAGTTAGGAGAGAGGAAGCACTTGTAAATTATAATTATTATACAGTAGGTAGGTAATTTCTAAGATAAACTAATAGTAGGTATTTATAATATAGAATATAAATAGGTATCTATTGGGAGATCTTGTAATAATTAATAAATATAATATAAATATTTAATTTTGACTACTAAAATTATGGCTTTATATGTATATCACTTAAATATTCATTTAATGAGTAGTAGCTTTTCTTTAACAAAAAATCTCTCAGTGCTACTAAAGAAGCTGGACGACATAGTTTATGGAAATTTTTAAACCCAAAAACAAACCGGGTCTAATGGGGTTTAACCACCGGTAAAAATTTACGAACTTACCCTATTTAACTACTTTAGGGGACGATTTTTCAAAAATCCCTTCTTAGTGCTCACCTTCGTTACCTATAAAATATCGAAGAAGAGTACTGTAGTTTGACCGAAACTGCTGTACCGCGCCTTAGGAATGCGCGGCGACGCGGGAGGAATGCGCGGCGAGGCAGGAGGAATGCGCGGCGAGGCGGGGGGCGAGACGCCGTGAGTGATGACGAATGAGCGGCCTGCACTGCCCCCCCGTCTCGCCGCGCACATACCGAAGGCGCGGTTCAGCGGTTTTGGTCAAACTATATCGACACGAAATGAAGAAGAACCTATAAAAGGAACTTTACCCAGACTCGTCGGTTTAAACTATACGTGGTCTGTCAGTGAACGAATTTAAGATTTTTATTAAGTAGACTTTAATTGAAAGAGAGCCGTTGAGAAAACGGCGAATAAATTCAAGAAGTTTCGTAAGTTAACGATTTCCGTAAGTGAGAGCCTGAAACTCGTACTCGTGCTAAAGACGTGCGGGGTGTGTAAGTAATAAAAATCTCACAACCTGGGAAATATGACTTAGAATTTCACTCTCAAAGGCTTTTCAAAGAAAGTTTTTCGTTTCGAGCAGAGAATTTTAGAAGCTTTTCTCCTAACAATACAGATCTTAAAGCTATCATAGCTCTACCCTATAGCATAATATCCCTCAAACCACTACAATAGTTACCAAACAGACGGCAACTCAATTAATTAGTGCATCAATATGCTTTATGCAATCAAACCCGCGAACAATGCGGCACGTACGACTGGCCGTTTGTGTACGTACAAACACCATACAAGACTTGAACCCGCTATAGTACGGGAGTCAATACCCTGGGCCTATTGTGTGGACGACACTTACACAACCGAAATGCACATCTATCATGTCGGTTAGAGAGGGTAGTTGTGTTTACAGGATGTGTGCAGTGTTGTGTATGCAGCATTGATATATCAAAATTAAAACAATTACAGGCACTTTTGCATTGTCAAGGAGTCGGTCAATCAGAAAGAGAAAGCTATGATTTTTACTCCCAAAAGCTTTTTAAAGAAAATCCCGTTATTTGGGAGAAATTTTTAATGCTTGTGGTACTAGAATCGTGTATTGAATTCATCGTAACAGTTCGCGTGTCGGGCATTAGACCCTGTAGAGCCGATGGTATATCGCCTCTACACCGTTCCTATAATTTTATACCTTAGGGATATACAGGGTGGCAGGGACATCGACGCGCAAACTGTAACTATGGATTCAGTACATGAGTTTAGACCCCATAGCGTCGAAATTTTTCGTCGGTTATTAAAAAAAAATCTTCTGTTTCATAGAAAAGTGCAATAGGTACACTTGCGGTCAAAATGTATGGAACAGCAATATTTATATTTAATAACCAACGAAAAATTTCGACGCTATGGGGTCTAAACTCATGTGCTGAATCCATGGTTACAGTTTGCGCGTCGATGTCCCTGCCAACCTATACAGGTCTGTGGGACATAATCCATTTTTCCTTGAGACCCGGTCTCGAAGAAAAATTGATATCGATGTATAGCATAAGCATAATCAGCCTAAAGCCAAATAATGTTCCCGCTGCTGAGACACAGGCCGCCTCCCGGTGAGAGGGAGCAGGCCGTAATGCACCACGCAGGTCCAGGAAAAATTCGAAGACATGGTGACGTCTACCAACCCGCATGTCCCTAATAAGAAGTTGCTATTACTGAACTGCTGCCATGCTCAGCACGTTTACTTTGATTAGTTACTATTACCAGCAATTGCCTATTGTCAGGATAAACTCACGCGAACTCTATGGGCCGATGACGCCTGATAATAAACGATTTTTATTTTATTATAAACAGCATCGTTATTTTTATAAACTCTTCGTTCATGCCAATGGAATGATCGCATAAAAGCAACTGATCGTTGTAATCCTTGTTGCATTGTTGTTACTTCAGGGCCCTAATTCACTATGCCACTCAATGATTCTTCACTTCGAAACCACTTCAATTCCTTAGCTAATCACGCCAACCTCGCGTTCATTTCGCGAGGTTTCGTTCATTGTGTCATAGAAAATACGGCCGCTGAGCGTATGATATATATTTCTGTGTCTGGTATATACATGATAAGTCCAAAAAACTGATTATATACTATGTTCATTTGAAACTTGAAATACTGCTACACTTCGGTATAGTTACATTAGTTGATTAAACTGTTACATGTACAGTCACGAGCAAAAGTATGTATACACTCGGCTTTATTCAAAAGCGATTTACTCCTTTATTTTTTAATGAAATTTTATGTTGTTACGAACATAGCATTTTCGAACCCATACGTTTATGTAATGTGTCTTATTTCAACGTTGCATTCGTTATTTCACGAAAAAATTGCAATTGAAAGTTGCCAAGTGTTGACATATTGGTGCTCGTGACTTTACTAGCAGCAGGAGACTTACGAAAGTAAAAAAAACAATGAGTATGGGTGATGTAAAAACAGAAAATGACATATTTTGGACTTATAATGTATAATACTAAACACCACAGATTTATATAATATGTAGATACCTAAATTCAAAACATATTTAAGTCAAACATATTGTTGCGCGCCACAATTAATGCCTGATACATGGTGACATTAGTTACCACTAGCGCCATCTAGTTTCGAGTAGCTGAACTAATAGTCACTTGTGCCATCTATTGTCGAACAGCTGAACTAATAGAGTCACTGGCGCCATCTATTATCGAGTAGAGATGTCGGTGCTGGAAATTACTAGAACTGTCGACATCTGGTCAGTCGGGGCCGGTATGTACTCGAACATTCTAGATGTTTCTACAATAGAAGGTTCTGGAATTATCTGCGGCACTATATAAGGCCGGGACTAGCCGTGACTAATCAGACTTGGTTCTGCGATAGAAGCGAATACATCGAAAGCGATCTTCAAGTGCGACTTAAGAGCGATTGTGTTTTATAATTAGTGTGTTTGAGTTGTTATTAGTGTTGTTTAATAAAAGTGTAACTTTTGGTAATTTTTATCGGCAGTTTTTATTGTCACGAACCCGAAGCTCGTAACAATTGGTGTCAGAAGTGGGATTAAAATCATGCCGATTTTACCCAAAGACGACACGGAGGGTATCCGTACCCGGAGTCAACGCCAACAGGAGACGGACCAGAGACGTTTTGGTGGAGCTATGCCGCAGAGGTCGGAGGGCCAGCTACCAACCACGGAGGCCGACCCTTCCGCAGCAGCCCCAGCATCAGCAGCACCAGACTTTGCTGCCCTGATGATGATGCTGCAGGAGCAGTCCCGCCGACAGGAGGAACAGGCTCGTCGGTTGGAAGAACAGCTCCAGCGGGATAAGGAGGAACAGGCTCGCCGACAGGAGGAACAGGCTCGCTGACAGGAGGAACAGGCTCACCGGCAGGAGGAACAGGCCCGTTGGTTGGAAGAACAGCTGCTGCGTGACAGAGAGGAACAGGCCCGCCGACAGGAGGAACAGGCGCGTCGACAGGAGGAACAGGCTCGTCAGTTGGAAGAACAGCTCCAACATGATAAGGAGGAGCAAGCGCGCCGCCAGGAGGAGCAAGCGCGCCGCCAGGAAGAGCAGATGCTCCTTATTAAGGACCTTCACGCTACTTTTGGGAAAGACATGAAGGAGGTGAAGGATAAGGTTGCTCAATATGACAACCGCCTGTCGGAAGCTGAAATCCGGATCGACCAAGTGAATAATCGGGTTGACAACGTGGTGGCTGACGTAAAAAAAACCGTGATGGCGTAAAGAAAACGCTGGATTACCTTAAGCTTGGGGATGGAATCGCAGCTCCCGTAGCTACAACACCTTCGCTACGTGGATTCAAAGTGCCACCGTTCGACGGAACTTCGTCCTGGTCGGCCTACAAAATCCAGTTTGAGGCTGTCATGAAGGCGAACGGTTGGAATAAAAGTCAGGCCATGACTGCCCTCACCCTAGGCCTGCGTGACCAGGCCTTAACTGTTCTGGAAGCTCTCGGTAAGGAAGTGACTTACGAGCAGCTCCTTGAGGCATTGGAGGCTCGGTATGGCGACGCTCACCTGGAACACGTGTTTCGTGCGCAGCTCAAGGATCGCGTGCAACGCAGTAATGAAAACCTGCAGCAGTGGGCCCTTGAAGTGGAGAAGCTGGTGCGTAAAGCTTACCAGTCCGTACCTGCGCTCATTGATGGGAACCTGGTGCAGGCATTCATCGACGGCATCCGTGACCTTGAAGTTAGAGCTGCTGTGAGGCTCGGGCACCACGGGACGCTTAAAGACGCCTTGGCCCATGCACTGGAGGTGGAAGCTGTGCGGCAGGATCATCGTTCCCATCGCGTCAGGGAGGTTGCAGCGGCTACAGTTCGCGACCGCAATAAAGGATACAGCCCTAGGTGCTACGGCTGTGGGGAAAGGGGCCACCTTCGATCCAGTTGCCCCAAGCGAACTGCAGAAAGTGAAGACGGCCGATCTCCAGAGGGCAGTGCAGCTAACAGCACCGCCCAGCACCAGCAGCAGGGAAACGAGTAATAGCCAGGACTGCGGGGCGGGTGCTGGCTGATGTTCAAAGAGCCCCAAGGGTTTCGATCACACAAACCCAAGACGGGAACAGCCTAATCATCAAGGGCGAGGTCAACGGAACGCCGTGTAAGCTGACCATAGACACTGGAGCCTCTCGAACGGTTGTCAGTTCCCAACTCATAAGACGGTCCCTTGGGGACTCCGCATACAACCGGGAACACATTAATTTGGTAACAGCCACCGGTCAGCGCATACCCGTCCATGGAGAGAAGAAGATGGGGTTGAAGCTAGGCAACAGAATCTACCTGCATAATGTCATCGTGGCTGATATAATGGACGATTGCATCCTGGGCCTTGACTTTATGAGGAAGAATTGTTGCGAAATTGACGTCAAGCAAGGTGTTTTGAAATGTGGACAAGAGGAACTTTTCGTGGAAGGAGCGTTACCAGGGAACGTGTACAGCCTTAAGAAGATTGTTCTTCCGCCGAGATCGGAAACGTTTGTGCCGGTTAGCCTTCCTCGGAATCCTGGGCAAATTCATCGTTGTGTACTCGTGGAAAGGGTAGACAATGACCTTCCATGGAAAGTGGCACGAACTTTGGTCAGAACCACCGACATCTCAGGGGTACGTATGCTAAACCTTTGTGATCAGGAACAGGTTATAGAAAAAGGCACACTAGTTGGTACTTGCGAGGAAGTGGATTGGTTGCGTCGATGCCAATATCTATCGACTGGGACCCTCAGCAAGGATGCACAAACGAGAGTGACCACACTTTTAGAAGACTGCCGCAGCGCTCTGTCCCAAAATGAAATGGTCAAGGCGAAGAAAATGTTACTTAAGTATGCCGATGTTTTCTCGTCAAACGATGCTGACATCGGGAGGACTGGCTTAGTTCAACACAAAATAAACACAGGAGAAGAATTGCCTATCCGTCAGCGGCCAAGGAGATTGCCGGTAGCACGCGAAAAGGAAGTGGAAACCATGATTGAGGGAATGGTGAAGGATGGTGTTATTGAACCTTCATCTAGTCCATGGTGTTCACCTGTAGTGCTGGTAAGAAAGAAGGACGGCAGCATGAGGTTTTGTGTTGACTATCGTCGTCTAAACGACGTCACGAAGAAGGACAGCTATCCTTTGCCAAGAATTGATGACACGCTGGACATGCTTACTGGAGTAAAGTGGTTTAGCACGCTGGACCTGAAAAGTGGCTACTGGCAAGTTGAAATTGATCCTAAGGACAAGGAGAAAACTGCATTCTCGACAGGAAAGGGTCTGTGGCAATTTAAAGTTATGCCGTTTGGATTATGCAATGCTCCGGCAACGTTTGAGAGGTTGATGGAACTTGTACTAACCGGGCTTATTGGCGATGCTTGCCTGGTCTACTTGGATGACATCATCATCGTAGGCCGTACGTTTGAAGAACATCTTCAAAACCTGGAACGCGTGCTCATGAAGATCCAGAGTGCCAACCTCAAGTTAAGTCCGAAGAAGTGTTCACTATTCAAACGACAAGTTAGCTTTTTGGGATATGTAGTGTCTGAAGAAGGTATCCGTACGGATCCAGAGAAAATCGCCGCTGTCAAGGATTGGCCAATTCCAAAAGACAAGACGCAGGTCAGGGCATTTCTGGGTTTGTGCTCCTATTATCGGCGATTCGTCAAGAACTTTGCAGATATAGCCAAACCCCTGCATAGGTTAACCGAGGAGAAGCGACATTTCTGCTGGGATGGAAGTTGTGACATCGCATTCCAGGAGCTAAAGGACCGTCTGTGCAAAACACCTATTTTGGGGTACCCTGATGCGGGCAAGGAATTTATAGTTGATACAGACGCAAGTGACATAGGACTTGGCGGTGTGTTGTCCCAGCGGAATGGCGATCATGAATTTGTGATAGCGTACTTCAGCAAGTCATTGTCGAAACCTGAAAGGAACTATTGTGTTACGAGACGGGAACTGCTTGCTGTGGTAAAGTCATTGCAACACTTTAGCAAATATCTTCTGGGGCGGAAATTCCACATACGAACTGACCATGCTGCACTGAAATGGCTATTGCAGTTCAAAAATCCAGAAGGTCAAGTTGCGAGATGGATTGAACTATTGCAGGAATACGACTTCGTGGTCGAACATCGCAGCGGAAAATCTCATGGCAACGCAGATGCATTGTCAAGAAGACCTTGTCCTGAAGACTGCAAGCATTGTACTAGGCAAGAAAGTAAAGAAGTCGTACCTGTGAGGATGCTCAAGACAGACCTCAGCAACGAGTGGAAGGAAAGCCTACAACGTGCACAGCAGGAAGATTCGGACATCAAGCCGATTCTCGAGTGGATGAAGGCCAGAGCTCCTAAGCCCAGGTGGAGCGACGTCTCAGCAATGAGTTCGATCACAAAAAGCTATTGGGCCCAATGGGATAGCTTGGTGATTCAGGATGGAGTCCTGTGCCGTAAATGGGAAAATGCTCGGGGAGACAGCTGTCATTTGCAAATGGTTGTCCCTAAAGCTCAAGTACCGGATGTTCTACAGCTGTACCATAATGGTTGTTCAGGAGGTCATCTGGGAGTAAAACGGACTCTCCTGAAGATACGAGAACGGTTTTACTGGGTCCACTGTCGGGACGATGTCGAGGACTGGTGTCGCAAATGTACAAGTTGTGCAGCTGTAAAGGGACCTCAGACTCGTAGTAGAGGTGCATTAAAATTGTACAATGTTGGCGCACCATGGGAGAGGATAGCCCTTGACGTTGCGGGGCCGTTTCCGGAAAGTGAAAGTGGTAACAAGTATTTCATGGTTGTGATGGATTACTTCACTAAGTGGCCGGAAGTATTCGCCATTCCAAATCAAGAAGCTTCGACAGTTGCAGATAAATTAGTTTATGAAGTCTTCTGTCGGTTTGGAGTACCTTTAGAGATTCACAGTGATCAAGGAAGGAATTTTGAGTCCCAAATATTCCAGGAAACTTGTCGAGTTATGGGTACTCATAAAACAAGAACAACTTCTTACCACCCACAATCGGATGGAATGGTGGAACGATTTAATCAGACACTGGAACGGTACCTAGCAAAAGTTGTGGAAAATCGGCAACGAGATTGGGACAAGCAATACAACCGTTTTTGTTGTCATATCGAAGCGCTGTTCACGAAAGTACATCGGTGACACCAGCTTTCGCAAACTTCGGAAGAGAATTACGGCTGCCTGCAGACCTGATCACCGGAATACCACCTGATACCCCACGCAGTATAACCGATTATGCGAATAACTTGCGGAACAAAATGAATGACATTTCTGAGCACGTCAGACAATCGGGCCAGCAAATGTCTGAAAAGATGAAAACCCGTTATGACCGCAAAATGAACAGTAAAGGGTTCGACGAAGGTTCACTAGTGTGGTTGCACAATCCAGTCCGCAGCAAGGGGAAATCTCCTAAGCTTCAAGCGAAATGGGATGGACCGTACCGGATTGTGACAAAGATCAATGACGTAACCTACCGGATACAGAAAGGTGCAAGAGGTACTCCTAAGATCGTTCATGTGGATCGATTGGCGCGTTATTATAGAGCTGATAATGCTCGGGACGAGCATGTCTTAGGAGGGGGCAGTGTTGCGCGCCACAATTAATGCCTGATACATGGTGACATTAGTTACCACTAGCGCCATCTAGTTTCGAGTAGCTGAACTAATAGTCACTTGTGCCATCTATTGTCGAGTAGAGATGTCGGTGCTGGAACTTACTAGAACTGTCGACATCTGGTCAGTCGGGGCCGGTATGTACTCGAACATTCTAGATGTTTCTACAATAGAAGGTTCTGGAATTATCTGCGGCACTATATAAGGCCGGGACTAGCCGTGACTAATCAGACTTGGTTCTGCGATAGAAGCGAATACATCGAAAGCGATCTTCAAGTGCGACTTAAGAGCGATTGTGTTTTATAATTAGTGTGTTTGAGTTGTTATTAGTGTTGTTTAATAAAAGTGTAACTTTTGGTAATTTTTATCGGCAGTTTTTATTGTCACGAACCCGAAGCTCGTAACAATATTCTCATATTCATTTTTTATACAATAAATATTCACTGACTAATTAAGTTTCGTTGTGTTTTGTCTTAATTAACTTCGTCAAATAAAAAAAACGTAACCAAGGCTGGTCCTATTGTTGCTGGCGGGTTGTTCGAAAGAGGTACCGTGGCCCCTGGCACAGGCAACTGAAGGAACACGGGTGGGTTTTAACCAGTAAAAGTCTGACACGCCCTTCCGCTCAGCCCAGAGCGGGTAAGTAGCGGGTAAGCCTAGTCCTATTTTTGGAATAAACTAATGCCTTGTCCCTACGCCGCGATACGAGCTATCCAAGAGAATAACGTCACTATAGCATATAGCAATTTACCTCCGCATAAACATAAGTGACAGCAGCGTTCAATCAAGAAAGCCGTCAGTCCAGACGTAAGTTCAACAAAAGAAAAAAGCTAAGAGCTCAACTATAGGTGGATTACTCGTAATTTATCTTCCGCAGAAGTCTACAACAGAATAACTTCTAATAAAGAAAAACCAGGGGTTTCTAGGTAATTGAACTTTGTAGACTCCGACTTAGTCGATCCTAATCCAAGATGGCGATTCTGCCAGCTACAAGATCAACTATAGGTAGTCATTCGGCAACCGTAAATGCAAATCATCGAATTGTAAATCCAAGGTTGGCAGCGACCTCAGTAGTAAGTAATGTACGTGATACTAACCCACAATGGCGATATTACCCTAGATTGAATGGTTTACGGCAGTAGCTCTAATACTTTGGGGCTTGCTGATCTAATCTAGACGTAGAAACAAGAGCGTATTGTCTTTCTATGCAGGTTTTTTGTTAGAGGTGATTTCTTAATCAATGACATTATTGGACTAGATACTCAGGTTCAAAATGAAGAGCCGCAAGAAAAGAGTTATTAGCTAAACAGTGGGAACAAAACCACAAGAGAGTTATTTTCAGAGCACTTGAACTTATAAATACCAACGCATAAACAATTCCGGTAACGCAGGTGTCCTGGATAACAGATGGGTATAACAATTTACGGGAAGTTCAACAATTGAACGCAGTTGTAATGCCTGCAGCGAGCGCAGTAGATCATACAGCATAACACTTATTGTTGGGAACAGAGTGTCTATTGCTGCGCAAAATGCTGGTCTTAATAGAAAGATTGGCAAAGGCTAACAATAGACTGTCTTGTATGAAAAGCGACGAAGATATTATAGTAGAGGAGTGTGTATATTAAGGAGGAAGTCGAGAACCGGAAAACGGAAAGCCACCACGACGGGAAAGTGAATACTTATAGAAACTGTCCTAGAATAGAAGAAAATAAAATAAATATTATCTTTATAATATCACATGTCACATAGAGTCTATTGTTAAACAATAATACGGATTTGCGTAAGTTCAAGTTCACTGTGTTAAATTATCATATTTTAATTATAAATACTCGTACATTCGTTATAGTACGTAATGGCAATACAATATTCTTTCAATGGCTTTGATAACAAAGCGAGTAGTCTTGTTACTTTCGAATTCGATTTTTTATTATCTTAAAACGTAAAGTTATGATGATGTAAATGACAACATGATTTGTACATTTTACTTAGTTCTTTACTTTTTGCATATGTCTTTTTTTTTTCTTTATTATTTTCAAAATTACGTTGCGTAGTGAGCCGCAGCATTTTATGTTAGGACTTGATCTACATACGCTTCAATCACATAACATTCTCGCACGCCAATTCAAAAACAGTCCGTTGTAGTTACCGCCATTTGTCTAGGCGTTTCATTCTTTAAAACGCAGGACTAATACAGCAACAAGTGTGATCGATACGATGTCGTCAACCTTCCGTGAAGCAGACAGGGCATGTTTACCTTCAGGGCGTTCGCCTTTAAAGTGTGTGATGAAAAATGGAGCCCGAAGGCCCGAAGTGTATTAAAAGTTTCAAAGGCGGCTCTGTTCCGCGTTTCGGGAGTATTTCTACCGAATTTCATTTTTCTAGGGTTTGATTTAGATGCTTGCACGGAAAAGGTCTGGTTGTTTATTTTCTGTTGGACAAATGGAATGCTAAATTGACCTTTCATATTTTAGGAAAGATATTTGTTTGTTTGGAACTGTCCAATGTAGTTTTTGTGAAACATGAAGAGACATCAAAGGTCTTGTGAGTTCGGAATGAAATATTTTGTTCCATCTCGTGTGGGATCAACTTTTTTCCAGCTCTCATTGATATTACAGAATGCAAACGAACTGAAATAAATAAAAATAACAAACAAACAATGGAATTAGGTAGGTACCGTTAAGCTGCTCCTAAAAGCTGGCACGTTGCCAGCGAATTATCTGCGCCCATCAGCTAAAGGTCATCCCAAATGTTTCAGGTCAGTGACGGGCAAAAGGCTTATCTACACTGACGCCGACGATCATTCAGTTAGTGAGACTAACTGGGTGGGTATACATATGTAATATACTAACGAGGTATCATGGGTTAACTTTGTTTAAAAACAGGATTATTCCCAATTTGGAACTGTCCTGTGGAATTTGTAAAAGGTGACTTAACTTGTCGAGCCGAATGAAGCAGGCAGTCGCAAAATTAAATGAAAAATGAGGGTAAATTCTTTTGCCAGGTTTGATGGCTGTGCCAGTAATGGATAACGATAGTTCATTAAAGGAATTAAGAGGTCTGTGATCAGTAATGACTAATGAACATTGATGAGTTGATAACGTGTTTTGCTCTTGTTTTGACCACCGTAGACTGGTAAATATTATATTACGACGATGGAAAAGTCTACTAGTATTAAACAACACTTATGATCTCGTATATAGATAGATTATGTACACCATAAAAATTACAGATATAAATGTAGAAATTTTACACAATGGGCGGTCTTGTCGCTAAAAGCGATCTCTTATAGGAAACCACAACAACAACTCGATACACAACACAATGTACAACTAGATGGACCAAAAAAGCTACCACTAAGCACTATGTTCGAATATTGTACATTCGTTTTTGCAAATGCAACATTTTTGTCGGACCTTGGCTTTTAAGTCTAGATTCATTGTTAACTATTCACGTTGTTAATTTCAATTGGTATGTGACTAAAATAAATAAGTACTGTAAAGGTTGTCCGCTAAACTCAAGTTATGTAGTGCAGGCTGGCAATAATTTAGCGCGGGTTCCATTCGAACAGTCAAGCAAGTTTAGAACGAGGTGTCAAATATTTTATTAGGTTTTTTTGCTTAGGAAAAAATAGTGTTAGGTTAGTCGGCAATATGTAAAGACGTTCAGTCAAAAAAACGTGAAGAAATCACAGTAGTAAGCTTCACAGTACTCAGCACAGATACCTACTGTTATAGAAGATTTCAAAATATATAATAGTCCTAAACTCTTCAATTTTTTTTTTAAGTTAAACTTCTTAGGCGGCGATTCGATTGAACGAGAAATGAGTTTTCAAGGACACGTCACGTTTAGGCACATTTCGTTACATGAGAGAGGATACCTCTCTCTGTGTTTCTCAGAATAAATCTCTCTTATTCCTTTTTTTTGTTCGATGATCCTTTCTGCACCTTCCATACAGCTTTTCTTCATTTCGTTTGTAAGGAGAACGCACCTACCTACCTTTCACATCAATTATTATTTTCTATCACTGTATTTGACCTAAAAACGCAAAATATAGCTTTCATAAACTAGTTCAGCGAAAGCTGGGCTTGGCCGATGAAATGGAAACATACAACATGCTATCAGCGAAATAACTGCATCAAGAAACAGTAAATCGACTGTTATGTTTTCCGTGCACGATAACCGCACTTATAAATTACAGCCATAAGAATGAAAATTGCATGATAATAGGTGGAATATAATAACATTAGCTATCTAGCATAATTAGGGGCGCTGTGGAGCGTGTTATCTTAAAAACCATAACGAGGTGTATTTAGCAGGGAAACCTATCCTTTAGAAAGGTGCTCGTGGATGTGGGTGGACTCTTTACCTTGATCATGAGTACATAGCATTTTTCACTTGAGTAGATAATAAAGACACGTGCCGAGCTTAGGAAAAAAAAAGGTTAAAGGCTTAGGTTTAAAGCTTAAGTAAAATCCAACCTTTGTTCAAAGGCATACTATTCCATCAACGACTACTTACACGTTATGAATAGTTGGTCGACCTAATTAACTCAAGACAATGTTCATGTTCTTTCTCCAGAATTAGCTTAGTGACAGGTTATTGTTAGTAGTATTGACTTATTTATTTATTTTACTTCGATGGTCCTAGTTTATCATTTGTGACTTCAAGTGACAGCTATGTGAACAGAACCCAGCAATACATAAATATGTAAGCCGTCACGCCCTTTATGCCTGGAGGCTTTTATTTAGGTAGTAAGTTTTTATTTACATTTTAATTTTAAGCTTTAAGCTTTATATTTTAGCTTGAGTACGTATAGTTTTTATTATATTTGTTGGTATATTGGCATAGCTAGCTGACATATGGCAAATAATTTAATTTTATGTTCTGTGCCTTGTAACGTTAATTACTTAACACCTAGTAATGTATACAATCAAGTATCAAGTATTTTTCTAACTGACACTCCCCAGTAGCATAGACAGCTGTGCTGCTGGGGAGTTTGTTGCGCCACTTCTTCTTCCCAGCGATAGCACTAGGAAGTGGTGCAGGAGGGGCGTTTTTGGGGGACTGTCTTTGGTAATTTTGACGTTCGAAAAGTGCTGATTCTCAGCCTAATTTGAATAAATTACTTTTGATTTTGATTGTTCGATTCTGAAAACGTGGAGTTAACTTAAAGGCAGGTATTAAAAATGGTTTATACTACTAAAGCTGAACAGAGCTGAATAAGTGTGGTTAGTCCCTAATGATTAAAAAGAGTGGATCTGACGATTTGATTTTGCGTGAAGGTGACGCATCATCTCAGCCGAAAGACGTCCAGTGCTGGACATAGGCCTCTCCCAAGCACCTCCACTTCTACCGGTTCTGTACTTCCCACATCCAGCTGATTCCTGCGGCCTTCACAAGGTCACCGGTCCAATTTGTGGGAGGCCTTCCATCGCTACGTCTTCCGGTACGCGGTTGCCACTCCAGAACCTTTCGGCCCCATCGGCCATCTATTGTAAATAACAAGGTCTGGAATATTGTTGTGCAAACACAGAAGAATAAAACCAAAAAGTTACAAGTTAAAAGTCGAAGCATTGCCACTGCTGGGAAAGTGGGGAAATATCATCCGAAGTCTGCACAACTTCTGAACGAACAAGAACGAACGAGGACTGAACGAGATAGGTTATTTCACAATCATCATAATCTAATATAGTTAAATTGTATAGTTCGCCTTAAAAGAAGGAAGTATACATACATACGCGATACGTGTATCAATTGAATCTTCAAATAAACTCAACGAGAAGTCATAGTGACGTAATATTACGTATGCCAGCTTGGTGCGAAAAATTGCACCTCGTAATTATATTAGTACACATTGCTATTGGAACGTATAAAATTTTAACATGGTAGTTTTTTTTAAATCAAAAACATATTCGCAGTGATTTTATATTTAAAACTAGCTTCCGCCTGCGACTTCGTCCGCGTGAAATTGCTTGTTCCCCCGACCGCGCTATCAGTCTGTTTTCACTTAGCGTTCTTTCTGTTTTTTTTCTTTTTGCTCGGCTTCTTAGGGCCATAGCGTGATGTTAAATTGCCTATAGCCTTCCTCAAGAATTTGGCTCTCAAAATGAAAAAAAAAAAAATCAAATCCGACCGGTAGTTCCAGAGATTAGCGCGTTCAAACAAAAAACCAACAAACTCTTCAGGTATTACTACTTATTATATGTAGATAGATTATAGATAAACGGAGTTTTTCATATCGCGAATGATAATTATTATGATTTGAAGCTGCCAATCCAAAAATAAATGTTTGATAAAGCTTGCATAAAGAAATCTGATCCTAATTAGCAGGATATTGGATATTGTCAGGAAAACAATCGCTGAAGAACTTTGTCTCTCCTTCCCCTTTTTAATCCATCCATCGCTCTTAGCGATAAGCATTGTGTCAGCCTTTGTAAAATTTCTATATTTATGTCTGTAATTTATATGACGTACCTTCATAATAAAGAGTATTCTATTCAATTCTAGAACTTTGTATAAAATTGTAGGCAATAAAGCGTCTCTTCTAACTTCCTTCGAATCCCACTAAATACAAGACAGAAAAATACATACAGAGCGTTTATAAGTAGCATATTTTACGTAGGCTACTGATAAGGCTAGTTCACAACTTGCAACCCTGTTAAGTTTCAATGTATTTGTGTTTTGCTACACTTATATTCGCTAAATCGATACTCGAAGTTACTCTTGCTTCGATTTAACGTTAACCTATAACCTTAGACTTCAGTTACAAAAAACCAAATGTATTGGCCTACTTTGAAAACCTTAAATAGACTTCGTACCCAAGTAGGCCGCAGCAAGGACAACAAGTGGGGGTTCATGGAAGGCTCAGAGCTCCGGCGTGTATGCGATGTCTCTCCACAGACAATGGCTCACCTCCCATCTTGCACCGCATGCCCTGTCACCTGTAGTGCGATTCTGTAACCATCTCACCGTGAAAACTTAGGTGAAGTGAGCGTGGAGTGAGCTGTCATTCCAACTAATGCTAGGGATTGACACTATTGACAGCTCACTCTAAGCTCACTTCACCTCACTCTTCACGGTGAGATTTTTACAGATTCGATCGGCTGTACACGTGAGGACCTAATGGCTACGTCAGCAAATGCTATCCGCGTTGCTGAATTTTGGGCCAAACAAATATTATATTTTTGCTATCGACAGCTAAGAAGAAGAACTAATTGCATTTTACATGAGGCGCTACTCCCAAGTACAACCGTGCAAGCTCTTGGAGTCTTGGCAGTTACATGAATACACTTCATATTTCATGCAGAGAGCTACACTCCGCTGTCTTGAAAAGTATTCGAGAAAATCGGAAAATAAACGTCTCAACTCTCAAATTAGCTTGACATTTATTCACATTAGGGGTCTTGGCGCGTAAAATAGTAAATGTGGTCACTAAAGAGTATGGTAGTTTGCACGAGAGTTCTTAATTTCAATTTTTTTTCCTGTCTGTCTGTCTGTTACCTAAGAGGTTGATAGGACATGGAAGTTTGTGTGGATGTTGGTCATTTTGCCGATGGGATTGTATCTCATCGGGCGTACGGCTTGTTTATTGATAACATTAAAGTGCATGCCTACTGCGAGGTCCTTTATGGTGTTTTTCCGGATCTCACCACAAAGCATTTAGGTATTTTAAAAAGACTGATAGGATTTAAAAAAATTAAACAGCTAAAAGTGAAAATGATACTTATAAAACAACAAGTACTAACTAACTATGCCGCAATATCAATATTTAATACGTAAAATCGATTGAGTAAACCGCAAAGGGTGGAAAATGCTTTGACAAGTGGCTAACGCAGCGCAGTTTAATCGTTGACACAGTTATACCAACTGTTATTGACCATTCACAAAAAAACAACATTCAAAGTCAAAACTAGAAGGTTTGACTGAAACTAATGGGTAACCCTCGATCTCTTTGTTGTGTGAAAATCAATAGCTAGATAGATAAATCATTTATTTAATGCATATTCAGCCTATAAGGTTCTCACTGCTAGGACTCAGGCCTCCTCTATTTGAGAAAGAATGGGCTGTAATCTACCACGCGGGCCCAGTGTGGGTTGGTAGATGTCACACGTCTGCGATTTTTTTATTGTAGGACATGCCGGTTTCCTCACAATATTTTCTTTCACCGTTTTGATGAAATTATTTGCACAAAGTAACCACCTGCCTGGGTTCGTACCCACGACCTACAACTTGTAAGTTAGGGCCGTTACCTCGCCACAACTGTTCTCCAAATTTATTAATGCACGCAAAAGAAATAGCACAACACACAGAAGAAGGTATATACGCTGAACGAATTATATTCCCATTGAGTACCCATCACACAAAAGGGGAATTTCGGATCTCGGTGAAACTGGGCAGGTCCCAGGCGAACCAAAGCAGTTCTTCTAACAATCTCGCAGGGTACGGAAGCACGAGCTTTGATCTCTTGAATAGTAGAGTGGAAATTGGGTACCCTGCAGAAATCTAGGAATTTAGTTGCAGTACTGAAGTCTATCGATGTTTGGAAGAGCGGAGCGCAAAATTGGGCACTCGATTCTTGTAGATCATGTTCACAGTTTCACACTGTATATATATTATGTAGATATAGGTACGGGTCGTATATACACAGTCTGGCCATAAATACTGTTACAATTAAAAATAAGAAAGATATTACATTTGAATTTGGAATCTGTCATTTTTATACGATTGTTCATTGAGTTTTCTAATTTTGGCGCCAATACATTGTAAAAGAGAACAGAATCGCTGTGATTGCATTCCACAAAGTTGGTATGGAGCAAATGCAATTTTTAAAACTCTCCATACGCTTTGTATTAGTCAAATGTTTGTGTACCGGGCTATTAATAGGTACAATGAGACCTCCTCTGTTTGTGACAGAAAAAGATCTGGCCGTCCACGTAGTGTTCGTACGAAAAAGGTGGTCAAAGCAGTAAGGGAAAGAATTCGAAGAAATCCTGTCCGAAAGCAAAAGATTTTATCTCTGGAGATGAAGATAGCACCCAGAACCATGTCGCGTATTTTAAAAGATGACTTAGGACTTGCAGCCTATAAGAGACGCACTGGTCGTTTTTTAACTGATAATTTAAAAAAGAATAAGGTGGTAAAATCGAAACAACTACTGAAGCGGTACGCAAAGGGAGGTCACAGAAAAGATTTGTTTACGGATGAGAAAATCCTTACAATTGAGCAACATTTTAACAAACAAAATGACCGTATTTATGCTCAAAGCTCCAAGGAAGCTTCCCAATTAGTCGACAGAGTGCAACGTGGGCATTATCCGACTTCAGTGATGGTTTGGTGGGGTGTTAGCTATGAAGGAGTGACTGAGCCATATTTTTGTGAAAAAGGTATCAAAACATCGGCACAAGTGTATCAAGATACCATTCTTGAGAAGGTAGCTAAGCCCCTTAACAACACCATGTTCAATAACCAAGTATGGTCCTTCCAACAAGACTCGGCGCCGGGTCATAAAGCTCAGTCCACGCAATCTTGGTTGGAAGTGAACGTTTCGGACTTCATCAGAGCTGAAGACTGGCCGTCGTCTAGTCCCGATCTTAATCCGCTGGATTATGATTTATGGTCAGTTTTAGAGTACGGCTTGCTTTAAACGCCATGATAATTTGGAGTCCCTAAATCAATCCATACGATTGGCAGTGAAGAATTTTCTCATGGAAAGAGTGCGTGCTTCTATTGATAACTGGCCTCAACGTTTAAAGGACTGTATTGCAGCCAATGGAGACCACTTCGAATAAACTTTTTATATTTTAAATTGTTTTATATTTATGTATTAAACTAACACACTGTAAAAGTTGTATTTGCAATAATTTTTTTTTTTATTTTCTTCGTGACAATATTTATGGCAAAACTAGGTATAACGTTTACGCGGCTGACCATTGGTGCGTTTGCGGTGAACGCGGGCTTACTAAAATAAAATGAACAAATATTCCAAATCCTATTTTTTTTTGTACTCTAACAAATATCAACTTTATGTTAGTGTCAATAAGTGTGATAGATGGCACCTGCTTGATTTTGTGCACCATAATACACATCGAGCAAAAGGAATATCGTTACTTCAAATACAACATAACTACATTTGGTGTGAATACTATCCCAGAAACTCGTCAAGCTGATAACTCAGATAAGAATACAAGAATGTCACTCAAATGGCGCCTCTTGCTACTTGGCAGCAGTTGCTAATGAGCCTTAAAGCCGCCTACAGCAGTTAAATGGGCCATCAAAGATTAAAAAGCCTTAGATAAGGAATAATGGGGAGCCATCGCAGCTGGGTGCATTAAAATAGCCTCCACGAGAGGCTATATTTTAAATGTACTGTCCAGAAATGAGACAACTCACGCGATTTCTAATATTTGGGTGTAACTTTATCAACAATCGACACACGAGGACTGCGGTCCTTCCCCGCATCATCCCGGGGAAGATGCGGGGAAGTGCTACGCAGTCACGTGAGGGGAAGATTTCCGCTCGCGAAACTGCGTAGCGCTGGGATAACTACGGCGTAGCAATGACGTCATGACGTAGCACGCAGCACTAACGTGGTGACGTAGCAGGTGACGTCATGATGTAGAACGTAGCACTAACGTGATGACGTAGCAGGTGACGTCATAGCGTAGCACCACATAAGGCTCTACCTGTATCTCCTGAATATATCTTACAGTACGTCTGTTGTAACCGTGGTTAGTGAGCCCCGCTTCTAAAACTTCCTTTAAACAAAATTCGTGCCGATATTAGAGAAGATTAAAGTTGTGTCTATGAGCACAGTTACGGGGGAAGCCCCAGAGTAGCCCGCAAAATTAAAATTTTCGTACGTTTTTTCAATTTGCAGGTCAGTGTCAGGTTGCAGTATGTTGAACAAAATATGATTCACGACTGTATGAAGTATGTATTTACAGAATTATAATAATTAAAATCATCAATACAACCTTCTAAATTTACAGAACCCTATCGAATGACTCACTATTTACACCCTGGATGTTTCAGGAATGTAGAAAAAATAGAAAAAGACTAAATGGACGGATATGTCGCATTGTTTCTGCTGATCGATGGCTACACGGACAGGCCATTAGCCACTCTCATGTCTATACTAGTAGAACTAGTTATCCATAAACACCCACGCGTGGTGCATTTCAGGAATCGGACGGGTTTCAGTTGAAAAAAAAACATGTGGTTTCAATAGAACATCAAACTTTCCATTTAATGCAAGTATTCAGCAAGTATTTACTTTATCCCTGTCATTTGTTATGTAAGAAGGTGATGTAGAGATAATAGCATATTTGGTGCATAAATGCAACGTTTGTAAATTATTTAAGAAGTAGATGGCAGAAATACGAAACAAACATTGATTTAGAAAAAGAATCAGGGCCATCCCAAAGCGTGTTGCGATGATATCGTCAGTCGCGGGAAACGCCTGGAGGACGGTTGCACGGACCCGGGAAGTATAGCAGAATAAAGGGAAGCCAATACCCAGTTGTAGGTGATTCCGGGCCGAAATTTAATCATGATTAAGTCATTAGATCCTCACAGCAACATGTCATTAAAAATAATTAATAAAAATAATGATTTAAAAGCAAATACAAGAACGGCATGCGTGACATAAGTAAGATGGCTGAAATGCTCTTGGCAATCAAAATTCGTCTCATAATTCATTTTAATTGAATTTTGTTACCGTTCTACACGTCACTGGAGTTATTGTAACATTACGAGTATGGTAGTATTAGGCACTCGCGAGCATAAGCATAAATATACACAATATTGTATGCTGCCAAAGTGTTGCCCTGTCACTTGTGTACTTGATGATCTTGTGACTGCGTCAGTCAGCGGAGTTCGCGTTTTCTGCCAAAGGTGTTTGAACATTTTGCCATCGATTCGCTAAGAAGAAGAGATGTCAGATATTTTCGATAACAGCGAAGTGTCACATTCTTCTGAATTTAACGTAGTATGCAGATATTTATGACGCAAGACTAGTCCGTGAGTATAGCATTAACACATTTAGAAGCCGATGCAACATGTTATATTTCGGCGTCGCTTATCTCGCCAGATAGTTTTGGCGAATCTTCGATGTCACATGTTTGTGCTGCCTTCCAATAATAATCACATATTCCAAAAATCCTACTAATATTGTAAACGTGAAAGTTTATATGGATGGATGGATGCTTGTTACTCTTTCACGCAAAAACTACTGAACGGGCCAGGCCGAGTCGTCCATAGGTAGTAATATATTTATGCTCGTGACTGTACATAATTATTAAACATATTGACCGCGACTGTATAAATTGGAATACTTCTGTTCCTAATAAAAACATTCTGATAAAACAATTGCACAACTTAGGGCTGATTTTTCCACTGTCAGATAATTTTATCCGAGGAATAATTTTGATTTTTTGACAGTTCTTCCATATAAAATCTGTCAGACGTCAATTTTATTACACGAATAAAAATTATCTGTCTATTTTAAAATCAGACCTAAGTAGTTACTTACGTAGTTTTAAATAACAACGCGGTAGGAAGTAAATGCGTCCATTTATGCGCGCTTTGAAACTAATCACATTCATTTGTTTCTTTACTTGGTTTTTAATTGAGATCTTCAGGGTGGCAGGGACATCGACGCGCAAACTGTAACCATGAATCCAGCACATGACTTTAGACCAAATACTTAGCGTCGAAATTTTTCGTCGGTTTTCAAAAAAAAATCTTCTGTTTCATAGAAAAGTGCAATACCTACGCGGTCAAAATGTATGGAACAGCATTTTTTTTTTTAATAACCGACGACAAGTTAGCTCTTTGCTGCGCACTCAGTACAATAATGCGTTCAGAATGTTGTTGGGTCTGCCGTGGCGGTGCAGCGCGTCTGGGATGTTTGCTGAAGCACGCACTGATGGTTTCCAGGCCATCTTGCGCAAAAAAGCAGCTTCCCTGCTGGCCCGTCTACGGGGTAGCAACAACAGCATTCAGAACGCAATAGCAGTACGTTTTGACTGTCCCTTTCAGAATCAGTGGGTCATGTCGTGTGTAGGTGTGGCGTAGTCATGGTAAATTATAAAAGTTTATGTCATGTGTACTAGGTTAAGTTTTCTATGGGTTTATGCCACCCGAAATAAAGTTATTATTATTATTACAAAATTGCATAAAATATGAGCTACAGAGTGAGTAAATGTATAACCCAATGTTATATGTGAATTATGATATGGTTAGAAAGGGGGTGACTACCGAGATGACGACTAATAGAGAAGAATGGAATAAAAAGACACATTGCGCCGACCACGAATTAATTGGGATAAGGGCCGGAGAACGATGGTGAACAAAGCCATTATATGATCCAAAAGTCTCCAACATATTTCGGTCACACCATATATAACAAAATAAAACTCTGAATCCTCTCGGAAATTGAATAAACAACTGTCAGAACTCAACTTTGTCACACAACTGTCCAATTTATGACAAAAGTTGAAATTAACAATGTTTATGCCGATACCAAGGTAATCAAAGCCTTTTGAACACCGACGCAATGTAGGCAGGTTTATTTAGGTTTGTTTAATCAAGTTTTCGAGCGTATTTAAATAATTTTCGGCTTCCATTCTCTAATACTGTAATGAAAAGGCGAAAACAATATTTACTAACTTAAATCAAAGTCATTTGTTCAAACTATGCTGAGAATCAGCAGTTTTTTAATGTAAAAATTACATAAGACAGTCCCCCCAAAACGCCTTTCACCATTTCCTAGTGCTAGAAGTGGCGCAACAAACTCCCCAGCAGCACAGCTGGCTGTTCAGTTAGAAAAACTTGATTCTATATTTTAAATATTCATTCATCATCATCATCTATGGTTTTCCCAAATATTTTCGGGGTCAGCTTCCAGTCTAACTACCGCTAGCTGAATACCGGTATTTTAAATATTCATTAAATGTACATACATTGTTGTATTGGGACCAAACTCGATGTAGCAGCTACAGAGGTACCTAACACAGCAACTAGCAAAAGTAAAGCACCATATACCCAGGTAGCACTTACCAGGTAGGTTTCAATGTTGTGCAAAATAATTAAATTCACATGAAAACGGAATCAAATATTACAGCAACTCAACGTAAATTTTAGGATAAAACTGCCTAATTACGCATGACGCATGGACGCATGTACGCATGTAATTTTTTTCAATAAATTAATAGAAATAATTCTCTAAAAGATACTGAGAAATAAAGCTATCTCTTGTAACCTTGAAAATATTGCAATACCTATACAACTTCCGATTGATGGACAAAGACCTTTAAGTTATCAGTCGAATGATAAGCCTTGCACATCACTAATGAATGTCACATGTGCGTATGCAATTGTAAACAAAGTTGTTGTTTTCATAATTAACATGCCCATTGAATAATTACAACCAAGATTCACACGGGGTACTTTTATGAGCTGCTAAAAGATGGGCCATCTAGTGTTTTAAATTTGCAGTACCTACCGATTACTTTGACTTTGAAAGGTAGAATGACATTCATTTTTTGACAGGAAGCTAATTTTATGTTTGACAATTGCAAAATGGGACGCTATACGCTCGACCAAAATTGGGAAATATTAAAAACTTACTTCCAAGTCCCAGTCTTTAATGCAAACTTTACCGAAAAATCGTGTTGTCAGATGAAGCTCATTTTCATCTAGGTGGCTATGTCAATAAGCAAAATTGCAGCATATGGGGTTCAGAGAACCTAATCGTGACTATTGAGAAGCCAATGCATTCGTGTCACTGTTTGGTGTGGATTTTGGTCTGGCGGCATCTTTGGGCCATTTTTCTTCGAAAATGAGCAAGGAATCGCCGTTACCGTCAACGGTGAGCGTTACCGTGCCATGCTCAACGATTTTTTGTTTCCAAAAAGTGAAGAGAACGACATGGACGAGATTTGGGTTCAACGAGACGGGGCCACATGTAACACAGCCAACGTAACCATCGATCTTTTGCGCACTGTTTTTGAAAATCGAATAACCAGCCGAAATGCTGATGTCAATTGGCCGCCTCGGAGCTGTGATTTGAGCCCTTTGGATTATTTTCTATGGGAAACCATTAAGGATAAATGTTATGCAAACCATCCAGAGACAATTGAAGCTTTGAAACATGAAAACGAAGTTGCCACTGAAGAGATTAAAGCCGAAACAATCGAAAATGTACTGAAAAATTGGTTTGATCGGATGAGGTACTGCCGAGCCAGTCGTGGCAGTCATATGAATGATATTGAGTTCCATTCTTAAACGACAAAGTTCAACCTTTCCAATAAAACCAGAAATCTGAAAAAATAATCAGTACTTTTTTTATCCACCCGATAAAAAACATGCATGGCAATATCTGAGGGCAGTGGTGGCTCAGTGATAACGGCCTCGGTTCTAAGAGTTGAAGGTCGTGGGTCGTAGGCAGGCGCTTTACTTTGTGTAAATAATTGCATCACCCCTGCTCTCTATAGGTACGGTGAAGGAAAATATCGTAAGGAAACCATGGCTTAGAACCAAAAATTCGAAGACATGTGACATCTATCAACCCGCACTGGGCCTTCGTGGTAGATTACAGCCCACTTCCTCTCGAAGAGAGGAGGCCTGTGTCCCAGGAGTGGGAACATAATAGGCTGATTTGGATGACAGTACCTAATTAATTTCGTCACAAACTTTTGCTTTATAAGTTCTACTTAGTGGAATGATCACCTTCTATCTATTATAGAATGTACGTACTTATCTAATACCGGACGCGAAATATTTTTGTTATCACCCCTATTGTCGTGCAGGTCAAAGGCCTGTCTTCCTTTGTTCCCGAATGTTTTGTGAATGAATTTGAATTTTATGTGGAATTTGTCCACATTATTTTTTTAAACCGGATTTTAAGTCAAAAAACGTATGTTCATAAAAAAATAATTCTTAGTTAAACGTTCACGCAAAGTATTCGTAGAGAAAGCAAAGTGTAACACATAGGGAAATAAAATAGTTATGTAGGTACCTACATACTTTCACACTTCAACTGTGGAGCTAACATTTTTTCTTCGAGTATTTGTTAGAAGCAAATATAAAAAACCGGCAAAGTGCGAGTCGGACTCGCACATAAAGGGTTCCACATGGCAAAAACGCCGAAAAAAATACACGTTTCTTTGTAAGACCCCTTTATTTTTTAGCTTTATTTTATTTTTTGTTGTTATAGCGGCAATAGAAATATACACTATGTGAAAATTTTAAGTGTCTACCTATTACGGTTCATGAGATACAGCCCGCTGACAGACAGACGGACGGATGAATTGACGGACAGCGGAGCCTTAGCAATAGGGCACCCATTTGGTACAGAACTCTAAAATACTATTATTTACGAATGAAACAATCGCTACACAATTTCGGTGGAAGAAATCATTAGATGCAATGAATGAATTCTCTAACTGCTCTAAAGACTTAGGACAACATTTTATACTCCAAGTATGGAGAACTATGATTCTCCATTAGAAACAAAACTCATTAACATGGCAAAAGGTACATTAATCAAGATAATTATCTCATAACTTTAACTACAGGGTCAACAGTTTGTATTTAGTAAACCTTTCTACTTTTAATGCCATTTAGATTTTAAGGAGATAAAATTAGTAAAATACCACAAATTATATTATTACCAGCAATACGAGTATTAGGTAAGTTTTTGTCATTGACGAAAGTCATTTTAAATATAACTTAATTTTTACGCCAAATTAAACAATCATTGAAGATAGATAGAAATAACGAATTTGACCTTTCTGTACCTATCCATAATAGGTAGGTATCGTAATAATCAAAATATCTACAACAAAATGTGTGAACCTGCACCCCTACCAACACCTCTTATAGCAGTTTTATTTTAACCTTATTTATTTGTGGGAAATGGATGACTCAATAAGTCACGAATAACTCTTATTTCACCCCCACACTGAAATAATAGAATTATTTAATAGGTTGCCTACTGACTTAAGATCGTTGATTTACAAAGGTACTCGTTTCAAAGCTAGACTTAAAGCATTCCTGTTGAATAAATGTTTATATTCTATATCTGAATTGGTGACAAATGATGGTAAATAGTTTTTATATTTAGTAATTTACCTTCTTCTGCCATTTACTTATGACATTAAATATATTCAACACATTAAGTATTAGATTATTATTATCTCCTTTATTTGAATGTAAACATATAAATTATATTTTTAAATATTAGAATATAAAAGTATAAAAACATTTAAAAATATAAAAAATAGTAGCCCACCGGTATCGGGAACAGGGTCCAAGCTACCGGTATTATTATTATTGTTTTTTTTTTGTGCTTTTTTTAGAATAAATGTATAATCATTTGACATAATAATATTTACAATCATTTATATAATAACTATTTGCAATTAATTGACACAATATTTATCATTTTTTTAATATTTATTATTTTAGTGAAAACTGTTTGAAGGTCATAATTTATTATTTTTAGCTGTAATAAACTAATTAATGTACTACTTATTTCAAACACAATGCGAATTGTTACATGAATAATTAAATATAAATAAATAAATAAAATACTGCTATAATGGGAGGTGGGTTGTGGAGGTCTGAGGGGCAATTCTCGTAATTTTAAGACCGTTCACAGTCTGATCTCAGTCTCAATCTGTCAAAAAATACTTCTAATTTATGGAAATAAGAAGTATTAAACTTGTCAAAATGTAGGGACATTTTGACAAGTTTTTGACATTTTTTGGTCGCTGAGATGAGCCTGCGACTAGATTTTGAACGTTTTAAATTACGAGAATTGGCCTTCAAATAGGCAGTGGCTCCATGTAAAATACTGGTATTCAGTTGCATCCGGTTAGACTGGAAGCCGACCCCAACATAATTGGGAAAAAGCTCGACAGATGATGATAAGGGGAGGTGGTAGGTTTCCTGAACATGGTGAATGCCATCATCATCTTCCTGCCGTTGTCCCATACTCAATACTCAATACTCAATACTTTATTGCATTCCATAATGTATACAAGGCTGGTAGGTAAATTATAGAGAAACAATTATGGACCCTGTCGGGCACAGCAAGCCATGGGGCATGTTACTTGTGGTCGGCGCGACATGTCTTCATCTTCCATACTCCTCTGTCAACCGTCACGCTATCACTCCCTTCAGATTTTCTTTCATATCATTCCTCTCAAAATCTTATCCAACTGTTCTTTGGCCTTCCTGTCTCTTAATCATCATCTGCCTCGCCTTTTCCCAACTATGTTGGGGTCGGCTTTCAGTCTATGCAGCTGAATACCAGTATTTTACATGGAGCGACTGCCTTTCTGACCTCCACAACCCAATTACTGGTAATACGATACCCCTTGGTAAGACTGGTCAAACTTTCGGGCTTCTGACTACCCGTAACGACTGTCAAAGATCCACGAATGACAGCCGGGACCAACCGCTTAACGTGCTTTCCGAGGTACGGGGGGTTATGTAAAGATGGTCACCCATCCAGACCAACCGCGGTAAGCGTAGCTTAACCTGATCGATCGACCTACACGGCTGTTATTATTTAGCCACGGGCCCCATCTCCATTCATCAATATTTAAATGCATGTTAAATGCCATTTTACGTTATTTATTTAGGTAGGTAAACCTTTGACTAATAGCCTTTAGAACGGGTTATTAATCATGATTAAAGTATTAAATTTTATAAAGATGAGTGTTATGTTAAGCCATTGGTAGACAAAATATATGGTTGAGTATAAATACATAATCAGCCTATAATGTTCCCACTGCTGGGACACAGGCCTCCTCTCTGTGAGAGGGAGTGGGCCTTAACCCACCACGCGGGCCCAGTGCGGGTTGGTAGATGTCACATGTCTTTGAATTTTTTGTTTCTAGGTCATGCCGGTTTCCTCACGATGTTTTCCTTCACCGTTTAGAGAGCAGTAGTGATGAAATAATTTACACAAAGTAAAGCGCCTGTCTGGGTTCGAACCTACGACCTACAACTCGCAAGTCGCGGCTGTTATCACTGGGCCACCACTGCTCTTAAATATCCTGTCTTTTAGCCCAACTTTCTACATGCAAACACTGTTTAGTCTGATTGGATTTGGATTACCAGATCGAGCTAAATGTTATTGGGTTTTTTTATATTATGGAATTTCTCAATAGTAGCCAGGGGACCTAAAAAGGCCACTTTAAGCAATACCTCTAAAGCTATTCATTTCCTGAATTCCCAGCAGATCATTAGCAAGTCCCCTAATTCTCGTAAAATTTCATCTCATACTTGGAGTAAAAATTGCCGCGTGAAAAAAATTAAAACCGTCTTGTCGATCAATTTTTCATTACAGATTTTATTAATCAAATTGGTCTTTTCATTTTTATTTCTACAGTTTAAATGTTATTTCATTTTGATATGAATTGCACACAGATCATATTATGAATTGTCAGTTTGTGACCATTTTACGATTTTTAATTTGATTCATATTGTTATCCTATTCTGATTCTGCCAAAGTGGCCTTTTTAGGCCCCTTGGAGTCTGGATTTTTGCTCTCCCGGTTGCTGGCTATAGGCTCGCCCGCTATTACAAACTGGCGAAATGTGGGTATAGATCATTTCAAATCGCGTCTGCCATACCCTTCGGGAAAAACAGGCGTGATGTTATGTTATTTCTAAAGTTACACACTTGACTAGAGCATACTAAACAATATCTAGCGCAGACGAAATAAAAACGCAGAGCCTTAGTTTCATGTTTGGACTACTTTTATGCAGTAAACAAAACAACTGATGATCACATCATGCCTAGAAACAATAGGATAGTGAAGCAATAACTACACATGTCTCAATATCAGACATTACTCCCGGATGTTCCTAGTACTTCCTACCCGGATTTCGGAAGCACGAACTCCCTTGATTTATATGAACTGACCACAAACGTCCGAAATTCGGATCTGTGGGTGCTCAGGTGCGGTATACTGAGCACATTCCGGATACATCGGACAATTGGACCAGCTACACTTTGTGGTGCCAATTAGGAAATCGAACGGTTTCGTAGCTTTTGCTGGGTCATTGAAAATCGGTTAAATTAATTAACTTGCCTGACGCAGAACCTGCAGAGTACAGTTAGGGAAACAGCCTTTTGAAAAAAAACTTTTTTTTTTTAAATCAAATTTCTGTGACAATATTTTGCTTGATTTAGATTCACAGCTACCAATTCTAGCTATCCAATTTATTGTTTACACCCATTTTTGTAATATAAAATCAATACTTACTTTTATTTAGTAAAACTCTGAACCACAACACTAAAATTCAAAACAAAACCACACGTCGCAATCAAACGAAACCAACTTTCAAATTACAGGCGAGAGAATCTAATAAATAATTTTACGCGGTTTATTTATGACAGAAAGCGCGGGAATGCGCGCGCAAGCGATGGCGGCAAAGGCGGGTATTCCTCACGCTCGCTCAGCCAAGACTAACGCATCGTCCATTCTGCCTCTCGCAGAGCTACAAATTGAAACTGATTGGAAAACTCGAGGGAAATGCCCGCCCGCCAACAACAATATTGAAAACTATTATATTTCTTATTACGCTTAAACTGATTTTGATTGAGTTGTTTGTTGTTGTTACTATTGTTTTCTTGTGCCATTATGTAAATAAGTCACGCAAAGTTTGCTGTACTTAAATACATTATTTTACTATTCGTACAGCAAATTTTGAAACGGAAACATTACGTTCGGGTACTTTCGGTGAACGTAGAAAAAAAGCTAGGTATACAGATTATAATAGGTATCTGAAAATTATGAAGGCGTTTGTCTATCAGTGAGAAAGATTTCACGAAACCCAAGGCAGCTATACATTCTGCCCATTTCCCTGAAGATTGTACAACGTGAATTTTCAATTTCCTACAATTTTTAACAGACGAAAAAAAACGGAGAAGTTTCTCAAGTCGACGCGTATAAGTATTTTTTTTTTATGTATGACCGCGCATAACTTTTTTCAGAGTAGTCCAATTTTGATATTTCTTTTTTTATTGGAAAGGGTATACCCCAAAGTTGGTCCCTCACAAAAATATTCCATCCCTAAGGGTGGGAAAATAGGGGTGATTTATTGTTCACTCACAGATTTGAACGCAGAGTTGTGTATTATTACTCTACTCAGTGCCACATATGCCTGCCCTTTGGCAAACAATTAGTAGATCATAGCCACAAAAAATTATAAAATAAAAACGTTTTAACAAAAAATTAAACCGCCGAAAAACCTGAAAAGCAAAAAATAATAAACCTTTTTTATTCAACCTTAATAACTAAGTTCTTGAATTAATGTAAGTATACCTAAATAATTTTGAGTCGGCGCCGTTTAAATTTAAGGCACCTACTAAGGTTGAATAAAAAGGTTTATTATTTTTTGCTTTTCAGTTTTTTCGGCGGTTTAATTTTTCTGTTAAAAAGTTTTTTACTCTTTGTTCTTTTCATAAACTGACGATGTTTGCAATACGGAATATTTTTATGCTCGTAAAGATTCCGCGATTATTTAATATGTCGTTAAATGGATGTGCGAACATTTTAGTACCTCATGTTATTTAATTCTTCAAACGTTTATGACAAAATAATTGATTGTACGTAGGTACCAACCTATATCTATACTAGTACCACCAAAGGGAAAAAAAGCTGAAAGTCTGTTTGTTTGAACCCGCTAATCTCTGGAAGTATCAGTCGGATTTGAAAAATTAATTTTGCATTTGATAGCTCAATTCTTGAGGAAGACTAACATCAACATCACGGTAGGACGGAGGTGCTGAGCAAAAAAGAAGACCGATCAGGAAAAAATATCGGATTGGGGGAAAAATAAATGAAAACGAAAACCAGCGCGGGGGCTCTGCCTTGTATAGGGTCTTAGCATTATGCTGAACGATGGCCGTTTTGCTTGGATGTGACGCATATTTACCCCCAACTTGTTATTTTTTATGCACCATGTTTGCCGCAAATAAATGTATTTTCTTTCTTTTAAATGTCACGCGGATGAAGTCGCGGGCAGAAGCTAGTTACTTGTAAGTTTACCTTTTCAGATACCGGTACTTACAAATAAATACCACAAAGTAAAAAAAAACTACTTTTTAACGCTTCCACCATTAGTCAGTAGTGTCTCTATAATTCAACCGGTATCTAAATCATAAAATGTTTAAGGTTTATACGTAGGTTTAGAGTTTATAAATAAAGTACCTTAATCTTTACAACATGATCTCGTCGATCCTTCCTAATAAATAGGTATTCAAAATTACCTACCTAAATAATTCAAAACCCTTGTTTCAAAATGAAAACAGACTCGTATAAAAGCACAATTGCACAAATTGAGCTAGCTTGTTTGGCTAAAGTTTTCGATGTTTATGTATTCTAGATGACTGCTCGATGGTCGTGCTTGCCAAATTGAGCAACAACTCGAGCAGAGGCAGTGAAGCAACGATGGAACACTTAGCGAAGAAAATTACTGATATTTTGTGTGAAAACTGGAAATATTATATTTAATAATGACAATTATATGGGAAATAGAGTGCCGAAGTAAATGATAAATAAGCGCAGTTGCATATAATGTATGTCTAATGAGTAGGTACGACTGATTACGTATGTACGATTGCATTTCGTTACGATTTCCATTTTATTTTGTTAACACATTCGTGTTGAACACTTTTGATCCCGGAAGCATTAATTTAATTCAATTTACGTCAAAGTTTTTTAATATATGTTCATTTTATTTGATGTTAGTGTATTATGAGTGAAGAATTTTCATACAATAAAATAAAAAGGTTTTTACATACAGGCATGCTTAAAATCTGGTATTGTAAATGGTATCTGTAACTTTAAACTTAAGCAAAAGAAATAACTAATAACTCTTGGACTAATTTATTGTTTGTTGATGTTGTTTTAAAAATACTGTTTTTTAATTTTTTTTTCTATTGTTTTTATAATATTAACGTAACTGTCACACATGAACAGTTCACCTCCTAGTGACTAAGGTTTTATTTATTAATGGTAATCTGTGAACAGCGCTGTGGGTTACATTATTACTGAAGTAACTTATGTTTTTCTGTTTACAATATTGCATAATGTAGCTGTTTGTTGTTCCTATTTAATAAAATAAAATAAAGAAAGAAAAGGTATTTGCTGGGACTCGCACAGGAATATCACAAACTAAACAACTATGTACAGCAGTTTTACAACTAAGCAGGTATCAAAATGTATTTTCCCCTATTACAAAGTCCCCTACTTGGAGTATTACATACATAAACTCACGGCTTTTTCACTTGGGTGTAGGGAGAAACTACAGACCCACCTGCTACGATCCTTACATACACCTTTCGTTTCGTTCAAACCAAGGCTGCCCAACCAATTTTGAAGGTAGTCTGCGGGCCATCTAGTAAATAATCTACAGTTATGGTATATACCTACTACCCCTTACCATAGGTTATACTAGGCTATACTATATGTACTCATAGTTTGAATAATCTAAAAAAATCTTTCCTTATAGGTACAAACGTTAGCACATCAAGCTACCCGAAGCTGTCAAATTTTTCCAATCAACCTTGAACCTAATGCTTTAGGGATAAAGTTGAAAATCTACTAAAGGAATTTGACAGATTGTAGTAGCTTGATTTGCTCGGCATCTGTACCTCTGAAATGGTTTTTATGCTAACAATTTATCAATATTTGGCAACAAATCAAAGGTCTATAATAAAATCATGTCTGATGTTAGATTGTTGGCTAATTGAGAATGGGTTCATAGAACTCAAAATATTTTTTACATCTGATTTGAAGTCCCGCAATCTGAAAATTTCAATTCCAGTCATTTTAAAAACGTTCACAGTACGATCTCAGTCTCAATCTGTCAAAAAACCTCTAGTTTCCCTAAATTTTTAACAAGTTTGTGACATTGATTATCGCTGAGATGAGATTGCGACTAGGTTTTGAGCGTTTTTAATTACGGGAATCGGTCTTCTGTTCTCAAAAGACTATCGCAAGCTAATAGCTTTGGCAGACCAATTCAAATGTGTGAGCAACCTTAGTTTAAACTACCAATAAATTAAAGAAAGAAAATGTATTTATTGTGACACGTACAGGAAGATCACAAACTAAACTAAACACAAAAAACAAAATGATATAAAATGAAAGTAAAAAAAAACAAAGTCCTGTACGAGGCCAAAAGTCTCTTGTCTCAGCATGATGCTGCGATATTAGGGTGAGCAGTGAACATTGGTCAGACGGTGACAGTCAACAGTCCAAAGTTCACAGACCCTATAACACCGTCCCTCCCCGCAGTTAAGACCACAGCAATAAGATTTAGTACGTCTACTGTCTACGGAGAGGCATAGGTATCTAGCTAGAGGCAGTTATTTCAAGAGTGCAACGTACCAAGGCAGGGTAATGTCCTTTTCCCACCTGACTGGAACCCAGACAGAGAGTGGACAGCGGGTTGAACGAAAGAAAGATAAACATTCTAATGACACGTTGACATTTGCATGACATTTCGGACTTTTAAGCGACGCATCGTCGTCGTCTACACAGCGAGTGTATTAGTGAGGGTGAGGACTGAGGACAAACAAGTCTTTCTTTTGTTTTAACCGCACTGTTCGTTTTTTTTTGCCTTTTAGCATTTTCTTTGGAACGACGTTCTTTAACGCGGCTTGCGCTGGGAACTAGTAAAAATCGACACATAACGAAAAAGCGTTATGTCCCCTCCAAGCGACTTTCTCTCTGTGTCTCTTTCTATTATTTATAAAGAGAGACCGTTTTCATGGTTTTCGAGGGTGCTAAAACCGATAGTGAAGTCAAAATGAAAATACAAGATGGCGGCTGCGAAAATTTTTCGTCATGGGTGCCGTTTTCATGGTTTTCGAGGGTGCTGAAGCCGATAGTGAGATCAAAATGAAAATCCAAGATGGCTCTGTATTAAAAACGCATGTTAAATTCACACTATCTCTCTCTCTTTTTAATAAGATAGATTATTTATTTATTTATTACTGTAATTGCCTGTGACATCACAGCGGGCCCTATCAGAATACCAGCGCTGCGACATTTATTTTTTAAATGTCGTAGCATCATGGTGAGATAGGAGCCTTTTGGCCTCGTACAGGACTTTCTGTTTCATTTTTCTTTTTGTTACTTTATTTTTTATATAATTTGGTTTTTTTAACTACTTTTTTTTATATAATTTGGGTTTTTTATTTTTATTTTTGTTTGTGTTTAGTTTAGTTTTATGATCTTCCTGTGCGAGTCGCAATAAATACTTTTTCTTTCTTTCTTTCTTTCTTTCTTTCTTTCTCTGTCTCTTTCTATCATATACGAGTGTGTGTGCGTGCGAGCATCGCGTAAGAAACTTGGTTCCTGACGGGAGTCCCCCGATCGCACACGTTTATAATTTTTAATGCAAAGTAACTAAGTATCGAAGGACAAAAAAAGATTCCTTTTTTGATTACTAGCTTTATTTAGTTTCACCTGTCCCGATGTTTGTCTGTAATCAAATTTTGATCCACTTCCCGGTTACCGATTGAGGTGAAATTTTGCATGCATGTGTAAATCGGACGACAATGCAAAATTATTATAACATGATCTGATGATGGAACCGGAAGGTGGCCATAGGAACTCGGTAGTTGAACGACACAACCCTATCGAGTTTGGGCTCGTATGATTCGTCTTGACGAGTACTTTAGTGCTAGATGGTAACCAGGGTCTGATGATGGAGCTGGAAGATGGCCATAGGAACTCAGTAATTAAACGACATAACCCCATCGAGTTTGGGCTCGTTTGATTCGTCTTGACGAGTACTTTAGTGCTATATGGTAAACAGGGTCTGATTATGGAGCTGGGAGGTGGCCATAGGAACTCAGTAATTAAGCGACACAACCGCGTCGAGTTTGATTAGTCTTGATGGATGGACGGTTTTTGATGGGTGGTGAGTGGTGGTGGTTTTGCTGGACGTGAATATGCGACCCCTTCTTTGGGAAAATAAGGTCGTTCGTTCATTAACGGAAAAACACTGCTACGCGCTAAGAACTGGGTTTACCCGTTATAGCAGAACTTTTTTAGTCATAATATTATTTTGCATAACACCGCATGGCATAAACTTTATTTCGCAGAAAATTGTTTGGCAAATACTCATTTATCATACATTCAACACCCATAATTTTGTAAGTCAGAATCATCTTTAGGCATAACTTTCATATCCATAATAATTAAAAAGTTGAACCATCATATCGCAGAAAGTTCATGGTCAGAATCGTCTTTTGGCGTACGTTTCATATCGATAATCTTTAAAAGGCAGAACTATCATATCTCAGAAAGTTTAAGAGTTAGAATCATCATTTGGCATACAATTTATGTCCTTATTAATTGAAAGACTCACCTATCACATTACAGAAAATTCATTCATTCATTCACCATGCAGCATGCATGCTTGCAACATTTTATTGACTTTTCACGACAATATTTTAATTTAAGGTTAAAAATGCTATTTTATAGAAATGGCAATATGCCTAATAAAATTATTCCAAACGAAATTCTGCTATCTTCATAGTATGCGAAATTAACGTTATGCTAAACGAAATTATGCGAAATTTTAACTTTGCCATAGGTACTCGTAATTATGCCAAATAAAATTCTGCTATCTTAAAAGTATGCCACTATAAATTCGAACATATAAACATCCAGTCAAACAATAATTATATTAAATAATGTTTATGCCTTAAAAATATTCGTTTAAAGATTATGCCAAATAAATTTCGGAGCATCAAGATTCTGCCAGATAGAGGGAACCCCTAAGAACTACGCCGTCGCATGAAAAATACTAAAAAGTTAAAAATAAAATTAAAAGAAAAAAAAAACTTTTTAAAAACAAGCTTTTATTACCTACTTGTTAATAAAAAAGAACTAAAAAGTTAAAAATTAACAAGCTTCTTTTTAAAAAGTTTTATTTTTCTTTTAATTTTTAAAAACATTATGTTAAGAAAGATACGTAATAAAAGTAAGTAATACGGGGAACTTTAGATTCGTGAAAAATGTAGTAGATAACAGCAAATGCATTTTCCGAATAGAAGATTCTCGAGAAATACTAGGTACATTACAGCTACCTAGATAATCTGCATTTTGTGCTCGATTCAGTTCGCCATATTCGAAATGCAAATGTCAGAGTTTACAGCTTGTATTATATTATATCGGAACTAACGTCACAGTGGAGCTCTCGGAATAAGATGGATATTATTTGTAACAACCTCACAAGTTCGATTGGCGGGCTTTAGAACTTGGGTACATACCTAAATAACTAATTCTCCATAGAAAATATTTTCAGATACCGAATCATTGCCTTAATTGACACAAATCAGTCGTGTTTTTGCCTACATTTGAATTAATTTGCACCCTAATTGCGTAACACACTATCAATCATAAACTGAATCATAGGATAAAGAGGATAGGATATAGGAAATGATGGATAGAATGTTGCTAATCCATTGCTTCATATGTTCGAAAAATGTGTCTGCTCAACAACGTAAATAACGCAATCATTGTTGTTGAACTGTCAAAATGAAAGCCATTGCTACTGATGGTGTGTTATGCAATTACCCCGCAGTTCGTTTTCAGCCGGATTTTAGTACTTAGGTACATATCTACCAACTAATTCTCCATTTAATATTTTTTCAGACTCATTGTCTTCATTGACGCAAATCAGTCGTATCTTTGCCTACATTTGAATGAATCTGTACACAGATTATGAAATGCACGTCACATAGATATTTCTGATATAATACACAATAACAGGATATCAGCTCTGCTCAACCTGGGGTTCACGGGTCGTCGCTGAAATTGGTAATTAACGTCATAATACTGGGTGGCTGCACTCTGCGTTATATAACTTTAAATGGGCTAGGAATACCTACATTACATATAGAGGTGTAGGAATATGGCTCGACGCTCGGGGTAATATAATAAAGTACCTAACTGTGTAGTAAATAAAGTGGTTTCTAACAGTTAGCGACGTGTTAATAAGTTTTGTCCACATTAGGGCACCAATGTATCGCTACAGGGCCCAGCAGCCCATAAATATGTATACTTATCAGTAATTGACTGGTGCAGACAACGAACGTTCTTCTTCTTACTAACGGGAATTATCCCTTTGGTAATGATCTATTCCATCCACAGAATACTTTCATTCCTGTCCATTTGAAAATCGGTAATAAAGAATCCTTTATGCTAAAGGTAAGTAATATATAAGTCAATGGCTAAAGGCGAATACCTATTTACAAGAAATAGTAGGTACCTATTTACAAGAAATAGTAGGTACCTATGCCCATTTTCACAAACACTAGGCGACACTTAAATTAATGTCTACATAAAAGCACGCTGCTAGATTTTCAACTTTGAGCACTAAGCCGAGTCATTTAAAGTCAAATCATTTGTTTCAAGAAAGCCTCTTTTGAACGTCTACATTTACAAGAAAATATAATTGATTCTATTCTAGGCACCCCTTCTAAAAGGTAGTTTCGTATGCAGAAGAATGGGCAAGAAGATCAATAGTGTTTTACAATATTTTTTTATGAATTATGACAAGTCAAATCGTCTTGACTTTGACTAATTGGTACTAGGTATCAAAGAGATTTAACATATTTGTAAATAATTTCATGTCTTTGTGATAGGATACAGTGTTCAAAATTAATCAACGTTGACAGATAAAATAATTGTGTTGATAAATTTAATGTGCTCACATATTTACGCATAATATGGCAACCATAGACGATTTTTCCTAACATTTTTACAAATAATAAATCAGTGTGCGAGTTAAGGTTCTCACATTTATTTAGCCATTCATTTAGATGACGCCTCGTGTTAGTGAAAAAGGGCAGTAATTTCTTATTATTAAAGTTCCAATTCCAACATAGCATCAAACTCAAAGTATTTATTTCAATTAAACCATTTACAGGAACTCTCAGGAAAGAGTCGGTCAGTTAGTCAGAAAGTTGAAGCTAGTTTCCCATTCCAAAACGTAGATCTCTATGGAGAAGAACAAGCAAGGAACTCCCTCGAACTATTAAGTGTCTACCAGTATTTAATTTGAATAGACTTGTTGCTAACATACTTTCTCCATAGAAACCAGACTAAGTATTCTACGTTGAATATGTGAAGTATAACAGCACAGATATAAAGTTTGCAGCTAAAACTGAGCAACTTGTTTGAATGGACAACTTTAGCTAGTAGTGTTGGCACAACCGCTCACACTACAAACTTTGACTTGGCTTAGTACTGTGTAGATGTGTGAGGAACTGAGGAAATATTACATAAGGTAATATTTTTGCCCCTTGTCAAAGCATTTTGCACCCTTTGCTCTTAATCAATTATAATAATATGTATTCAATACTATATAATAGTGTCAAGTAACACGATTGAAACGAGTGCTGCGATTTTAAATTCTATTTTGCGTAA
Organism: Apamea epomidion; assembly: GCA_947507525.1. NCBI lineage: Eukaryota > Metazoa > Arthropoda > Insecta > Lepidoptera > Noctuidae > Apamea > Apamea epomidion. The sequence goes on from OX382227.1 coordinate 20,522,036, forward strand.
AAGCCAAATAAGTCATAAAGTAAAATATACTGTGGTGTGCCTGTTAGAACTATCTGTGTGCCTGTGAAATCAGAACAAAAAAATAACAAGTGCTAATCAAGTTATTCACATAAACAAATCTAAAAATTTGAATAACGATCTATTTAGAAAAAACACAGTGTCGCGTAATTGGAAAGGATCGCGTTCTGTGCCGATCTGTGTCTCAGCGTGTCACCGCGACGGACGACTGCAGCAATAAGCTCCACCCACCTAACTCTGTGTCGCACAGTGAACGGCTGCTGGAAAGGATCGCGTTCTGTGTCGATCTGTGTCGATCCTTATCTACAATTGCAAAACAGTGAGTTGCGCCGTATTTTACGATGTCAAACAACTCGGACTTACGATCGTCTTCACTTGGAAATGATAATGTAACCATTAGAAAACAGCAAAACAATATAACCATCAGTACAGAAAATTCTTTTGCATCCCTATCAGTGGACGATGACAACGAATGTTCATCTATTACGTCTTACGACAATCATAACATAAGTTGCCCTCAGTTACAAGGAACTGAAAATGAGTCAATAACAGAATTAGAGACATTAGTCAACACCTTGCGAGAGAAATTAGCTTCTGCGGACTGCGAAATTGAAAACTTAATAACCGAGAATACTTCACTAAAAAATATTATAACTAACCATGAGAAGGTTATAAACAACCTGAAAAAAATATGTAATAGTACACCCGAAAGAGTTTTAAGCGTAACTAAAAGGAAAAGTATAAATAAAGGCAAACTAAATATTTCCCATGAAGAAGATCATTTGATTCAGAAAAGAAATAAACCCGAGAAGCAAAGCAAAAATACAACTCCCGAATCTGTAATAAAAACACAGAAGCTAAGCAGCAAACGAACCTCAACAGAAAAACAACGAACAAATACTTTATGCTCCACAAACATAACAACTCAAAGAACAGAACTAGAGGATAATTGTGTAAAGTCTTGCAGGAACAAGCTATGCATTGTTAGTGCTAATAAAACAAATGACATTCTATCAATCGCGGAACAGACATTCCAAACCTTACAGATCTGCCACTATTTGTCACCGAAATGTGCATTATTACAACTTATCAGCAATTTACATGAAAAAGTTGCAGATTACTCGTTTAGCGATTACTGTGTCATTTTAATTGGGGAAGATGATTTCCAAATAACCAAAAACTATGTAGAAATCGTAATAGAATTAAGGAAAACACTGGGAAAAATTAAAAACACAAATATTATTTTATGTTTACCTACATTTAAACTAAGCGATTATTCAATGATGTTCAACTGGCGTATCGAAACGTTTAACAACTTGCTTCGCTTAGATTTATTGACACATAATTATGTAACAGTACTAGACTCAAATTTAGACTTATCCTACGATTTTACTATGTTTTCAAAATATAATAGAAAATTAAATAACCGTGGCATGAGAAATATTTTTCAAAATTTACTGTTACTTTTAAATGATTACCAAATTTCACCATCGGAGCTGGAGCCCGATCTGGAAAATAATGTTCACTCGAAATCGGTTAAACATACCGAGTTTTTTCTTTGATCACATGTATGTTATGCATCAGAATATAGCCGGACTTATAAATAAATCCGACCTGTTAACCGTGCACATTCAGGAGCTGTTAAACAAACAAATAAATGTACATATTATATGCATAACCGAGCATTTTATAATGTCCGGGCAGGAACATCTTCTTCATATACCTAATTATAGACTCGCTGCATGCTACGCAAGAGACAACATAAAACGCGGTGGAGCCTGTATTTTAGTCAAAAAGGGTCATGAGTATAAAGAATTACCCGACATAATGAAATACTCGGTTTCAGGAATAATAGAATGTTGCGCAATTAAGATGAAACAGCATAATTTAATTATATTATGTATATATAGACCGCCTAAACTGTCCAACTTAAGTACATTTTATGAAAATTTAGATACTATTCTAAAAAAAATATGTACTAATTGTCACACTAAAATAATTTTATGTGGCGATCTTAATATAGATGTTTTAAAAAATAACAGAATTACCTTGGAACTGAAATGCTTTCTCCTGAGTTACAATCTTATTTTAGAAATTAATGAAGCAACACGTCCTGTTAGTAATACTTGCTTAGATAATTTTGCACATAATACCAAACAGAAATGTCATTCTCAAGTAATAGACTTCGGGCTATCTGACCACACAGCACAAGTAATTAAAATAAAAGTAAATAAATCATGCATAATTAAAACTTGGAGATCTAAGATTCGAGATACTTGTAAAGAAAATCTCAATAAATTTAATAGCTATCTACAAAATCTATCGTTCTGTGACGTATACGACACGGAGGATTCGAACAAAGCGTATGATAAATTTATTGAAATATTTAAGCTTCTGCATGACTTATGTTTTCCTTATAAGCTAGTGACAAAAAAATCAGAAAACCCGATTAAATGGCTATCGCGTGGCATAAGATTATGCAGTAAAAAACAGCGAAATTTACTTTGGAAACATAGACTAAGACCATCACGAGAAAATAAAATAGCCTTTGTTAATTACTCTAAGAGATTTAAAAAAATTATTAAACTAACTCAAAAATCCCAAAATAATTACTTAATCGAGAACTCAATGAATAAACCAAAAACCTCATGGCAAATAATAAATAATAACAAAATAAATAAAGAACCAATTTCACAGATAAGAAATAATAACCAAATAATTACGGACCCGAAAGAAATAGCAGAGTCATTCAATAATTTTTTCATTGACCAAATTACAAATATACCTAATAACTCCATGCTCGACGTTAAGAAAATAGACCATAACCCAAACTCAATATTTGTGCCACCAGTCGTACCTCAAGACGTGATAAGCATAATTAAATCTCTAAAAAATAAAAAGAGCTTCGGTTGTGATGGGGTTTCCACCCAAGTCATAAAATTTGTTGCTAATAGTATAGCTGGCCCTTTAACTCATATAATTAACGTTAGTATATCATCAGGAACATTTCCAGACAACTTAAAAACTATAATTGTAAAACCTATTCATAAAAAGAATAGTAAAGAGGATATGTCGAACTATAGGCCGATAGCTTTAATTTCAGTTTTTTCAAAAATAATAGAAAAAGTCATATATGAGGCAATATCATCTTTCTTAAATAAATTTAACATACTTTGCCATGAGCAATACGGATTCAGGAAAAATAGAAATATAAACATGGCAATTTTTGACTTGTTGAATGTTGTTATGTCAAATGTTGATAGTAAAACGCCTATATGTGCTGTTTATACAGATATGTCGAAAGCTTTTGATTTTGTCGACCATAACATAGTACTTCAAAAACTAAACGCTTATGGCATTCGAGGGAACATCCTAAACCTAATAAAAACATATTTATCCGGTCGCAAACAAATAACAGAAACATACAAAATATGTGTCAAGTCGAAATTAGAAAAAAGATACGTGTCTTCCAGTAGAGAAATTAAATTTGGTGTACCACAGGGAACCGTCCTTGGGCCTTTGTTATTTATAATTTACATTAACGATCTCCCACGCCAAATCCACCATCCCATGGTGCTTTTTGCTGACGACAGTACAGCACTCTTAAAATGTGACAATAATGGAAATTACGAAAACGATATAAACGACACCATTAAAGTTATAACAAATTGGCTGAATAGTAACAACTTACAAATTAACATACTTAAAACAAAAATAATGCATTTTTATCAAAGACTACGTATTAATGACTTGAACATCAACTATAATGGCCAAGATGTAGACAGAGTAGAGCTCACAAAATTTTTAGGAATTTTAATTGACAGTCAGCTGACATGGAAGCCACAGGCTGAAGCAATCTGCAAAAAACTCAGCGCATCTGCATATGCACTCTATAACCTTAGGAAAAAAGTTAATATCAAAACAGTATTACTAGCATATCATGGTCTTGTCGTTTCGATTTTAAGGTTTGGAATTATATTCTGGGGCTATTGTACCGAAAGGGAGAGTATTTTTAAAGCCCAAAAACGCTGTTTGCGAGCAATATTTGGTTTAAAAGTTACTGACAGCTGTGTTCCAATTTTTAAAAACTATAATTTATTGACTTTTCCTTGCCTTTACATTTTAGAAATTGCTCTTTTTGTTAAATGTAATAGAAACCTATTTTCATCTATATCGGAAAGCAGATACCGAGATGTAACTTTAAGATCTCAATACCGAAACTTGTTACGCTCTGGGAGATATAGAACTGCTTTATTGAGGAAAAGTGTTTTTGGTATGGCACCCACCATCTTTAACCACATTCCTGATTCTATAAAAGAGGAACCAGTAACAAGTTTCAAAAAGAAACTAACTGTACTTTTATTGAATAAGTGTTACTACTCCGTATCGGACTTTCTAGCTGATACTTTTTAGTTGTGTTTGTATGTGTAATGAACTAATGATGAACTGCATCAATGTTTGCATGCCAAAATGGTAGAATGTACAAGGATTCTTCAACATTTCTGTAACCACCTTATTGTAAATACCTACATTCCGAGCAAATAAATGAATATTATTATTATTATTATTATTATACGGTAGCGTACTGGCCCAGTGGTAACTGTCGCGACTTAAGGGAGGCGCTTTACCTTATGTAAAAAATGTGGAAAACATCGTGAGGAAACCGGCATGTCCTAGAACCAAAAATTTCGAAGACACGTGACATTTACCAACCCGCACTCCGGGGTTGGGCAGTGTTATTTGGTTGTTCCATCTAGAAATTGGCAGTAGCAGCCTATTTTGCATTACTTATTCCATTATTATCAAAAATGCCTTGTACGCCTTGTATGGGAACAAAAATACAGAGTTTGTTTTGTTTTGTTTTGATACCATACTGAGCAGAGTTAAAAACCTATAAATCAATACTTTTGTTGTTTTTTTTTAAGTATACAAGTTTAATAGTTTTCTGGTAGGTAAATAATTAGAATTTTTGGAAAAATTATGGAGAAAAGTAACTAGTAGTGTCAATGTAAATAAATCATCCAAATAAGTTTTGTTTTTTGTGGAAAATATATAATTAAATCTCAAAGAACTCCGATTTATAAGGTCATACAAGCATTTATGAAAGTTACTTCCTACTAATATTATAAACGCGAAAGTTTGTGAAGATGGATGGATGTTTGTTATTCTTTCACGCAAAAACTACTGAACGGATTTGGTTTAAATTTGGCACACAGATAGTTTATAACCAGGATTAACACATAGGATACATTTTATCCCGATATTCCCACGGGATCGAAGCGTGAGCGGGTAAAACCGCAGTGCGCTGCCAGTTTAGAATATAATGTGATGGGATGCTGAATGTCTTACCAGTATTCCATACTTAAGTAGTTATATTCAAGTTAGATTAGGTACTTATCTATATTGTGAGTAATATGTTGTTAATAAAACGTACTATACTTTCCCGCATCCCACATAATAAAATTAGCAATAAAAAAAAAACATAAAGAACTTACTAAAATGGAACATTGCTTCTCTGCCATTTCTGTTACTGTCTTAGTCTGAATCCCCTGCGAGTAATAAAAAAGTAAACATAAACAACAACAAAAAATGATGTCAGTGAAAAAATAAATAAAATAAAATAAAGACCCGCCCGTGTCCCATGTTTACGAGGATTCCTGAGTATTTATATTATAATTTAAATGTTTACTTACCTTACAGATTTTCTAGGACACTATTGCACTTGAAGTTCCTGCAAATAATTAAATTATCGTGAAAAACACCGAAAACACAACAAATCCACTGTGGACGACGTTTTTAAAGCGTTTTTTCTTACTTTGTCCGCCAACAACATTGCTAGTAGGTTACCGGAAAACTCGAATTATATATTGGCACATTTTTAACACATATTTCGAACTAAACACCATGTTTTGCATTTACACGAAATTCCCGCAGTTTTTACAGTCCAAAATTACGAACATGAATCAATCATAAAATGACGTTCCGTTTCCATTTTCTAACATTCTATTGATTTCATGAGAATGTAAAATACGGTTTCACTTGAAACGTATCGCGTTTGACAGCTACCTTTCGTTCGGAAATCAATTGATAGGTGCCTTTGTTTTTGTTGTGTGAACAGTGTGAATTTAGTTCGTTTCTATGCTTTTCGACCATTTTTAATTAAGGAGTAAACGCGAGTGTTTTCAACCTTTCTTTAAGTTTTGAAAGAGATAAGACTTGACTTACACCCCGAGTAGAATAAAAACCATACTAAAAAGCTAACTATCACATTGACTTTTGGCTTAACCCTTGTTTTATAGATAAATGCTGCCTTGCTAGTTGGGAAAGTTTTGATTTTGGTCGGAAAGTCAGTCTTTATTATTTTCCCCGACGCATCAGCGCGCACCGCATCCTTATTTTTATCAAAAGTGACAGTTTTTAAAATGAAAACGACTTTTTGCTCATTTCTGTTATTGATGCCATTCGATAGCGCGCACCTGCTATCGTTATTTGCCACCCCTATTTTTTATCAAAAGCGACTATGGAGTTTTGAAAATGAAAACGACTTTTGCTTATTTCACTGCTATTGGTGGCATTCGCTAGCGCTCACCTAATGACGTTAGTTGGCTACCTTTTTTTTTTGAACAGTTTTTATCAAAAGCGGCTATGGGGGTCGGGGGACAGCAGGGGTGCACCAACTGCACTATCTCCCCGTGGTAGTGTAGAATGCATGAGCATTTCTCCACGATAAAAAAAGGGGCCGCTATCTTGGATTTACATTTTGACCTCACTATCGGCTTTAGCACCCTCGAAAACCATGAAAATTATAGCTCTCTCTCTGACTCCATTATTTGTTCCTAGTAAAAAGTCGTATGGAGCTCATAAAGCTTTTTCGTTACGTGGCGATTTCTCACAGTTGACTCCTATCGACGATGACAATCGGGCTAAGAGAACCACCGATTGTGTGGAAAAGGTAGAGGGAGGCCTTTACCCTGCGGTGGGACAATACAGGCTAGTTCAGAGTGAGACTTCTTCCGCAAGCTCTGTTAAAGAACTTCCCTCCCAAACTACTTTTTGCTTATTTCGCTTTGTTTTCGATGCCATTCGATAGCGAGCGTTACCTATCTAAAGTGTTTCAGAACTTGCAATTTTCTGTTTAGTCTTCGTCTGTGTGTATACATGCGTCATGACGCCAGGTTGTTTCAGGATCTTACAATAGTAAAATAAAAACCAAAATTTTCGAAATATTTTATTTTCCACTTGTAAAAACTGTACAAGTCCTAACAAACTTATAAATTAACATTACATATGGACATTGCATGGCACTGACGATAAAGCCACAACTTTCAACATGTCGGATTGTACTCCTACACAATATCGCAACTTTTCAACACTTGCCTACAAAAAACTTCAGTCGTTCGATAAAATTGATATTAAAATCTGATAAGGTCAATAGGTCTTTCAAAAATTTGTATAAAAGTTGATTGTTCTAATGATTGATAAAAGGCGGAGCTACATTCTTTGAGCAGCTATAAAACGCTGGCAATATGTTAAAGTGGCCCGTCATTATTATAAACATAGTTAAATAAAACTAGTTTACGTATTTTTTTCATAATTCCACACGGAGGAGCACGACTTATCGAGTTCCTTTCTCACAAAAGTTAAAATGATAAAATATTTTAATCGTCAGTGTTGCCTAACTATTATTTATAATGTTGGCAACAGGAAACATTCTGGGAAGTTGATTTTCAAAATGGAACACAATTCAAACCGTCTTATTCTAAAAATATGGGATTAAAATGTAAAATATATAAATTATGTACACTTTCAAAGCACCTCATTTGACACTGGCGTTAATATCAATGTTTGTTCTGGGCACATAAAGTCTGATATAATTTCAATATTATGTTTTACCTGAAGATATTTGTAAATAATTCATAGCTTTACGACATAATTTTCGAGACATTAACTTGATTTATTTATCACGAATTTGAGTGTTTCTCATTAAATACGTGGCTGCGTTCAAATTCGTTTCTTATTTACAAGCATCTTCAGTTAAAAACCTTTACTTCTGATTTCAGATGTTATTCATAAGCACTATTTTATAGTTAGTATCTGATTCTAATACAGTTAAATTTAACAAAAAAAATATAAACCTACTTAAACAGAAAACCTGTTTATTCAAAAGCTACAATATTCGATTGATTTAGTCTCTAAGTTATATTAACAATATGATAATATGGGTTCAACAAAAAAACTAAAATCAATTTTATATACATTAAAACTTAACCCTTTATAATGATTATGTGTTAAGACCTCGCTTTGAAAATGCAATCAATAATTGAAATGAAATGCGTTGTCGGAAATGTAATAATATAAGAGATTGGAAGGCGAAGTGATGGTATAGAAGCAGCTTTCAATTGCTGCAAAGGCTTAATAGTATAATCTCATAATTGAATAGAAATCGTAAAACAGCTGTTTCGCTTTAGCTTATTTCGAGGAAGCGTTAATTTTTAAACACAATACAAAAATACATTGTTATATCAAAGTAAGAAGTGGACCAGAATAATAATAAGAAAAATTGATACATAATAAATAATACTGAATACATATTTTGATACCTTGAAATACTTACTTAAAGTATTCGAATTATTCGTCAATAATTTTCATTAATTTAATAAAATTTAAGGTCACTTTAAATGTAAAATATTTATTTGTTACACATGAGCAATTTCGATTTTAATTATTATACAATTTAATAATCGTTGAAGATTATTGTCATAAATATTGGAGGATAATCGAGTAGTAGGAAACACACTTGATTCTTATGCTGTGAATCACGATAATTACCGTATTTGCTTCACTCATCAGCATAAGCTTGTGACTCTTATAGCCTTCACAAAATTAAAAAGAATCACGCGCGCCATTTTAATGATATTGATTATCGCAATTATTTATAAGATAATATTATGAATTTGTCAAAGAAACCGACTCTTTACATTCTCAACAGTGTTTCCTACTACAAACATGTGACATGGAATAATCAATAAGTTAAATAATATTAACCCTACACCGAGCAGTGACTAAATGATGATACGAAGTTACTCATACACTGTATATACAAACGCTGTTAAACGGTTACGATTTATCATAATTCGTTGTAATACAACACAAAAAATAATAAATAATATATAATCTATTAACATTCAACAACTAGACTAAGTTATAAACATAGTTTTTTTTTTGAAAAATAATGATTATTAAATCAAAATTATACGGTAGAAGAAAGTTCGTAGTAAAAAACGGTTGTTACGGTACCTATGCTATCGAGTTAGGTCACGTCACTCTACGGCTATCGCGCGCGGCGTGTATCGTGTGCGCGCGGAGTGTGTGTGTGCACTTCATATTGGCCGCGTGAAGTTCGCGGGGAACATTCCCTTTTCATTGGTTGATTCTTTGATGCCCATCAGCCAGCCTTCCTCCTGTAATAAGAGATGGTTTTGTTTTAGATAAGGTCTTTTAGCTTAGTAATTTTATTTTGTTTAGTGGAGAAGCCGAAAATAAACATATTTAAATAAATAAAGACAAATAACATAAAAATATTGTGTTTTTTTTGTCGTCAGCTGCATACTATTCTATTGCGCCGATTGTACCTCAGATTGTCAGTTAGGAACAAAGTCAAAAGTGTCAAACAGCCCAAAGTTGTCGTGATTATAGGAACTCCTATAGGCTCTTATAATAACTAGTCTACAGGCTGCACTGTCCCACTGTTGGGCAAAGGCCTCTCTTCATTTTTGTTACTTCACTACACTTCCAGCCTTAGTAAGACTGGACTTAGAACTGACCCTAAGCCAAAATATCAAAAGCCGTTTAAGTACTCGAAATGGGCTAAGTGGGAATCATTTTTTAAACTTCAAATATAGGACAGCCGCCAAAACGCAGGCGTTTTGGCGGCTGTCCTATATTTGAAGTTCCTAAAACAGTAGGAAGTTGTGAAGGGCAGGCTCTTCACAACTTCCTACTGCTTAAGCTAGGGACATAAGGGACCAAATCATCCCTTCACGGTACAATTGGCCCCATATCGCTGTTTCAAAGTACCAATTCCCACAAAATGCCCGTCCTTCACCACTTCCTAGAATTTTAGTAGGGCACATAAGGGACCAAGTCGTCCCGTTAAGAGCCTCATGTTGTTATTTCAGCGTTCCAAGCTCGTTCTTAACTTTAAAAAGGTTCATCAAAGAGGTACTAACTACCTGTTCATCAGGATCGTCGTACTCCACGACGCGTATGATCTCGCCCACGTCGAAGCTCAGCTCGTCCGAGTCCTCGCGCGTGTAGCGGTAGGTCGCGCGCACGCGGTACAGCGTGCCGGGCGGCAGGCCCGCCAGCGTGGCCCCTGGGGAGCGTGGCGCGTGAGGGGCGGTGTACAGTGGGACGATATTTTTGGGTTAGTTTGAGGGGGTTACCGTAGGAAATAAAAAAGAGTATAAAAGTCGCTGTCATCATTATTCTCTTGCCTTTATCCCAATTTATTTGGGGTCGGCACAACATATCTTTTTATTCCATACTTCTCTATTAGTAGCCACCACGGATATCGAACGATATGCCTTAGGGGCATGCCACGTGCCGCCTCGATATTATAACATTGTTCTTATATTCGAACGGCGGCTGTACGCTTCATTCAGTCGCTTTGCAACTGCGTACATTGTACTATTGAAGCGTAAAAAACTAAAATGCCGAGTTGTGCAGTAATTATATGTAAAAATAGGTGAAATACCATCAACCTGAAGACAAATGGCGTGTCCTACTACCGGTAAGTAAACAATTAAGTCACTGTTTTATGTTTTAAATCAATTTTTAAATGTTTTACTAATTTACGTCCGGAGCGACACGAACTAGCCTGAATCTTCCCGAACGCAACGAGCCTATTGGATTTAGAGAGGTGCAATGGATTGCGTGAGGCTGATTTTATCGGTATGCGTAATATTGCAGTTGAATATTTTTTTACAGAACCCAATGGATATTCTCGTATTACATGTATAGTAAAAGAGTTAAATTACTTATTAATTTAATGTTGTTTGAACCAAATTAAGACATTGTTATTTCAATACAGTTACTCGTGAAGTGTAAAAACTTAAATTAATATTATACCTAAAGATTTTGACAAATGAACAGTTTTTCATTTATAGTACAATATGATAAGTAATATGATAAATACATATTATATTTCATCCAATTATTTATTTTTGGTCAAAAAATTACAATACTTAATTAGTGTTCGATATGCAAAAACATTCAATTATATATTTTTTTTTAAACTGCAGTTTTTACCTACATACAGACTGTCTCAAGATCATCTGGGGTTAATGTTTGGGCAAGTTAGAGCACACGGTGGTTGTAACACTAATCCTACAGCTCGCCAATTCATGGCAATTTATAAAAAAAACTGATTATTAAGTCTGAGCTACGTGATTTCGATAGCGGAAACTGCAAATCATTAGAAAATATTTCAATTTTGTGTTGCCAGTCTGCAATTGAAAAGATTAATATTACTTCTGCACAAAAAGGCTTTGGGATGATTCATCGGACGATTTAGAAGATATAATTATATGAGCAAGCTTTGTTCGATGAAGAATTTGTAGAGATTTCACAAAATATCACAGATATAAGTATGCCAGTTATTGTATATTTGGCGATATTTGTGTATACTTATGTTGCTAGCAGCCCAGGCTGCTAGCAACAGAAGTAACTCGCTATCATCGATTTATTATTCTAAAAGAGAGAGGTAGGCTTGTATTGCCCTCCGAGGATGTAATAGACATTTGTAGAAAAATGGAAGGGGTAATAAAAAAAACTGTACTAAGAGATGATAAATTACAAGTGTCTTCAAAATTTACTAAGTCATTACTGATACCAAAAGCTCTTAACCACTTCATCGGGTCAAATGTATTAAAATCCATTGGTTTTTATCAATTCGACCAGGAGCCGTTAAATAATCATATCATTCAGTTGATAAAATGTGTCACGTAGAAATACATTGACATAAGACTTCACTTTTTGGCAAACAATGTGACACAAGCTTGACAAGTGCTATCCAAATATTTACATTTTACTGGACAATAAATAATTTTAATTTGATTTGATTTTTATTTTGTATTTCCTTATTTTCTTTATTTCATTATTTACATATAAATTATATTTTTAAATATTAGGATATAAAAAATAGTAGCCCACCGGTATCGGGAATTCCAAGCTACCGGCGCGGCGGTCAGGGCTCCAGAGAGAGGAACCTCCTAACAATGCGGGCCGTGTCGAGAAGTACCGCTTTCTTAATCAAGCCCTTGATTTGATCCTTATTTTTATCATTACAGTGCCTACTGCTAGGACTCAAGTCTACTCTCTATTATACGCGCTCCACACTCAATTAAACTGAATTAAACCAAACCTGAATGTAGGTAGGCATTTTTGATTAAAATATTTTTTTTTAAGATTAAGTAATATATTAGATAAATATACAGCATGACATTTAACAGAGAGCGTTCCCTTTAACGGTAATACAATATTGAAAAATATTCCCATTTTATTATTGTAAAAATAAACTATATTTTCGGTTAGGTACTTACATAAAAAAAAATATTTAAAGAAAATTAAACAAAGTTATTATAATACAAGAATTTGCTAAAATTAAATATCGATAAAAAATATCGACCATCGCTTTCGACTCCCTAATTGCATGCGTGTGCATTGAATGTTCGCAAATAGCAAATGTTTACAAGTAAATGCCCAATGAAATGAATAAATGAAAATGCCCCGCCCATTCTATGTATGTGTGCTATTAGAAATTGATTTAGTGTGGCTGCTTTCTTCTTAGTGTGCGTGTTAAAATTTTGAGTGTGTGTCGTAAGTACACTATTTGTTAATGTTGTAATTATTTGGGTGGGAAATAAGCGGCATCACTAGGACTCCTTACTATTCCGCAATGAAGGCATATCTCCGGATATCTATGGTAGCCACGTATGTATGACAGTAGTACGACATGCCTCGAACGGGAGCGACTACCGAGATCATAGATAAATTAAAATTCTTTAGTCTTCCCCTACTCTTATTGTCATCCATATTCATGCTCAAAACTTACAAAATGTATACTTATTGGTATAAAAATTGTTGTATGGTTCTCAGTCAAACGACTCGAAGCTTGATATAATGTCATAGGAAATGTCATAGATTTTAGGGTCAAGTACACAATTACAACTCAATTTTATGTCACCGTTTCCTCTCATGCTGTCTCCGTCTCATTATTTTAGCGACAAAAAGACTTTGAAACGCATCAAAGTCAAGTGTCGTTTAAGAATTTGGAACTGAAAGACTTTTCCGTCTTAATACAAAACAAGATTTATCTTCAGATGGTCCAAGCACAAACCATCTATCCGTTGGAATAAGGTTTGAAATACAAAAACAGGCTGAATGGTAGTACTGCAATAAGACGGTTGATGTTAAGTCGGATAATAAGTCAATAGAGTACAACCTACAGCTGCTAGAAGAAAGTTGTGAGTAAGAAAGTTCTTGTTTCCCACGGTAAACATAACTAATACATACATAATATTGATAATACCAAAAGCAGTATTAATGGTTAACAAATACACGCGTAAAACAACTAAAAAGCGAAATCATTTGCACACAAAATTAAAAGTAAAAGCCATACGTATTACATAAATATTTACATACGTTTATCAGCCGGTAAACCTATAGATATAGTGAATATAAATACAATAGAATATAGCATTATGATTATACATACCAAATATAATACAACATAATCGTTTACCAATGAAATCGCCGATACATAAATTGTATCAAAATTAGCCAAGATTTAATTTAAAAAAAAAAACGGCTCCGACCTGGCAGTTGGGTAAAAAACAATTTATTCATCGACTTAATACATATTTTTATAATAAATAATTACCAGTTGTTATTTTATAACTTACGATATAAGCGTTGAGTTGTTAGGTCCCCCACCGATGAGCGTTCTAAACTAAGATTAAAGAAGACCTATTCACACAGTCGTTTAAAGCACTTTATACATGACTCTCTTATTTATAAAGTTGATTTTTAAACGAGAAAACCAAATAAAACCAATTAACATGCGAAAGTAACACAAAAAAACGTATCTACGTTGTGATATTTTTTAAACTTTTTTAATCTGTGGCCAATACTTTTATCAAAATTGATTCTTCTGAATTTATTGGTACAAAGTATGCTTGTTAATGCTGTAGTGTGAACAGGCCTTTACGAATAGGGTCTGATAGTTTTTTTTTAAATATAAACGAAAGAAATTGATGATATTTTTCATTAACTGTTTTAGTAGGTATCCCAACTTTCCCGTTTATATTCCAGACCATCACTTACCTATGGGTATGTCGTAAACCTCGTCGTTCTTGTTCTCACTGTCATTCTCCTTCCCTTTCTCGTCCTTTGGTTCTACATCTACTTGTCTCTTTTCTTCCGAGTTATTATTTGACTTCTCCGGCGGTACTGGCGACCCTGAGAGAATTGTGACTTTCTATTTGTCTACTGAACAGTGTTTGTGCAAGTTTTAGCGTTGGACTACTGAATAAAATTACTCTGTGGCTGAGTGAATAAATTTAACTTTTGAATTACTTATGCTGTGGCATAGTGATTTAGGTATTTTTTATAAATACAGGGGGGGGGGGGTGTTTTACTGCATATTTAATTTTATTAGAAGTTAAAGTGATTGCATAAAATATACAATTTTGCATTGTTTAGATTTCAGTTGCTATTTAGACAAAATAGCTATAGCCATGCGTCTATCTACCACGACATTAAAATTAATACCATTTAACTGACACATTCTCCCTCCCCTACTCACCACCATTGTTTGATAACAAGCTTGAAGATTCATCACCTAAACAAAAGAACTAGGACTTCATAAACCATGTGAAGTTCGAAGAAACAGATGCAGAGGTCGTTACTGCTGAATCTCGGGGCTAATATTGAAGGGCTTGAAGATTCATCACTTACTTACTAAAAGTACCAGGAGTCCATAATCTGTACGGAGTTCGAAGAACAAGCTGGAGAAATCTTCCTTCAAGCATTTCGCGGCTAACATAATCTACTATTGAAAGTACAAAGACGTCATAAACCGTTCGAAGTTCAAAAACACAGCAGTACTGCTGAATCTTTGTGTCAATCCGTCCGACCTCGAGCGGCCACAAGTACCGGGGCGGCATACTCACCGACAGGTATATCGTACAGCTCCTCGACCTTCTTATCACTGACTTCCTTGTCTACGTTGTTGTTGGTGACGGGGGCCGTGAGCGGCTTGTCCTCTCTCTTGGCGGGCGGCGTGGGCGCGTCGGGTTGTTTCGCGGGCAGCTCCGCTGCGGGGCGGCTGTCGTTGCGGGATTCGGTGCGGGATTCGTTGCGGGATTCGTTGCGGGAGTCGGTGCGGGTGTCTTCAATAGTAGTAGCTCGTACCGCGGCGTCCCCCCGCGGCGAGGGCGGGGACGCGCCGTTGAGCGCGGGGGAGGGGGGCGCTACGCACACACACGACACATGCGGTACAGTCTAATGTTAATGTTGGACTTGGGAGATCACAAAGTTTCCATAAGAAAAACTATTAAACAAAAAGTGCAGGGTACACTTATTTGATAATGTATTCGAAACATTTTCAATTCTTTTTTTGCTG
The DNA here is from genome assembly GCA_947507525.1 of Apamea epomidion. NCBI lineage: Eukaryota > Metazoa > Arthropoda > Insecta > Lepidoptera > Noctuidae > Apamea > Apamea epomidion. The sequence goes on from OX382227.1 coordinate 20,537,739, forward strand.
AACTTATAATGCCAAATCAAAGTAGCTATTCGATGCTAAATATTTCTAAATGCATTCAGAAGTATTTAGCATATTATATTTGTAACTTTGTCATCTCCCAATCAATTAGAAAAAAACGCTGACATCTAAAATTATTTCATAGTAAGATTATTTTTTTTAGAAAGCAATCACTCCAAACATTTCAATCCAATTATTTACTTGAACACAACACAAAAGCAAAAACATAGTTATGGGATTTTTAAATCAACTTTTTTTATATTCCTACTTATAATTTCGAAATTCAGAGAAATCTATAGTTTCTATTGTACTGTCTGTATTGAAAACCATTAATCTTGTCCTAGTGGTACAAAAATATGACTTACAACCCTAAGTTGCCTTCTCTTAGGTCTGAACCGAACCCCTAGTCCTCTTTCAACATATCCCACTAATTATACAATACATACGTATTGTACTTCTAATTTTATTACAGACAGTACAAACAAATCCTAATTTTCGTAAGCCCTATTTTCCCAATTTTCTTAAGCCCTATGTTACAGTATCTATAGCCAGATCTCCCCAACTCACTCTGGACAGTATCGGTGGGTGAGGCAGGTTTTCCGTTGTGCGTGTTGAGGGTCGCGTTGGGTGAGGAGGCCGGGGAGATGTTGTTCATGTTGATGCTTAAGTTGTTTGCCTTCTTGCTGTACGAGCCGCGTTGGCAGTCCGTGGCTAGCTTGTCCGTTATCACTTCCAGTTCACCGAATACCTGGAAACGAAGTGGTTATGAAATTATGAAGGGTTCATTCCATCCATTTATGTGAACAAAAATATGACACAAAGAAAGAAAAGTAAAGTACAAAGGTAACATAAGTCTCTCTAATAACATACAACCTAAAAATAATCAAAGCAATCAAAAATATAAGGTATAAGGAAAAATACGAGTCACGCTGAAAGTATATGGAAATAGCAGAGATGTTACTTTCATCACCACTAATAATCTCTGGTCTGTGGAATACGCAAGTTATTGCAAGTGTGTGAGGATTACGCGGACACGCACGGCCTCATGTATAATGCCGTAAAAAGTCAATACATGGTCTTTCAGGCCGGCGCCACATGCTCGCAACATGTACCCCCCATTCGCCTGAATGATGTGCCTTTGGAACGAGTGGACCAATTTAAATATTTGGGGCATTGCGTAACAGCCGACGTGAGGGACCATGTCGACATGGAAAGGGAGCGGAGGGCACTGTCTAAGAGAGCAAATATGATAGCCCGTAGGTTTGCACGGTGTTCAAATTAAGTTAAGTTCACGCTTTTTAAAGCCTTTTCCACCTCTTTATACACGTGCAGTCTATGGTTTTCCTACACACGAACGGCTTACAGTGCCCTCCGTGTCCAGTACAATAACGCGTTGAGAGCGGTGTTGGGGCTGCCCGCTTCTGCAGTGCCTCGGGCATGTTTGCGGAAGCGCGCGCCGACTGTTTCCACACCACCATGCGCAAGCGGTGCGCGTCCTTGGTGCGTGGGGTGCGGGACAGCTCCAATACAGTTCTGGCGATGATTGCCGGGAGAGTGGACTACCCGTATATCGGATATTGCTGTAGCAGGCATGTTGCTAGCTGTGTCCGATAACATTTGTCTTATGTGTATTTATGTATTCTGGTTGTTTTGGGTTACCCGATATAAATGCTTTTTATTTTATTTACTTATTTATAATCTTAAAGGTGGTGGCTGGCAGCGTGTCATCTCCGCTGTGGAGGTCCCTTGTTAAAACAGTTATTTAATTATAATTTTGATATACATTTTAATTTTGATTCTAATTTTATTTTATTTTTTTGTTTTTTCATTTGGTCATTTTAATCTACATTTTAATTATTATTTTTATTTTTGTCTGTGTAATATTGTTATGCATGATGTCTTAAAGATTGTGGCTGGCAGGGTGTCTCCGCTGTGGAGGTCCCTTGTTAAAACAGTTATTTAATTATAATTTTGATATACATTTTAATTTTGATTCTAATTTTTATTTTTCACTATCATTTTAATCTACATTTTAATTATTATTTTTATTTGTGTTTGTGTAATATTGTTATGCATGATGACTTACCTATGGATCCTTGATATCTGAATTAAAATTATTTTATTTTTTACTAATCAGCAGTTTTCAGTTAACACCGCGATCCAATTTATTCTATTCCGCTGCTATAGAATCCATTATTCCTCATACCATGGTATGATATGATCATACCATAATACGAGGCAATTAACTACTATGTTATACATTAGTATACTTTGGTGTTCCTCAGGGAACTGTTTTAGGTCCGAAGACAAAATTATTTAGGAAGGTCAATAAACATAACATGCAGGGTGGCAGGGACATCGACGCGCAAACTATGACCATGAATTCAGTACATGATTGTGGACCCGTAGCGTAGACAGTTTTCGTCGGTTATCAAAAAAAATCTGCTGTCATAGAAAAGTGCAATACCTCGCGTAGGTATTGCACTTTTCTATGACAGCAGATTTTTCAAAATGTATGGAAGAGCTATTTTTTTTTTAATACCCGACAAAAAAATTCAACGCAGGGGAGTTCAGAATCATGTACTGAATACATGGTATCAGGTTGCGCGTCGATGTCCCTGTCACCTTGTATAGCATCAGGGTTGTTTGGGTTAGGCTGTGTTTAGTACACCCAAGAAAGAAAGAAAATACATTTATTTAGCACACACTAGGACACACACACCTACATTATTACTTTTAAAGTTCCATAAAATCGGGAGAGAAAGGAGAGGGATCATTATAAGACAATAAAGTAGAAAAGAAGCGTGTTCGTACCAAGTCTCTCACCTTATGACTTTCAAAATGGAACAGTTGTTCTGCCGAGAAGAGTGTTTGTAGATTGTTGACGTAGAATAGAACGCGGGAGTCGTAGAGTGCGGGCAGTTCGTCGTGGAGTTCAGAGTTTAGGACTTCGTATGTGCGCTTGGCTTCTTCTAGTTGTTCTCGGCCTTTGGTCACCTGGAAAATAAGCCATATTAGGTTCACTATGAGTTTCTTACGATCAATAGAGAAGTATGGAAGAAAAGGACATGTGCCGTCAACCCCAAATTAATTGGGATAAAGGCAAGACAATGATGAGCTTAGTTAGTTAGAATATTATCACTTGGTCTCAGATGTGGAAGGACCGAATTTGTTTTTGAGCGTATTCAATTCAATTCAATTCAAATTATTTATTTCAGATAAATTACAAGCTTATATAACTTATCCATATTGGGTTTGGTTATTCAATAATAAATAAATAACATTTATAATAAAATCAATAATATTAATACACACACACAAATTATATCGACACACAAAATCAGGAACGCCTGACATGTTGTTCTGTCCAGTACTCCATGAGTGAACTGTCAGCGTCCATTCTATCCGCAATGAGTTGCAAGAAGCTGTTGGGGCTGCCCCGCAAGCGGCGCATCAGGGACGCTATTCGGTTGTGATGTATTGCTGTAAAGCTATCCACTCGTGCGTCAACAAACATACCTGATGCGCTACAGAAGCGAGGCAGCCCCACCAAAATCCTGAATGCGTTATTGTACTGGACCCGCAGGGCATTATAAGTCTTCCGCGTATGCTTCACCCATAGGCTGCACGTATAAAAAGACTGACAGTACGCCTTAAATAAGGTTATTTTCACATGTGCAGTGCAACGTGCAAACCTACGGGCCAGCATATTAGCTCTGACTGACAATGCCCTGCGTTCCCTCTCTACATCAACGTCATCAGTGAGGGTCTCGGTGACCCAGTGACCCAGGTATTTGAACTGCAATACTCTCTTGAGAGCACTGCCGTTCAATGTGATTTGCGGTACGGTGTCGTAGCTCTTCGTACCGGACTTGAAAAGCATCATTTCACTCTTGCTCGTATTATACCTGAGCCCATGGGCCTCCGCATAACACTCACACACTTTTATTAGGCGCCTGAGGGCACTGATCGATGGGCTCAGCAGTACCATATCGTCGGCGTAGCTTATATTGTTAACAAAAACTCCATCAATTGAACAGCCTATCTGTGTACTGCTGAGCTCACGGACCAGCCGATCCACATACAGGTTAAAGAGCTTAGGAGAAGTCAGGCCACCCTGTCTCACTCCACACTGCAACCTATAAGTGTCCGATAGTTACCCCGCCCACCTGACATTGTTACACTGATTGCCATACCAATATCTAAGAAGCGAAGTGAGTTCATCAGGAAGTTCAGTCTCACTTTCTAACTTCTTCCACAGCTTGTCGTACACAACCAGGTCGAACGCCTTCGATAAGTCTAAAAAGCACGCATAAACCGGTGTGTTCCTGCTGGTGTAATACTGGATAGTGTGTTTAAGACTCAATAATGCTGTTTCAGTAGACAGCCCAGATTGAAAACCAAACTGCGCGTCATGTAGTCTTAGATGCTTATCTAAATGTTTATCAATCACACTATCCAATATCTTAGCCAACACAGTTGCGAGAGATATAGGCCTGTAGTTGCTTAAACTGGACGCGTCCCCTGTCTTGTTCTTTATAATAGGGACAACTACAGTCCTCATCAACGCCTCAGGCAGATATGAGTGCCCTACACAGAAGGTGAAAAGCATGGCGAGCACCCTTGGCATGTGATTTCCTGCATATTGCAAGTGTTCAATACTCAGTGAGTCATGGCCAGGGGATTTTCCTCTTTTCATGCCTTTCACCGCCTGCGCGACATCCTTACACGTAATCCGTACAATTTTATGCCCGACATGTGTCCCATGCGGCTCGGCTCCGCTGCTCCCGGGAACCAAAGGCGTTGGTACCTTAAAGTGCTCCTTAAATAGGTTGGCAATCAGGGCCGGTTCACTATTACCCTCGACACTCACTGGAACGCCCGCCCTCGGACTCAGTTTCCCGGTTTCTTTCCAAAATTTACCGAAATTCTTAGCTGTGTGTTGTGTCGCTAAAATATTCATTTTTATTTGCGTCTCGTTGTTCTGACACCATTTAAGCTTAGATTTAAATTTAGCACGCGACCTACGCATATTTTCGAAAAGAGGACCGGAAGTGGGCTTCCCATTTTCAACCCAATCCTGAAACCTAAGTCGAGCGTCTCCGTGAGCCGTTTTCACATATTTGTTCCACCCGGTAACATGCTGCTTTTTCTTTTGAGAATTATTTAATTTTCTTTTATAACAATTAGAAGCAGCATCACTTAATATATTAACTATTTCGTTATACATCTTGTCTATAATATTTCTGTGGTCTAAATTATTACAAAATACATCTGCACACTTCCTAAAGTCCGGGGGAAAATCTACATCACGTAGCTTACGTGTACATAATTGTTTATAATGTATTGACTGCGACAAATCCCTATCCCCCCAAACAATACTGTTTATCCCAGCCTTGCTAAGGTTAACTTTAGGTTTTACAGTGTTAATGTCGCATGTTATCTTTATAGGAAAATGGTCAGACCACGAGGTATTATATTTAATCTCGATATTCAAAATTGACCGCCTCGCGGCATCAGTCACAACAATATGATCTAACCATGACCTACTACCATGAACGTCACTAATGTAGGTATATGAGTCCGATAATAGTCCCAAAAAGTCAATATCCGCACACACCCAGCACTGCTCAGAACAAAAATTAATAAGCTCCTTACCGAAAGATGCACTCGGATGCGCATTAAAGTCACCCAGTATGAAGACTGATTCTACAGCGCAACTGTCTATCACTGCACTAATCTCACCTAAGCAGTCCGTAAAATCAGCCATATTTTCCGTTGAGTCCGTCGGCATATAAACCGAAAATACTAAAAACTGTCGATCGTCAAGCACTACTTTAATGGCTGTGAGCCTCACACTATCACACTCCACTACCGACACGTACGGGTACACATTCTTGCGCCATAGTATAGCTACGCCGCCATACGGCCTGCCCCGTAGCATTCCTGTCGACGTATCCACCGCTGATTTGCCAGTAAACGCAAATCCTTGGTCTACTCCTCCTAGATATGAAATATCATGGGGCAGGAGCCATGTTTTCTGTAGCGCCACTATGTCAGCTGTTTGACATAAGGATCTTACACAGTCAATAGATCTTGTTATTGACCGACAGTTGAAGCTGACAAACGTCGTATTATTCATGTTTTTTTGTGATTTGTATACCATCGCTATTTTTATATTCTACAAACCTTCTAACGGAAACACCTTCCGGCCACAAACTACTTTCTAAGAAAAGTGTAAGCTTTGACTTTGGCACACACATTTTGTATGCATTATATTGACGCTGTACTTTCGTTTTAATTCTCTGCAAAGATACATTAACCTGCGTTTTATTTAATACGTAAGCCACTATATCACTTTCCGATGTACTTACATCTACATTATTTAAAAATAATGTAGATGTAAAGTATTGATGAAGGATTTCTATTTAACCATGCCGTACAAAGATGATTATGACAAAATAGCTACATGTCATTATAATGAAGAAGTCTATTCCGAAATTCCAATATATGTAGAAGTCTAATGCAGGTCAAGACATGAAATTTAATAATAAATTATTTAAATGTCACGAAAAGCGAAAAAACTAAAAAAAATCTTATATCTTTTTAGTGAAGGTATTTTTATACATCGTAAGCCTTTAGGAACAGATATATAAAGGCGTTTTAGCAAACAATCTGACATATTCATGAAATAAAACGGTTATTGTAGTTACCTTAACATCGTCCCTTCTCTTCGTAGCGTTCGATTGCAGATTCTGGAAGCTGTGCCTTTGACTGTCGTAGTCCACCAACTTACGTCCACGTTTCTCGATCTTTTTCTGTAAAAAACATCATTACTTACATTAATTAAACTAGAGCTGTAATTATATCGGTATTTAAGTTGTTTCAACTCCTGATTGAAACTGATGTCGAATCCCTCGAGCGTAAACTCGTGTATTTAAGGTGTGATTAAAAAATATCATATCTAATTAACCTCGTTTAGACTCTATTAAAATAATTAAAAGGTTAATAACTACATTCATTTGATTCTCCCAAATCATTTAACTCATCATCACGTTATTTATGGGATAATTATCTAGTCCTAAATTCACAGCTTGATTTGTAATATGTAGGTATACGTAGTTTGATGCTGCACTTTTAGGCGATCTAAACTCGTATTCTACAGATTCTGTAATGGATGGTGCTAAATAGCCGCGAGGTAAACAAATCGAGGCTATTCCGATCACTATTTCGGAGCTTCTGTTTCAACTATCTAGTGCACCGTGCAGAACTGAGTTTTCTTCAACACGTATCTAGTTAGCACTGGATGACAAAATACTTCAAATTATAACAAAGATCATTCGATTCATAACCACTGCTCCCAAAACGGTAAAGAAAAACATCGTGAGTAAACGTCCTAGAATCAAAAAAATCGAATACATGTGAGATCTACTAACCCGCACTGTGCCCGCGTGGTAGATTACAGCCCACTCCCTCGCTAAGCGAGGAAGGGGGGGTGTCCTAGCAGTGGGAACATTATAGGCTGATTATGCTTGTAACAAAAATCCAATCAGCTTTCCTGCAGAAGCGCCACACGTAGCAATAATCAACTACACTGTGAAATCTATTTTCCAACTTACCCTGACTTCAGGAAACTGGTTGGTGTACGTGTTGAGCGGTATGAGCACTTGGTCGCCGAGCTTGTGCGAGAAGTCCTGCCACAGCATCTCTAAGTTCTGCGCCTGCACGTACAGAAGGTCGTGGCCAGACCAACTGCTCTCGTACACCTCCGTGATAGCTTCCATTAACGTCTTCGACGCTGTTTGTACCGCTGGGGAGGACAGAAGACATCAAATTAGATATAATTTTGATTTAGATATGCTATAAAGGTCCCTCCCATCACACGTGACACATCGGATACGAGAATATTTACCGGTACAAGAGAATGATTAGACATCGTCCAATAAAGACCACATTGTGGCAAACCTTGGGGGAGACTTACTTATATCCAGGATGGACGTTTCAGCTTATATGACGACAAACGTACATTCATCGTTCAGAAAAATGGTAGAGTCATTTCTATCTTCGGATTTCCCGAATTTTTTCGCCTTTTTACAGCGCAACACATTTAGCTTTTTCACTACTCTAGACCTAATTACAAGCTGCGAACTATTTGTTGTAGCATATGTGCACACACTTGGCACACACCCAGAAGAAGTTCAAGAATCTCTGTACATCCGAATATTAGTTATTCGTCATTCCCTTGATCGAATTGACGCAATTTAACGAAAGTCTATAACTGGAGTACCAGGAAGAGTGCTTTGGAACTCAAATGCTGGTTCTTTGTGATCACACAATGGTACAAAGGATGTGGAGATGGAATGATCAACCACATCCTGCCTCTTAGTTCGCGGTTAGGTCAAACTAGCTGCTAAGTATTATGAGAAAACTGGCGGTCCAGTTTCGCACATGTCGACAATTTTAAAATCGTTCCTAGCGTGACCGGGGACGATGTCTTGATCGGTATTTGAGATTGCTCCAAATAGAAATCTTGTTAGTGTGTCAGGTTTCTCCAAAGTGGAAAAATATACGTCGAAACGGTAAGTGCGCTGATGGACGAAATAAAAGCACACGGAGAATTAGGGGAGCGGAGAGGAAAGCTTAAAAATCGAAAACCTATTGGAAGCATCAAAATCAAAAGTCATTTATTCAAATTAGGCTAAGAATCAGCACTTTTCGAACGTCAAAATGACAGACAGTCCCCCAAAACGCCCGCCCTTCACCACTTTCTAATGCTTTCGATCGGAACAAGAAGTGGCGCAACAAACTTACCAGCAGCACAGCTGTCTGTTCAGTGGTCTTCTATTTGTAGGGTAACCAATAGGTATATAAAAAGATATGTTCCTGATAAACTTAATCCTGAGAAACTTTGAGCATAATTTATCCTACGTATGTTACTCTTCGTCAATCAATGAAAAGTCCTCACCTCGTATACATCTTATGTAGTTATTAAACTCCTTCTGAAGCCTGGTGGCCTGCTGGTGTTGCCTGTTGAAGTTCTGCAGGTGTTCTTCAAATATGTCGTCGAGGGTCCGGTCTACCTTGCCCAGGTTTTGAAGGAGCTGTGAACAAAGAAAGGGGCTTATTAATTGTTGATACATGAGAATTTCAGCATGGAGGAAAAATACACACTATATATTATATCTATTTGCGAGTTCGAGGTTTTCAAACTTAAATATGAATGATATAAACGTAAACATATAACCCTATACTCTAACGAGTCATTCGCCCCTGGATAGTTTTGAAATAAAGTAAATCTTAGTATGACCACAGAATAACTAATACATAGTAGTAACGTGTATGACAGAGTGGCCGAAGATCTTTATTTCGTTTCGTTTGCAATGGAGGCTTATGTCTAGCAGAGACCTGCTACTAGGCTGCCGATAATATTGATTTCTGAATCTAAATTAGGATATTGCGGGAACTGTCCTGCAACAATACGCAGTGCAACACGAATATATTTCACCGATTTCATCATACCTACCGCGTAACCCTACACTAGTTGGTAGCGCAAGGATATCTAGGTATAGTACGCTGCAGGAATGAGTGCAACAATTATTATTTAATCTATTACCATTCCAACTTTATTGCTTTGTTCCTGTTGGTGCACCGGACGGTTTGATGTAGTTTGTTTTATATTGGAACCCGTCTACTGTATTTTTATAGACAGACTCGGTTTCTGGGATCAAGAACCAAATCTCTTAGTAAACCTGCACAGCTATTCACAACCATTAGATACGCTTACGTGCCGAATCGAACATCAATCAACGTTATCGAAGGAGTCCTCTAAAAGCAGTTCACAAATCCGAAACCCGAAAATATTGACAGTATCAACCAAATCAACGACCACTATTTTTCTGACGGCTATGTGCGGTCTAGGACTAGACAAATCAGATAACCGAAAATGTTTTTTTTCGACTCTGAAGCCTTTCGATTTTTTGTGAATGTGAAATGCAGGTGTCAAATGCCGAATTTAGTTGGTAGTAGCAGACAACCAATAGTTTATGTAAATACATTATTAGGTTTGAAGGTTAGACCGGTTTGACAGTTACTAAAATTGAGTAGGTTTTATTCATTTTCCGTAAAAATTGCTCCTTGACAAAAGTGAATCAATAAAAGTAGTAGAGCCAATGTCAATAGCTACTACCTACCTATCTACTCACTAACCGTGATGCAAGTCCTTGCAGTTGTTGTACTAACAGACCCTTCCACTACGGCTGCTGCATCTTCCTCTGCCGCCTCCATGCTTACGGCCAAATTATATGCCTTCATGAAATCTAGCTTAGTTTCTGCAAAGATTCTTTGTCTAATGGTCTCGCTATTAATCCCGAAAACCAACTGGTCTCTCAAACTTTCTTCGAACCTCGTTCCGAACCCACAAGTTTTTGACATTTTCTTTAAAACAGCTATGTAATCTCATATGTTTTCATTGGGAAGTTGTTTGCGATTTCGAAATTTGTAACGTTCAGCCAACTCACTCGGTTTCGGCTGAAGGTGTTTTTCCATAATTAAGGTAATCTGTTCAAACGTTTTTGTCTTCGGTTTCGCCGGAGTACATAAATTCGCCAACAATTCGTAGCTAGTTGCGCCCATAACGGTGATTAACGTCGGCACTTGTAACGCATTCGGTATTTTGTTTACTATAAAGTACTGTTCAAGACGTTCAACGTATATCCTCCAATCGTCCTTATGTACATATGTCGAACTCTGTAATCCTACCGAGTGTCATTTTTTTTTCCGTTAACGAAATCTGCACTGACACGCCTGAACTATTAAGGTTGTTTGCAGTTTAGTTTATCCTCGTCGCCACTGAACCATGCTTGGGTTGGGAGAACCCTGGATACAGGAATAAATAATACACGGAGCAATGTACAGGCACAAGTATAATGACTGGCTAAAATGTTACATTAACTCGACTAACTTCAATACTTTATAACAACGATATCAATTTACTCACAATAACTTATTACTACATATATTACACTAACCAGTATTACCTAATTAAAAGGTAGTAAATGCTAATGTAATGCGACATGTAGACAGCATTAGGGGATAGTTGTCACACCCACATTGGACCTATTCAGCTTTTCATCTACTAATTAAATGTTTGTTCTTATTATTGTGACGCCATGCTTGAGGACCGTGAAATAAGCTGGAAATAACTGCTGGTTTGTTGTATAATATATATTTGCTTTCAATGACGTCATGCGTATGTCAATTGCGGGGAAATTGGTAACGAGGCATGTACTTGGACGTGTGCTTGGTTATTGTAAATACAACATTTTAATTGAAACAGTCTACTTCTAAAGGAAACAAGCAAGAGGAAATTATAAAACAATCCTTTAATACATTTCAAGATTAGCATAAGCGTAATCAGCCACGATGTTTTCTTTCGCCGTTTTGAGAGCAATTCAAGATTACTGATGATTAATGTCAAAATGTTAATTAATTAAGCTGCGATGGATCTACATTATGAATACCCAAAACGTGTTTTAGTTCCCGAGCAATACGTAATAGGCGCCTGAGAACAGAATCATGAAATGCTTTAAAAATTAAATTATACTAGATTTTAGAAGGGCTGTCAAAAGAACGTATTAATTCTTGTATTTTTTTTATATATAGATTGCCATCGATACTATAATATCAGTCGATACGATAATGGATGTATCTAAATGGACTCGGCCCAGAATTCGGCTTCGTCTTTGGCGCCATCACAATCGTCCATCAGTTCCTGTAACGTGCAGCTGACAGGACACGCAGGAAATGACATTAATTCTTGTTTATGATCGTAATTGACATGGCGACAAAACATTATCCCAAAGACACACAATATTATGTTTCAAGACGACAGCAGACATTCGTTTCATAAGAGCACACATACTATCAGTCATTCTATGACCTTGTAGCCTTCAGCACTCATTGCTGCATTGTTTGCAAAACATGCATACTTCGCACCTGAGCACACTGCGATTTGTTCAACGGTTGCGTTTTATGCAAGGCTGTTGGAAGATCATCAGATTTTACTAATGGGTATTGCGATTTTGATTTGCGATTTTGAGTTCGTAATTACTTGTTGCATAAAATTTTTGCATTCAGTCATAATATGATGAATGTTGCTTCATTTATGTTCATTTCATTACAATTTTTACATTGTGGCGAAATGTCTTTCACTAAAAACAATGAGTTCTTCGTTATTTTAATTTCCTTCAGGGAATACAAATAGAATTCCAGTAGAATAATGGAAACCTATTCGAATCTATGTAACTAAGCTACGTATATTAAACTTTTAAATTGAGCTGCTTTAGAGATCTTGATGGTTCCAGCAAGTTTACGAAGGACCCTAGATATTGATCTATGGAAGTTACAGAAATCCAATTATTGGCTGCAAATCAAAATCTTGTTAGAAGCCAACCATGACCAACATAACACCGGAAAACAACATGCCCAAACAAGTAATAAAACAGTCCTTACAAACGTCACAGTTCTAAAGTCCGCGACACATAACTGATTATAATCCATTGGACATACCAGACGCGTATAATGTCATCGACCGGCCACTACTTCCATTGTTCCAGCGCAATGCGCGCAACACCATGAAATGGATGAAGCTATTATATTATATAATAAGGTTTTGATTTTGATTAGGTTTTCGTGTGTGTTTCCGAACTTCGTTAGGCGGAGAGTTGCATGTTTTATGAAGGCTTCTTCGTTGTGAACACCGTTGTTCTAACTAGGGGTGTTATTATTACACCAATTTTAACCAATATATCTAAGTATATACGGTTGGTCCAAATTCAAGATTTAATCAAAATTCTAAATCAGAGTTTGTGGAATATCCTTGCTTGGACTTTCTCATATGTACATATCAGAAGGTTCAAGCAAGGATATTAAAGGTTGCTCTAAGTCTACGATATACATTTTTCTGGAATTGTATAAGGAATTTAAAGTTTTCTTGCATTGAATTTTCAAGATGCTGAAAATTGCGATAGGGCCCAATAATAAGGTTAATAAATTTAGTAGTAGCAGTAGAACTATTTGGGTTGTCTTGTTCAACCTCTTCTATAATGAAACTTAATGCAGCACTAGGTAGACTCTACCACTATGTGTATATCTTTCTGGATCTCAGTCACACATTAAGAACTCAACTTACATTTTCGGAAGTGACAATCAGGTGTAAGCGGTTACCTCGGTTACGTCCGTCGTTAATCATGACTTGTGTGACGTCACATCCGCGGCCGCTTCCTTTCGATTTCGATTGTCTTTGACCGAGGCCTCTAATTACACTCATTGTGTGCATGCGCCGGTGAATATTACGATTTTTTCTTCTTTATTTTTCACCTTAACAGTATTGAGATAAGGATGGTCATTATTCACGTCCTTTGCGTATGTTTTCTGGTAATTTTATTGATTAATCATCAAGACAGTTATAGTGATTAACTAATTATTTAATTACTATTGTCTTTTCTAGTTTCTGCTCCTATCATTGTTAGTTTTAATTGAATTCTACTTTTATTAAGGACGTGACACCTCTACAAGGCCTTTTTACCGCATTACACTTAATAAAATAATTTGAATTGATTTACTTTTCACATATTTCCATGGAACATTCAATCAGATGTTACAAGCAGCTCCACGGAAAACATTCAAAGTGGAACATGAAAATGGGGAGATAAACTGGATGAACTTGGACCGATGAGGTAAGCATAGATGATGCTTGTGTTAACGATAAAAGGTAGTGAGTAAAGACTCAAGACATATGTACATAAAGCAATCGCTATGAATGTAGGTTACAAACGCAAAAGAGTAGCAAGAAAAGTTTTAATTGTCATATATTGACAAGCTAAGACGCTAAGACGTAGAATGACACAGCATCTGCTTTAAGCTGCGTAGTCTATTGAGGAGAATAGGTTACCATTACGCTGGTAAACGGTAGGTCATCAACCAATCGAAACGATTGTACTACTAGACCCGTTATCAACGTTTATGACAGTTATTCACTTTTTGTTGCAGAAGAAAATAGAAGAACCGTGTGACGACATACTGAACTAAAAATTGTTGGGAAGCAAGAAGAGTGTAGCGAGACAATCATTGAATTAATCTATGTATTAAAAAAAAATGAAATACTGTTCGATGGTAAGCGCATCACTTGAGAATGGCTGGACCGATTTGGCTATTTTTTGTTTTTAAACTGTTCGTAATTGTCTGGAACATATTTTTATGTAAAGAATTGAATAGTTGCTAGGAAAGTTGGAAAATTCGGGAAAACGGAAAGTTCGTTATCATTGGGGTTTTTGTATGAACTCAAGACCATATTGAAATTTTGACAGGACAACGTCTGTCGGTTCAGTTAGTAAGTAATAAAATAGAATCCAGTAGTGAGTCAAGTCGGCCTGAGGATGATGCTGACGAAACTAGAATCCGAAGATTTTAATCAACTATAGGAAACTTTGATCAAGGAATTGATGAAATTCTTCCTCTGAAGAAGAAAGTATTCTTTCACAAAGATAAATATGTAAATAAAATAAAACATTTATGGTGTTTTCACGATGAATGCCGATGGACGATGCATGTCAGACGTCATCCAATCAATTAAATGAAAATGAGTTATTGTTCTATTGTAAATAATTGTGATTTATAAGCTGTGCACGATACTAATACACATGGAGGCAGACAAAGAAAGAAAGAAAGAAAGAAAATGCATTTATTTGCGGCAAACATGACGCATGAAAAAAGGACATAACACACAAAAAAACAAGTTGGGGGTAAACATGCGTCACATTCTAAGAATGCTAATGCAATGCGTAATGCTCAGACCCTATACGAGACAGAGCCCAAGCGCTGGTTTTCAGCGGCAGCCGGCGTTGACGTGATGACGTTAACCAGTGCAGCATGCAATTATACATAAATAAATAAAACCAACAATCAAAACAAGAAAATAAAATAAACCATTCTACCATTCAAGAATTTTTTATTGTGATATCGAAGAACTCGGTAAGTCCCCATAAAGATATTACTGTACTGAGCATGATAATAAATGCAAGTGGTAAAACACCGTGAAACAATAGAAGAACGTTTGTAAATCATAATATTACAAATTAATGCAACAACAATTAATCAAGATTAGCACCTTCCAGGAAACTGATGCGATTTCCGAAACGTTCTGCATCGATGGACTTGATAATTTTTTAACATCCTAAACTAGGGCTTGTATTGCAAAAACATTACACTAACAAATAGTAGACAAGCTATATTTACACTGACGTTAATCTCTATTCCCACATTTCAGTGTTGTATGGACGAGCCACACTGCGAAGCACATTACATACACTCGAGATTATACAACACAACCTACTTTGACTCAACGAAGATATAAGAAGAATCACTACGCGCTTAAAACTCTCTTCTACTATTTTTTCAAGACAAGACCGGTATATGGCTGCTAAAATTACCCAACGTCAAGAACCGTATCGTAGATATCCTGCTAAAACTCACCAGCATCATAAAACAGCTCATGAATATCAAAACAATTACCTCTCAAGTCTATTAAACGCTGCCTAGGGAACGATAATATGAAAACTAAAGGCGAAATGACCCTTTCAAATAAATTCTATTCAGATTCTCATCTGACGTTCACCATCGGTTTCTCTAAGCGCATACGCAAACAAGTTGTAAATAACGGGCTGTCAAAAACTTGTATATTTGATTGTAAATCAAATATTGAGCTCAGTTTTACTGAGATTTTTAGGATACCAATTTCCCATGACCTTAATACATGGTTTAATATTTTCTTCTTCTTGTTTTGTATTTACTTTCGTAGGTGATGTTTTGTTACTGTATATCTGCTTTAAGATATTCTTATCATCATCTTTCAAATCGAATTCTATTTCTGTATTGTTAAGTTTGACATGTTTATCAATATTCAATGCATGCCACATACAGAGTATATTCGAGTCGGATTACCGTCCCATCGGACTATGAGAAGGAGAGAAAAGTGAGTGCCCTGTGTCTGCGCACACACTTGTACACTATATCTCCTGCGTAAATGCCTAGTCTCCGTTGAGATTGGCTGTCATGGCCGAAATTCGGTCTGGAGGACTATTATATTGCAAGTGTAAATAATGTTCATAATTTACAAAACTGTATGAGAATGAAAATAAAAACTGATGGCCACACAATTTCAGTCATCGTCATACGATCTTTTAATTTTATTTATAACTTCTTATTAGTTCGGTTTCATATTAATTGGATCCGTCGCCTCGACTTCCGTTGCACTAATTTCGTCTTCGTCTTCTTCTAATTTTTTACTTACATCTTTTTAATCTCGGTAAGACAGTCATATTCAACAAGCTCTAGAATTTTAAGCAATATGTAAAAGACCAGTAATAATTAAATAAGCTACCTTTAGAAAGTTATACAAAAAGTTATAGACGAAATTCAAATAGCCTAGAAGCAGAAGCCGAGTAAAAAAAAGAAAAGTGGTAAGCATAGCCGCTGACCATTAATTTGAAGAATAAGTAATAATTAGAATATACTGCTGACGAATGGAACTGCTAGACGGACGGACGACACTATGAATATGTATATTGCACTCGGCCCGCCTCGTCAAACATGTGCTGTCTAAAAATAGGCGTCGATAAGTCCGCTTTGTTTGCTTGCCTAACTTATTTGTTTTAACGTTTTTCATTGGAAACTGCTTTGTTGGTGTAGTAAACATTATTTCTTGTTTCGTAATGTTTTTGACTATATTACTTTCTATAGCTATGTACGTTTCAACTGTAACTATGTACTTTTGGCTGTACTAAGGGAAATCCGGCGCTGTTCATAGTTTATTTGAATTTACCAGTTTTTTATGTTTCCTATTTATATTTGGATTACGCTATCGTCAAGATCTTTCCTATTTCTTTTTTTACATATTTTAGGCAGACGCTCGGCCTCAAAGAAACTTAAGACGTGGTTTTTGTGGAACGTGTTTGACTAGAATATTACCATTTACTTTTACTCGATGTTATAGTGATTTGTAAAAGCGCACCTTTTAATTATTCGCATAAATATGAAGTTCATTCATCTTTCGTTTATTTGTATGATTTTGCAATGGTATTTGGAATACCTTGTATACAATTCTTATCATTCATAGTTTCTGCTTTCTCTCCTTCGTTTTGTTGGTCTTGAGACAAACCTGTACTAGTTTCCATTTTAGCATCAAGTATCTAATCTCCATTTTAACTGTAGTCCATGTTTAGCAACAGGTGTGCGGAGAAACTTGGCCCTTTTTGTGCAATTTTATATCTATTGATTTTATGCAAATTATTCTGATTCACACTTGAAGCTGGTGTGTTGTTTCACTCCAATTATAAGTAAAGTTTATAAGCAATAAACAGCACTTGAACGGAGAATTACTGCTGCAACGACTGTAAATCTCGTAAACATTAAAATAGTGAGTGATATAATGCTGTTTCAGATGGACTTAGAAATCCAGACAAAAGCAATAGACAGATTGGCTGCTTGTAGCTGAACCTATTAGATATCATATCATTCGCTAATTTGCTTCGGCGAGGGATTTCTGGCTCGCTTTCAAACGCTACCATGCAGACTTGAATAAACAGATTGGACATAATTATATTTAATCTATACTATTATTATAAAGACGTAAAATTTGTTTGTTTGTATGTAGGGGGTAATCTCCAATGATCCAATTCTAAAAAGGTTTTCACTGGTAGAAAGCTACATTATGTGTGAGTGTTACAGGCTATAAATTATGTTTACATCATGCATTTTAGCTGAGCTATCACAACTTTTGTCTAGCAAGTCGGAAAGAAATACCTCTTATAACAGAATTATTTGCATGCGCTGCCTCAACAGTTGTATACTCGTAATACTAAAAACAATGTATGGCAATCTGGTCCGCCTTAAATAGTTCTAAAAAAAAATTCCGTGACACCATATTTCTATTTTTTATATTTTATCTGTATTTTAATATCACTTTTATATTTTTAAAAAGTATTTTTTGACATGCTTACGTTTGGATGAAAATATAATTTTTAATTATGAATCCTTATCAAAATAAATTATTTTATGATCAGAAAGACATTATAGAGATAAGTTTTGCCCTTTACGAGTATAGTATGTCAATTGGTCATATAGTTTTGGAGATAATAGAAAATTACTAAAACGCAAAATGCCGCTAAAACATTCACGAATACAACTACATATGCTGTACAGTGCTGTGTGTATTTACCCATAGATGGCGTTTTACAAATACGTAATTTTTTTGACTCGCGGTGTTCATACTTAACGCGGATTAATGAAATTGTCGGTATTGCCATTGGGTGATGTAAATTTATTGGATGTCGTTCTATTGATTTCTATTGGTTTGGTTGTTGTAAATATTTCGGTCCTTCTCCTATTCGTAATTCTGGTTTACGATTGTTTCTATCTCAAGTTGAGGTAATAATAATAATAAAGCTGACGAGTTTGTTTGTTTGAACGCGATCTCTGGAACTAGCATACATATCTAATATTATTACGAAAAAAAAAAGTCCGAAAGAAGAAAGAACGCTAAGCAGCAAGCTTAGCGTTCTTTCTTCTTTCGGACTTTTTTTTTGTGCAGACGTTTTATCCATTCACCCATAGATGGCGTTGTGCAAATACGTAATTTTTTTGAATTGCAGTGTTGAGACTTTCCGCGGATTGATGACCCTCTCGATTTATCTAATCTTAAGAGTTTGTTTGTTAGGTTGAACGCGCTAGTCTCAGGAACTACTGGTTCGAATTAAACATTTTTTTTTATGTTGGATAGTCCATTTATCGAGGAAGGCTTTAGGCTAAGGCATCAATGGACAATGTTGCAAAAACGGGCAAAATGATTCCTTTTCCGTAGCGTGCACTACGTAAACGGTTTATGTTACGCAAAAATCATGTATAATGGAATTGTTTCTCTCTAAAATAAAAATAAAAGTCGTCGACAGGATATGTTTATCTTTTAAGATTGACTCACTATAACCTTTTTTATGGTAATCAAATTTGTTCGAAATTAATGCATTATTTGCGAAGGTGTTTTATCAACATGATATTAATCCTCATCCAAATAAATACGTTATTCATCACAAGTATTGTGAACAAAATTGCCCGTGACATCACTTGATTTCAATCAACATCTTAGGAGATATCATAATTTTAAAATAACTCATCTATATCTACTTAATTTATTTGTTCGAACGCGCTAATCTGTGGAATCTGAATCCGTCTGGTAGTCGGATTTGAAAAATTCTTTTTACATTTGATAGCCCAATTCTTTAGGAAGGCTATGGGCTATTTAACATCACGCTAAAACTCTTAGGGGCCGAGCATATAGAAAAAAAAAAGTCAGAAAATTAAGTAGGTAATAGCGCGGGCGGGCAATGCGATGCGATGCGATGCGTTGGGGTGGGCCGCGGAACAAGACATTTCACGCAGACGAAGTCACGGGCAGAAGCTAGTAATAAATAAAAGCTGAAAACACATAAACAGATAGGAAGCTTAACACAGACGTGTCTAAAATTAAACTAGGACTCTTTCAACATTAAACAAAAATTAGGGATAAATCAAGGGTAATTAGTATAAAGGGGGAAAGCGCTCACCAATAATGAATTTCCGTACAGCGTAAATTAGCAGGTATAGAATTGTTTTTGGAACAAAAAATGAGGGCTTCCTTCAATGAATTCAACAGCTTCACGTGTGAAATCGTCTGACAAAAAACGCATGTACTCGTATATTATTGGTGTATCCTATTTTTAAATACTTCACAGTTCTCTGGTTGTAGGTTTTGGGGCCACATCATTGATTTCACATGGTTTTTATCATATCTAGAAGTCACATCAAGATGCCAACAATATATGTCAATAAATATCCCACAACGCAAGTCTTTATGGATATAAATGATGTTCTAACTTTTTGAAATCCTACGACAGTAAGAACGAATCTTCTCGAAGACATTCATGGCATACTCTGCATTCATGCTAAGTATTCCCGTGCAGAAATATTTGCCATAACGCGGCAGTTACTCTAGCAAAGGTTAACTGAATACGCTACGGTCGAAGCAACATTGTAATTGGTGTTCCCAAGATGACAACCGACGACAATCATGCAATAAAAACCTGAGATGAATGTAGCGGCCTATGAAGTACTCGCTGTTGCGACGATCACGTGAATGAGACTATTTACCGTCGGAAACTGAATGATCGAGGGATAAGTTCTTTTTTATGGTAGGTATAATTATAATCTGCCTTGGAGCCGTTCTTCTGCGATTTGATCATCTTTATATCGAGATTCTTAACACTTTAAGCCTTTATAATTGTTAAAAATGCAAGCCTATCTCCGTTTGTCACTAGCTCAAAATTCATAACCAAATTAAGCGTGGTAGCAGACGTTAGATGTGTCAAATTGTCATAATGTGTGAAAATAATTTGGACAGTTTGTCACACGTTACCTTTAAATAACTTAAACCTGTGTTGTACCGCAGTACCGTTATAGATAACATTCTCCGCATTAATTTCCGGATCACTGCTATCTCTCTGAGCTCCTATTTATATTCATCTAATAAATATTTCATTTATATTATAATTGACGGAATCCCTAGCATTGACATCAAAATGTTAAAGTCAATGTCATTGCCTTTCTGTTAAATGCTCGCCACGTTTGGCAATAATATTGGCATTCGTTGATAAAGTGAAACGTTTGTTGATAAACTAAGTAGTGTCGGGTGGCAAACTCAACGCTATGTCTGTTACAACATCAACCATATTGTATTGGACAATCATTGGCTAATAAGCACATCAAGCCTTTCTTGCTCCTATATGCAGGGAAGTCATAATACCATCAAATGATTTCGTTACAATAGGCACACCGGTCAAACTATCTCAAAGATCCTTCAAGACTTGACTGATGTCTGTATTGTCAGGCTAACAATGGACAGGTCGTTCGTTCCACTGCCAGATATACGAAACATCATTGCTTTGTTTGATTCACCTGCATGTTTTTCAAGTGGTACTGCGAAACATGGAGAACCTTTTAAATAGCCTTTTTGTTTTTTACTTTCACTAGGCTTTATATGCTATTCTTTTAGGAATTTTGAGCTAGGCTGTCTCTCTTAAGGTTAGTATTTTGAATTTAAATCAACAAAATTCAACTATCGAAGTCCTGACTGAGATTTTAAGCGCGTATTTCTATTACATCGTCCAAAAAATCAGAAATCCGGTGAACCAAAATAAGCCTCGTTTCTAAACTTAATCTATCAACTTATTGACTTTCCTTGATCAGCAATTTAATCATGATTAAAACTAAATAGAATACCGCGCTACTTTTAAACCACTTTTATATCAACAAGTTTCAATACAAGTTTTTTATTTTCAATTCATTTGCTTTCAACATCAAGGCTTCCTTTACAACTGTTTGCGGTTTACCGTTGGTACACTTGTATCCTATGATCTAGAAATATCTAGCCCTTGTTATGAAACCTAGCCGGCCATTGGTCACGTTTGCTGCTAGCTATTTATTTTAGACCGTTGTTTGTGTAACGGGCATACATACTAGTTGGTGAAGTCATTATATCGGAAATCTTTGAAACGGTAACACGTGGAAAACTAACAATTTTCTTGTCACTTAGTGAGAATGTAACATTTTTCCATATCAAGGATTTTTGTTGTTTTTTATACTGTCCAGTAACAACTGTTTTACAAATAACCGTTATCAATTTATTGTTTGTACGATTGATAATATCCAGTTCGCCGGTTAGTTATACATAGTTGAGAAAATCGATCTTGTGTGTCGATTAGATGTAGATCGTTATCCCGTATTAACTCTTAATGTAATTAATTACTGATGACATATCGATTGAGAAAGAAGCATTTAACACTTGGACATATAAGTTAAACTCTATGTAAAGCTATCTTATGTATATCAGCTGAACTAGTGCCTTTGGAAATTTTATGTACATAGACTATGGGATTACCGTATCCCTTATCTTTTGAAGATAAGTTTAATAATTTTTTAGCGTTCATTTAGAATCATGGTAAAATAAAATCTAGCAAAGAATATACTTAAAATAACATTTGGAGACCTTGGGAGCACTTCTATGAAATTGCAAATGCACAGAAAAGATGGAGCCAAAGGCAGGGAAACGAAATTCTGACGAAAGACAAAAGCTTGATCCAAAGCAGATTGAAGAACTTAACACACATACAATAATATGTTTGATACATTGTGTTTGTGAATAGACGAAAGTTTTGCATCGACGCCAAATTGTCATCAACTTAAAGCATTTATAGCCTAATAAAAATAAAGTAGTAAATACCGACTGCCACTCAGCAGCGGGTGTTGTGGTTTGTAAGGATTACGATAGACTGAGTGCGCAGAACTAAATAGCAACACACAAACAAACATTGATTGAATGAGCTCACAACTATAAAGTATAATATGTTTCCAATAGAAGAAGAAAACTTAACGGTCAGACGACGAAGTTAAAATCAACGAAAAGCAGATTCTGAAAACCGAGTCATATATTGAAAATTCAATATACAATATCCAATAAGTGCTATATTTAACATTTCAAGTAATTAAACATACGAACCGATCCCCGAACACAATAAATATAAAGGCATGGCTAAAAAAATTGTAACATTGGCAATGTTCCGAGTTTTTGGTACTCGTAACGCACTAGACTGGCTGTCAAGTGTTCCCGTTTGATATTTGGAGCATGGATCAAACGTTTTGTAGGCGCACTCTGGAGAGACCGTGATTTTTGTAGTAGTTGGAGAGGGAGGGATTCTGCAAGGTCTTAATGTAACGAGGTGGACGACAGAGATACTTTAGGAAACGGATCTAGAATTAACAATTCTAAAACTTCTACGGAAGCCTCAACGCTAATTGACCATTCAATTAGAGAGTGAGCGCTGTTAGGCGTATTTGTTGGAGTGACAGATAGCTAGTGGCACCTGTAGACTGATAATTGAGTACCTAAAGATTTTTTGTTTATTTTACTGCTACTTTTTTATGGGACAAATAGTACGTTGCTTGAAGAGCTCCATGTTCTCGTAATATTTACAAAATATGAAGAAAAATGTGACGTTATGAAGGATCATTGACCTACTAATGGGTTAAGAGTCATACATAATACTCATAAACTGTTCATAGAACCTCGAAATTAAAGTAATATGTAGTACTGTTACGGTACTGCTCGTAATTAGCTCGCGTTGAGTAAGTTGTAAATTATATTAATTGTTGTGGTTGACGAAATTTTGTCGGTACACAGACCAATTAGAACAATTAAATAATAAACTGAAATTCTGGGACTGCTGAGAGTGAAATAGTTCAGGAACTAATCGTGCAGTTGTATGCGTCATCATAAAAATGAAAATGGAGGAGAAAACGATGTTGTTTTACTGTCGATTATCCATTAGTCATGCTAAATGTTGGTCTATTTGCAGATTACATGACAACCATGACCCAGTCTTGTGTTGGTCGGATCAGCACAGTAACAAATCCAATATTCCCGAAATATTTGAAGCTGGTAGCGCCACATTAATGCATGTTACAAACGCACATAGAGAATCTGACGATGTCATTGGCTCACACACACAGGTGGACATATCATTACACTGCGTAGCAACAAACAATTGGGTCGCTAGCTCACGCATACATTTGTAATAATGGTTATGTATGCGCTAATGCAGTAAGTGCATCTGATTTGCTTGTTTGCTGTCATCGTGATGCGTCTATTTTTGAGATATTAAGCTGAGATAAAAGACAAACAAATGAGTCAGCTGGTCTGAAACAAGATGTATTATTTTGCAGCTGAGACGCAAAAGATTAGTTGATTTGTAGTTTTCTGTACTGCATATTTGTTTGGAAACAACGAACTAATAATTCTAACATAATTATATATATCAGTCCTAGCTTTTCGCCGCGCCTTCGCTTGCGTGGATATCGGAAACTATCCCACGTAACAAACTGCCGGGATTCAAAGTACCATATGTGTTAATCCAGGTTATATACTATCTGTGTGCCAAATTTCATCCAAACCCGTTAAGCCGTTTTTGCGCCAATCCGGAACATACCTCCAGAAAAACACAAAAATTCTAAATATTATATTTTCGGCATTAGCCTGTTCTCACACCTCGTAGCAATTACTTCTTCGAAAATATCCAATGTACAGGTTTGTTTCGTTACTATTTTATTATGTGTAAAAAGATATACATAGTACACATGTAACAGGTTATAAAAGTAGAGATTGTCAGCGTCTCACTTCTACACAGACTCGGCTTGACATCATTAAAATGAATCACTATATTTTGCCTCATTCAGTTGCATCCATACCTAAACGTGCCATGCATGGACCGGTCGACCTTGCAGGCTATGGGTGTGTTAATTGTATATAATTTAGTACAGAATGTACTTGTACCTTTTAATTCTGCCATATCACTTTCAAGTTTGTATTGTTTATTGTTGTGATACGCCGGATCGGATCAACTGAATGAAGCTGCGGAGAGGCCCTCAACTGGGGCTTGTGGCTATGTAATAACAGCCACACAGGTCGATTTATCAGGTTAAGCTACGCTTGCCGCGGTCGGTCCGTGTATGGGTGACCATCTTTACATATTGTTACGAGCTTCGGGTTCGTGACAATAAAAACTGCCGATAAAAATTACCAAAAGTTACACTTTAATTAAAGAACACTAATAGCAACTCAAACACACACTATTTATAAAACACAATCGCTCTTAAGTCGCACTTGAAGATCGCTTTCGATGTATTCGCTTCTATCGCAGAACCAAGTCTGATTAGTCGCGGCTAGTCCCGGCCTTATATAGTGCCGCGGATAATTCCAGAACCTTCTATGGTAGACACATCTAGAATGTTCGAGTACATACCGGCCCCGACTGACCAGATGTCGATAGTTCTAGTAAGTTCAGCTAATCGATAATAGATGACGCTAGTGACTCTATTAGTTCTGCTACTAGAAACTAGATGGCGCTAGTGGTAACTAATGTCACCATGCATCAGGCATTAATTGTGGCGCGCAACACTGCCCCCTCCTAAGACATGCTCGTCCCGAGCATTATCGGCTCCATAATAACGCGCCAATCGATCCACATGGACAATCTTAGGAGTACCTCTTGCACCTTTCTGTATCCGGTAGGTTACATCATTGATCTTTGTCACAATCCGGTACGGTCCATCCCATTTAGCTTGAAGCTTAGGAGATTTCGCCTTGCTGCGGACTGGATTGTGCAACCACACTAGTGAACCTTCTTCGAACCCTTTACTGTTCACTTTGCGGTCATAACGGGTTTTCATCTTTTCAGACATTTGCTGGCCCGATTGTCTGACGTGCTCATAAATGTCATTCATTTTGTTCCGCAAGTTATTCGCATAATCGGTTATACTGCGTGGGGCATCAGGTGGTATTCCGGTGATCAGGTCTGCAGGCAGCCGTAATTCTCTTCCAAAGTTTGCGAACGCTGGTGTCACCGATGTACTTTCATGAATAGCGCTTCGATATGACAACAAAAACGGTTGTATGTGCTTGTCCCAATCTCGTTGCCGATTTTCCACAACTTTTGCTAGGTACCTCTCCAATGTCTGATTAAATCGTTCCACCATTCCATCCGATTGTGGGTGGTAAGAAGTTGTTCTTGTTTTATGAGTACCCATAACTCGACAAGTTTCCTGGAATATTTGGGACTCAAAATTCCTTCCTTGATCACTGTGAATCTCTAAAGGTACTCCAAACCGACAGAAGACTTCATAAACTAATTTATCTGCAACTGTCGAAGCTTCTTGATTTGGAATGGCGAAGACTTCCGGCCACTTAGTGAAGTAATCCATCACAACCATGAAGTACTTGTTACCACTGTCCCTTTCCGGAAACGGCCCCGCAACGTCAAGGGCTATCCTCTCCCATGGTGCGCCAACATTGTACAATTTCAATGCACCTCTACTACGAGTCTGAGGTCCCTTTACAGCTGCACAACTTGTACATTTGCGACACCAGTCCTCGACATCGTCCCGACAGTGGACCCAGTAAAACCGTTCTCGTATCTTCAGGAGAGTCCGTTTTACTCCCAGATGACCTCCTGAACAACCATTATGGTACAGCTGTAGAACATCCGGTACTTGAGCTTTAGGGACAACCATTTGCAAATGACAGCTGTCTCCCCGAGCATTTCCCATTTACGGCACAGGACTCCATCCTGAATCACCAAGCTATCCCATTGGGCCCAATAGCTTTTTGTGATTGTGGTCATCGCTAAGACGTCGCTCCACCTGGGCTTAGGAGCTCTGGCCTTCATCCACTCGAGAATCGGCTTGATGTCCGAATCTTCCTGCTGTGCACGTTGTAGGCTTTCCTTCCACTCGTTGCTGAGGTCTGTCTTGAGCATCCTCACAGGAACGACTTCTATACTTTCTTGCCTAGTACCAACTAGTGTGCCTTTTTCCATAACCTGTTCCTGATCACAAAGGTTCGGCACACGTACCCCTGACATGTCGGTGGCTCTGACCAAAGTTCGTCCCACTTTCCATGGACGGTCATTGTCTACCCTTCCTGTAGTTCGCTTGGGGCAACTGGATCGAAGGTGGCCCCTTTCCCCACAGCCGTAGCACCTAGGGCTGTATCCTTTATTGCGGTCGCGAACTGTAGCCGCTGCAACCTCCCTGACGCGATGGGAACGATGATCCTGCCGCACAGCTTCTACCTCCAGTGCATGGGCCAAGGCGCCTTTAAGCGTCCCGTGGTGCCCGAGCCTCACAGCAGCTCTAACTTCAAGGTCGCGGATGCCGTCGATGAATGCCTGCGCCAGGTTCCCATCAATGAGCGCAGGTACGGACTGGTAAGTTTTACGCACCAGCTTCTCCACTTCAAGGGCCCACTGCTGCAGGTTTTCATTACTGCGTTGCACGCGATCCTTGAGCTGCGCACGAAACACGTGTTCCAGGTGAGCGTCGCCATACCGAGCCTCCAATGCCTCAAGGAGCTGCTCGTAAGTCACTTCCTTACCGAGAGCTTCCAGAACAGTTAAGGCCTGGTCGCGCAGGCCTAGGGTGAGGGCAGTCATGGCCTGACTTTTATTCCAACCGTTGGCCTTCATGACAGCCTCAAACTGGATTTTGTAGGCTGACCAGGAAGAAGTTCCGTCGAACGGTGGCACTTTGAATCCACGTAGCGAAGGTGTTGTAGCTACGGGAGCTGCAATTCCATCCCCAAGTTTAAGGTAATCCAGCGTTTTCTTTACGTCAGCCATCACGGTTTTCTTCACGTCAGCCACCACGTTGTCAACCCGATTATTCACTTGGTCGATCCAGATTTCAGCTTCCGACAGGCGGTTGTCATATTGAGCAACCTTATCCTTCACCTCCTTCATGTCTTTCCCAAAAGTAGCGTGAAGGTCCTTAATAAGGAGCATCTGCTCCTCCTGGCGGCGCGCTTGCTCCTCCTGGCGGCGCGCTTGCTCCTCCTTATCATGTTGGAGCTGTTGTTCCAACCGACGAGCCTGTTCCTCCTGTCGACGAGCCTGTTCCTCCTGTCGGCGGGCCTGTTCCTCTCTGTCACGCAGCAGCTGTTCTTCCAACCGACGGGCCTGTTCCTCCTTGTCCCGCTGGAGCTGTTCTTCCAACCGACGAGCCTGTTCCTCCTGTCGGCGAGCCTGTTCCTCCTTGTCCCGCTGGAGCTGTTCTTCCAACCGACGAGCCTGTTCCTCTTGTCGGCGGGACTGCTCCTGCAGCATCATCATCAGTGCAGCAAAGTCTGGTGCTGCTGATGCTGGGGCTGCTGCGGACGGGTCGGCCTCCGTGGTTGGTAGCTGGCCCTCCGACCTCTGCGGCATAGCTCCACCAAAACGTCTCTGGTCCGTCTCCTGTTGGCGTTGACTCCGGGTACGGATACCCTCCGTGTCGTCTTTGGGTAAAATCGGCATGATTTTAATCCTTGCTTCTGACACCAATTGTTACGAGCTTCGGGTTCGTGACAATAAAAACTGCCGATAAAAATTACCAAAAGTTACACTTTAATTAAAGAACACTAATAGCAACTCAAACACACACTATTTATAAAACACAATCGCTCTTAAGTCGCACTTGAAGATCGCTTTCGATGTATTCGCTTCTATCGCAGAACCAAGTCTGATTAGTCGCGGCTAGTCCCGGCCTTATATAGTGCCGCGGATAATTCCAGAACCTTCTATGGTAGACACATCTAGAATGTTCGAGTACATACCGGCCCCGACTGACCAGATGTCGATAGTTCTAGTAAGTTCAGCTAATCGATAATAGATGACGCTAGTGACTCTATTAGTTCTGCTACTAGAAACTAGATGGCGCTAGTGGTAACTAATGTCACCATGCATCAGGCATTAATTGTGGCGCGCAACAATATCAAGACCCCTCCGTGCCTCGGTTGGTCACGGCTACCATTCGTGGATCTTTGGCAGTCGTTAGGGGTCGTCAGAAGCCCGAAAGTCTGACAACCAGTCCTACCAAGGGGTATCGTATTACCCAGTAACTAGTTTGTGGAGTTCAGATAGGCCGATAGGCCGTCGCTTCATGTAAAACATTGGTATTCAGCTGCATCTAGTGAGACTGGAAGACGACCCCAACATAGTCGGATAAAGGCTATTCAGATGATGATGACAGGCCCTCAATTGGAGTTTGTAGAAAATGTTAATTGCGTCGACAATAGATACAGAACAAATGCACTGGATAAGCTCTGATCAACTTTATGTAGTCCTCTTCTAAAAGGAGATCACAGAGCCGCTTACAGTGATCAGTATCACAGACAAGATGTCAGGTTTGGATGTTGATTGCAATGAGCACAACTACAACTGTAAGTACAGTCACGTATGTCAACACTTGGCAAATGTCAATTTCGTTTTTTTCGTGAAATAACGAACGTTGAAATACGACACATTACATAAACCTATGGTTTCGAAAATGCTATGTTCGTAACAACTTAAAATTTCATTCCAAAATAAAGGAGTAAATCGCTTTTGAATAAAGCCGAGTGTATACATACTTTTGCTCGTGACTGTACAACTTACATGGATGACTTTGTAGTACCGCAAAGTTTTATTAAGACAGGCAATATATTGGAAATGTTTGTTGAACCTTCTATAATGCAGGCTGCGCAAAACATGCCTTGCATTATCGTGACGAGAATACCCGCAAACGTCTGTCTTCTTGGCGTTTTATGGCTATAATAACGCTTCAAACAGGACGCATCATGTCTTTGTATTTTGTTACTCTACGGTACCGCAATACAATTCATTCATGTGGATATATGCAATGTCCTAACGGGTTGAGCAGTTACGATGAGCGCTAAAGCGTTTGTGAGTACGTTTTGCATAGATATGGCGGGTTAAGGGTTAATACAATTGCATGAGTTTGTAGCGGGAACTGACGACGTGAGTGTTAATGACGACAGTGACAACGTTTTGTACTGGAATGCATAACTTCTGTCGTCACTAAACAGCATTACCAGTGTCATAAGCTTCGTCCTTAGAGCTTTAGCGTCCAAGCTAGAAGTAAATTGACAACCGACATATTAATAGTAAGAGACCTTTAAATACTTCTTATAATGATCTATGGTGCCAACGCTCAACAGCACTGTTGAGCTAAATCATAGATATGCTGATAGATATAGATTTATGACAAGGCGATAATTTTATGTCATTTTCTGAATTAACTAAAGCATTTTACCTTCAATACTGGCACACTCAAACAAAGTATTTCTATCTTAGCAAATCAAACAGCAACAGCCATTTCTGGATATAGATATTGTAGCGACTCCTGCGCCAGCCGGCCATTCACCTGCAGTAGGATGCCGTAAGCAGTCGAGTGACCTTCATTCCGATGCAATTTTATTCAAATTCTTATTGAATCTTGTACTTTAGCCGCATACTGATCCGAGAATGCGAGGATACAAGATTATTAACTTGTGTTGTTTATAAAAGTGGGAGGTGATAAGTTTGTTTGTGTATTTTTACACTAGCTTGTGTCTCTTAAACATACGTCATATTTCGTAGCAATCTGTAGGGCCGACTAGTATAATGAATACTCATTGGTTAATTTAATATTATAGTAATATTTTCATAGAGTCTATGCTGAATCTGATGGATGTCCAAGTAAATAGCAAATTGTATGTCAGATTGTTAGGTCTGAAGACACGATATATGACGATGAGACTGAACAAGAACCATGATGCCATTGTTAATGCCGATCTCGAAGATATTCTACAAGCATAATAAATCTCAGAAAGAGGATACGCCTATGCATTGAACATAAATTCCAATCAGCGTAACTCATTGATTTATAAACAAAAATCCATTTGACGGTCCAGACAAACATACATTAGACGATTTATTTATAAGTTGTTACTCGCGTAATCGCTGTTAATGTGAAAGATAATAATATTTGTGGTTGTAAACAGTAGCAGCGTAATAAAATCAGTGTACTAAGTGGAAGCAGGCCCAAGGACGGTGGCGACGAGGCCGCTCTCTATACCGATGTAGTGGAAGGAAATAAATCAGATAAATACAATCATTTGATTCAATTAATGCAATATTGTTAAAGTAACAATGGTAGTACAAAGTGAAGCTTAGAACCTTAGCTAACGGAGGAGCTGTAGAACGGCTGACGATAGATGATTCAATTATGCAAAATTGCTAGTTAGCAAAACTACAATAGCAGTAAAAAGTATAAGCAGCAATCAACGTCCTCCAACAAAACGAATGATGGTAAAGACGGCTAGATGCAGAAGGCAGCTTCAGGTGCTACATGATAGAGAATTTGGGAAACGTAACATTGTAAGTTGTTGCAATGAAGTGAGTGAGGATTTAAAAACAAAATGGGATTATAATTGATGGAACTGAATATAAAGGATAATATGTACACAGTCAATACAATATTTTTGGATGACAAATCAACATTATACCTATTCTAAACTGCCTATTAGTTAATAGAAACCTGCATAGCCTACGCAATGCCATGTAAATGTGGAAACGCTGATTAATTTTACGACCAACAAACAGCCAATGGACGTGATTACTTAACAATACGAAACTATTTTAATAATTAATTAATCGTTAGCAGTTAGTAATATGATGAACTATTCGGCGCATTTGACTTCCCGGTAATTTTCGATTTATCAATTTCATTATTTGTTCAGAAATAACTTCGTTAACAAGTATTGTCTACCTACAGGAAAAATATTTTTGTTTTAGTTGATTTGGTAAATTTATATGTGCTTATGAAACTACGAATGAATATTACTGACCTAGTGTCACAAAACGGTGAAGGAAAACATCGTGAGGAAACCGGCATGTCGTAGAACCAAAACTTCGAAGACATGTGACATCTACCAACCCGCACTGGGCCCGCGAGGTGAATTACGGCCCACTCTCTCTGACAGAGAGGAGGCCTGTTTCCCAGCAGTGGGAACTTTATTGGCTGATTATGCTTATGCTAGTATCTACAGAGGATAGTGCGGGTCTTAATCTAATCGCCATGTCTCACAATCTCAATCGAATTAGTGACCGTAGCCGTAGTGCTTACTACTCCGTACCGTAGTATAATGTTATTCGTGTACGATCGGATATTGCCAGCTCCAGCTTCTGATATAATCCTTTACTGAGTCGCTTCTTACGATAGGAAAAGTTCATATAGCAGAGATACTTATAGAGCCTTTATATTTTTATCCTTAGGTAAGCCAAAGCCCCCGAATATTAGATACACCAAGCAAATTCTCAAAGGAATTTCCACTCCAGCATCTGCTATAATCGTTTACTTAATCGCTTCTTATGATAGGAAAAGTTCCATATTCATAGTTGAGATACCTTACTTATCCATTATATTTTGGTCCTTGGGTAAGCCATAGTCGGATATTATATATACCAAGCAAATTCTCAAAGGATGGAATTCCATTGGTTAAACTTACATGAAGCTTCGTCACAAATACCTTAAATAGTGAAGTACAACAAACTTTGATAAATAGATTTGATGATCGTGCAGTTAATAGTGTAGTCAAAAGAAATAAAATACCTTTTAAAGCTACACTTGTTATGAACTATGCGGATTAAGCAGATGTAATCGAAGAATTAAATGTAAAAGTAAGTGTTAATACGTAACATGTGGTCATTGCAACAGACTCGAGGCAAGGTGCAACAAGATACTAGACGGCTTACGTTAACGCATCCTTACAAATGCAATATCCAACGATACACTGAATAACACAGACTACGATAGTAACAGTTTTATCAACTGTTCATATAGTAGAAACAGCTTTAGGATAAATTAGGAGCTTGCTGAAGTCAAGTCTCAAATTTTGACAAGCTCACCTTCAAATGCATTATTTTACGATGTGATAATATGAATGGTGGGGTTAATCTGGTGTTACCATTCATATTTATCAAAGTCGTAATATTGCGCAGACAGTATGCTATCCAATTTCATTTATGTTGTTATTTTTACACTGTCTTGGCTTTTTAAAAGGTAGTTAGCATTTGACACAACTGTGCTCATGTTTCTGTTGATTCAGGAAGGACATTAAATTGCCTAGAACTCTAGAACCAACTAGGACGTCATCTTCCCAGCGTTTTTCGTTTGTAACAAGTGTCTGCCGCGCGTCATGTTCTCATAGGGAAGCTACCGTATGCTCCAAATTCTCAAGTCTAGGCTTTACATAGAAAGTCTTTCGTCTGACACCGATTTTCTAGGCAAATTCTTTGCCGAACTCTTTCACTATGAACTGATGTATAGACCACTATTTTCTAAGCACGTTTGCCTTTTGCCGTGTTTTGACCTAAAACCCGGAGCCTAAGAAAGGATAAGTGGCACTTACATTAACATGCTACTTGGTAGAAAACAAGGAGGCCTCGATACAAAATGTTGACACGACCAAAGGTATTGCAAAAACATGTGACCCTGATTCAAATGCTGATCAGCCAACGCACTTATTACGTTCTTGACTTTCACAGTCAAGTTCAACATGTTCATTTTAAAAACGTTGACCAGTGAAGAACCCGTCAATGCGTTATGCAATATTTGTGATCGGCAGTTTCTTCATTCAGCGATTTCTCTTCCATATAAGAAGTATCAAGTTTGGCAGGATTATTTTAATGGGTAAATTGTTCATGTGAATATTTTACGACTTCAAATTAACAATCTCTTATGTTTAAGATATTAAATATTAATTCGCGTATGGTCTTATAGCCCAGGAGCACATAATAAAAACACTTAGTTATATATATAAGGTCATTGGCAGTGTTAGCGCGTCGCAAACCCTGAAGATTATCTGAATGATGTCTAAAAGTCAACGAATTTTTAGGCTTCTTTCTGTCAAATTGTCATCTCAATCTAAACCATGACATTCTGCAATTCAGAACACTACTTCAATTCTACAACAGTCTTTACTTGTCACGTCAAGAATACACTCATCGTTTCAGTAAACTAGATCGACATGTCCAGTGGCGGCTATTTTGAGCTCATTGTTGACGCTGAATACTATTGAGGACTGACATATCACGAGGCTTGCATTTACAAGCGTTTGGAATATATTGTTAGCTTTGTATCCCAGATATTATTTGCAGTAATCCATGGAATGGACTCGGTCAGGTTTGACCTAGTTTTTGAAGAGAAATGTTTCCTTTTTCTTTCTTTTTTTTTACGTTGCCCCACACTAGGAATTTCTTCTGTATCGTAGGTGCGTTTACAAACATTTAAACTCACATACACAAACAGCCAGCCCCGGAACAACTACTTGTAGGTCATACAAATATTTGTTCCGTGCGGGAATCGAACCCGCGACACGCAGCGCAGCAGTCAATCGCTTAACCACTGCGCCAACCGTGCCGACTTTTGGGTAGTAAGATCTGGAAAACACTTCAGCAATTTTGAAAAATCGCAATAAAAAATTTGAGAAGTACTTAAATAATAATTGTAACTTTGTCGAACGTTTCCTCATTGTTGGATACATGGAGAACTATGGTTCTCCATGTATCCAACAATGAGGAAACGTCGCCGTATAACTCCGTATAACGTCGCTGTGTTTTATAATAATGTGTTAATAATGCCGTTAGATACGGAAACCCTAGGTCAGCAAAACCATAGCTATTTCAATAGACTGTTATATTTGATATGACAGATTTTGGGATGTATGTAAATGTACATTCAACATGGTTCCCAGAGTAAAATATTCTGTTATGGACAAGTTCTTAAAATCACAAATAATATTCACGAAAGTTAACCTCGTCAAATATGGTGTGCATAACCGTGCTCTCGAATAAAAGAACATTGTGCGAAAGCTCAATTCCAGAGACACCAATGAACATTTTATTCTATTCATCAGAAATTGAGCTGCGCCGGGTTTAATGAAACCGTGAAGGGCATCTGGGGAATAGAGAGCACAATTTATTTGAACGCTGCCTACACGGCTAAACAGATTATATTTATTTTTAGACTATTGTCTTGGGGACGAATTCATAATAAAGATCACCTATTCGCATGTCCTTATGACGTAGTAACTATCAATAAAGAGACCATTTACACATCATCAGCCCAACGTGTGTTAGCTGATGTAACAGTGTCGAGAATTCAAAACCATTTTCTTCAAGTATCTTTTTCACTATGATAAAACATGCAGGTTATACGGGTTCGTTACTACATTTACCATCCACATGCTGTGGCCAAATTAATCTAGAAAAGACCGAATGTGTACATTATTGTCAAATGTTGTGTGCAACGCAACATGAAATCGTGTGAATTGTAATTTTAAACCCCTAGCCACTTGAAAAACTTACGCAAAACCTATTCTCAAAATGAACGGCCTACAAAGTACAATAACTTAAAGACACAAATACTGCAATTTCGAGGAAATATGAATGTTAATGTAATAGCGTAACTCGTTACAGGAAATGGGGAGCGCAACATATTTTCAAACTCAATGCAACACCGCCGTACGAAACAATCGGTAAAATTATATGTAATGCCTTCGATCACGTTTAGTTGCGTGCACTGAAACTAATTGGACAACTAATTTGGTCTAAAAACTCCTTTTAAGTTTTTGAAAAGTGCAAGCTGAGGAAAGAATATTGGGGGATAGTTCGAATAACCCTCTAGGGCACACAGATTTAGCGTTGCTGCCTTGCTACTAAGAGACCGACGAAGATATTGTAATGAATGACCCAATAGGCCAATAGGTTGAGAAGAACATCATATTTTATGATGTGGAAAACATTGTTTTAAAAGTTATATTGGTCATCGAAACTTTAAAATCACAGCAGCCACAGCACTCCCAGCTTTCGATAAGTAGGTACCTAGTTTTCCATACATTCCCAAAACTCAGTTCTAGATTCGAGACCAACACAACCCAAAAAGCAAGATACCCATGACGCTAAACAAAAACTCTATAGCCAAATTCACATGAAACGCGCTCCAATAAACATGTCGTAATAAACCCTTAGTTCAAACGACCTGTATGGCTAGTCATCTGTGAAGTACAAGCAAAGTTTGTCAATACGCGTCAACTACAATGACGCTCTCAAATTAATTCAGTGCTAAGCTGTTGCTCATTGATGTAGGTTGCGTATGAATAGCGGGGTGACTGGTTATTGTTGACGTGGATGGCAACTGAGACAAATGAGATGTTATGTTATGTTTGTATTTGACATGGATCGTGATTGTGAATTGGCCATCCCAGTAACCTAGAGAGAAGTAAGCACGGGACATTAACCTAATCATAGGGGAAAATTTCTCTAATGGGTATGAAGAGCAGGCTTATGAATGAAGGAACTAGCCAACCGCTTAGTTATTAGCAAACGACATAGTACATCCTGATGAGAGTCGTGGAAAACGTTGGGATGAACGAAAGGAAGTCGACTGTTCTTAGAAGATTGGCTACCTGCCTACCTGCACTATTATCATCATCAATTTAGCTATTACTGATAACTGCGGTCAAGGGTGCTATTACAAACAGACATTCAGTGCAATCTACGGAACTTCTAACCGAAGGAGTCATCGAAGAGTAACGGGATACTGATAAATTTTTATGTGGCAAAAAATGTTCCTGCGATAGTCAATCTCCGATAAGTATCAACAAAACATTTCTGATAACACGAATAAATACGATAAGCTACTTGTAAGATTAAGAACAATAGGTTTATTAATTTATCAGTGCACTGTAATCAATGCACGATGTTACTATTAAGCCAGTATAAATGAATTCTCAACAGTCATCACTCCATAATACAAGAAATGCGATAAACGACAATAGGCATGCAAAACAGAAACAAAGAACAACAAAAACGTACAATACGAAGCTCTAGCAATTAAAAATAATCTCATAGGTATAAGATTCACATATACTAAAAACAAATCGAGTGCGACAGGCGAAAATAGAAAGCAATGGACGGAAGATGTGTGTCGCGACTCCGGCGCAGGTGGACGCGAGGGTGGGGGCAAACTAGACAGAGACGGCAATATACACGGAACTAATTTTACGCAAAAAGAAAAGGGACAGGGCGGACCGGCCAGTTTAACAACATCCACACATAGCAACATCTGGCTTTCCAAGCAACTAGAGAAATGTAATATTGATGGTTCGAGCAATTAGGAACACGATAACTTTGGACTTGAAACCATATTCCTAGAAATACTATGAAAATAGAGAAGGTTATAAATCCACGGAACATACGGGCCGTATGCGGTATCAGCTAAACACACAAGACAAGGACGCTACATTGATTATAAAATGAAGCTAATGGCTAACAAGCTGCAAATATTATCTCAGCTGACGCGCGTATAAATTAAACAATCGGATTCGAAAAGTACGCATGTTGTGTGAAAACTGAATTAAGAACGCAGTTTCGTCATCTCCGTAGGCGGGGTATCACGCTTTTGCCTCCATGACATTTGGCGCATAGCTGAGTGAGGCAAAGGCAACGCTCCGGGGATGCCTCGGGCTCGACTCTTTGGACGTTCACTCGCCGCATTCCAACTACACAGACTACGCGTTGCGAAAATTTGAAACAATCTTGGGTAAACAATGTTATTTTCACGACACGAGAATGAAAGTTAGTACCGTTTTGTTTACTTTACTTCTATAAGTCAACTTAGAAAAAACTGACAGTGGGTGATAAAATATTCAAAATAAATGTGAATATCAACACGCACTGCCACTGAAGTGAAAGATAAAAGCAGACGAGCTGTACAAGAAAACAATTTTCACATTGATGACTTTGATGACAATAAACTTGCAACTGATAAAACTTTACAATAACCGATTGTGTCGTTTCAATAAGTCAACGACACGGCTGATAAAGTTCCAACAAAACTTCACTGACAATCATTCATAAATTATACGAACAATCGTAATAGCCCTGTGAACCGAAGGCTGTTACATAAAAAATATCTGCGGCGGAGTCTAATCTTGACCTCATTTCTCTTTTAAAACTACGAGCGAATACGTCAAACGAAATGTGCCGTCTTTATACGACTATTAAAATTATATGTTACGTTCCCAATTCGAGTTTTACGAGTATGAATATCAAGCGTTATAGCGAATACGCTGTTAGTTTTAACAAAGCATAGCACATTGAAACGCATTCGCAGAGTTAATCTCGCTTTTGAGTCAATCACTAGTAACTTAATTTGACGATATTACTGCAAAAAGTATTATATCCGGGGCCGCAATGATTCTCCATAGGCTGTATCTCTTTCTTTAAATACGGCAGGATGAAGTGTTTTATTAATAGTTAAGACCACACAGCTACAACCCTTTCCCTAAACAATAAGGGAAACGACCGCCAGGACACACACATCCAAACAACGTCTTAAATAATTTTATGTGTCTAGCTAGCCCTTAGCTGAGAGAACACAAATTAACTTCCCTGAGCGACTCTCACAACTTGCTCATGAAAATTCAAATGAGCCGATTCTGTGATAGATTAAAATCTCGCATTACTATGGAAATATGTAATTTCAGAGCAAGTTGATCAGATTAGAGCAATTAGAGCAGAGATAGCCCAAATATCCAGTATCTGTGACGACCTTGTTTTCATTTTCGTTCACCATCGCTTTAGCGTCATGCTCATTGGATTTGGTACTTTTAATATAATAGTAAATGACATAATGAGATTGAAGATCACAAAATATTAGACATTCATCTTTTTGAAACGATAGATGTGAATTGTTTCGTAAATCAATGTGTCGTCATCATACTACTTCATATATGTATTGTCGTTTTTAACAACATTACAAAATAGCATGTTTGAAATCTCCAAAGTGTATTTCAACTGCATGTTATTTGAAACGTTATGAATGTTAATCCAAATAATTTCAAAGAGATTAACATCTGTATGTTTTTCATAATTCCCAACTTTACGGTTAGCGATATGAAATAACATGATGAAAGTAGAACGCGGTTTCATAGAGTTTATTTCAATGCTGACGTTTCGCTTTAACATAAAATAGACGAGAGACATCATAAAACCTTCGAGATCGGACGTTTAGTATCATCTATGATATAAGACATCGAGGCGTAAGACGTAAAGAAGTCAATTTGCAATAAAGTACTGCATATTATTAATTTTCGAAGCAAGACCAACGAAGACACCAAATAGATATAAGTGAGCATGTAATTCATAAGGCGTGTAGCTATCGAGACCGGATTCCACCGATCTGATCAAGAGAATGCATTGGAAAACGCATTATGTATGTAAGTGTACACAAATGGTACAAAACTTGTTCGGTTAGAGCAAGCGCCGTGTTGACTTTAACATAGACAGGTTCCACGGCGCGCTTTTTGTTCAACAAGCTAAAGCAATATCAATAAACTCGTTTATCTTGTGAAAGATAGCTCTCCTTTAATGGCTCAGGACCCATTAGAAAGGTATATTGAATCGATTTTATTGCGTTAACTATTAAGTAGCATCAGAAACTTGAAAAACCTACGAGTACCTGCATACTTGGTCTTGGACAAAAAACTGACATGATGTCACCAGACACCATGATTGATTTGATTTATACATAAAACATGAATAATTATTTATTGTTGTCAACAAAACAGCTCCCAAATATGCGCATACACATGCCTATATAAATCTCGACTAAATATTAATGGGCCGC
The DNA here is from genome assembly GCA_947507525.1 of Apamea epomidion. Classification (NCBI taxonomy): domain Eukaryota; kingdom Metazoa; phylum Arthropoda; class Insecta; order Lepidoptera; family Noctuidae; genus Apamea; species Apamea epomidion. The sequence goes on from OX382227.1 coordinate 20,576,919, forward strand.
GCTTTAGCGCCAAAACACAATTCAATTAATGACGCATAACGATCGTGTTACACTTGTTGCGCGGTCTAAAGATTACAATGAGCAAGTAATTACTGCGCTACATGACAATCAAGGCACGTGGAATCAGTCGACACGGTGAGCTAATCTGCTCAAATAAGTATTGTAATACAACGAGGTTCACGACTTTTAAAGGTCCAGCGACTTCGGTAGACAATAAAACGGCGCCAGAATTGAATGACACGTGCCAAAAAGAAGTTCGCATGCCATCGGACACAGAATCCAGCTTACTAGACGGGAATAGTCACAGGCCTGGCCTGGCGGCCGTCCATACGCGAAACCGCTCTAAAATGTCCTAACTCAATCGTCGCCTTATCGCAATTTTCAATCTTACACGTGAGTATTTAGGTGCCTTTTACTCTGAACTGTTTGTGGATGTAGGTCGGGACGCAGATCATGGGACGGATATAAGTTGCGTCTGCGACGGTCCTTACGTAATTTTTGGTTGACGATGAACTCAATACGTCACAACGGAGCTTCCGGAAGACGGATGGCTGATTTTGTATGTCCCTATTGTAAAGCAGTGCACAAAAGGTATGGTCGAAGTAGAAACGACCTTGCGGGTACTGATCGTGGCGTTTATATTTAGCCAGACCCATTAGATGGACTCCATTAGGTTGATGTATTGGTTGTTTTGACGGCACTTGAACTTCATGGAGTGTTTGATTAAAAAAATCGACGGTGCGGTTTGAATCACTCCGAAAGTGTTACAGATAAACATTGCGCAGATATCAAAGTAAAAAAGCGTATGATGGAAGACCATCCTCCGGTTGATTCCGCACGACTCACGCACGCGGTACCTATATTATATTTTCAGTGAAAACACAGTTAGTTTAAATACTGCCCGCCAACTACGCTGACATATTTCTTAGGAAATCATATTTTACTCCGCTAAATTTGGGTTGTATAAATAAAAAACTGACTCAATATTAAAATGTTACGTATCGTTGAGACTAATGTGTGGAGACAACTTATAAATCCGTGATATACTAGATGTTTTTAATATGTTCAGTAATTGCTTCGATGCTGTAGACGCCAATTAGGGAGGCGAGATATAGCGGAAGCTTCGTGGCTTTAAACGAGGCACACTCACGAATACTGAAGCCATCCGAAGCGAAGGGAACTCATAAATTCCCTAGGAATATTTCTTCTATTGAGAAACTTCAAGGTGGGAAAAAGTTTGTAAGGTTTTATTTAAATATTCAGAAGCAAAGTTTCGTAACTAATTAACACATGGTAGCTAAGAGTTACCCGATACTATGGCCTTTTTAGTCAGTGGAACTATCGTGATCGCTTTATTAGGAAGTGAGGACACGCGTGAACAAGACACGAACATTTGGCAAGTTACGATGAAAATTACGAAACTTTACATTTTTACTTATGTAGTTGATGATTGTTATTGACATATTGGACACCTTCAACTTCTTTGGAGACTGCTTTATTTCAAGCAAAGATGAAAACCTTCAAAATGATAAGAGCAAATCTCAAGTACGCATACCACTTACTAGCTAAGTTAGTAGCTAAACAACTTCAGGGTAAATATAAAATGATGAGCTAGAGAACTCTTTGAAAAATGCAAACGTAAGAAAAGCGGTCACATAATTACTCAAATTTTTCATTGAGGATCGTCTAGCCACCAAATAAAATATTAACATGATCAAAATCAGACAACTCCTGACGTAATGTACACCGTGACAGAAAAGGACACAACCCAATAAAGCGCTAAACAAAAAGAGACAGAATATGCTACACATGTAGCGATTAAATTATTTACGTCAAAGCATTTACACCATCGATGGGGGCACGATGTAAAAAGTAGAAGATGTTGTTATGGAGGATGCAGAATCGAGTCACGTAGGTATGTCGACACGTAGGGACCTTGATCCTGAGCCAGTCTTAGTAATAATGCCCATTAAAGAACAGGCCGGGGGAAGGGTTTCTACAGACGCCATGTAAATTAGCATTTAGTGTCATTTTGGCAATGCGTGGGAATTCAGGCCGTTCACCCGTGGATCCTGACTAACACGAACGTTTTTGGACCTTGTCCAAAAACAGTAAGTTGTATTCACAGTATGGGGACATGCCAATCGATCAACAGAGCGACGGAAATATGAAATCATTGGGTGTTTTGTTTTCTTGGATTTTTCCACTAGGAGTCGATAAAAAGAGAATTATCGACATTAACGTTGAAATAAAAGCAATAAACGCCAGAGAATAAACTGAGCCAAGAAATTATTATATACCCATGTTTCTTGTGTTCGTTCAACAGAAATACAACGAAATAGTAATGATCGTTGAGACCTAAATACTGAGCCAATACATAACAAAGAAAACAACGACGTGAATGCATGTAACGATATGAAATTCGAACAAAGCGAAATGCCCGAACATAACAACATTAAAAAAGGTAAAACAGACGCAGATCAACAAATGGTACGATAACGAGAGATAGTGATATCTGTACCAAACAGCAATGTGCAAATACATGATGTAGGTAAATATTTAGCTGATCACACACGCAATGCTCTGCAGACTTGCTTTTTGTGGCAGTTTCCTGTAGTGTCTGGAATACATTATTAGTGAAAGATTGAAAAGGAAAGTAGTATTGGTGGAAAAAATAATAGCGGCAAGATTTTTGCCGTCAATAGCTTTAACATCTATCTTTTCTATGTTTTTGTAACATATTCCAAATGTAAAACATGTGGCCCATAAAGATTCTAACAGTAAAAGTAACAATGACAAATGCTCCATACATAAAGCCAAGGCCATTCGAAGAAAGAAGTATAGAAACGAAAACCCGTTTTCACTTTTACTTTAGTTGCAAGGTGGACGAAGACAGAGAAAACGGAAAAAAGTCAAGACTAGAAATATGAAATCACGCAAGAAAGGATACAATCTTGAGTTTTTAAAAGAAGAGTTTCGTGATAAATATCGCTAAGACGTGACTTCTACACCAAAGAATGTATAAGTCGAGCAATTTGTCTGAGACTCGCTTAGGATACGGGAACAGCCGCTTACCGCTAATCTTGTGTCTGAGGCCAGAGGTCACAGCATTAAGAGCTGTCATTTGTTTAGTCATCTAACTTGTAGATCCGCTGTCTGAAGATGTATAATCGGGCCTTTATCTTCATGTATGTATTCATCTACTATCTAGAATGGAATTTCTTTTTAAAATGTGGCGCTTCGGAAAAGTAACCATTGTCAATAGGTTAAGGAATTTGTTCCAAAATATCTTAGACCGTAGGAATGAATCATCTGACTAACGTTATCTATCTATAAGTACATATTTTTGTGATATGGCTAAAATAAACATATCGTATTGATAAAATGATTACAGATTTATATATCTTTTGTAACAGAGATCTCATTTTTAGAAAAATCATTATAATAAACTTTTTGATAGGCGCCAAACCAACAAGAGGCATGACCAAATAGGTAAATAGCCGTAGGTCACCGCTAGACGATATTTAACGTCAATTGAGAACATATTAATGATATTAGTGTGCCCGAAGTATTGCGAAACGCGTAGGAGTCAATGAAGTCCCCGCGCATTTTTATATTAACAATAATTATTGGTTTGATTTCATAATTGTCTTGCTTGCACAAGAAAATCAGGTCACGAGTTAGCGAAAATATCAGCAAAGCAAGATTGCAGTAGTTTCTTTAATTAGTTAGGTACTTACGTACAACCTTGTGATGGAAAAGATCGTCTCATTGAGATGTCACTGTTATCTGATAAAATGACAAGGAAAATGTATGCTCGCTAAGATTCTATGGTACGTCAAACGAGTAAACACTTAAAAAGACGTAATCTGAAAACTTTGTTCTGTTCTAAGATTGTAGGAAAAGTATGGAGGTTTATTGTTGCATATGACGTAATCGTCACGTTCATGATCATCGAAGCAAGATGTATTGATGTATCATCAGTGTGCATCATTATTATTAGTTTCTATGTAATAGAAGGCCAGCACTCTTGTAGAAAATCAGTAATTGCTTCAGTATTTACAATACGACATATTTTTGTACAGTACTTACGCCTTATCAAGATGAAGATTATTTTGAAGTCATACCTGAGAACAAATAAAATAAAAACGTTAGAAGCGAATAAATAATATATATTATCCTAAACTTATTACGATAAAATATATACATAAGACTCTACCATTACATCGTTAATGCGCAGTCACTTAAGCAAATGATTTATCATATTCACAATACAGACGTTATTGAAATATAGTGACAACTAATTACCAAAAGGTCAGGTATGTAAAATCACGCTGATATTTATCATCACTAGATTCCAGTCGAATGCCTAAACAGCCAATGGTTACAAAATGCAGTCTTATCAACAAGCTAAACGATTTACTTGATAGTCATTATAATTTACAACCTTACGCTCAGTTTTTAATGAGCTTATAAAATTCATACAACATCATTGACGACCATAATATTCAGAGGAAAACAAATCAAGCAAATAGTAATGCCAACCAAACTAACGACCTGTGAAGCTGTCAACATCAGAAGAATCCAACTAAAGAACACAAAACACCAAACGTTGGAACTTTTGGTGTTTTGTGTTCTTTAGTTGGATCGTCAATAGGTCGTCTCGTTGGAAATGTCCGCACAAATACCGCGTCGCGAATTCAGTGTTACCACAAACACGCACCTGAGGCTACGTGCCGACTCGAGAAAGTACAAGTAAGAGAAGAAAGTGCGTGGACGCAAAAACAAGCGTCCGACTGTCGGATCGGAATTCAGCACAGCCCACCGTGCGAACAAAATATTGGGATTGTTGAGAATGATATGGGAGAAAATGGCACATTTGTCATGGGATGTGGATTTCTATCGTCTAAATTGGACGGAGTTTAACCATAATGATGTGTCGAAAAAAGGTGTTACCCTAATGTTCATGGAATTGGAAATGTTTAATTTTGTACCCTTAATATTATTTCGATGGAACAAATCAAATCAGTGTCATCTCGCAATCACAATAAAAAGCACGACTGAAAATCCAATACTAATCTTAGGGCCAAATAGATTGGTTCTCTATTGGAATAGGAGGGACAGGGATTCCAGTTTAATTAACTCGGCCATTCGATAATCTTGCTATATACATGCAGAGTGCATTCATAATGCTTGTGTACTCAGATAAATCAACAACAATATGATATTACAGGAAAATTGTTTAAAAAAACTCCGCTTAGAATTCTAACAAATCTTCAAGAGGGTCGTACTTCAATGATTTTGATCTGGTGCATTGGCCTTCGGATGAAATAATGTGTAGGAATGCATATTGTTAAACAGTGTCACGAACAAATCAAATGAATGTGATCTCCGAAGGTGATCCAGGTACCTCTATGGGCAATGGGTATATTAATACATATACTTGTTATTGCACATACGGAAGTAAAAGTAAATGCTCTTGTTTACAGGCCCATGTAAGCAAATCATTAACTTCTTTTGGTCTATGCCCAAGACGTACATCATGGACTTTTCTTTTACAAGATACGACATTGACACTGCAGAAAGGAATTCAAAGAATTGTGACGATATTGGAACTACCCATTCCAGTTCCTTTTAACATAATCAGAATGCAAGGATACATAAACCTACATACAGATACAACTCATTTCCTAAAGCCATAAAACATTGTCACTATTTTCAGGGTACTTGAATCTTCAACTTTAATGTGTTAGATCTAAAATTATATAATGCGGTGATGAGTCATACGAAACTCTGACATTGGCCATTATCACTGTAGCAACCGATTTTCTTTTCAGTTTTTAGCCTTACTGACGTTATAAAATGTTCGTTTACATGCCAGCATTATGCAAGGTCCTTCCGATGCAAGTTAAGTTCATATTAATATTATAAATCAGCCATTCCCACCGACTTGAAGTTATTTAAGTAGGTGTTTTTGAATAAATTATACTGTTGAATTTATTATTTATACTTTCTAAACTAAATACATCATTTTGTTTTAAAACATATTTTGTCTATTGTATTGTAGTCCTTATCGTTAAATTTTCCCTCCTTGACCTCAATAGTTCGCTTCCAAATCAAACTAACAGTTTCTACTATGCGACATACCTTTAAGAGCGCCATAGCCTTGAGCCTAAGCATTAATTTGATTATGCAAACTGATCTTCTAGTGCCCCAGTTCCAGTACGAACTTATAGTTCAGCTGTTAGAAGTAACACTTTGGAGTTCAGCGATAACTGTTACTTAAGAACTGTTTGATTCAGTTCACCATTGTTTTCCTTGTGTCATTGTTCTGTTATGGCATTTGGAGTATTGACTCACTCTGAATGTACTTCCTTTAGTACGAAAGCATTCTTTAAAGAACCACCATTCTCTATCCAAAGTTATTTTTTTTAACACAGTTTGAATGAGACAACGTCCTAGATTTTAGTCTCCAAAAATAAACCGAGTAGCTGATGTCACTGGAGAATCAATGGAGTCTCTTCATACCATCCGAGTCATGAACGGGGAACTCCAATGGTCGCTACCTTTATACCCTTTATTAATAGATTGAAAAGCATTTATTTCTATATCCATACTATTGCTAGTGTAACAATTGGCAACAGCCTAAGAAGTGGGCGAGAGTGGTGAAATATGTGCCATAGCTTTTTAACACGGCATTTTATATTGTGGTCAGTGAAACCGATCGCGGTATTTCGTAACAACATACTGGATTTGATTGAAAAGTTACCAATCAAAATTGGGGGTATATCGAACGACTTGTTTAGGTTAAATGTGTGTTTTTGCAATTCAATCATTTAACTTTTGAATTTACTGAGTTCATAATTATTACAGAGCACTATCACATGTGGCAGTTTTTTATCGAGCGGCAAATTAGTCATCTGGCTGAGATTTTCTTGGCAGGTTTTAAATACACAATGTGCGCACTCTCATACATTTTCATAACAATTAAGAATCTGAATCTCTCGGTAGATAAAAAATGTACAGGAGTTATTAGCTCACTGGATGAGTCAGAGATTCAGAACAAAATACATATATATATATTCTCTCAGCCAAGTTAAGGGCTTAAGTAAACACGAGATATAACAAGTCATGTTTAATTTCAACTTCTACATAAAACAACACGATCGACGAACGAAATTGAAGAGGGTTTGATAATACGACACGAGATTTAACTGTTAACTTAGGATAACCTTGAAGGTTTCAAGATAACATTGAGTGTGACTGATTTACCAAGATTATTCAAGAAAACACAGAAGAAGAATAGGTACCCATATCTTAAACCTCGCTTTCCAAAGAGATAGTACAAAAGCTGGAATAGTAGATGAATTTAAGGCAACACGTTTTCCCCACATAAATCTGAGTATTAAGCAATGTGATTAAACGAAAGTGGTTGCTGATGGTAGGCGGAGCGTGGGATAGGCGCAGTCTCTATGTGGGTGCAGTGATATCAAGGAGAACACCTACAGTTTGGTGAAGAACTACTATGCTAATGTAAAAACTCGGCGAAATCGGATTTATAGTGATGTCACCATTAGACCCTCGGAATGTCGTCTTCTTGTTGTTTAAAGTTAACAGGAATTTTCTCCTTTTGTATGGAAACCATTTATGATTCTAAAGGTAATGTAGTTTGATTCTGAAGAAGATAGATACTAACAAGAACTTCGGCACGCATGATGATTTGAGTTACCTTAGGGCATACAATTTATGTGTCACATTTTCTTATTTGTGACCTTGAGCTATCAAAAATTGTCATGACTCACAATTTTGAATAATGGGTAATTAATGATATTATACACTGTTTTTCGTTTGCAATAACTGAAGGCCGATCTAGGAACGTGAAACAATTTTATCGGACGTAATACTTACCATTTGATTTGATCTATGTAACTAGGTCATCCAAATATACACGATATTCGAATTGTTTCCCAAACACCTGTTCTGGTTCATAGTATAACAGCATCGTAATATAACATTGTTTGGCCTTGATTTACAGCTCACAATCCGCACATAATGACTGTGGACAAGTTTGTTGACCAAACAAAAAATGAACTGACCAATCACACCGGATAGTCGCAAGTTGTAAGACAAAAGACACAATAGGTACAAATTAGAAAATTCTATTGTACATATGAATTGCAACTTGAAGCGTTTAAATTACCATATGTGAAGTATTTGTATAATGATTGACAGTCGCGTCTCGTCTGCATCGGGGACATAGAAAGTTCTTCATCTTGACAAAGCTGAAATTGACCATACACAAGCTGTTTAGGTGTGCATTTGCATGACAAATATTAGAATACAACCATTAGAATAGTCACTTTCAACACGACATTATTTGGTAACCGTCCAAACTTATCAGAAGCTATTTGGCTGCGGTTGAAAACGAAATTGAATATTTGAAATTGTGTCAGATACCTGAGGTTTGGTTTCGGGGATAATTTTTACAGTGATACTAAAATATCGTAGCAGGAAAATGTGCTTAGTTTGACGTATGCTACAGATGCTAATAGAGCCGATAATAATGTACCTAATTCAAACAATAGTTCGACTCATATACCTCAATCCATGTCCTACATAGATTGAGGAAGATTTGCTGCAAAAATGAAAATCTCACCGCCACAACCATAACTTTGCCGCCTAATTGATGTTATCTCTTAAAACTCTCACTCATTTAAATTCCAATTTCCAACAGACATACAGAAATGTCTAGCAGACTATGAATTGTGGGCGTCGGCTGGCGTTCCCATGACGACTGCACAGTTCACAGTTAACCCAACTGTTAGCATTAAGCATTGTCACGTATCGACCTTTGCAAAACATGCTAACTTGGTGGTATCCACGAATCAAGTCCTTAAGTCGACGCAATAAAGGATGCGGACGAAGTAAAGATGATTTTGCATGTTAAGTTTCAAGTTATTGAAATAGCAAAGGGCTTGCGACTTCCTCCTGATGTTTGCAAGCGGAATGTATGAATAGATGATGATGATAGATACTTTCTCATGAGTTGATTGGCTTTGTGTGAAGGTAACAACTTGGCTTGGCTTTGTGTGGGGACTTACTAGCTGTTAAACTAATAGATAAAGAAAGAAACAAACTATAATAAAGTATTCCAAGGTAACTATGACTAAGTAAACAAATCTAGCGATTAAAGAATGTGCAAAAACTTTTAGTTTCTCCTTTGTATATTCTACGAGAAAATAAAACTGAATATTTCGAACTCACTAAAACTTTCTGAATAGGTGCATTTTGAGTTAGAAACCATGTTATTATTTGAATATATGTATTATCAGATTCTAAGCTATCATAATTATCAAGAGTTTGCATAATTGTATTCGAGAGTTTGAATAACCACTAAAACTTATTGGTCTTCTAACCTTGATTATTTAATCATGGAACAACAACAGTATCAACATTTATCCAAAATCTAATAAAGCAAACAAACTTATTCAAACTCCAGATGTTTTAGAACAATCTAACGTTCCCAAACGTGTCCGCAGCGCGCGAACAAACGATTAATTAGATGAAATCATAAGGTTGGTTCACACTCGGGGTCATAGACGTGAAGTTCATCTTATTGATCACTTTAAAATAAATTGAATATATCCCAGAGCTACGTCTATCGCCTATTTCTCTTATATCCACATTTTTGGTATAACGGTCTGGCATAACATGAAGATTGGAAATTTCGCGCTCATTGTGTATCCATGTCCATGACAGAATGATTAGAACTTGTCTTTTTGCTCTTTTGGTACGGACGGTAAAAACCTTTTTCGACTGACGTGTTGTTGCGAGTCGCTGATTTTTTGACTGATCAAGATTGATGACGCAATCCTCAAATTCCTTAACAGTACAGACCACATCTTTTCCTATTTATACGAAACTAGAGGTGCACACTTCTAAATGTATTTTTTCCACTATCAGATTTATACACACACGACGTAAATATACATTTTATAATGTAATGGGGACCGATTTATTTTGACATTTAAACTTCCTCATTGTTGATAAACTCAAATCGACTTCAATTGCTATTGAAATTATATAATTGCAGGCCGTGAGCCCGCACAATGTCTCTATTTAGCTGACATTTAGGGCTACAATCGGCCCAACCTTTGACATGGATTCATTTAATATCATCGGACATTCAACCTATTTTTATAAACCAGTGACCCTTAAATCTGACACCAGAGTTGGAAAATCCCGCTAGATTATATAAATCTGATATAATATTATAGCTGTTATCTCAGTGGCGTGCGTAACGTGATAGATAGGTTTAATAACTAGCAGTTATTAAAGCGAGAAGCGAAAAGACAAATCGCCTTTTATCATGGCAGGTGCCTTACTCAATTGTAGTTTTTGGGGTCTTGCTGGGTCAGATTTTGTTTTCGAAAAAGAGAAAGCTGAGGGAAATATGTGAGGTCGGTCATTTACAGGTTTAGTGAGTTACGGGATTTGGGCAAAGCTTCCAAAAGATTGACAGTTGAACAGATACTTAGTTCTAAAACTGACTGATAGTGACTATAAAAGCCGTAAAATAGGCACTGACATCATATATCATTTTATGCAATCGGTCAATACCTAATTTCACGAGCTTTTCCCCAAAGGTACACTTGTTCTATTTTAACTTGATCATTAGAACAAAATGTAACAAATGTATCAATTGCCGCTAATTAAAATACATGTTTATATGCTCCTGATTTATTAAGAAATAAATATGTTCCCACAAATCGAAGGAGGAGAAAGAATCTTTCTGAAGAACGCTTCTGATTAAAAAGCCTTGAGCACACATCAACTGCACTTTGATATATCAGCAGCCGCGAGTGAACTAAAGGGCAGAACAAAACCGGTTTATAGTAAAATGTCCAGATTGCCGAATACCTTTGGGTCACGTTTTACGCGTTTTGTATGGCTACGCGGCCGGTGTTCTGCCGTTAATTTGTAAATTACCGTTTATATTACAGGAATATTATGCTGTGATGGCCAATAAGCGGTCGGGTGGCATGACTTCTGGAATCCCTACTATACGATAAACCGAAGGACACAGTTGATTGTTATATTTTGTGAATGTGAGAACGAGAACGTTGTAGGCTTTGAAGACTGTAGATTTATAGTTCATTTTCCATTTTATTAAGTACCTGGTACTTGTTGACAGGCCTACACTGTCCTCCCGTACCCATTAACACTTTAATTTGAAAACATTGTAAAAACCAATTATTTTTATAAGAGTAACCGTGATGTTACTTGCCGGCTTTTACCCATAGGAAACGACCAATTGGAACCGTGCACCTAGCTTAACTGTCGCTTCATGTACCCATTTATGTTTATGGGAAATAAAATGTTTTGATTGATTTTGATTATGGTATGTGAATATTTTCGGAGACTTCGAGCAAAGGAGAATGCTCAGGCTCCATAGAAAACAAAAACCCAGCTCCGGGGGAAGAGTTGTATCTCAAATCCTACTAATATTATAAACGTGAAAGTTTGTATGGATGCATGGATGGATGTTTGTTACTCTTTCACGCAAAAACTACTGTACTGATTTGGATGAATAAATAATAACCGGTTATGATCATGATCCTTACTGGCAAACATATAAAAATTGCCAGTTTTATTATTCAGGCGTCCATTAAAAAAAAAGTAGTTATATAATTATTTTTAATCACTTTATTCAAAAACATGATGTTATAATGCGAGCTTGGCTCATCTTATATTTTTTACAATGTCTAAAGTTGTTGTAAATAATATGTATACATTTATTGTAACAGAAACTTCGAGCGTTTGACCTCATAAATAGTCAGCATTTAAAAGCATCGTCACGTGAAAATACTATTGTTAAGAGCGATACTATGATATTGATTTGATAGTTTGGAGTTGGTTTGATAGTATCTATACTATAAATAATATAATTACGTGAGGACACTTTCTATATTATTGGTTTTGCCCTAACTATCGATAGTCAAATATCGATATGCAAACACCATAACGCATGATTATTTATTAATCATTAATGGGCACCAGTTTTGAAGTTTTGGCAGTAGAGGTGAAATCAAACCAGTGTATTTATAACATTTTATCTTATTTACTATTAATGACGATCAATCAGAACGCTATCTAAGAAAGCAGCAGGATGACTAAAAACCTCTTAATAATCCTTCAGTTACACGTTAAATATTATATTTCTTTAGTTAGGAGGGGGGGCATATTGTATAATTTTATGGTTTTAGGAGGCAGTGATTTCTGGGGCTGCATATATTTTCACAAAGTATGTATTTTTGATTGAATAATTAGTTAAACTAGTTTTTTAAATCGACACCTGAATAATAAAACTGGAAATTTTTATGTTGCCAGTAAGCAGCACGATCATAACCGCTTATTATTTTATTACTTATTATTATTGATAATTTGAGATAAATCTCTTTTACCCCGGAGCTGGGTTTTTTTTGAGCATGCTCCTTTAAGAGGATTGAGAGATTTTGTAATTTATCATCATGTTTACCACTACAAAGTGTGAAGTTTACAAGTAGATTAGACACCAGTTCAACGTAATACATTTGGAATTTGGACCAGCCGTAGACGTAGCACGTCTGGTGCGTGAATAAGTTTAGCAACCTGTTCAAGTCACAAGCGTGCTCATCTTAAGAACGTTCGGATGGCTACTCGATGTCACTCGCATGGCCACCGGTGATCCAAGTGCAATCCAACTTCGTCGTTTGACGTAAGTGCACTTCCGACAAGTTCTGTTTCAAGCTAAATACTGGCTGCGAATTAAATTCGCTTGTACTCTGTGCTAAATGAAGATCGGTCTTTCATCTAGTCATAGAAGAATAAATGCTTTGCAGTTAAACTAGTAGTAGAACTAACAGGGCATGATTATAGGCTGTACTGCGACATTTCAGTGCCGTCACTCCTTGAAACGTCTTTTATTAATAAACGTAGGTTTAACTGTATTTTAAGTGAGACAGTATTGAGTCCCGCTATTGGAGTCTGTTCGAGAGCTTGCTATTTTTTTACCAAAAACCCCCGAATCAGAATTACTGTGAAGATCTTTTTGTACAGGAGGTTCTTTTGGAGAAAGAAGTCAACCATCCCTTACAAGAATGTTTACGTCATACTTAAAGCTTACCGCCATAGGACTTTAGAGGCCACAAAATTGTATCGCAATTTGTTCACTTATTCAATGACCAGCGAGGGTGAATTATTAGTATTCAAATGACGTCATCAGGGGTTTTCATTAGTCAGACATTCCCTTAAGTCATGTCGTACTTAATGCTTTACCCTAGAGCTACGAATCGGCGGGTTGAATGAACTTTTTACTTACGACTGCTTGTGTATGACTAATTACCGTGATTGAGTAACAATTGATAGCGCGGAGGTTGTTGTTTATTGCCATTCAATTAATTTAAAACTGTAATTAATATTACATTAACAGTTATCAGGTTTCATATTGTGTCTGCTGTGCTTTTAGTCCATGACCCATATTTAGAACATTATTTACTTCAGTGGTAGAGATACAACTACTAATTCAAACTGACATTTTGCTCAGTTGGTTGATTTTTTACTGCTTTCTCAGCAGAATGTTGAATTTATCATTTTATCAAGTACTTCATAATCAGCATTTGTGTCAAATAATCATAAACATGAATAGATAATAGGACTGAATGGGCTAACAAGTTGTTAATTTTAGAACATGTAGATAATTATGCAAAATTAAATGTGATGTCACAGTTTTTCGGGACTAACAAATTGTCACTCTCCAGATTTAATTAGAGTTAATAAGCTAATCAAATGAAATGAGGTAAATTCAATAATCTAATGAATGAAATAGTAGTGAATGCAAATGTTTTTGGACAATTAATTGCACTGTGGTACCAACCTTATTATGTACAAACAGTAACTACTTTCAATTCATTCATAAATGCATAATCACAATTAAGTATGTAGAATTTATAATTTCTTGATTAAAAAGCCAATCTATTAAATTTAACATTGAAACAACTAGTTTTTAAGTTCCATAAAATATGCAAAATTATTATTACTAATGTTAAACAGCCTGATTTCTCTGAAACCATGCATATAATTATTTGCTCATCCTAATAAATTAAAAGAAAGTGTTACATTGAATTAAAATATTATTTAATTAATGAGGTTATATTCATTAATTAACTTTATTCTATAATCTAGTAAATACTAATTGTTGGCAATAATTTCATAGTAGTTGATGATGCTGCTGGGTCATCTGCCAATAACCGACTCTCAGTGTCTATGGTAGGCAAATCAAGTTTTTTTTTTCTAGGTAACTAGGTAAAGTTTATGGAGCAAATATTGCAAAATGAAAGTGAGTAAAAAATAAAAAGATAGTGTGGGACAATCTTGAAACTGTATTTTTTTTTTTGGTATAATCTCTCTATTTTATTAAATTAAATAAAAATACTCCCAATATTCAATTTGGATTCAATATTTCTATTTTAATTTCAAAATGAAATATATACTAAATAATTTCTGATAAAAAATTAATTAAGGTCAATTTTTTTTACCAAATTATTCTCTAAATAATTCAACAAAAAATGTTACAGAAAGGTTTTAGGCCACTAGTAACAATTCTAATTCACAGTTCCGCAGACACAGCGAGACAGTCTACATAAAAATAGATGAGTTGAAATATCCACATTATTTTTGCGAAACCAGCACAACAGATCGGCTGTCTGTGTCCGCTCTCAACCTACTGTGTTATTTTTAAAACGGTCCCAATTCCCTAGAACTGTCTTGTGTAATAAATGGGTTTATTAAATTAATGTGCACCAATCGAGTGCTACGCTAGTTCGCAAACTGAACTTGTCGTATCCTATTCGACTAACTGTTCCAATCCAAAATTATCACGCCTGCTCACAACTATAAATAGAAAATTAAATGCCCTGGAAATGATAAAACTGCAGCTCTGCGACGATACTGTCTGATACAATACGATACGTGTGCACTAACGACGTACGTAAACAAATATGAGGAAAAATACAGGTGTTTCTTAGATCGCCTATCAGACAAGCAACAGGTGAAATTCGACGCACAAGGAAATCGTCTTATGGTCTAGTCTCAAGAAACCTGCCCTGGCGTGCCGCCGATCTTCTCAAAACCATACTTTCACAACACAGCAGCAGCTAAATACATAAAAAAATCACCATCACCTACAAACATCACTCTTTCCACGTAAGGTGAATAAAACAATAAATACCTTTTCCTTCGCACGTCCGGCATGTTTTTGCACTGTTTTCGCGATCAACGCACCTTTACTTTCAGCCATTTCAATCACTATTTCATTACAAAACGTCTTTATTTCGATACACTATCTATCTGCAACCGAATCTGGCTGCAGCTGTTTGCTGTCACACGTCAAAATCCAAATGCGTGCTGTCGCCGTATTGTACTGCCGCGAATGAGAGAAAATTGTCACCCTAGCGCCTCGTCGTAAACTATTTGCATCATAAGTTACCGTTGTTAGTACGTAACAAAAACAATAGGTGGCGCACTAGTAGACCAGAACTTTTGCAATAGGTTCACAAAGTTATAGCTAACTTCATTTTCTTATTGTTTGCTATTTGAGCAAAATTATGATGAGAAATCTGTGGAACATCATGTATAAAAACCAATTTATTAAAAAAAAAAATATTTTGTTGAATTTATTACCTTGCCATCTAGCGGGATTTATAATCAATCTAACAACCAAATCATGCGCCGACAGATGGCAGAAAAGTAATTATAATTTTTACTATAACTTAAAACAAAATGGATATTAGTGGCAACGATTTTATAATTAATATGAAAATAAAAATATATTAAACTTTAACAATCAAGATTCATTTACTTTCATTTTATGAAAATTGGTGAATGCGTTCCAAAACCAAAAAAAAAGCAGGATTCATCAATCACAATGCGATGTGGCATTGACACTTCATATTATATTAAAGTCTGTGGACACTTCGGATCTGTGCTTCGAATTTTAAAAATAGAAAATCGTCAGACGTTACGCTTTGTTTAGTTCGTTTATTTGTGGTTTATTTATTGTTTCCAATTTGATTATTTACCTCGAGGTTAAAGATTTTGTTTGATTGAAGAGTTTTTTTCCACGAGATCATGGTAGTTAGAATTTCTTTTTATTATTATTTGCAAACATTGCTTGCAGTTGTCAATGAATTCTCTTTCTAACTCTATGCTGAACTCGGTTTACAGGAGGGAAAGACGGAGCTTCAGCGCAATGCCGTTACAGAAGCTCGTCGTAAGGAGTTGGAAATGTATCAGCGAGCGCTGGACATCCAATGGCTAAACAGCCGCATGGAGGATGGCCGTATGAACCGGTGTCTGGCGCTCATACACCGAGAAGCTGCGATGGAAAAGGATTTCCAGGAAGTAAGTTCACTTTTATGTTATTGTGGACCTGATTTTCTGTCTCAATGGATAAATACTGACCCATACTGACCAATAAGCTATGTACGCACTTACAGGTGGCTTGCTTAGTATCTAGAGTTCTAGACTCTAGAGCCTAGTGACTTTCCTACTTACAAGGTGACTTGCTAGGCTCTATGCGACTAGCGTGAATCAAAGGATGTTAAGTCTAGCAGTCTTAGTTTTATTCTAGTCTATGGTTTCTTAGTTGATTGACTAAGAAACCATAGGCTCACAAACCTGAATAGGTTTGAAAGCACCTATAATAAAACACAAATATTCTCACTGTATGTCTTTTTCAATTTAGAGAACCGACCATGCAGCTATTGTTAATGCCAGAGCTGAGAAAGAAACAAAACTGGGCATAGAAATAGCAAAGGTGCGACGTGAGGAGGTCTGCAAACTACTCAGAAGACATTACTTGAGAGAAAGGGATCCCAGTCTCAAAGAACTGTCCAAAAAACTGCAAGCAGGTTATGTTTGCAGGGATTTACAGCAGCAAATACTACATAATGAATATAAGAGGCTGCAGGAAAAGGTATGATACATGTTACTATTCATTATTCTATGTAAAAGGTCTGAAAACCGGCCGCCTGAAAGAAAGTTATATTACTGTAATTTTGTCTTAAAATTTAGCATTAATTTGCAAATACTATAAATCTGTTGTTGTAGTATTATAGTGTTTTTTTTTCTAGGTACTATTGCCAAAATCTATATCTGACCACTGTAAGGACTATTCCTGCTTGCAGTGCATATTATTAGTCAAACTAAAAAGGATCCTCTTTTGATTTACTTACGGACGCAGCTGTGGTCATCATGTGCATGGGATTTTGTTTCTAAATGGTCAGATATAGGTTTTGGCAATAGTACATGTATGTATATCTAAATAAAGTATTGCAAACTATGTCATAAACAACAAAACAATCAAGTTTGGGTTTTTGTCACAAGGTATCTAGTTTAATCTCAAAGTTTAGGATTAACTTTGTAGAGTGCAACCTAAACAAGTTTGTGTTGTAGTTGTATGTAGTTTCTTGCCAATTCTTCTACATAACCACCTTTTGAACCAATTCTTCATGTTCAAAAATGTCTTTTAATGGTCTAATTTAAATGTAAAATGTGACTTTGACTTTTTGAAGGATGTTTTTCTTTTTATATACTCACTTGTTATTTTGAAAATTAGGCATTCTGCCCTTCCATGAAATGGTCACAATTTTGTCTTACATTAACAATTTTTTAAAATTGTTTTAATAATTTCACCATCTAGTCCGAAGACATGCGCTCAAACAACATACTCCTCCGCGCTCTATATGATGATAAATCGGCTGAAGAACATGCCGAGAAAGACAAGATGGAGCGCACCACGCAGTACTGCAAGGAGTTGCAACAGCAGCTTGTGAACCGGCAGCTACAGAAGCAGTGCCAGTATGAAGACAGCTTGATTGAGAAGAAGATGCTTGAAGATATCATGCGTACCATGTCGGATGAGGATATGAAGTGGGTTGATTGTTGATACATTTTTAATAACAATAATAGAATCTTTATTTCAGAGAGTATTAGTCCATATTTTAAAAGAGGATTGATGATTTTTATGTGGAGCTCATACCTGCCTGGATGAATATTGCGCCTTTTTTTTTTTATTGAAAATTGCGGCCTGAACTCGGTTTGATTACTTTAAACACTCAGAGTAATTATTTCAAACATCTATGCAACAAGGCATAAGCGAGTTAAAAAAATATGGATGTCACGTGATCAACTTTGAATGTTGAATCAAAATTCTTCCAAACTACGGAGACCTTCATTGACCTTCCTTGTTTGTCGGTTTTTGTCTCGAAATTCAACGCAGGATTACGCAGCAGTAAAGTCAAAGTCAAATCATTTATTTCAAATAGGCACATAAAAGGCACTTTTGAACGTCAAAAATAAAATTAAAATAAAATTGATTCTAGTTGCCCCTTCCAAAAGGTAGTTTTCGTATGGAGAAGAATGGGCAAGAAACTCCACCGTTACTCTTTTAAAATGTTTTACAATATATTGCATACATTATTTATATAATTATATGTGAAGACGATGCACCCAAAAATAAACTTACTATACCACAATAGGTAAAAGAATTAAAATGGATAAATGTAACCATGACATATAGATCAACTATGTGATAGATACATGGTGCTCACATATTCACAAACATTCCAAACGTAGACGATTTTCATAAATAAATAAGGAGTAATAAGTCCGGGTGTGACCCCAAGTAATTACAGAATGTAAATCAATGTCAAAGAAAAAAAAAAAAGAATAAATTATACAATTACATTAGCAACCAGTTTGATTTTGTCTAGACTCTAGAGATTGTCCTTTGGAGCAAGACCAGCATGTTTCCAAGCATTCTTATCTTGGATATAATCCTCTAATAATACACGCTAGTAATACACGCTAGTCTAACAAAACTCGCACTTACATTGCAGAGAGCTGAAACAGAAACACGATCAAACAGACAAGATGCGTCATGAAATGAAGACGTTCATGCAAGCGCGCAACGCTTGGAAACTGAAGCAGAAAGAGATGGTCATCATCGAGGAACGACAGATCGAGGAGCAGTGCAAGATGATGGCCGATAGGAGCTCGGCTATGTGAGTAGTATGACATTATTTACACCATAGTTAACAGCCGACTGCAGTCGATTGCTGGATACAGGCCTCTCCAATTGCACGGCATTCAGCTTGATTCTCGACAACTTTCATTCTGCTGCTACCAGCACCGTGCGAAGATCGTCACTCCGCCTAGCCCGAGGGCGTCCTACTTTACTCTTGGCGATTCGCGGTCTGCACTCAAGAACATGTGGCAGATATGTTGTGCACCAACGGATATTAGTCAAAGAACAGAAAACAACATCACACTTGTATTTTCACATACACAGGTACAGTCACGAGCGCTAATATGGGAACACTTGGCAATTTTCAATTGCGATTTTTTCGTCAAATAACGAATGCAACGTTGAAATACGACACATTACATAAACCTATGGGTTCGAAAATGCTATGTTTGTAACAACATAAAATTTAATAAAAAAATAAAGGAGTAAATCGCTTTTGAATAAAGCTAAGTGTATACATACTTTTGCTCGTGACTGTACACACACATAGCTCACAGGTTTATCATTCATCATCTGCCTAGCCTTTTCCCAACTATTTTGGGGTCGGCTTTCAGTCTAACCGGATGCAGCTGAATACCAGTATTTTACATGGAGCGACTGCCTATCTGACCTCCACAACCCAGTTACTGGGTAATACGATACCCCTTGGTAAGACTGGTTGTCAGACTTCGGGCTACTGACGACCCGTAACGACTGTCAAAAATCCACGATTGACAGCCAGGACCAACGGCTTAACGTGCTTCCGAGGCACGGAGAGGTCTTGAAGATGGTCACACATCCACGGACCAACCCACAGGTTTATCATTATGATAACCTTTTATTTTTCAAAAATTTCGACAGCTAATTATCGCCTCAATCCCACGACCTTGAAAAATTGCGTCACCGACCTTTGAGAAGTTAAATAAAATACCCCTGTAATTTCAATGATGGTTATTGGTTTTTCAGTGTGGCGGAAAGAGAGCGAAAAATGCGGATGAAGGAAGAGATAAATGAACGAATGTCTGCTAAAATACTTGCAGATGAGGTAAGAAAATAATTTGTTGTTCATTGTTAGCCTTATCGTTTTTATTAGTCCCGTCTGTTCCCTAGAGAGTATAGAACCACTCTCAAATATTTATCGCTTTTTGGTACAATGTTCTTTACTCCGCTTCTACATCAAGTTTCGCCACGTCACACAAATCCTACAGCGCCTATAAATTGTAGTAAAATACCTACAGAACAAAACACATACATACAAAGATACAACACATAAAAACAAAGCCACATACAAAGATATCTCGATGTTTTGATCTTTTATCCATGGAATAAAATTGACGTCTGACAGTTCTAGTATGGAAAACTGTGAAAACTTTATTCTCAGGTATAAAAGTTTGGTGGAATGCCCTTAGGGCCGGTTGTTTCAAACGGTTGGTTTAAGTAATATACGTACGTCAAATAATTACGATTTAGTACTCGTTATTAGGGTTCCGTACCCAAAATGTAAAAACGGGACCCTGTTAATAAGACTTTGCTGTCTGTCCGTCCGTCTGTCTGTCACCAGGCTGTATCTCAAGAACCGCGATAACTAGACAATTGAAATTTTCACAAATTATGTATTTCTGTTGCCGCTATAACAACAAATACTAAAAAGAAAATAAAATAAATATGTAAAGGCGGCTCCCATACAATAAACGCGTTTTTTTTGGCCTTTTTTGCTCGATATCAATAATGGCAACAGGTAGGCACTTGAAATATTCACAAAATACTCAGTTGTATTTTTACTTTACTTTAAAGGTATGCAACCCTTCGTGCGCGAGTCCGACTCGCACTTGGCCGGTTTTTATTTGACGTACGGCAAGGCCCTAATTCTGTAATTGTAATTTGAAACAACGCTTTTTTTGATTTGACGATAGTTAGCGCCATTTTTGACCTTTACGCGTGCGTTAAGTGGACGTGAAACAACCCGCCCTTAGTCGTGAAAACCGTGCGAAGCAGGAACGGGTCGCTAGTAAATACAAATTTTCCACCTTTCATACCTCAACTTTTTAACTATGCAGGCAGCCCGCCTAGAACGAACGGACTTGATAAAGCTGCTGCAAGAACAAGAGCTTTTGGAGAAGCACCATCAAGATGACCTCGCAGAGAAGAGAAAGGCCGAGAGAGTGAGAAAGGCTGCTATCGAGACTCTGGCGGGACAGATCAACGAACATAAGGTGGCTGCACAGCATGAGAAGGACGTCGAAGCCAAGTTTAGGAAGGAGGTATGTAGAAATAGAAATAAATTATTTTAATTATAATTTATACAGATAAGATGGAATTCTTACCTTACAACATATTTTTTTTTCTAAAATAATTTCTAGTAATCTTGCTTTTGCCCGAGACTTTGTCTGCGTGGAACTGTCCGCGTGCAGCAGCCGAGTGTATTGGAAGGCGCGTATTTGGAATTTATACCTTCAGCCAACGCTATATGTATAGTGTTGAGTTCAGATATACAATAAAAATATATACGGCCGTGTTAGGGATTTCAAAATATACCCGCCCGCAACATTTTTCTGGGGTATACTTTCATGTAGGACACTCCATTTTAATATACTGTAATGTATACCCGTTTCACTGTCTCTCCACTTTTAATTACACTAACGAATACAGAGACAGACAAAGAGACGTTTAATTTTATATGTTAGGATTGAAATAAATTATACAAGAAGAAAAGAGGATAAAAGCGTTTATTACAAAGACATGTTCTTACTATAAAAATACAATTGGCATGAATTAGTAAAATTAAACATAAGAATTTAGCGCGCGCTATGGACATTCATTTTAATATTCTGTCCTAAGTCATGCTTTCGTTTAATTGTGCGTTCTGTGGTAGAGTCTAGGTTCAAGCTGGGCGGCCCCCAGCTTGAACCTAGACTTAGTCTTTTCTATTCCCCTGTCTTTACGTCTGCTTAGGGCTGTGCTTTGAACTTTAATTTTCCTTGGTACACGCCTTGTTATTATTTGATGTAAAATTAAGTTTTGTCCTTGCTCGGATGTATTTATTTTTTTAATCATATTTGTGAATTTTGCTAGTGCTCTTAGATTGTGGACCGTGGGGTTCATTTCAAATAACTGTGTGAAGCATTGTACTTCAGTCTTAAACTCTGCAAGTGCATTATTATATTGGTGCGGAAATTCTACAGCAACCTCTTGCGAGGAAGACGAAGAATTGGCCGCATCCTGTATCGGCTCATGTGTATTGGAGGAAGAGCACTGAGGAACTATCGGGTCCAAGTCACAGTTCGGTGTTTGATCCAAGTTCAGCATATTCATATAGAAATTTTCATTTATCTCATCCCCCGTCGCAATTCTTGCTAGTGACATTCTATCATGAATAGACAGCCGAGGAGAATTGGGAAATATATCCCCAAACTTTTGCTCAATTCTAAATAGGTGATTGCAGAATCTTCTACATTTTCCAGCATCACATTCGCAAACGGCTAAATCGGCTCTGACAGTGTAAAAGAAAGTATTTGGACTTGTCTCCGATTCCACACTGTATCATTATCGTTGACTTTAGAAATATTTTAATATTCCGAGCAGTCTTCATGAATATTGCATAAATGGAGTCTCGTTTTTCGCGTGTTTGCGTAAGAAATTATGTGCCGCTGAAAATAATTTTGAAAAATGGACGTGATGAAACCTACCAACGCGCAAGCATTAAACGCTTTACAGCGCTGAAGTATCACGTCTATAAGAATGCGTTTAGATGCTTCTGTCATGTTGTTGGTGTTGTTTCTTCGCGTAAGTAAATCCAACCTATCAGAGACACACCATTCAAGCCGCCGTTTCCATAATTTACTCAGATGATTTAACAGAGCTGGCATCGTCTTAACATACTCGTCACCTGTTAATCCATCATACAATGTTACTGCTTCTTCTGGATCAGTTACAAAAAGAATATTACGAAAGCGTATCATGATTGACTGTCTTTGCATTATGTCAACCTTGTGATCTGCAACGCAAAGCCAACGCCATCAATCGTAAAAGTTTGGCGAGTTTAGAATTATGTAACCACCGCTGTATTAAAATATCAGTAAATAAATAAATATAAATAAAAAACAGTCTTGACAAACATGAAATGCGCATAATAGTAATCGAGTATTTGGAAAAATTGTTCTCAAAGCCTTTCGTGCTGCAGTAGAATCGTCCGTCATAACAATATCAGGCTAAAATTTTTTACCCACTTCGTTCTCTATCTACAGCTTCTTTAATAACGGCAAAAACCAGCGTGTAATAGGGCTTATTTTACTCAGTATGTATAGCACAAGCTAAAGGAGGACCTCCAATTTTATGAGATGTGAAAACTACGAGTAATCGCAGAACTGGTCTGGTCACACGATGATGTCGCGTCTACAAATATCATATTCTCATATGGAGTAGATAGAAAGACCCGTTTCACTATAGGAGTAATTATGACGATAATCCTGGGATTCTGTTTCAGCAGTATCGAGTAGCCTTTGTTATTTAAACTCTCAATTCTCCCTTCTATGATTTCGGGGAGATTGCATTCATTACGGTCACCATACTTTTCAGAACGCCATTTATTGTACACATGATTTTCGGAGGGATTTATTTGAGAATTCGATAGCATCTCTATTCCATTTACAGCAGTATCTTCAAACGAGTCCAGTATGTTCTATCGAAATATTTCTTAAAAGTTCTTCGGTTTCCTGGTTGCATTTTAGTAAATTCAAAGTTTCGGCAACGTAAACGCGATGAGAGTGTTCAAAAACTATGGTCACTAACACATTATACCCCTTCGACAACAGTTTGTCGTTTCGAATAGTGTCCTTGTTGAATTTTTTGATTACAAAGTCTAATTTAGCCTTACAGTTTTGTCCACGAGGCGACTTAACAGATTTTTTATTGAACGACGAATGTTGACATATATAGATTTTTCGAAACAAGAAGCGCTTCAACGAAGGATATGACTTTCGAACTATCCAGTTAGTTTTTTTTTAAATAGAAAATTTTTGAACAAACTCGGCGATAAAATTAACGTATCGTTCTTGTATTTCATTTTGATCAGCTTTCACTAAATTGCATGGAGTACTTTTCCCCCGATTAAAAATCCAGATTCTTGATAAGTCCACAATGTTCAGTTATAAAACCCTCTAAACTGGCTTTATCTATCATTTTACACATTTTTTACACTAACAGGAACACAAACTATATAATTAGCACTTTATTAGTTGCTGCTGAGGCTAAGTATCATCATGACTGCTTCATTTCCTTCTTGAAACCGAACACGGGTTAAAGTCGGTCAACCTCAGGATGAATCTGCGAATACGGCAATGGAGGAAATATTCACTTACATAGAAAATAGCGATGACTGTCAGTTCACTTTGAACGAATTGAGAAATGTTTGCAAAACTACAAACGTAGATAACAGGACGCTAAAGGTTCGATTAAACGAACGTGTGCATATTATGACGACTACAAGTCTTTCAACTTTTTGAATCGTTATATCTCAAAAACGGTGGCTCTTAGGAAAGAAGTATTTAGACATTTTTTATAGATAATTATTTGATCTACAATTTCTGTCTGGGCTAATTTTATGATAAAACTTACCGTTTTGCTGAAAATCGCGAAAAACGCGTTTTTGTGACCTTTGACCCGAGTACATTTTTTTCCAGGTGTCGGATCGATGAGGACTTTTCACATTTCACTTATCTATTATAAGTTGTTTTGAACAATCCTACCAATTTTCAGCAGAGTGTGAATTTTTGTAACCTTGGATGTCTAAATTCACCGGACTAAATGTACTTCATACCCTACTATGCACTTTACTTCCTGTTTTTTTAAATTAAAAACCATTTGAAATCACATATTTTAAACCGTACTGACTCGCACGTGGTGACACAATAATGTAAACAAACAAAATGTTTCGTTAGCCAGCGGGCGAAAAGGAAAGAACGATTGAAATAGTAACGTGACAAAAGAATATCGAACGATTGCTTCGTTGCGGTCGGGTATGTTTTAAAATACCTACGCGCGAAATCCTAAATCTGAAAGTATACCCAATGTCACCCTCGGCCAGTGACGTCACAAATGTTAGGTAAATGTACACATTAACGAATTAATTCTCGATTTCTGGATTTCAAAACATACCCGACGGCAACACGGTCTCTGACGTCATGAGCGTTGTGTGAAGGTACAGATACCATATACGTCGCGCCGGCCGCGCGCGTGCAAGGTTTTCTAAGAATTAAACTTTATCACTTTTTAGTCCGAAGAAAAAATGGCGAAGGAGTTAGCCAAGGAGCAGGAGAAAAATCAGAAAAAGAAAGAGAAAGGGAAGCTCTACACTCAGGAGTTGTTGAAGCAGATTCAAGACAACGCTCGCAGGAGGAAGATAGAAAATGAGAAGGAAGAAAACCGCGCCGTGCAGGTCTATGAGTGGGATAAGAAATGGTGAGTATAGCTTAAGCTTAACGCGTCTTCATAAATATAATTAAGGTAGGTATTCAAAATAATGTAAAACATTTTCAAAGTGTAACTATGAAGTTTCTTGTCTATTCTCCTAAGGGCTGATTTTTCAATCATTTGATGTCTTATTCGAGGAATAATTTGGAAATTTTGACATTTATTTCATACACAAACTGTCAAACGTCAATTTTATTCCTGGAATAAAAGTTATCTGGCGATAGAAAAATCAGCCTTAAATTACGCTAAATGTACGGTAATTATATCTTAAATTACGCTAAATGTACGATAATTATATCCTAAATTACGCTGAATGTACGATAATTGACAGATTCGAATAAAAACAATAATGACGGGATGAGATCCTTACATTAATTTGTACAAAAAAAAGCGTGCGTTTAGAGGGATCTAAATATTTTCCAATGTTGAAAATGCATTACCAGGAGTAGATTGATATAAGTACGTATCATATTTTTAAAACCCCGCACAATTCAAATATTTCAAATTCAAATTCAAATTCAAAATAATTTATTTGCTAATATGGGTAATTACATAAAGTTGTTAAAATAGAAAAGAGTTCAGCCATATTACGCCTTGAAGCATGCAAATCTCAAGCTTTGACTGTATCACAACAATATATATATATATAATAATAATAATATATATATAATATTTCGAAATGAAACTATCAGTTTTTCGTTTCATCCCGTTGACCATTTTGTATCTTTTTGTATTTATATAAGAAAAACGAAGTGACAATAACGAATCTATCCCAAAATATACCCGAAGATTTAAATTGCTAGATCCCCTCACCGTACTTAGTCACAAGAAAAAGTGTCCATACTGAAAAGTGTGAGCTCACACATGATTAAATGAATCAAAGCACATCCAAAATTTTGCATGCTGTTGTATAGATACATTCATACATACATAGATAAATATTTTAATATGATAGATATATGTTTAATTGACCTTACCTAATAATTATTATGTACAATTATAACAGATTGATCTCAATGAAATAAAATGTTATATTTACCTATAAAAATTTAATGTTAATGACATATTTTAAAGATTGCTTATTGTTAATTTGTTTTCTAAACTTATTTTATTTTAATCATTAATTTTATACCTTTTGCTGTGCCCTACAGGGTCCATAATTGTACCATAGCTGTAAGCCATTGTAACACCTCTACAACATTATGGAATGCAAATAAATATATGAATATGAATATGAAAATATGAATAAATAGCGTTTCTATGACAATCAAGTATAGTCACTGCGTCATTATCTATTAGAGGTGTCAAACTGAATCAGAAATGCGACTATGTTTTAACCGGGTGGGGCGAATCTAACGATTTAAATCTTTGCCACTGCTGTTTACACTGACAGCCGCCGTTTCGTTCTGAAATAATGAGCTCCTAGTAAAACTATTTACTTTTAACAATATTTTTTTATTGTGGGGTTATATAAATATTGTAAATGCTTGATGATACTCTTTAGGCACCCAATAGTATAAGAATTAGAATTCCAACCTCTCTAAACCACAATTTTTTTTTTTGTGAAATCTTGCCATGATTCTTTCTCTAATGAGATTTACATACAATAATAATTTCAGGAGCGAGGAAGTAGCAAAGGAACGCGCGAAGATGATTCAAGAACACGTCCCCCAGCTCCTCGGCTACCTGCAGGCCGGCGTCGTGCACAAGGAGGACCTGCCCGACGTGCGCGCGGGCGCGGACCTGAAGCCCGAACTGAAACAGCTCGACATCGAGGGCATGGCCGTGTCTAACAGACCACACCGGTTCTCCAAGTGTAATGCGCAATGTTCGAAGATTAGGGATTACTAAGCCCGGTGTTTATGGGAAACAAGTTGAGGAACAGTGTTTAAGGAAAAATTGGCATCGTTGTAAATAGCTGTCAAATGTTCGCCGTTTTAATTAATGACTTTATACAAAAAAATAAATTGCTCTTTGAAATATTGAATAAGGATTGCAATAATAACATTGAATTGGGTGTTGAACAGTTTTAGATGTAAAAATGAAATCTAAATATTCATTATTACAATATTAATGATTGCAATTAATAATCAATATTTTTGTACTCTATACAGCGATATTTCAGAATATCATTTAGGGCTGATTTTTCCAATGCCAGATAATTTTATCTGGGGAATAATTTTGATTTTTTGACTGTTCTTCCATGCAAAATCTTTCAGAGGTCAATTTTATTCCACAAATAAAAATTATCTGTAGATTGAAATATCAGCCCTTAGTAATATTGATAAATTAATCAAAACAGCGGAATATTTGACAGTTACTGGCGACGTTGCCAACTTTCAGAATGCATCCTCCTAATATTTTGTCAATAACAATTGTCGAGATGTTGCGGTGTTTTCATTTGAACATTTGTTATTGTTGCGGAAACAATGTTGCGCAACTTTGTTTCCCAATGAATGCGAAGCTTTCTTATCGTCATCTTCCTGCCCTTGTCCCATGTTACTTGGAGACGGCTCGGCACGTTTTTTTCATTCATGCTCCCTTCTCAACCTTCACGACATCATTTACTACTTTTTCTTTAATATCATTCCTCACACAATTCATCTATTCATCACTTTATAATGCTCGGTTCCTATTCTAAAACAAAAACGAATCGTTTTGCTTACCAATGGTAGCTTTTTTATTGCCAAACTGGGCATGTAAATAGATTCGTAAGCTAATTTTATCTGTGATAGCTACTTCCATATGGGAGGCTCTGCTATGCAAAGCTATGAGGCCTTTGCTTCCTTATTGGTAAAGATACCAGAGTCTTTATTTTAACCAATAACGGTCCGTTAGTAGGAATTGGCCATTAGTCACATGCGTTACTTTTCTCCTCACCACATACCGAGGACAAACGATTCTCATTTAACTTATTTGTAACAGTCGCTACTTTGTTAGCAATATGTTTCTAGCTATGCAAAATAATGTTGCTGCAACAACTTAGCGCTACTTTTGTTTACCCACCAAACTTTAGACAACTTTCTTGTTAGTTTAAATTGTATGTGCTGCTTTTTCTTTGGTGTAGATTTTTTAAAGAGATAGATGTGAAATTGAATTGAATATTCATAATATTCTACAATTGGAATTGGTATTATTCTGCAGCTAACTGGATAATGATGACTTAAATATAATACAGCCCGATTCAAGATTTATGTCGCCTCTGAAGTCCGCTAGTGGATGCGAAGTCCCCGCCGCGGTCACGTGGCTCGTGCCTGCGCAGTCCGTGGCCTCACGCTCCAAGCCGCCATAAAGTTAGAATCGGGCTTGTCTATGATACTGTCCCAGAACTGGCGGTGGAAAGGTGCACCATAAAACTGGAAAGAAGTAGTTTTCTAACTGCCTTTTGTAATTTTATCATGTAAAACGATTATATTTGTTTAAACTAATTCATTACATTATGTAATCTACTTACATACTTACGGTAGATTTACTCACTGAGTTAGCAATTAAAAATATAAAACATGTTTTAAAACTACGTTAGTATTTATAATACAATTTTATAAGATTTATTGTAACAACAGATGGGCACTAAAAACTTCCAAAATAATAAAAAACACTTACATAGTCTTGAGCAAAATATCTAAACATCCAAAGAGGCACTATAAATAAACATAAGTATCATTATATGGAGTTGCGGACACCAGCCCGCTGTACCTAGTACCTATTACTTTAATTGTTGTCATTATAGTAAAAATACAAAATATATCTATTGTGTCATACTTCTGGATGTTAAAATACTGACTACTTATGACAAGAAGTGTGCAAATAATAATTCCGAGGAGGTTTTTAGTGTCCAGTGTCGTTTATATATCAGGTTTTTATATACTAAAAAGTTCGAAGTCTTACTCGCAAACAGTATTTCTGGGATTCAGTTTGTTCTGTTCGTTTCGTTAAGTCTTTTATAACCTGATTTGCCAATTTGTTTTAATACCAAGCATGCATTGGCGTAGCTAGGGATTTTGTCTAGGGGGCAGCCGTCCTGCTAATCTAACCACAGTCAGAGCCCAACTCTACAAACCTTACATCTTGGTCAAAATGTATGACCTATAAGGGTTCCGTCTTTTCCTTTTGGGGTACGGAACCCCAATAAAAAGTGATTAAACAGTAAGTACTTCAATACTGTCGCTTTTTCTAAGATGGGCAAAGAAGTTTCTAGAGTGGGCATTGCCCACCCTTGCCCATAGCTATGCCCATGCATGCATGTGTAAGCAAGTAAAGGACTTTACTAACGTACATAACTTTCAGATTGCACCGAAATCTTAATTGCTATCGTACAGACACAGAACTAAACAATCAGAAGTTTTATTGTTATTACTTCGGGGGCGTTTAGTGTCCCGCAAAGTGTTGAGGCTAAATTAGACCAAACGAGCGAATGGTCATTCAACCCCACAACCATCAAATTCTCTTTGTGTAACTGTTTAAAAACAAGAAAGAATGCTCTGTCTCTGTAGACAGAGCATTCTTTCTTGTTTTTTTCAAGAATAAGAAAATAATGCTCTTACTCTTGCTCTAATACTATGTTAATTTGGTCTAAACCTACCTATATGCATATTTACACCAGAAACAATGTTGAGGATCAATAGCGCATTCCTTACTAGCCGGCGCCCCGCGGTTTCACCCGCATAAGTTTCGATACCGTGGGAATATCGAGATAAAAAACATATATATA
Organism: Apamea epomidion; assembly: GCA_947507525.1. Lineage (NCBI taxonomy): Eukaryota > Metazoa > Arthropoda > Insecta > Lepidoptera > Noctuidae > Apamea > Apamea epomidion. The sequence continues at coordinate 20,607,203 of OX382227.1, forward strand.
TATATATATGTATATATATATATATATACATATATATATATATATATGTATATATATATATATACATATATATATATATATATATATATATATGTATATATCCTATGTGCTAATCCTGGTTATAAACTACCTGTGTGCCAAATTTCATCCAAATCCGTTCAGTAGTTTTTGCGTGAAAGAGCAACAAAAATATCCATCCATCCATACAAACTTTCGCGTTTATAATATTAGTAACATAACAAGAATATCAATATTAGTGTAATGAATAATGATTTAAAACAAATGACTGACTAATATTAATTAAATTACGCTTTGGATATTTATAAAAATCTACAAGACTGACTTGTTATTGACAGAATTGTTCACCCATTTCGTATTATTATAATGAATATTAAATAAATAATTTGAATAACATAAAAGGCATTTTTATTTATCTTGGTATTCCGTGATGTCAGATGTCAGTGGTCCGAAATAACACACACCTACAAACGACGAAACTTTCTACGTTGAAATAATGGATTTTTACATTGAAATAATTGAGTTCGTTGTCTATGCTAAGTGGCACCACGAAGGCAATACCATTAGAGCTCTCATTTTCAGGTCCTGAATAGACATCAACTGGTTAGTCTAAAAGTATCCAAATTTTTTCCAGTGTTTCGCTGAGTCGGAGGATAGTGACTGCCTTTTTATTTCACTCTCTATTATCTATGTTTGCCAGGTTTGTTTTGGCCGCGAACATTCCAGGTGCCAAGGCGGTGACGCTGTCTAACCGATTTAGTTTTATCAGTAAAATGTGTTGCCTGATGAGACACAAACACGTGGCCGGTAGCACATTTCTCACCACCATCCCTGGATTGGTGGCGCTGGGCGTCAGCCGGAACGCTCAACGGATATAGATCGCTATTGTGACTCTCATGGGAACTAGTGCGGTGGTTACCCGTTGCCTAAGTTGCCTTCTGCATCAGACATTTTATGAGTTATTTAGACACTAAGGCCGCTGCAGCCTCTTCCAATCCAGTTGCCTAGATGGGGGTATAGTTCTCCCGCTATTGTTTGTTTGCCATAGTCTTGTTCGTTATCTAGCAGGGAGCACCACGGCTGTCAGCAGCCACCGCCTTTCAGCGCGTGCAGGTGAGGATGACACTTGGGGTTGGAGTGATGTTATGTCCGCTCTCCCCCTTAGTTCCCAGTGAAATACGTTGTATTGTAAAATGTGAACCTAAAACCGTTGCAATAAGGGCCACTTTACGAGCTAGTGTGTTGAAAAAAACTTTTAATACCTCGTGAAGTCCATACATTTACCTACCCACGTCACACGAGATAATATTCGTAGGTAGGCTATTAGCTACTATAATAAAAAGTTAGCAAAAAGCTGAAAGTAAACAGCAGCTAACTAGAAGTGATGTTCAAACAATAATTACTGGCCGCTGCGGTCGCCCCAGAAAATATTTAAACGACTGAAATTAATTCCAAATACAGCGCTTGAATATTAAAAGGGTGGATTGTAGGGTGGCCATAGAGTGGTATTTTTTGGTAGTCTAAAAGGTATGATACTGAACTGAAGTGTAGTCTTAGTAGTAATGTGGAACAGCCCGATTGAAACTTTGTTACGGCTGTGAAGTGCGCTATACCTCACCCTTCACCCCCGCTGATAGGTCAACGTGTTACTGCGCAGCGACTCGCCTAATGTTCCGAGCCTTCATAAATTTATGGGCTGTACGCGTTGGAAAACTTGAAGCGAGTGACGAGTGTAAAACTGGGTGCTGGGTTCTTCGCTGCACGTGAGGACCTCTTCATTTCTGTTGTAGTGGTTGATTAAAAAATATTATTTATCTACACTTATTATTAGTTATTATACATTAAAGTTACTTTTCGTGTCGTGTTGTTCTTTGAAACTGTGCAACGAATTTTGATGTGGTTTGCACTATCACTGTTTTATGTATAATACACATTAGTAGAATCCCCCCGCGTGAAGCAAGAGCGGCGCTAGCTAAAATTTAAAAGTGTATCCTACGAAATCCTTAAATACAGCCACCCTATTCTCACAGTGAAAGTTGGCATTTTTGTGCAATAAAGAAATAAAATCCGCGTTGTCAGCGTTCGCCCGGACACGTTATGTTAAGATAAACATCAGCCCCTCTATATCGACAGCAGCCCCCTTATTTGCCGCCAGCTCTTATCTTTGCAACGCAGAATAAAAATCGTGTTTATTTTACGCCAAATTGCTGGCTTAGTGATGTTTTTAATTTGGCGTTATGTTACGAATGTTGTGTGCTGTGGGGTGTGTGTGTGGTCTCATGGTCTTTATGGTGATTTGAATAGGTATTTATGTGGGATGGTGAAGTTACCTACGAATAAATACGCTTCGTATTGTTTGGCGGTTTATACGGAGCTTTGTTTTCCGTTAATACTTTGATGTTGGAGATTGACTTTGACAACTATAACATTCATTAATACCTACGATTTTTGAATACCATTGATCTATGATTCAATCAACAATTAACTCAGCCTATCGCAGCCCACTGCTGGACATAGGCGTCTCCCAGGCTGCGCCACAACACCCTGTCCTCTGCCTCTAATCTCTGATTAATACACAGAAATTTTTAATATCTTTCGATGCAGAATGTATCTTTCCGCGTAGTAACTAGACTCGTAGCAACACGGTGCGTAGCAAATTGATGGCTATGTGCTACGCCAGCGTAGCAGTTGCTTACGCGGCGTCGGCGTAGCACAAGTAGTACTAACAACTCATTCTTGAAAAAATGTACGTGTTTCTGAAGCTTGGCATGAGGACTCTTTATAGATTTCTTCTTCAAGAAATTATCTCGAAGAAAGCCTACATTTTAAAATAATGTGACTTTTAAATCTCTTTTTATATTAGTCATTCGTAGCGGAGTGAAGTCATTATAAGGACTTCACGATTAAAATAAAGGTTTCTACTATCACATAAAAATACATTGTAAAGTACCAGTTTATTATAACCCAGAGGAGCTGGTAGCGCTGTTTGGGGCTGACTTAGCCTTTTTCTTTTTTTTCTCTGCGAACTTCTCCACCACAGCCTTGAACTCTCTCTGTTCTTTCAAATGCTGCATTTCTTTCATACCCGCATTTGTTTTCTCCGTGTACCATTTGAGGTAGTTGTCGTATTCCTGCAAAGAGTTAGATGTTTCAGTATACGGATAGAGGTGTTTTGAAGAATTTCTTCGGCAGGTGTTAAAATAATCCAGAAATGGTTAAGAACTTACTACTTTAGTTTCCTTGTCATCTTCTAGTATAAATTCATACACTTCTATGGAGTCAAGTCCAAACGCAGCTATTCTAAGAAAAGAAAAACAATAGCCGATTTGGAAATTAGTATTAATGTTCGATCAAAAACATAAATAAATCTGCCCAGCCATTTACCAATTAAGTTGGGGTCAGCTTCCAGTCTAACCGGATGCAGCTGAATACCAGTATTTTACATGGAGATACGATTTAACAAGGTACCCCTTGGTAAAACTGGTTGTCAGTCTTTTGGGCTTCTGACTATCCGTAACGACTGTCAAAGATCTACGAATGACAGCCGGGACCAACGGCATAACGTGCTTTCTGAGGCACGGAGGGCGATGGTCACCCATCCGCGAACCGACCGCGGCAAGCGTAGCTTAACCTTCGATCAGAAACATGCAATAATATTATTACAATTCAATTCAAATATTTATTTGCTCGAGTAGGGTTCCGGCTTACCTACCCTGCCAATCATTATAATTTATCTATATTAGGTACAATATTGGTATTTTTATATACATTCTGTAGGTATATCTTAATAAAATCTATTAGGTGTTCAAGTAAAATTAATTTGCATGCCCTAAACAGGCAAAATATTGACTGTACCTACATTAAACCACCAGCTTTTACATTACAGGTCCTTAACAACTATATTTTCTGCAAATCATTCTTAAAAGAATAAGAATGATTTATTTGCAGAAAATCATGCAAACTTATACTATTTAAAGAAAAAAAAACATTTAGGACGGATCCATACTTGGCAATTCTGTCAGCCGACATGAACTTTTCAAGCGCCTCTTTCAAATATCCAACGCTGTACCCTTGCAGCACATAAGCCAAGTTGGATACGTTGAAGTTGGCTGGTATCACTTGGTGCCTGGAAAAAACAACTACGTTCTAAAAATATTTTATTTATTTATTATACTTTATTGTAAACCAGAAAAAGATTATCACTACAAAACATACAATGGGCGATCTTATCGCTTTCTGCGATCTCTTCCTGGCAACCTTGGAATGGACAGTAATTGCGTGGATATTAAAAAATGGGGTTGACTGAATTGAATTTATAAAGGCGGGTTAGAACTTCACTTGAAGCATAATCCATCAACTCAGCCTATCGTAGTTCGCTGCTGGACATAGGCTTCTCCTAAGCTACGCCACAACACCCTGTCCTTCGCCTTCCGTATCCAGCAAAATACCTGCTTTTAAAAAAAAAGAAGAAATAGGTAACAAAAAAACGTAAATACTCTGAACTGTTCAATATGGCGAGGTTTTTGACAAGAAATAAATAGGACATTTAGTCAACGTACTACCAATTTTATTTTAACAACGCTCAGCAATGATTGATGAAGTGACACCGAAATAAATACTTTGCATAATCAGCATATACTGTCCCCCCTCCCACACACAGGCCACAGGCCGGGCCCAGTGCGGGCTGGTGGATGTCATATATCTTCGAATTTTCGGTTCTAGGACATGCCGGTTTCCCCACGATGTTTTCCTTCACCGTTTTGAGAGCAGTGGTGATGAAATAAATTACACAAAGTAAAGCGCTGGCAGAGGCCGTCTTTCGGCTGTGATGATGATGGTGATAAAATCGCCACCTTGGGTTCGAACCCACAACCTATATGTAACACGTAAGTCGGGACCGATACCACAGGGCCACTACTGATTAGTGTGAGACTGAGAACACTAACTTAACGACCCATTCCTTCAATATCTGCACGACCAGGGAGTACGTACAGTCTGGCAGAACAAGTACTGCTGGGAACTGATTTAGCAAAGCGTTGGCCTTTGCCAACCACGGATCTGTGCAGGTGCCTGTAAGAAAAGTAAGGTTTTTTTATGATCATCATTTGCCTAGCTTGGGATCAGCTTCCAGTCTAACCGGATGCAGCTGAGTACCTACCAGTATATAACATAGATCGGGGCAGCCGATCTATGTTATATACTGGTAGGTATTAAGCTGACAGACAGACAGGCATGTCTCAACCTAGTTACTAGGCAACACGATACCCCTTAGTACGACTGTTTGACAGACTTTCGAGATTTTGACTACCCGTAACGACTGGACTAGAAGCAAGTCTTTTGAATAAATTACCAATACTTGCCAAGCAACGTTGATGGAAATATTCATCTACTAGAATTCAGAAACGAAAATCTGGGCACGCTCGTTCTATCATAGACTACATCCATCGCTTTCCATCAGGAGAGATCGAAGTCAAGAGCGGGGGCCCATTCTTGAACTCGACTGAGCAACAAAATAAATAAATAAAGGAGACATGAGAAATAGCCGTCTTACCTACTATCGTTATTTTATCATTCTTGTGTATTTTTTTTATCAATTTCTGGACAAAGAAAGTCTTTAAGAGAGGCAGATTCATTTCTGCTTCTTCTGCTGGTATCTGCAATGGGATGAGACGACAAATATTTTAAAAATCAAATAACGTGGTCTATTGTAAAATAAATCAAAAGATAAATCGTTAGACAGCAATATCTCTACCGTTTTTTTTCCAAGGCTATTTATTGTAGGATTTGTATAATCAGAAGTACCTTAGCGTAAAACAATTTCTGAACTTGTTTGATATGTATGACTGAAGGTTGCAAGGCTTTGGCACATGTAACAACCATCTGCACTAAACGTTTTAAGAATTCCGGCGATTGCAGTTCTCCTTGCACTTTATGGGGATCCAATTCAAACAATACTGCATCTGTAATCAGAATTATAATAATAAATATCCTTCCGACCGATTTCAGTCACGATGGCCAATCTCAACGTAGATTAGGTAAACAGGAGATAGGACACAGGTGCATGCGTAAACACAGGTGCACTCTCTGTTCCTTTACTCTCATAGACCGATGGGACGGCAATCCGACACGACCGGGGAGAGATCTGGCGCAGGACCAACGGCTTTACGTGCTTTCCGAGACGGGGGTATCATACCATGCGGCGGTTTCCTCACGATGTTTTCCTTCACCATTTAGAGAGCTGGCCATGATTGTTGTAATACTGACAAAATTATCTTGGCAAGAGTAATTTGCCAAATAGGTATGCAATAATAAAACATTTCTGAACAAATTTTGTAAAATTACCTACCATTAACAGACGCCAAAGCGTGAACCAAGACGGTCTTCCCACTTATTTTGGGTCCGACCAACAATATTCTGTGGAAGCCGAGGCAGACTTCGCGACATCTCTCCCACCAATATGCTCGTATTTCAAAGTTGAATGGGAATGCAGGCCTAACGAACGAGAAAAAGAAAATGACTAAGTACGTGTGTGGAAAGAGGAAAGGGGGGCCTTTGCCCTGCAGTGGGAAAACACCGGTTTACAATAAATAATTACAATAACATGTAAAACAAGTAGGTAATATTTTTTTGTTGTTTCTTTCTCAGTCGCCAGTAGTATTTCTTCCCAAAATCCGCTTTAAATTCTAGTTTTCATCAATTTCAGTTTTCATAGTCTTCCCAATCTTTTAAAAATCGAGATATCGGTGTATACCTACAAATTAATCCTCCATCGGCGACACGGTTGGTGCAGTGGCTGAGCGATCGACTGCTGCGCTGTGTGTCACAGGTTCGATTCCCGCATGGTACAAATATTTGTATTGCCTACAGGTAGTTGTTCCAGGTCTGGCTGTTTATGTATGTGAGTTTAAATGTTTGTAAACACACCCACGATACAGGAGTAATTCCTAGGGTGTGGCAACGTTTTTTCAAAAATAAAAAATTAATAATAATCTTATCTACAAACACTCGGTAATTTCTTCTTGTTACAGGATTTCTACTTACAAAATTTGGCTTCGGAGATCTTCACCCCCAAAATTAGCATCTCCAATAAAGTCTTCTATTTTATTTCTAGGATATTCTATCATGAAACCTTGCTCAGCCAGATCCTGATAGAGACAGAAATAATCAACAAAAGATGATAGGTTATTCTGTCATGGGGTAAATGTATTAAAGGATAATAATACGCAGATAAAGCCGATGACTCATTTCTGCACCCTAAATGCGTAACTCACTATTAATCAGAATCTGAATCATTTTGACGGATATTGCTAAACCAAAGCTTTATACCTTTGAAAAAAAAAATATATACGCGTCGACTTGAGAACCTCCTCCGTTTTGATGACGTCAAATGCGTCTCCTCCTCCCTTGTCTGTACTGTCAAAAAACTTACCTCAATCATTTGCACTACTTGTGCGCTTAAATCATGCTTTACTGTCTTCTTCTTCTTCCTTTCGCCTTTCATAGGCTTCATTAGATTAACTGGCATTTCCTCTTCATTTGCTTTGTAGTCTACTTTCAAGGCTTGTTTCAGTTGGCGAAGTTCTTGGCTTAAGTTACACATCAAATCAATATAGTATAAAACTTATTTCAAATGTATAAGGTACATTTTTGAAGATCCACATATTTTATTTACCGCATTTGTTCATCAGCTTCCGGTAAGAGTTCAAGTTTCGCTTCCATTATTGCATCTTCTAAATCTACTTTATGAACATATTTTACTTTCACGTCCAAAGTTTCCCATTCGTCATACATATCCCAAGCTTTGTGATAGTAATCTATAACCTGAAAAAGATAATTTATCAACGATTTCCCTAGTTATTTATTGTTGTAGATTGATTACCTCTAGAAGTTGGTCAGTCTGTTTTGAAAGCGGGAAGTGATATCCAGGATGCATCGTTGGATTTTTCATCATTTTCTTCAGTAATTGTGCTTCTGCTTTTAACTTCATTTGTTCTTCTCTTTTCAGTAACATTTCTTGTCTTTTCGCTTCTTTTTTCTCGAATTTGAGCTGTAAAATTTTTCTTTGTTCTGTATCTTTTTACTCTAATGTTTCATAAGCCATGTAAAGTTATCGCTGTCTTCCAAGGCTTATATTCTAAGCTCGATCTACTGATGTTCAATTAACGTCTGTATAATTATGTAAACTTACATCTAGAGGACTTTTGTTTTTGTCCGCCTCATGTTTTATTGTAAGAGCTTTATTTTCTTCAAGCCATTCGTGAGGACTGGGGACTTCGGCTCTGAAGATTGCAGCAGAACCAAGTGTTGGTATGTCGTTAAAAAAATGTACCGATTCAAACCTTGAAATAATTATTGTATTATTGATTTCGTTTAGTATCTACCTAATAAACGATTCATTTATTTCTCCTGTTGGTCACCATCATCATCACCAGCCTATAGCAGTCCACTGCTGGACATAGGCTTCTCCTACTGCACGCCATTCAACTCGATTTTCGGCAACAGTCCTCCAGCTGCTACCAGCCATCCTACGAACATCGAAGGCGCGAAGGCGTCCTACCTTACGTTTACCGATTCGCGGTCTCCACTCAAGAACACATCTACCTAACGGTCATCGGTTCTACGGCTAATATGGCCGGCCCATTGCCACTTCAGCTTGCTTATTCTGTGAGCTATGTCGATAACTTTGGTTCTCTGCCGGATCACCTCGTTGCGGATCCGATCCCTCAGAGAGACTCCAAGCATAGCCCGTGTTGGTCATTTATAAAATACTTCTCAAAAGACCTGGCAGGTTATTTTGGACAGCTTTAGAATTTCCCTTATGTCACTCATCAAATATGTCACTGCATAAGCCCTTTTTTTTTTTTTTTTTTTTTCAGGATGGGAAATCATCAAATGACTCCTCCCGCTCTGGGTGGAGCAGAAGGGAGTGTCAGACTCTTACTGACTAAAACCCACCCGTGTTCCTTCCTTAGCCCTTTACATACCAGGGCAGCGGTAACCCTTTCGGACAATCCCGCTACCAGCCCTAAGCCCTAATGGCTAAATTACTTTACCATTCGATAAACCACTCCCTGATTTGATCTCGAAATTCTTCACATAGTTTGGCACGTTTATTTTTAAGAAACTCTTGTTTTAAATCCTCCCGGCGTGCAAGCCATTCTTTTTTGTATATGTCATGTAATTTCGAGCGATGTTTGAGCATCTGACAAGTAAAATTAGCAATTCAAATAATGTAGAAGCTAAATAGTATAACATTGAAAATAATACGTTGTATAAGCACAATACATACTTCTTCTGATTGTATTCTTTGGATGTCTATATTTTTTGTATCACAAATATTCAACCCCAATAATTCGTCTCGTTTGCAGTTTTTAATTCGTTCCCGTTTTAATTCAAAATATGCTCTGAAATCAATTCATCATGATAATCACTGCTATCTAATCGTTTATTTATTTTTACAATGTTTGTTTAGAATAATTTTATTAGCGCTTTTATAGCGCTTGGCTTGTGGTAAGCAAGTTTACAAACACGCTGTGACTGCGTGAAGACGAGTAGCGTCAGCACATAAACACATACACTTCCGACTTCGCCATTGTATCGGATAGAACCTAGAGTCCCTGCGCTTACACACACATCCACAGCGTGTTTGTACAGTTGATAACCACAAGTAAAGCGAGCGTCGCTTCATGAGATAAAAATACTATACCTGAATACTTTACGTATAAGTGCGGCACTTCTTTCTCTAACTTCATATCTGGCTGGAGGTGGCAAACGACCAGTCAGTTCTTTTTCCCAGATCTCTCGTTTAAGCTTACCGTGTCTAACTGCTCTAGTCACTTGTCTGTAATTTTAACAATGTCCATATTATCTCAATATAAAATAGACCAGAATTCTTTTCTAGTATAAAATCATCTAAGATCCTGGCGTAATCCATGCTAGTATTAGTATTGTAGAACCGGAGTTACCGGCATAGCTTACAGAGTAAGCAAACTGAAGTGGCAGTGGGCTGGCCATGTTTGTCGAAGGACCGATGGTCGGTGGAGCAGACGAGTCCTGGAGTGGAGACTGCGTATTGGCAAGCGTAGTGTGGGACGCCCCCTAGTTAGGTGGACGGACGACCTAAAGATGGTGGCTGCGACAGATTGAATGCGGAAGGCGGAGGACAGGGTCAAAATCAAAATCAAAAGCCATTTATTCAAATTAGGCTGAAAATCAGCACTTTTCGAACGTCAAAATTACAAAAGACAGTCCCCCAGAACGCCCGCCCTTCACCACTTCCTAGTGCTTTCGCTGGGAAGAAGAAGTGGCGCAACAAACTCCCCAGCAGGTGTTGTGTCGCAGCCTGGGAGAGGCCTATGTATTTCGATGTTTGGCACACAGGTGGTCCATGACCTGGGTTAGGAACTTAGGAGTTTAGGACATAAGATACTTTTTATCCCGGTAGTACGTTTCAATTGGAGAACTTTCGACCACCACGTGGACAAAGCCCCGGAAAAATGCTAGTCTTAAGTATTTTGTAATGAAAGAGAAGTAGATATTAAAAAAAAAAATTCTGATCGGCTAGCTAAAATATTTCATCATACCTAGTTTTTTCATGTGCCAGTATCATAGCTAAATATTCTCTTGTCTTGCGTATTGCTTCCGGTACTATAACAACTTTTTTTTGCGGTACTTCTTCTATACTTTCATCTGAATCCCATAAGTTCTCCAACTTTACAACTGCAATTTCAGTTTCTTCGGCTGAAATCGATTTAGAAATTATTTTAAATTTAAAATCAATTATACCTACTATCTTATTTCAGTGCAGTCGCTTTACTTATTTTTATTGTAGAGACATTAATTTTATTGTTCAAGTTATTTAGTTTCTTCTTCTTCCCAAACAGACGCTTTACTTTGTGCACATTAATATTTTTTGTTTTAAAAAAAAAAAAAAAACGTTGCCCCACATTAGGAATCACTCCTGTATCGTGGGTGCGTTTACAAACATTTAAACTTACATACACAAACAGCCAGACCCGGAACAACTACCTGTAGGCAATACAAATATTTGTTCCGTGTGGGAATCGAACCCGCGACACGCAGCGCAGCAGTCGATCGCTCAGCCAGTACGCCAACCGTGTCGTCAATCATCACCACTGTTCTGGAAATGGTGAAAGAAAACATCGTAAGGGAATCAGCATGTCCTAGAACCAAAAAATCGAAAATATGTGACATCTACGTACCCGCACTGCACTTCCTCTCAGAGAGTAGACCTGTGTCCCAACAGTGGGAAAGTTATGGGCTGATAGACTTATGTTCTTCTTACCAACTTTATATTAGCACGCTTCGTTCGTATGTGTTTCCAGTTACTCGCATTGCCAGTTTCAACCACTTCCGATTGAGCAGAATCATGCCATACTTATACAAGCTGTTGTTTTGCATCCTCGTAAAATTTCAGGAGGCTGTTATGAAAGACATAAATAATCAAATAAAATTACGATCCCTGGTAAATAATGAATACATACTTGTTTTTTTAGTTATTTAAGTTTGACAGTATTTCAGAATACACCACTTTCAAGGAACAGAATCGCGTTATGGTATCGTATAAGCGGCCGCGTTTTTATGTGTCTAAAAGGGCCGTTATAGTGCGGTCTCACACAGGCCGCATTTTAAAATGCGTGTCCCAAACTTACCAAATTCCGAAAATTAGAAAAAAAAACCCAGTTATTTTATTATTGATTCGTGTCGAGAATTAGTAGCATAGTTACCTCCTTGAATTTGACGAGGATGCAAAACGACACCTTGTATATGTAAATTCGGTGACCACGCAAAAATATTTTTATATATTTCATCTTACCCATTGAAGCTGCAGTTTCTTTCTTTTGCTTTAGCCTAGCCCATATTTCATCAAGTTCAGCCTGTATGTGTTCCGGTCTCCCAGGCTCCTTTGGTATTGCAGTCATTTCAATGTCACATATTGTGTGATGGACTTCGATCAAACCGTGGCCTATAAATTGGATGCGACTACCTTCCAACTTCTCTAGTTGAGCTTTCAGTTCTAGTATTCTGAAAATCATTAGAATTAGAAATTATTTATTTGGATGAATGTAGTTTTACATAGTACGGTGTTAATATTTTTTAAGGTCTATACACTCTACAACATATTATGGTGTACAAATATTCAAATGTCATTCTTATGTAACTTCTGATTGCTGATTATTCCAACGCCAGATAATTTTATCCGAGGAATAGTTTTGAATTTTTTACAGTTCTTTCGTACAAAATCTGTTAGACGTCAATTTTAATCTACGAATAAAAATTGACTGTCGATTGAAAAATCAGCTCTAAGTACAATTATTTTTAAGATTTGTGATTTACAATAAGTCCAATATAAATTAATATTATTATAATTAGGTAGTCATTACTTTAAAATTAATGTCAACATTAGCTTGGATTTTTACAATACTCCATAATTATGTTCACCAATATTATAAAATCAATTAGCTAATAACCAACTTGTCAGCTTTTTCTTGAACATGGGGATGGGAAGTTCCTCAAACGAGTTAGGTAATTTGTTATATACCTGAATGGCATTAACATATACATCCCTCCTAAATATTTGCAATCTACATTGAGGCACATTTAATTCGTGTTTGTACTTATTTCGAGGGTTTTTGTAGCTCATTTCAGATTCAATTAGCTTTAATAAATTTTCATTAGACTTCATTTAATCTGGGCATTACTCATTTGTTTTATAATTGCTGTAAAATCTGGATTGGACTTGGCAGATTGTTTAATGCAAATACTATTTCATTTTTAACTTTATTTATTTGGTGAGTAGGTAGTGGTGATTCAGACACCATCAGGGCTACCAAATTATTATGAAATATTCTCATAAATTGCAATAGTTGTAAAAACAAACTATCGAGGACACCTTTTCATAAAAGATTGATGACCAGTTTCATACCATATTCACCTAGAAACGATGGGCTCGTGGCTAAGTAATATCGGCTGCATCAGCCGCATGGGTCGATCGATCAGGTTAAGCTACTTTTGCGGCAGTCGGTCCGTGTATGGGTGACTATCTTTACATACCGAGACAACGGTGTGCCTCTTACCAAGGGGTATAGTCAGGCCAGGCCACTGGGTTGTGGCAGTCAGATAGGCAGTCGCTCCATGTAAAATACTGGTATTCAGCTGCATCCAGTTAGACTGGAAGCTGACCCCAAAATAGTGAGAAAAGGCTAGGTAGATAATGAATGACTCACCTACAAACTATAGCTTTCACAATTTTGTCATAATACACAGTCTTCTGCACTTGAAGGTTCTGTTGAAAACATTCAACAGCTTCATTGTACATGAGCATGTACTGTCCCAGGATTGAAGTCAATCGCAGAACTGCTTGCGGTAGTGTTGGGTCGTGAGCTTTTGTTACCTGAAAGAACCGACTGAAGTAAGAAATGATTATTATAACGGTTGTAAAACACCCTTAACGAAGCCGAAAGTCACTTGTTCTTCCTGTTGTTATGATGATTTTTTTTGTACTGGACCATACCTGGGAACGTTCTATTTACGGAGATATTGAAGGTCAAAGTTCCAACTAATGTCAAAAAACCAAAATTCAAAATTCACTCAAAAAATTTACACATCAAAATTTACTAATGTTTCAAAGTCAAAGTCAAAGTATTTATTAGTGTGATTTTTGGTGATACAGTAGGTCTTAAAGTTAGGTTATGGTAACTCAAAAAACTACCCATTAAGGCATACACTATTTAACTATATAAGAATTTAAAATCGATATTACATACAAATTAAAAATTTCAATAATTATAATACATAATATTATTTAAAGTTATTATACATTAGTCAATTTATAAATTATTCAAATTATACATTAAAAAATATTATACATGTCACATTTTACTACATAAACATAAAAAGTCATAATTACATTGCATTCATTAGTCAAGTTATACATTAATAATATTATAAATGTCAAATTATGCATAAAAATAAAAAAGTCATAATAACATTAGGTACATTCAATAGTCACTATAAAAAAGGAAAAACAAAATAGAGCTAACCCAATTTTTTGTCGTTAAAAAACTCGTTTATAGAGTAGTACGCTTTGTTTAACAAAAAATCCTTTAACTTATGTTTAAAACTATTGATCGCTGAAATACTTTTCACATAGTTTGGTAATTTATTATAAATTTTTACACCCATTCCAAATATACTAGACTTAAATTTAACAGTTCTACATCTAATACCCGATAACTCATTTTTGTGTCGTGCACTTCTAAGTGTTTCATATTTACTAATATCACCTTTTATCATTACAGCCGCCTCATAAATATATAACGAAGGCAGAGTTAAAATTTTTAATCTCCGAAACACTTCTAGGCATGAGTCTGTAGGTTTGAGTCCAGTTATGCTTCTCAAACATTTTTTTTGGGCTCTAAAGGCATATTCTCTGTCAGAGGAGTTTCCCCAGAACAGAAGGCCATATCTCAGAGTGGAGCCCACATATGCATAGTATGCGTTTAATAGTGCACTCTCATTCACCACTTTCCTTAGCATGTACAGGGCGTATGAATATTGGTTTAATTTTTTGCAAACGTGATCAATATGATATTTCCAGTTAAGACCACGGTCAATGTAATACCCAAGAATTTTGTTACATTGACTTCATTTATGGAAATTTATGGAAACAAGTTCTTGTGTTATAACTTATGTATGTATCTATGTTTTAATTTAACTTGAAATACTCCCACGTTCCTTGTACCGTTGCATGTACAATGTTTTGCGTGCGTTACGTTGCGGATTACCGTAAACAGCGAATTTTCACACCAAAAATAAAATTCGTTTCCCAGAAGGTTTTTTTGCACAAAGTTACTTAGTTTGATATATATTTGACGGTTTCGTGAAGGGTCTTGTTACACCCTAGGTATTAGCATAATTAATTATATATATAAAACATCGTACCTGATACTGAATGTCAACATCAACTAGTTCTTTCAGATGTTTCAAAGTGTCTTTCCACTTATGAAAGTAAAAGTCCTTCGACATCGTGAATTTTGATAAATAAAATCAAAATAAATAATTTGATGCATATAGCAATATTATTATAAGTTTCACTGTAATCTGCATAATGATTTATTTTTAGGACCAGTTGGCCATGGAATGAACCTACTCAATTTCTAAGGTCTTCAGAGGTCAAGTTAGAACCTATTTCTATTTCACTATAGTATAAAAAAAGAGTTCGAAAAGTGCTGATTCTCAGCCTAATTTGAATAAATTACTTTTGATTTTGATACATAGTAGAGTAAATAGTAGCTATACGAGTACGTATGGCTCCCACATTGAACTGCTTCAAGAATCGACTGGACATATTAAATATCTCCAAGCTATTTTATACACACGCGTCAGTTAATTATTGGCTGCTAGTGTGTAATCAAATAATCTATACTCTACTCTATACATACATAATCAGCCTATAATGTTCCCACTGCTGGGACACAGGCCTCTTCTCTGTGAGCGGGGATAGGCTGTAATCTACCACGCGGGCCCAGTGCGGGTTGCTAGATGTCACGTCTTCGAATTTTTGGTTCTAGGACAAGCCGGTTTCCTCACGATGTTTTCCTGTAGCGTCTAGCACTACTATATACATACATATAAATAAAATTGAAGAGTCTGTTTGGAATGTTAAAATAACAGCTTTTTACTAAATGCATATAAAAGTATACTGCTTGCTGCTTGGTATACGGTACTTATAACAAGCAAACCATTTTTTTAAATTTGTCTATTTGTTTGTTCTGGCTAATCTCCGAAACTGCTGAGCCGATTTTGACAGGACTGGACTGGCAGATAGCTGAGGTTATAAGGAGTAATTAAGGCTACATTTATTTTAGAAAAAAAAATAGGGTTACGCACAAAAAAATTATAACCCATTTTCGTTGTGTGGCTAAAACTAAATGTGAATTAGGTTGTGTTTTAGAAAAAAAAAACAATTTGTTTTCTGACAAGCACGCGAACGAAGTCGCGGGCACAGCTAGTTATAACATATAACAAAAAGACAAGGTTAAAGAAAAATGACAAAATTACGCACACTATTCTTGTAAAACTGGGTTCAGAACCAGACATAAAAAAAAACTCGTTAATCCCTACTCTGATTCAAAGCGCATACGCAAATATCAACTTTATCACCGGCCTCTAACCATGAAGTAACAAAGCCTGCTCTGCCCTATGAAAGGGCGAACGATACCATTACACCTTATCGCCACTCCGGAAAACTTACATCATATTCAATGCGGGAAATAAGCGATCGCACTTGACGGGAACGTTCTTACTTATTGCTTTCCATTTTTATTTTAAAAGGGCTTATGTACAAACTCTTAGCAAAGGATAGTCAACCTCACTATTGGTTAAATAAGGTTGGTTTTTGAAGGGTGGATGGTGGTTGTTAGGCGGTTTTGGTACGGTAGTGTTATCGTGTTTTTGGGCTCTCCCGCCGCAGTTTCCGGCTGCTCTGAACGCTTGGCCATCTTGTCACCGGAAGTAGTAAAGTCTTCCGCAGCGCCGTCTGTCGGCGGGTGGTGAAACGTGTTTTTTTTTTATTAGAACGCTTTTTTTTGTTGTGCAAAGGTATTGTGGAAGTGTTCACCCTTTAATGTTGTTAATGACCGTTTTGGTAGCATCGTTTTACTTTACCGTTGGGTTGGTATGAAGTGGGGTTAAAAAAAAGTCTGAAATGATTCCCTATGAAACGTGTGGATTTCTGTAAGCATTTGGCATAATCTATATACTAATAATCAAGCTGAAGAGCTTGTTTGTTTGACGCGCTAATCTCTGGAACTACAGGTCGGATTTGAAAAAATATTTTTCATTTGGTATCCCAATTCTTGAGGAAGACTATTAAACAGGCTAGCGGGCTAGGTTATTTAACATCACGCTAAAACCCTTAGGAGCCGAGCAAAAAGAAAAAAAAAACATAAAAATCGCTAAGCGAAAACGAAGTGACAGCGCGGGCAGGCGATGTGATGCGACGCGGTTGGTAGGAACAAGAAATTTTACGTGGACGAAGTCACGTGCAGAAGCTGTATGTTATAATCGACTAAGTGTAGCTCGTTCGTTCTTCGCCATAAAATGAACTACTAAGTATACACCGTTAAATTTTGATCGTTTTAATCCTTAAAATGGGTCATTGTACTTATCATTATGAACAACTTTTACTAAGGGACCAACACTGAAATCGTGAAAAAAAAATCTGTTGATCCATACATTAAATATATTTCTCTGTATTTATAATTTGAAATTGTATGCATTGATTTTATATGAAATAAATTGATTAATAATTATGTCGAGTTATGCGAACATAAATCTATGGATCAACTTATTTTTTTTTTCACGATTTCAGGGCTGTTCCCGTAGTAAAAGTTGTTCATAATGATGAGTACAATGACCCGTTTTAAGGATTAAAACGATCAAAATTTAACGGTGTAGTACTGTATATGTGCCTCTTCAATGAAACTCCATTTTTTGTCTCCAAGTTACTTGTAAAGATTATTTTTTCGCAAAAAAACAGTGAAGTTTCCAGAAGCCGCAACTTACAAGGTAGATATTCCCAGTATGACTGCCTCGCTTCGAAGCTGTCATCATATTTTTTGGCAATATCGCATTATTAGCACCCTCGGGACGTCCACGGCATTCGATACTTCGACGCTTAGCTCTTAACGTGTCATGCTGGCAGGATGCTCTAGAAAAACTCATGTGACTTTTATTGAAGCTTTTTAGGTGATAGGTTTACGACCAGCCTCCGGTATAATGTTTACCAGATGAGACGTAATATTAGCTTACACTTGGGTAGTTAGCCGACTTATACCCTGTCTATTATGAAAACCGTTTTTTGACAGATGGAACTAGTGATCGCAGAGTAGCAACACACAATACATTGATTGATACAAGTACCGTATTATAATGTCTGTAAGAAGCCATAAATAAGATAATTCAATAAGATAAGGCAGTTTATATATTTATTTTATTACGCATTTTAAAGTTAACTTTTACGTAATCTGGAATATGTACGTTCTAAGACAGCTGTCAAAAAACGGTTAACCTAATGGACAAGGTATAGTATCGAGAGATTTCTGGGTTAATGGAAGAACTGGTAGACAGATACTGTTACCCTACACAAGGGTGGCAGTGGAGGCAGGCATCTCAGTCTCTCACCGAGCTTAAAACGGTGTGAACTTAACCTCAAAGCATTATTAGTTATTTTAATTAAACTATTTATAGGCCCTTTTGAATTGTCAAGGAGTCGGTTAGATAGAAATATGAAGCTAGTTGCCTATTCCAAAACGTAGGTACCTATGAAGAACAACGGGCAAGAAACTTCATGGATACATGAACGGTTATTATGTCCATTGACTGGATAACTGAATGAGGTTTTTGTCAATTCAAACTTCTTTTGTAGTTTAATTTATTGCAAACTGTGCAAAGGCATTTAAGCTATTGAATGCCAATTGAAGCCAATTATTTTTAAAAGATTAACCGTGGAATTTCTGGCCGGTTGGAACCGAACCGAACGACCAGTTGGAACCGTGCACCAGCTTCTGACGTTTCATAAGTGCCCATGTAGGTATATCTGAAATAAAATATTTTGCTTTTTAGTGAATTGTTAAATAATCAGATGGCAGGTGAAGGTTATGCTTATTGTTAAACCTATAAAAATGTAGTTGCCCGTCTCGTAAAGGTCAAAATATTCAACTTTCTTCAACAAAAACATCAAAACCAAATTCTCTTAAATCCATCGTAGTGTCAATATTCCTAAAATGAACCCTGACATATTGAATACTTTTAACAACAAACAACATGTCAAAGCACAAGGTAATAAATTCAAATCAAATTCAATCATGTATCGTCTCCAATATTCCTTGTGACATCAAAATATCACTTACATTTTACCTTTACTTCAAAAAACATACCTTTTAAGTCCTAAGCAATAGGGTTGAAAATCGCGTGGCCTGTAATTTTATAAAGCTTTCATAAGGCTGGTTTTTGTATCACACAATATGTCACTTCATCATCTTCTATTCTTTTAGAATGTTTGATGTATAAAATAGTTTTTTTTCTTCATTTTCGGTTCCCTTTGAGAGGTATCGTATTTTTATGTAGAAGCTTGAAGGGGTTCGGCTGGGTCCTTTACATTACAGTGTCAGTTACATGGCTCTAGGGACAAGAATATGAATTTAAATTTTTTTGAAGACAATTTTTAGGTGGATGTTTTCAAATATTTTAAGGCGCTATAAGGAGATGTGATAAAGGCAACTTTAAATTAGCTTCCTATCAGAACCTTTCTATAAAATATAATCGATAAGCGTTCATCTGGGAAATGATCATTGCCCTTATCAGCGACCAATTTCTTTAGGGAGTCTCATGAGCAACTTTTGTCTCTGCAGCTAATTTGTCTCTCAAATCAAGTCTACAGATTTGTATGGAACTGCTGTCTTTGTCGCGTCACTACATGTGTGCACTTTCATATAAACCCGTAATATGGCTACACTTATATTAAAGTGTAGGGATTAGAGAAACTGTAGGTATGCCAGCGAATAAGAAAAGAATATGTAGATGGTTTTAACATTTTTCTAACCCCATCTAAACAAACGACAGTCTACCAGATATTATTCTGTTGAATACCAGAAGGCCAATTCCCATAGTTAAAAACGATTAAAATCGAAAAAATGTAGGGAAATTAGAGGATTTTTTGACAGATTGAGACTGAGATTAGACTGTGAACGTTCTTAAAATTAAGAGAATTGCCCCTCTAATCTCAGTCTCAATCTGTCAAAAATACATACCTCTAATTTCCTTACATTTTTGACAGGTTTTTGACATTGCTTGTCGCTGAGATGAGATTGCGAC
This sequence comes from Apamea epomidion, assembly GCA_947507525.1. NCBI lineage: Eukaryota > Metazoa > Arthropoda > Insecta > Lepidoptera > Noctuidae > Apamea > Apamea epomidion. The sequence continues at coordinate 20,627,120 of OX382227.1, forward strand.
TAGATTTTGAACGTTTTAAATTACGAGAAATAGCCTTCAAACTGTGAACGTTCTTAAAATTACGAGAATTGCCCGCAGGTTTCTGAAAAACAAAGGAAAACCAACCAACAATAATCATAACATGAGATACAATAATATACGCGTGGCTCGAGCAACAATACGTCACGAATAACAGCGTAATTTAGGAAATGTAGGCGACAATTTATTGGCGACGCAAACAAGTTGCAAATTGGTCCGTTGGAACGACGTTTTCGCTAAATACCTATAAAAATGTCCGTTTGCTGTGAAATATTGTAACTAGCTGGGTGGTGCAAGGTATAAGCTGATGCGGGTCTCGGCTGTCATTCTTCGTCGTCAGTCGTCACGGGTCATCAGAAGACCGAAAGTCTGACAACCAGTCTTACCAAGGGGTATCGTGTACTAACTGGGTCGTGGAGGTCAGATAGACTCAAACTCAAAAAATTCAAAGTATTTATTTAAAATAAATCAAAAGGGTAGTTGCCTGGGTAAAAAAATAATTATTATATTTAGTTCGTTAGTTAGATTATCGAAAATATAATGGACACGTATTTTTTCTTTTGTCAATCAAACAAAAAATGACAAAGATAAAGCGCGTCAAGATTTGGGAGTGGGGGGTCGTGACGTCACTTGCTTGCAAAAATGTCTCAAGCAAGTGATGTCACGCGAAACTTTAACGGGCGATATCTTCATCATTTTTTATATAATTTACAAAAGAAAAAATCCGGGTTAAATATTTTTTGATAATCTAACTGACGGACTAATTAGATTTTTTTAGGAAAATAGCCTATTACAGGCACTTTTGAATTGTCAAGGGGTCGGTCAGTCAGAAAGATGAAGCTAGTTGCCCATTCCAAAGCTCTCTCTCTCACTCTTTTAAATCATAAAATTGTTACAATATATTGGTTACATCATACATGTGAGAACAATGTAGAAAAACGTGCAGGTTAAAAGCGTCCGTACTAAAAAAGAAAAAAAAAAAAAAAAAAAAAACTGAAATGAAAATAAGCCGTGGATAGGCAGTCGCTCCATGTAAAATACTGGTATTCAGCTGCATCCGGTTAGACTGGAAGCCGACCCCAACCTAGTTGGAAAAAGGCTAGTTAAATTGATTGAAGGGCCAAGAGAGGACGCTTGTATTTCTGCAGCAACTGCCAGATTGTGCTTGCTGTGCGCTAAAATGCAGGCCGTATTTTGTTCGAGTCATTTCATGAAAACTACAATCTGCCTACATTTAGGCCGAGATTAATAAACCTTACTTAACACGTACTTTACATAGAGAGGCTCGTGATGGCGGCACCGTTCGTTAAGGTACGCTTGCCGCGGTCGGTTCGTGGATGGGGACCAGACCATCCATTACATTTCGAGACCCCTTAGTGCTTCGGAAAGCACGTTAAACCGTTGGTACCGGCTATCATTCGTAACAAGCCCATAAAAGTCTGCCAAACAGTCTTACCAAGGGGTGTCGTATTAATTGATTGGGTAATTAACCGCCGACTGCCTATCAGATCTGTGTGAACTGGATCGTGGAGATCAGATAAGGCGGTCACTCTATGTAATATACTGCAGTGCTATTCTATAAAAAAAACATCACCGTGAAAACTTAGGCGAAGTGAACTATCAACACTGCCACTAGGGATTGGCAGTGTTGATAGTTCACTTCACCTTAGTTATGTTTTTGCAGAATAGATCGACTGGTATTAAGCTGCATCCGGTTAGACTGGAAGCCGACCCTAACGGTAGTAGTTGGGAAAAGGCTAGGGAGATTGTTTTTTTTTACATTATTTCTGCCACTGTGGCACAAAACTATTAAACTGTAAGCGCAAGGTTTGTCAGTTATGTTCCCATCTCTAGGAACATAATTATGTGGAAATATCATTCATCATTCTCCTGTTAACCCAGTTTATTTGGGGTCGGCGCAACAGCCACACAGTCATCATTCACACAGTCCATCCATCGTTTCTTTGGCCTTCTTTTACTCTTATAGCCATCCACATTCATACTCAAAACTTTCCTCACGACATTTTCCTCATTCCTCCGTATCACATGCCCGGATACCACGCGTTTATGTAGATATTATGAGGAAACATATCTAAGCCAAAGCACATGCTAAGTACCTTGAATCAATCTCGGACTGAGAGCAGGAGTTCTCATGCAGTTCCACCGACAGCAATAGATTATTCTAGCAATCGCATTTAGTTGCGTTTTTTTTCAATCAAATCTGGCGACATGAAGTGCTCTTTGTGATACAGTCATCTATAGGCTGATTGAATTTCTACATTCCTCAGTACCCTTTTTTTTTTTTTTTTTTTTTTTCTGGGTGGGAAATCATCAAATGACTCCTCCCGCTCTGGGCGGAGCAGAAGGGAGTGTCAGACTTTTACTGACTAAAACCCACCCGTGTTCCTTCAGTTGCCTGTGCCAGGGGCCACGGTATCTCTTTCGAACAACCCGCAGCCCCGGCGGCATCGGCCCTAGCGGACCCCGTCAGTTCGTGCTGACGTCAGTTCGTTCCTCAGTAGCCTTAGCTTACGACAGCGATCGTTTAGCTGGAATGGCGGTAGAAGAGACAAGCTTAAAAAAGTTCTAAGCACTAAAATTAAATTGATAACCTGCTACTGCTCGTAGATTGTACCACCAAAAAAGAACTCTAAATTGTAGTACTCGCAGCGTCGGGATGGCTCATTTCGGCTGGTTGTAGCAAAGATACTTTATCGTTGAAATGTAAATTATCTCGCTCTTATCTGTTTTATTAGCTGCGAACGACCGCTGCGACGTCCTGCCGACTCCTAAGTCATATTTGTTTATCTTTGCTACTGTCGTAGTAGTGGCTGTGAAGTTTTTGAGGAGATTTTTTTTTAACGAAAAGGAATACCTTAATTTTCAACTGTAAAAGGAACAAACCTGAAGGCATTAAAATTAATATTGAGATTGAGATACTAGTGATATCAGGGAAAAAGGAAACAGGAGTGTTGATAGACCAAGTTCTTTAGCCTACACCAATAACAACAGGACCCTCTGCACCCAGGTTTAAACTCACCATTGGTTCTACTTCTTTACTGGACTATTCTTCTGGGACTGTAACTACTAGCCTCCCTTATATTCAATTTAGTCTTCGCCATAGTCTTCGCCCTGGTGTACGGCATGAAATGATTGTGATTGACATACCGTAACTAGATTACGGCAAAGACTGATGTCATTTTTGGGGGAGTACCCCAAAAATGACATCAATCTTTGCCGTAATAATGGCACTTTAGGGTTCAAAAGCATAATGGCGATAGAAACACAATCCACTACCCTCACATCGAAGTGAAAACCGTAAACAATCAACTTAATAAGCCATCCCCCACCAGACCAAGCGTATCAATCATCGTACATCACATCCAGAGTCCGCAAACCGTCGGCTAATCTCCTCTCCTGCTCAGGGCCCATATATCAGAGCGGGACGACGTTTTTACGATCTCTTAATCAAGAAATATACGATTGCGCCCGATTAAGAGCGTTGGCTTAGCGTTGCTAATGCAGTATGCTGTGATGTATTGGTATGGAATATGATGGTGCTGGTTCTGGCTCATATTTTGTGGGGAATGAGTTTATTTTGAGAATGGAGGATTCTGTTTTGCTTCTTGAATGGTATACTGGATCAGTCAACTCACCTGTACTGACATTCCAAAACTACGCCATCGATTTTCTATTACTTTGCACATATCTTAGGTAATCAAATAACAGAAAGATAAAGAAGGATTTTGTTTTTTGACCTAGGTTAATAAACCAGACACTAACGATAAAGAAATAAAGTGGGGTGTGAGATAAAATGATCACATAAACTTCTAAAAGATTCGTGGAAAACTACTTCGGGAAAAGATTGATAAGCAAGATATTAATGATAATCTTCAAGCTTTGCACACTTTGCATGGATCATATTGTGGTATAGCCAAAACTGTTCAAGACATTGTGTAAGGTTAACATTGAGTAAGAGCTTTGCATCGAAGGTGTAGTTAACGATACTATCACGAAGACAACACAAAGCTGAGTCGAGCATGTTATCCACTTACCAATGTACTAAGCCAGTTAGTACTATCGTCTTGTCTTGACACGTAACCGGAAACCTGTTGTGCTATTTCTCACAGTTAAATTGAACATAGAGGCTAACTTTGGAGATTTGTCCTTGTCTCACACACGATCGAATACGGTAGAAAAAGAATTAGAGAGAGGTTTAAGTACCCACTGATATTTATTGCTACCGAATTATCATCATAGCGAAATAGCTGTTAAACATGATTCAAGGATTAGTCATTGGACAGTAACAAGCAAGGTTCACCGAACAGTCGACAGAAAATCAAATATTCGCTTGAAACGGTTGAATATAAATCGTTGTTATTTTGGAGACAGTAAGACACTAAACCTTTCCATAAATGAAATTAAATTGTTTCTTCTGTAAATAGGACATCATAATCACTTTTACACGTCATATTATAAAATAAGGTAGATGAGGTCGGCGTTTCCTATTTCACTACTCTGAGAAGAAAGGCCGAAGCAAACTCAGAGTTCACAGTCTCTTTTCAAGTATAGACATAATCTTGGTCAGATCATGTGAAGAACATGGAGATTGATGTCTGAAATAGTCTCTTGAGGAAAGTACCACACAGATTTGAGTAGACCAGTCCATATCAAGCATGACTTACATAAGTGGCCCAAACCTAGCGTGCCCTTTAAAATAATACAGCCTTCAAAGTTCTTGACAGCCTCTTATCCTCCAAGCACAAACACTAAAAAAGTAACACATCTCCAACTAACACGTATTTGTCGTGAAGGTGATTCTGCAGTGACGGATGGCTGCCCCTCCCGACATATTTCAACCCCCTCGCGCCGCTCCGGTCCTTTCCACCGCTGTCGGGAAGATTTACGAGCCGTCTGACGGAAAAAATGTGGACTCTCTAAAGATTTCACTGGTTTTTATTCGTGCCATATATTTTGAGAGAAATGACGCGTTGTAAGCCCAATGACTCGCGATTTATCCGGACGATTTCCTGATAGTTTTTATTGGAGCGTTTGACTGAGTATTGGTTTACTGTACGTCTTGGTTTCTGAAAGGACTGAGTGTGTAGTTATTGACTTTGGTAAAAATAGTCTTCACGGACGACGGTAAAATATGCTTGATTTAGCCTGGGTCTGCTACCAACTTCACTGAAAAAATCTTCCATGAGCTATTTAATTAGATATATATGTAGTAAACCATCGTAGTTCACTCTGTTCAAATAAGATTAACAGTGTGAGCTTTCAAATAAAAGTCTTTAAATTACCGTTGTTCATACTTTCCTTTAAGGTGTTACAAGAGTTTGTCTTGTGAACCACGAGCAAGGTAAATAAGAAAAGTAATTAAAAATACTTTTTTATTGCGTAAAACTTTTACGGTTTTACTTTTTATTATGACTAATGGCTACAATTTCCTCTTTACTTTGGTGTTTCAGGTTGTAGGTAATGTAAATGAACCGTTTATTATCTTGGATTGGCTCTTGGCAGGAATTTCAGTATATTTTAATGCGTACCGTATGGAATTAAAAAGCAATTCTCACTATTTTAACGTTATTTAGGGCTGATTTTTTCAACGTCAGATAATTTTATCCGAGGAATAATTTTGAATTTTTGACAGTTTTTCCATATAAAATCTATCAGACGTCAATTTTATTCCACGAATAAAAATCAGCCCTTAATGATACGCTAGATATTTCCAAGACAGATCAATCGTCAACTAGTATGAGATAGTTGCGAGTTACTTACGTCCAGTTGTGGTCAGAACAGTCCATCAATCATCTCAAATACCGGCTGTCAGAAAATAACAAGTATAAATAAAAATAAGTTTTCAGTAGAAAAACAAGGGTGTACGCGATGTGTCAGCGGGCTGGCCGTATTTTATGAAGGAAGTTGTTCATCGCACTATAAATCAGACGGACGCCTCGGGAAAATGGGGTACAGGATCCGGGGACACCGGAAATTCAGGGGTACTTTTATACCCGTTGAGGGTGGTTTTTGGTTCTTAGTTTAGTTGTGGCGGTAAAGGGGTTAACAGATATACAGATACTAGATAAACTAGAAAAGAAAACTATATTCACCTTTTGGGTGTCAAAAACTAGGTCGCAGACAATGTAGAGAAGACCCCAATGTTTTAACTATTCACTAGTCTAAAAGTAAGCCCTGTAAATCTTACATATTCATGCAACCCTCTTGAAGACATTGGACGCACTCGACCAACAAACAAGGTTATAAAGACACAAATCAAAACAAGAAAAAAACCTTTCTAAATATTAAATCGCGTACATTATTTAGGGTGCTCGCACATTGTGCCGTATCGTCCGCCCGGGTGATATATCGTAGGGAGGGCCGCTAGGAATCACACGCTGACAAATTCATTCTCCTCTTGACACCTTGCTCTGTATATTTCCACCCCCTACAAGTGGGGGGGATTGTCTTGCTAATCTCTGTAACAGCATGAATTTTTCATGCGTAATGTGCCTCTCAGCTTTTTGTGACGTATCGTAGTTTGGCGTTCCTCTTTTGTTTTTTTTTCTTGTCTTTTTTGGGGTAAAATTAATTGGGGGTTGAATTAGGTGTGACCTTTGGGTGTATTTTTATATGAGGAAATACGTAGCGCTTTGTAGCGTAAATTCATGGATTATAGTATATCACTAACTTATGATAAAGCTAAATATCGTGAGGCAGTCAGCGAGCGATGTCATCAATACTATTTTTTTCAACATAATACTACATAAATAATATTACTTCATTATCATCATCATTTCAGCCGAAAGATTGCTAGACGTATTACTTATTCAATGAAAATTCAAGGGATAATAAATCTCCATAAACTTATCAAACAATTTTATTAGTTTTAAAACCTTCTGACCTCAAAGCTTCACAGTCCTTAGGGAAATCAGAATCTTCGCATGTTTTCAGTAAACAATTAGTGCGATGCTACTTCCTATCCAATAGAGTAGCGACTAGAAGGACGACTTTACAACGCCCTCGGGATACGATGAGATCCGGCACTCTGTTCTATGCAGAATTAATTGTCTGGCAGACATATGCTGGACATGGGCGTCCCAGTGCGCTGCAGTTGGCGGTAGTAGAGATATCCCTAATGTGGATATTAGGTACTAAAGGTAGGAAGCAGGCCATAGTAAAATACCATTTTGACTGGTTAGTTTTCACCAAATGAGGAAAACCGTAATAAACAGCAGCCTCATGCTGTTTATTACGGTTTTTCTCACGGAGTTTATTCGGAATTAGCTGTGCCCTCGTCCGTTCGCGTGCATGTTGGAATTTAATGGTATTTTTTTTGCATGAAGCCCTAATTATTTTTCTAAAATAAAAGTAGCATAAGTTACTCCTTATAACATCAGCTATCTGTCCGTCAAAATCGGTCCAGCCGTTACGGATATTACCCGGAACAAACAGACAAAAAGACAATTTTTTTTATTTTTTATAAGTACCGTATATTCTCTCCTTTTAGTATAAAACTGTTATTTTGACATTACTAACAGAAACTTCCATTTTATTTTTTTGTATGTATAGATGTATCAACCCGCACTGGGCCCGCGTGGTAGATTACGGCCCACTCCCTCTCACAGAGAGGAGGCCTGTGTCCCAGCAGTGGGAACATTATAGGCTGAGTATGTATGTATGTAAGATTGCCTGACTAGTTCTGGACGAGTTTTTTGGGCTCAAACTTAGCTCTTATATATCTGCAACGGCATCCAGCCTAGAAACTTCTTGAGAAACTAAAAAAACCTACTTTGAGCACTATGTAGGTTACATTCTACTACAGGTAAACTTTTCTGCACCAAGTTTCAGCTTTATGAAAAACCAAAAAAGATCTAAAAAAAATAGGGCAGTGTTCCAGCAACACAAGTTTCTTTATCATTCGTTCTCGGTCCCAGTCTTTATCATTCGTTCCTGGTCTTTATGATCGCATAAATTCACTTTTATCTTTATGAATATTCATTCGGGCTGTAAACTGCGACGTTTCTTTGTTGTTTCTCTTTTATTTCATCTGTGGAATATGGTGTTGAAGACGTTTTGGTAAGCAAGTTAAGAGGTGATGGTGTGTCTGAAGCCAAGCTCTTTGTAAAAGAGTCGATAAAGTCGCTGGCACCTTTTCTGTTTCCGTTGCCACCAGCATTGCTGTGTTCAACTTGACTTTGTTATAGCCACATGCAACTTAGTAACAATATATTGAATTCATAACAAATCATCAGCTAGCTCTCAATGTACTCAAAATCAAATCACAAATTACAGAGACAACTACGAGGTCTTGTTAAAGTTCTTTATATATCAATCCCGAACTTTGTGAAACTCGCCATGTCCCACTACACTGAAAACCTGACAAGAAATTAATTAAATAAAACCTACACGATGTAGTCCTGAAAAAAACGACACAACTTTATTCAACTTTCAAACTTCGACCACAAAAAAAAACCTCAGAAAAAAAACTCGCTAAAAATCACGCAAAGGAAAACTTTAGCGGGCATTAACAAGCCAAAGTCTATGTTGGAGTAATCCTCGTTCCACCCCGGGTGATGTATGGCCGACCCCTACCCTGCCCCTGCGACCTAACCCTATAACTCACCCTGAAAAGTAACCTCTGCGAGTGTTTTATTACCTGATGAAATGGCCCGCCTCTGAGAGCTGTGGCCTTTGTGAATTGGACAGTTTTCGACTGGGCCTGTAGCTTTGATGGCCTGTAGAGATATTGTAGTATGCCGCCGAATTTTGGGTTTGTGTTTTGACGAACTGAATTTGATGGATAAGATTGGTTAAATATTTATATAGCCTACATAAGTATTTGTATAACAGCAGAATCTTTGTCGATAAGACTGACATAAAAACTTCACTCAATAATATCCAAGCGACTTAATATAGTCATAAATTATGTGCGCACAAACATGAGGATGATAACGCCTGTTAAAATTCACTTAGCAATATTTTAAGCGCCTACTAAAAAGAAGAAGCAATAACTTGACGTTTATCGCGTTGCTATCATTTTCAAGACGAGTATACTTTTAATATAATTATTTTTTAGTACAATGTAGCGTTGTGAATAAGGGGACTTAAAATTATTTTTATTAAAGTGACTAGTTATTCTCTTTTTAGCAATTCTGTGAATTCTCCAGTCTTTGATCAATAAATATCTGTCTACCCACTTATCTATACCACTTCAAGTCTTTCACAGTAATAATTAAAATGTTAATAAATAATGACAAATACTCTGTAAAACACCATCACCTTTGATTAAATCTAATTGAGACATAATAACAAGAAAATTACCTTTAACTAGCGGTACTTAGAAATTATAGGTTTCAAACGATCGGTCATATTGTTCTGACAATTATGTTGATTTCGAAATCGGGACTTGGAATATTGATTTATTATACTAGGTGTTCTCTGTTACACGATAAATGCATTGCAGGGTATTTCTGTATTTACCTACTGTAGTTTACTTAGAAAGTGTTGCATTATTGTTGCATGTTGTTGCATTATACCTACCAAATTAACATTTAAACATGGGCAAGTAATACAGAAAATATTATTGTATATTTCCCCAAATTCCATCGTTGATGAAGTTTGAAGTCTCGTTCGAGATTTTAACATAAGTTCTGTCAAGAAGTTACGATTAGGTACGTATTGAATGTGTTAATTGGTACCAAAAATGTGGGCTCATAAAGAAAAGAGTCATCAAGACACCTCATGGTGACGCAATAAATCCTGAAGATATAAAAATCGTAAGTCAAATCCTCCGATACCTAACCTCCTGTATCCCTAGCCTCTACAGAATCGATCGTACAATTTGTAGTAATAATTCGACGGTAATTAGTGACAAAAGGAATTGCTTCGTTTCTATTCGAGTACTAATGGTAGCTTTGACGAGCGTGTCATGCCGATAATTGAGTTTTAATGGCGAGGTGAGCTGACTGTAATTATAGTGGTCCTATTGATATGAACTGGGCTATAGATATGGATAATATATTGGTACCAAAGTACTTTTAACGTCAGTATCTAGGTATTTATGCAGTTCCTTTTCAAGAACCTTTCAAAATGAAGGCTGTCTTAAAAAAAACCTTCAGGTAAAGTACACACTTCCTACTATCTTTTTTGTACCCTAAATATAACCAGTAAGTGTTAACTTGAGACCCGAGTAGTCCCTCCCGAGCCCTGCGCTGTTACTGCTCTGGCCATCGACGCCTCAGTATTGCGCGCATACGTCTGAGCGAAGTCTCAAGTTAGCTCGTGCGGATTGTAAAACATAGTATGACTTGAATTATAGGCCGACCGCTTAACTAAGACGTTGCCTAAGGTAGCTGCGCGGTCCGGGAGGGGTGATAGTTGTCACAAGTTGACGAATCACTGAGCTCTCACATCCCGTCACCACACCCCTCCCACACCACGCTGATACCTCAGGCAACGCCTACCTTCCTTTTTTTGTTACTGTCAAAAATAATATATATGGTTACAGTTACGGAACGCTGTTAAAAAAATAGAGCACCTATTGTGATGCAACCATACTTCCTTTTTCTACGAATCGTAGTTGTGTCAAAAAGCGTCCTCCTCTGGCACGTTTTTCAAGAGTAGCGACTAGGTCAATTTTCTCGATTGTAGGAGTATACAGAAAGAGTCCTACAACCAGCTTTGGATTAGTAAATAATCTGGGGTTTATGTAACTCAAGTTTTTACAAGAAGTAAAACAAATTGTTTTCGAGACCACACAGCTCGCAAGGAAAACAAAACACTTATAACGTTTTTAGGCCTCTAATATCGGCTCCTAAGGGAATAAAATAAACATAAAATAAATCGCACAAAAACGTCTCCCGTTGCGTAGCGATGTAGAATAAACGATACGATGTAATGGATAATGGAAAATAATGGTAAATCTTACTAATCCTAACCAGCTCAACATACATTGAACTGTTTATAAAAGCTCTGTCTGTCTGTTCATCATCTTAGTAAGTGCACTGGATCCAGGATTTTCTTTCCTCGATGTGCCAAGGTTATCGATTTTATTAAATTATAGGAGTATCAATATATGCAGGAGAACCAAGGTGACCGACGTAGCCCGAAGAATTGCCAAACTTAAGTGGCAGTGGGCTGGGCACATTGCTTGCAGAACAGATGGCTGATGGGGCCAAAAGGTTCTGGAGTGGCGACCGCGTACCGGAAGACGTAGCGTGGGAACGCCTCCCACAAGGTGCACCGACTATCTTGTTAAAGCCGCAGGAACCCGTTAGATGTGCGAAGTACGGAAGCGGTCGAAGTGGAGGCTCTTGGGGGAGGCCTATGTCCAGCAGTGGACGTCTTTCGGCTGAAATAACGATGATGATGATCAATATACATTCTGCCTAGGGTAAGTAATTCATGAACATTTCCGTACATACGAGTATTTGTGTGGTGCAGTGGCAGCGTAGTAATTATACTAGGCTCTTCATTTGGATTTTTTCATCGCCCAATCCAAAATACAGGGTCAAATTAAATTAGCTAGCAAAACTCTGCAGGCGTGATGTAAAATTCGTTTCTTATAGCTACTTTTGTGGATACAAACAGACCATCCTGATTCAGTCTCTAACCATTAAATTTGCTGAGCATTTACCTGTTGTAGGTATGTACCTACTTGATTACCCAAAATCAGTTTTGATCTGCCTTCAGAAACCTGAGGTATGTATAAGCTTTTAAGTCTAACGCTTGTTTATTGAAATAGAATATTAAAAGCAGACAAAGCCACAGGCAAAACGAAGCAATAAATAATGGTAATTATACATAATTTATAGCTAATATATACCATCAGTCTGCTAGCCTGTCAGTAAAGATGGATGTGGTCTTGTGTGCTGTATTACCATATAGTTTGTGGCACTTTGCATGCGAGCCTGCTCTTAATTGGTACTTGATGGTACTTTATTTGCAAGGCTATGTGATCGCATGTTTTTGTGGGGCAATGCACATAGAATCACGCTCTTTTGATGGGTTTTGCTGTAGTGGAACTGAATTCCGAAGTGCTGATTAGGAACTTTTTGGTATTAGGAAATCGTTTTGTTTTTTTTTTGTCGTGTGGTAATGGACATGCTTGGCAGACTGATTGATGAGCAATGTTATGATGGTTGTTTTGGTGTCCAGTTCCTGTAACTTACTGTCTAGTGTTGGTTTAGGTGCCGACTCGTTTTCCTTGTTGTCATCTGACAGTATGCTGAGCTGAGGCCCTTTTGGCTTTATGCATTCATTACAGCAGAACACACAAAGCAAGAGTCTCCTCTATATTCTTATATTTATTATTTAGAGCGTAACAAACAAACTCACTTTCGCATTTGGAATATTATGAGTCAAGATTTAGTATTTTCTACGTTAGACTGTTATATATTCATATAGACATAGTGAGTATTTAATAAAAAAATACCATTGTGTGCAAAATATACTCGTACCCTTCCACCTCGTTGATCTCCACAAATAAATGAAGTCTTTGTTAGAAATCAATTTCACGCATCAACTATCAGATGGTACAGTTGATAACAAATTAGATTAGCACATTATTTCAGTACTGTGACGATCACAATGACGTGATGCAAGGAATTATAAGTTGGGTGGGGATCCCAAATAAGCGGGCCTTATGGCGTAGCGTCGGGACTGGCGTCGCGCTACGCGGTTTGCTACGAAATGTATCTACGAGTATGTAATACATATTTGTTATTTGTCAGGCAGGTTTTTTTACAACGATTTGATTTACAGTTCTGATTGTTTGGATTGCTTAGATATGTTTTTAGATTGTTTTACGTGAGTTCGAGCAGAAATCAAACAATTCTGTAGAGGGAAATTTATGCAATTTTACACCTATACTTTTTTTTCACATAACTTCAAGTAGCCAAAACATTTCATTAATCATAGATTTTGCGTTATCCACAGCTGTGACGGCATCATTGAAGTGGCATCCGTCCGCAACAATCTTTTATCGATTTAATCTTTATCCGTCAGTAATACCACTTTGAATAACGTAATCCGTTTTTTACTTACCATACTAGCTCGCCCTTTATCTTCTACAAGCACTTACTTACATTCAGTAACAAGTTGGTTTGCCATCTGCCGCTCATGAGCACCGCTAACTCCAAGGCCTCCTAATCCCTCTATTGTCAGCTCCAGTCAGTAAGTGGAAACCTTGTATTATTGTGTGCAGGGTGATAACATCTCGGTGCTTCAAACACGTTTGTGTGAAAGGGCAGGAAATGTCGTATTACTCGTTGTTTGCGGTATTTGGGGTTGGGGCGGCCCTAAATACTGGGTAATAGGTCCGTTTGGTTGGTGACTTACCGGTGGGGACGTGTGCGTCCAATACCTGTACGGCTATACATAGGTAGATAAAGGTAAAAAAAATATAGTTCATTGAGGCAATATACCCGCCTATAACAACCCTTGTCTGCTCATAGTTTTACGAAGCTTTAAGTATAAACGCCTATCCTACTAATATTATAAACGCGAAAGTTTGTGAGGATGGTTGGATGGATGTTTGTTACTCTTTCACGCAAACACTACTGAACGGGTTTGGACGAAATTTGGCACGCAGATAGTTTATAACCAGGATTAACACATAGGATACTTTTTATCCCGATATTCTTACGGGATGGAAATTTATGCGTGTGAAACCGCGGGCGGTGCTAGTTACTGATATTCCTGTTTTCTTCTCATAATTCTCTCAGAATAAGAATTTAGTACTTACCTACACTTGAGTAACTTTTCTAAAACCCTACAATTAATCAAAATGAAAGCCTTGAAGCCTCTTGAAGCAAAGGGGTTAGTAGATGTAAGGGGGTACATAAGGACTACATGCACTTAGAGGTAGTATTAAATACTTGACGACCTAAGAGCTGCATGAGTCCCAGAGTGGTGAGGGGGTTGAAGGTTTACGCATTCGTTACCCCCATGCTATACCTACCTATTAAAACACAATTTCTTCCAGGTATTTCATATTGCGTAGTTACACCTATAGGATTTTCTTGCCCGTTCTTCTCCATAGGAATCGACTGCGTTTTGGAATGGGCATCAAGCTTCAAATTTCTGACTGACCGACCCTTTGACAATTCAAAAGTGCCTGTAATTGGTTTATTTGAAATAAATGCTTTGAATTTGAGTTTGACACCATGAATAATGTTTGTGTAATACCGGACCAGAGTAGAAGAAACAATATTCCAGGGGGCCTAAATAGGCCACTTTAAGCAATACCTCTAAAAGCTATTCATTTCCTGAACTCCCAGCAGATCATTAGCAATTCCTCAAATTTTCGTAAAATTTCATTTCATATTTGGTGTAACATTGCCGCATGAAAAAAATTAAAAACCGTCATTTTATCGGTAAATTTGTCATTCAGTACAATTTTTATTAATCAAATTGTTTTTTTAGCTTTTATTTCTACAGCTTAAATGTAATTCCATTGTGCTATGAATTGCACACAGATCATATTATGAATTGTCAGTTTGTGACCATTTTACGATTTTTAAAATAATTCATATTGTTATCCTATTATGATTCTGCCAAAGTGGCCTTTTTAGGCCCCCTGTTCAGTAATAAAAACAATGTAATGATAACATCAACCAGAATGAAATAAAACATTATTGCACAACCGGATTTTTCTTTCAACAAAGATTGAAGCCAACGTCGCTGTATAAATACAACACCCTCTTTTCAAAAAGGATTAGGGCTGTCTCACAATGCCATGTATTGTCAAAGAAATCTTTTCGCCGTTGACGAGTGATAATTACGCGGCTGAATGCCGCTTGACAGCTCACTGACGTGTACGAGACTTTGTTATTGTTACTGAGTTGGCAACCTTGATTTTGGTCCCCCAAAACATTCAACATCAACCTTATAATAACTTTAATAAGGTTGAAAATTCATTGAAAAATGTTGGAGTGATTGTATAGCTAGGGTTGTATGTCACAAAATACGCTTGTTTGGTTATCGGTTCCGATCTTAACCCGCAACTGATGTAATCGCACTAATTTATAAACGTGATATTTTTTTTTATTGACGCCATTTTGTTTTTGTGGTGTTTAAGGTTATGTTGTTATTAGGGTCGTACAGGAGCGACGCGATGCGATATGATGCTATAGATAATAATAGTTAAAGGCAATCTATTTATTGGTTACTTCAGCCCATCTGTTTTTTTTATATTTATTTGCTTCAGCCAAACCTAATTTAGTTAGGTATCCGGTCAGGATACATTCACAGTACACAGATTTATGTAATGCAACAGAGGTTTATTATATTTTTTATGTATACTCTCTATTTTTTATTTTAAACATTATTCCGAATGTTTCAGCTACAGTTTATAGCTTCTCATCGCCTCTCTTTTGCTAAGTATAATACAAAACCTTGCATGTCACAAAATATGGCATTAAAAGTCGCAATCAAGGGAATATAAATGTTGTAATTAATAAAAGAACATAACTCACGAACGTTTACTGAACTATGTGTTTTTATACTTAGCATAAGAATAAACAAAAATTTTAATAAAAACTCAAGTAGGGTCATGATTTGAATTATTGTTTTAAAGTGTAGAAAAATATGTACATTATTATTGGCAGAAAGAAAGCTTTTAAGGATAATTATTAAATACAAACTTTAGTATTATAGAGAAATTAAAAAATACCTACTTACTTACTTTTTCAGGTGAGTGATACAATCATTTATTGGAAAAAAAAAAGATTGCTGCCATACAAGAATCTTGACGATACTTGGAATTGTCTACATACAAATCATGTTCAAACCACAGATTTTCTTTGCACCTTCGCATTTCTATTAAAATCGAACGACATTTCCTCTGGTGACACACAATTAGCGTCAATCTGCGATACATTTCTGTCAGAAAATCACAAAAAATCATTGCACAAACGACAAAAAACCAGAAAAAAAACATCACTATTATGCCAGAGGCTTATTAGAATCAGGAAAATCCTATTTGTAAACACGTAATCTGAGCATATCAGCTCAAATGACCATCACTGCCTGTCCACGGGCTTATAACATTGCCAACCTACACAGGCGACCCGAAAAACCAAAAAAATCTGTCATGTTTTACTGCTGGCTGGTCATAAGGTTGAGCTTTGCGTGATAAGGGGTTTCGCAAGTGAAAATATAACTTGGTTTTTGAGGAATAAATGCCATGTCAAGTAATCTGTGATGAGTGACAATAGGAGAGTCGTATGACGTCACATTGTATTGATAGGGGGTGGGCGCATAATAGAGTGTTTAGTAGCCAATATGGAGTATGCTTATTGTATGGGTGTTAGACAAATATGGACTATTGGGTACTTTTTTGGGGTTGGTTGTGTATGAGATGCAGTTGCTATGCTATAATATATATCTGGGCAGCTTTTATTTTTTATCGTTTACATGATTTTGTTAGAATACAAACGATATAAAAGAACATTGTCTTTTATATCGTTTGTTTTCCTGGGCATGTCCCAAATAAAATATATTTCTTTCTTTCTTTTCTTGTCCTCTTGACTGGTTTTGCTTAAGAAAAGACGAAATGAAAAAAATCAAATTATCTATCCGTCTATCACTTATATTGAAGTAAATACCTTTCCTTACTTCTTTGTAGGTACATGAAGCATGTGAGTAGTACTTTAATATAAACCGGTGAACCAGTTACGATTTACTAGTTTTGTTGTTGATTGCAACTGAACTTCCTATATTTTAAATATTCTCCGAAATATAAAATTATTGTAATTCTTTAAATAGTTTCTTCGTAAAATCCATTTTCAAATCATCACGATACCCTTAATTTAAATAACAGAACTTTTAGGGGCTCTTGTCAAATTATACAATTTTCTGGTGTAGTTTTAACATTAAAAAGGTAGCCTTAATCATATTTATTATAGTCACGCAATGTGTAAATCAACAGAAATGAATGACCTTCCGTCGGCACTTTGAATTGAAGCCCAATTTTTTATTTGGATTAACTTAATATGTTTTTGCCCATTTACGGTTTGGGCGTTTAAAATGTGTGTCTTTATTAAAGCAATGTGCTTTTTGATGACTTTAGATTACTAAAATCGACATAAAAACATGTAAAACATTGTTAGTTTTAAAAGAAACACAATGCCGGTCATGAATTTTTTGGTAGATTAATTATTCAAACGTGCTCTTACTCCCACGATTCGTCTGATTTTCGACAGTATCCCCAATGATCTCAGTTTTTTAAAGCAAGAAATGTATTAAACGATTAAGTACCAGTCCACACTTTTGTATTGCGAAATTTAACTCGCTGGTTTGTACCTTTTTCACAGTTTGAAATACCAATCGGTTTTGTGAATATTCCTTAGTAAATACTAGCTGCCTGCCCCTGCTTCGAACGGTTTTTAGGACTGACAAAACATTGAGATATTTTATACACATATAAACCTGGAATAAATTCTGTAAATGATGGTGAAAACCGAACCAAAATCCGTTGAGAAGAACAACGCGGTCACACAGACAGACACGAAATATACAATATATATAATCAGCCTATAATGTTCCCACTGCTGGGACACAAGCCTCCTCTCTGTGAGAGAGAGTGGGCCGTAATCCACCACGCGGGCCCAGTGCGGGTTGGTAGATGTCACATGCCTTCGAATTTTTTGTTCTAGGACATGCCGGTTTCCTTAGATATTTTTCTTCACCGTTTTGAGAGCAGTGGTGATTAAATAATTTACACAAAGTAAAGCGCCTGTCTGGGTTCGAACCTATGACTTACAACTTGTAAGTCGCGGCCATTAGCACTGGACCACCAATGCTCTGTACAGTGACAGACACGAAAGACGACTACAATTTAAAATATGTAATATAAGCTTGATGCTTTGAAAGAACACTGACTCGTTTTCATACAGTGTCACGTGTGCAGCTGGTCTGAAACAAATTAGGTCCATTTATGATCAAACTTGCGTTATAATGTTACAATCATCAATTTCACTCCATTGTCTTGTTTAACACAACTATCATCCATATCACTTTATTTGATGAGAATTTATCAAAGAAAGTACAAAACATAATATACTCGTAATGGATGAATGTCCTTATTAAATACGCACGTGTAGAGCTAGCACGACCTCATTGGCTGGCAACCAGATACAAACAAACGTCTATTTAACAGATATTTAAATACAGGATGCCAGGGACACCGACGCGCAAACAATGAATTCAGCACGTGATGGCTGGGAACAGCTGATTATTTTTCGCTATACAGTAGCGGTTCTATAGTAAAAATTGACCATAATGAAGAGTTAAATGGCCTTTTAAGAGATTTTCATTTAAACCTTTTACTTACTTGTTGGAGTTTAGCTTTATGGTCTTCTTCTTCCTGTCGCTGCACGATTGTATTTTATATCTTGCTTTCCCAAAACTTTGTCACTTCCACTTCACTTGCGTTGTCGGTGGCAGCACAAGGTCACTTTGACTGTATGTTTTGGGACACAGAGGGCAGGATAGGAGGTGGAGCAAGGTTTGTGACATAGCTTAATCATGATAGATTATAATAATATCGCGGTGAAATAGCCAGTCAGCAAATTTTGGCCAGATGACTAGGGCGTATCCAATATTTCATAGTTCCAAACTGTAGTTTTATTAATTTTAAAGACACATCTCGCAAACCGTAAAACCAAATAAACACCAATGCTATATTCCGTGTCCTTCGCTCCCCACCGGATCCCAGCCCCATTCCCAAACCGACATTGTCGAAATATCGGCTTCCAGTCCCTTTGTTCGGCAGTCGCAACACTCACAGTTCTTCTGAGGATGTCTGTTATTGGCAGCATTATACGTACTCTGTAATACTACTCGCGTGTTTGAGGGCGTTACTCAGGACTTTATTATTACTGTCGAATTGAATGGAAATATGAGTTGAGTGAAGTGGGTCTGACTGATGTGAGGTTAAATTGGCTTTGTGAGATTAGAGCAGCTGTTGTATGTGATGATGACAAAAGAATTATTGAGTGACGACTGCATTGTAGGTGGATTTTTTTATTTTTGGACGACAGACTAACTAAAGTGTATCAATCCAGAATTACTGAAGTATTTTTATACACACTCAAATATAGACGTGTTTAAGAAAAAAAAATAACTGATAAACCTACTTGGGCACTGAAACGTCAGAGGCTAGATGCACGGTTCCAATTGGTAATTTCCCATGGAGAAGAACAGGCAAGAAAGTCCACAGTTACTCTTTTTAGTATAATTGGGCTTTACAATGTTTTCAACTATGGGTGGACAGTGTTTGGATGTAAAGAAATACATAATGTTCCAGGACGCATTATCAACAAAAATACAGTTGTCAGAGGAGAAAACCTACTGGCCACTGGATAATGACGATTTACGACGAACGATTGATGAGTTTGACAATTTGTTAAATGTAAAAACAAAAATAATTTTTGATCATGTTTATACGTAAAATAAAAACGTGCAATGTAGCTTTATAAACACCACATTGAAAAACTAACAACCCCATATTTACCTGACGTCAATCAAATAACTATTATTCAATATCAAATTATTCCCATAAATATTAATACACAAAACCAGACAGAAACCTCAATGGTGAATAGTAACGGCCTCTGAGTGGCCCCAATCACTCGAAACACAAGAAAAAACATCAAGGAATCGATCAAAAATTATTATAACAAGCCGTTTTATCGTTCTAGGCACAAATTAGGAGTATAACCAACGTTTAGCGGTTACTGGCATGTTATTTAGACCCATTTTAATTACGTTTAATGTATACCGTTTAGAAATAACTACGGGTAGTTGGGCGACGGGAAAAAAAAGGAAATTATAGGTTGTATGTAGGTTAGAGTGCAATGTTCCGTGGCGCCGATTTTGATGGATAGCTGGCTGAAAAACTAGGTATGATTGAAGTGTTTTTTGCATGTGCTAACAATGTTTTAGCGGTCGCAAAAAAAAGCTTCTGTTTTTGGTACTAATTTGATTTCAAGATCATTTCGTTCTGATTAACTTAACCTTGCCTCTATTTATCTGCTTTTTGCCTATACTTTGTTTCCAGGCAAGACTGAGGATGCCAGAAAGGTTGCACCCAAATCACAGATTATATCGCCTAAATTTTATACTTAGTTTCGATTAAATTCTTTCCTTTTTTCTCCACTTTGATTACCTTCGTTAGGTCTGTGTTTTCCTTAAGTATATAGTACCAGCATTTAAATCTAGCAACACAGCAATAAAGTGAACATCAGAAAAGTCTTCTGACCTTCTACTTACTTGAACCTGAATTGTGTTCAAAAAACCAAAACTGGGTTACTCCAATTTAATATAGTCTCTAGTTTATAGAGAGCAGTGGTGGCGCAGTGGGAACTGCCACGATTTATGAGTTGCAGATCGTGGCTGCGAACCCAGGCAGGCGCTTTACCTTGTGTAAATAATTTCATCACCACTGCTCTCAAAACGGCGAGAAAACCGACTAACTATGTTCTAGAACCGAAAATTCGAAGACATGTGACATTTACCAACCCGCACTGGGCCTGCGTGGTAGATTACGGCCCATTCCCTCTCACCGAGAGGAGGCCTATGTCCCAGCAGTAGGAACATTATAGGCTGATTGTGTATATAGTTTATCGAGTCTGTATGTAAGTACAATGCTCTCCTCTTTGTTTTATCACACGGTTCATAAAAATATCCACCTATACTGTCGCTACAGTTTACAGGATTGCACCTAATTTGCAATGAAAACCAATCGATGTAGTGCTGGGGGCAATTCTTTGCAAGTCAAATAGGACGGTGGTTAGAGGCGACTCCGCCGAGTGATTTTATGCTAATATCTCACGTTTATTATGCAAAACCGGGATGCTGCAGGGATGTGTCACGAAGTGGGTTGGTATCGATAGGTTTTGAGAATAATATTTAATTTATTGCATTTTACAAATCTTAGCAAAGGACTGCAGACATCTATCAGCCTGTTAAACGCTGTGATTATGGCAATGACCTTTGATTTTGATCGTTTATTTTAGCGGTAATTAGAACCATCTCCTCGTTAGTCTGTAAACGTCTAAACCGCAACGGTTTTTGGAATTCACAGTATAATTCCACTGAAGAAGAAGTTTTTTGAAGGAATTTTTTTAACTCGGTATTGGCTAGTAGAAATCGTCCCGTAACGAAAAAGCGTTATGCCCTCTCCATGCGACTTTCTCTCTCTCTCTGTAAAGAATGAAAGAGACAGACAGAGATAGTGTTTATGGTTTTCGAGGGTGCTTAAGCAGATAGTGAGGTTAAAATTAAAATCAAAGGTGGTGGCTACGAACATTCTCAATTTTTTTCATTATGGGTGCCGTTTTTATGGTTTTCGAGGCTGCTAAAGCCGATAGCAACGTCAAAATGAAAATCCAAGATGGCGACAACTTCATGAGTCTTTATTAAAAACGCACTGTAACGGGGGTCCCCGGACTGCACACGTTTGCTTTTTTTGTGTGTACTTATATTGTGCCTTGGAAAGCACGTTAAGCCGTTGGTCGCGGCAGGGTCCAACGGCTTAACGTGCACGGAGGGTTATGTAAAGATGGTCACCCATCCACGGATCAACCGCGGCAAGCGTAGTTTAACCTGATCGATCGACCCGTGCGGCTGTTATTAATTAGCCACAAGCCCCTAGTTGACAATTTAACCCAGTATATCGATACCTGATCACTCTGTTCCATCACTAAGGACCCTCGCAGGCCGGTACGCGGTCGCCAATTTGCGTTTTAATTAAGCGTTCACATAACTGCTATGTTTTTGTTACAAATTGTTTTCTCTGCCGAATCTGCGGTTTGTGTTCAGCGTAATGGATAATTGATGTACTTGCTTACGTAGTTTATCTTTCCACAGTTATTATTTTAAGTAACTAATGTCGGGCATTAAAACAATACCCCGGTTCTGGTTATCATACCTGTAGTTGTTGTGTGCCGTCGGAACTCACAAAGTATCTATAGAACGGATAAGACTTTAGCTCAGCCTATTACAGAGTTATAGGGTTGCCAGAGTCAGATGGCAGTCGATCTGAAATACACGATGATCAACCTCAACCCCCCCCCCCCCCAACCTCATATCTCTTTAATATCTTGTGGCATGTCTCGGGGAATATATTCGTTTGAATTTGACATGGTAGCATGTAACCGGCTATGCCAAAGGGGTTTTAGTAACTTTGTATGGACTAGTGGCGTCATATTTTTTCTCAGCGGCCGCCAATAATTTTCATGTTACTTTGTCGTACTGTGTTAAGTACACATATATGTTCAATTATTTTTGTCGTAAGTGATATCAAAGCTAAAATATTTGCATTTGAAGATTTAAAAATGTCTTCAATATAAATACTTCAATTACTGTCCAGCGTAAAGAAATCTTAGTTGTGTTTTTAGAAGGTTGATATTAGTAGAGATATAAGTGAGCATGTTCTAGACAAGGTCCACAGATTTTCCCACCTCACTAAACTGAAAAAAGGAATCATGTATTATTTTCAACTCACAATTCACATAGATGCTATAGTGCTAGTGAGTTCACGTATTTTCGTATATTGCTCTTGTTTTATGATCATACAGGTAGGTATTAATTTTCACAAAACTTGCCTGCACAACATTCGCAATTTCCACCAAATACGTCATTAAAGACGGATTGTTTTGCACGAACTCGGCTGTCAAACTATATGATCTACGACGAGTCCTGCCAACACTATTTAGACTTCGTCGACAACAGATAAAAAATGCACTGTTATTTGCATCCATGGCGTTATACATCCAAATCGTATATAATAGCAGAGTCCAAAGAGCTATGCTGCTAAGTCACAATACACAAACAATCACAATGTCCAAGGAAATGCCAAACGCCACACGGCCATTCATCTACGTCATTTTATTTGATTTATTTTAATTGGAATTCTTAAAAAAATACGGCAGAAACCTAAAAGAGTGCAGTAGAATATAATAACTTCGTCGATTTTAATGAGCAATACAAAACCAAATATCTCCGTTCCGATATGGTTTAGCGAAATGTATCCATAATAACTTTTCGTCGATATATTCTGTTCTCTCATAATATCCAAGTTTCATTACTGGCCGCTTCAAAACGACGCCAACTTTACTCAAACCCCTTTCTCGGGGTTACCAAGGACATGCTCTTCTACGAAGAACCTTCTGCTACATTCTTCTGCTGCTTCTACTCTTCTAATCTGCTAAACATTAACTGGGTACCAATCATTAAGGCGAATTCCACATCTGCCTTCACTTTCGTATATTATTTTCGTATAAGTGCGATATTACTTTTTGGAAAAGTCCTTGAATTTCTAATCTCTTGAATGTCTATTTTACACCAACTACAAAACCGCGATAGTGACCAATTTGTGTTAAATACTCGTAAAATACCTTTATAATTAGTATACCGAATCGTTTTCAATGTTATTGATTATCTGTTTCTTAGGAGTGGAAGGTCAAAAAGAGATATTTACATACATTTTCTATTTTGTGGGTCTCTTTACGCCCTGTGTAGTTACTGCGATAGTTTTTTTTTCTGTTAGTATACGTTTTATTTTTGTGGTGAATAGTCTAGTGTTTATGTTTGGTAAGTTATAGTTACATAGGTACTTAATTTAAGTTTTGATAGATTCTTCATAAATAATATGTTGTGCTAGAGTTGATTAAATACGCAGTATTGAGCAGAAAATGTAATGGTAGGTACCTACAGTTACAGCCAGGAACCACTGGCATTACCTAAGTGTAGGTACCATTCAGGCATTCATATTCACAAATCAATTAAAATAATCTACGACAGAAAATACACAAGTAAGGAAATCTTTTACAGCGATTATTGGAAGATCGTTGAACCGTTATCAATCCCTTAATAAGTAGTTGCAGGGACTGTAAAAGATGGATGTGATCATTAACCTGATAGAGAAATCCTAAAGGAAGAATGAAAGTTATAGTCAAAATAAATATTATTATTTTCTTACCTTTTATCCAAAGCTAATCAAAAACAACATCGAAATACCAGTAGACATAAAGAATCTTACCTAAATGATCACACAACCATACACCCATTACCCGGAGTAGCCTGGCACGATTCCAGGGTCCTTATAACCGTGGCTACCAGGTCCTGTTGCAGCAACACTTTAGCGGCCATAAGTTACAAGGTAACGACAAAAAGCTGGGCCATTTAACGTGATATACCGTTGCGGGGCGGCTTTCATAAAAGTTAAGGCTCCGTTGATACATTGCTGTTTGTAGATTAAAGAAGGGGCAGATGAGTTGTTGGAAATTATCGTTGTTGGTAGATTTTTCTTGGTTGGACAGGTTATTTTCTTGCACTGTGGCCTTGATGTTTGTCGATTCGTGCATAACATCTTTGATGGCTCTATAAAAAGAAAAGAAACATCTTTTATTCTGCATTCTCTAATAAACACATACAAAGTAGATAAAAGCCTCGTATTTAAAATGCCATTAGCATTGATATTTATGTACTTACTACGGTCATAATGTATGTTCTTAAGTTTATCTTAGAGTTATGCTGAAGGAAACTATTTAAAGGCAACTCGTATTTGTTCTATGGAAATATACAATAGCTAAAAGTCAGACTTTGTTTTGTCCTTGAGAGAAGTATGAATTTGATATTTGAGCATCTTGGACATTGCAGTGCTGTAAGCATTTCCCCTGAAAACCTTTTTTTATTTATAAAATATGATTATATTATTTGTAACAGTTTGATAACTGCAGAAGAATCTGATATTATAGTAATTGTGGTAACTTTGGACAAATGTTAATATTCTCGTAGCATATCCCCTCATTTTCTTGATCTGTGGCTTAGTTATTGTGGTGCTGCGGTTTTGCTTCGTTTTTTGAACGTAATATTTTAGGCTGTGGACTAGTTCCGACACACTTGTTATTACTTTGTTCTCATTCCGTTATTTAGTGCTGTATCTTTCATTGAGTACAGCAGGATTATTGCTACTGTGTATACTACTTTATCTTAAACTAGCTTCCATCCGCGATTTCGTCCTCGTGAAATTTCGGTCCATCGCATCGCATCCCATCGCTCGCCCGCGCTACTTCATTTTCGCTTAGTATTCTTTCTGACTTTTTAAATTTTGCTCGGCTTTTAGGGCGGTAGCGTGTTCCTCAAGATTTAGGCTATCTAATGCAATAAGATTTTTTTAAATTTGACTTGCAGTTCCGGAGATTACCCCCTACATACATACAAACAAACAAACAAATTTTACCTTTTTAAAATATTAGTATAGATATAGATTATGTTTATTTATATTTGACTTCGGATTTTTCCTTGCGGAAGACAGAAATGATAAATGTTGGCATTCAATTTAGTTTATTTTAGTAAGAAGTAGATAAATTAAATTGTATAAATTCATGTTTGAAATGGAAGGACCTTGTTCACGTTTATTTTATTACCGTTTTTCTTTCTGGGTTTTTAAGAAAACCTGAACAAGGCTGATATTATAATCTATCTTATTAGAAGTCGAACAGACTTCTTTAATTTTTTTTTTCAAATGAAAATCATCTTTAAGGAGTAATACTGTACAAGAGCAAATTAACACTAATATATACTATATAAAATTATATACAAGTATATAATACGAAAAAATATAGAAAAAGGCAGGAGCTCGAACATAGAATGATGTCGCTTATTTCAATAGAGAATGGTCCCATTTAACATGATTCATATTATCGGCTTTACTGTTCCAAGTATATGAAAATTATTACTGTCGGTATTTTTGCCACAGATTTTAACCAGTTTTCTCACTAATAAAAACATTACGGTGTCATTAAGTATTTATTTATGATAGACGGCGTAAATTATTATCAATTGACTGAGCATCCAAATCGTACTCAATACTTTGTAACATGAACCATATCTTCCAAAAATCTACTAAAGCACCTTCCTCAGTAAGTTCCACGATATCATTAGTAATAAAACATCTGAATCACAGTTGGGCGACTATTTTTATGAAATCTGTCGCCGCGGCTCGTAACTCACGTTAAATGGAGCAGTCTTTGCCGATATTACTGAGTTATGGTCGCCGAATAAACTCGATGAATGTGGCTGAATTTATTTTATGATTTTTTTAGGAATTTACGAGTTTTTAGGGATTGATGAAGGAACTGGGAAGGTTTAATGAATTTGTAAGATAAACTGAAGATACTATACTTAGTTGGTTCAATGATGTTACTATTACTTTATCTTGCTTTTGACTTCTGATATTTCACTAAGTAGATCACAAGTGTGTGCATGTGAACATACATGTATTGTGATATTTACCTCCACACCACCTTCCAGTGGAACCAGATGCAGCTGAATATTATTATTTTACATGGAGCGACTTCCTATCTGACCTCTACAACCCCGTTATTGGATAACACGATTCCCCTTGGTAAGACTGGTGGCCAGCTTTTTTGGCTTCCGTAACGACTGTCAACTGTCTACGAATGACAACCGGGCTTTGCGTGCTTTCCTAGGCACAGATTGGTCTCAATATGTAATGGATGGTCATCCATGCACGAACCAACCGCGGCATGCGCAGCTTAACCTGATCAATCGATCCGTGCGGCTGTTATTATTACTTAGCCAAAAGCCTCTCTTTATTCACCTCTCATGCCTCTCACGTTTAGTTTAGTTTAGTTTATGATCCTGTACGAGTCGCAATAAGTACTTTTTCTTTCTTTCTTTAATAATTGTGAAAATTATGAGTTATATCTTGTTCAGCTATGTGTACTGCTGAACACGAGACTCACCCATGTCGTTACAAAAAAATAAACTACGGGTCCTTGAAGTGCTGCTAAATGCAACATTGACGTCCTCTAAACGTTTCCAAGGAACGGTCACATAAGGACGTTCACTGTATCTAAGCACTGCGCTTGACAAGTATAATATGACAGCTTAACTATATTACTATGTCCAGTTCAGTCCATACGTCCAGCTACTCCTTACTTGGTCTATAATTTAGGAACCATATATAATCATATAAAGGAGCAACCAAATGACTGGTTACTGGCAGGATATCGCTGCATTGAAGACGTATTTACCAAGATTATTTCTCCTTATGGGTTTGTTCACGTTGATGTGCGAGCGCGGTTTGCGTTTTGCACGAATGCACGATGGTGAAATTTACAGGTAAACTCAAATGTGATATTTGACACTCAAATGGTTTGCACCAATATCTCATTGTTGAGTTGATTTGCAAGGTGCTTTGAAGGTGCACAGCAGTGGACTCGATAGGCTGAGTTGAAGATGTTTTATGATGTCAGATATTTTATAAATGACTTTTCTATGTACTGTTAGACATACATGGATACATAAACTCACTTATCGTTTCCTTGGAGGTAGGCAGCCATTGCAGAACGTCACCTGCATCCCATACTCCTTTGGCTTCTTTTACGTTCATACATCTGCCGGTCTATACTGTAAAACTCTCACAGTGTGGATAGGGTTTGACACGATTGACAGCTCACTTTACTTAAGTATTCACAGTGAGATGTATAAATAACAGATCGGCTGGTCATACACGCACGCCGCCGCCAGTTGTAAGTACTACTTGGAAATTGGTTACCAGACCAAAAATAAATAAATTCATTAATTTCCAGAGCGTTTTCTTTCAGAATCATAAAAAGTGAAAATAAAATCGCCAAAACAGTCTGCTGCGCTCACTACCGGGAATTGTACACCAACAAGCACTAAATTAACGGTTTCAAGGCGTTCCTGCTCACATACCGTGACGTAATATGGTGTCCCTTATATTTTCCTTTCAATCAAACTTATATGAATGTATTATTATGGCAAACGAGCGGCATGTGTTTATCATGTCATCGAAAGACAGGCGCTTCCGTCTATTGGCCGTATCTTCGCAATAATGGTCGGCCTTACTGTCAGTAATTAGCAGGACTTTATTAATTTTGAACCTACTATTACCTACTTTCCAACAAAACGTGTGGTTGGTTAGGACAGCCATTTTTTCCTGTGTGTTATTAGGCGTAGGAACAAAAGACTGGGGGTCCGTCTTTGTGTGCTAATTACAATCCATTGCAATTACCAATTTGTTTGAATTTGTTGAATTCATCAAGCCTAAGCCCACGTCGGACGGACGTATAGTAAAAACGCACTGGATTTTCCACTTTCGGTGTTGAGCCGAGCATCGAAAATCCAACAGAGTGCATCCCAGAGCGTCAAAATAACACACTGTTGGATTTCGAACACTAGGTGCTGAGCAGAGTGTTGAATATCCAGCGCACGAAAAAAAATCGCTGCGGGAAAAACGCGCCTGTGTGAAGCTGGGCTAAGTTTCAGTTTACATACTCCCCAGCAGCACAGCTGTCTGTTCAGTTAGAAGAACTTGGTTCTATACAATCAGGGGGCCTAAAAAGGCCACTTTAAGCAATACCTCTAAAAGCTATTCATGTCCAGAATTTCGAGCAGATCATAAGCAATTCCTCTAATTTTCGTAAAATTTCATTTCCTAATTGGTGTAAACATTGCCGCATGAAAAAATAAAAACCGTAATTTTATCGGTTAATTTTTCATTACAGTTTTTATTAATCAGATTGGTTTTTTATTTTTTATTTCTAGTTTCAATGTTATTTCACTGTGATATGAATTGCACACAGATCATATTATGAATTGTCAGTTTGTGACCATTTTACGATTTTTAATTTGATTCATATTGTTATCCTATTCTGATTCTGCCAAAGTGGCCTTCTTAGGCCCCAAGGTACGTAATTAACATTACGAAACGTAATTACATTAAAATAAATTATTTGTCATATGTTAGTTAGCACACGCCAGGGGCTTGTGACTAAGTAATAACAGCCGCTAGGGTTGATCGATCTGGTTAATCTACGCTTGCCGCGGTTAGTCCGTGGATGGGTGACCATCTTCACATACATGGAAACATAGAATCAATTCTATTTTATTGATGTTCAAAAGTGCCTTTTATGTGCCTAATTTTAAATAAATGCTTCGACTTTGACTTTGAGAAGTAGTGGGCCATAATCCACTACGCGCGCCCAGTGCGGGTTGGTAACTCTGCGTATGCTCTCTTATTATATTTCCGCAACGTACATTAATGTCACACGCAATCAAACTCGAACAATAAAAAACATAGTACACACAACAATTTCCTCTCTTAAATCAATGAATATTTTTATCAATATTTTCTATGCAATAAATCAAATGTTTTATCATCGGCACTTATGACATGGAGTGTGAACGTACTATCATTGCGCTATGATTTATGGCGTTGGGCAGCATAATAAAGTATATTTTTGTGGCCCTTATCTGTTTATTACTAAATTATGTATGTCGTGAAAATATAAAAATGGGGTATTGAGTTCCGATAAGGATTGTTTTGTTATAATGTATTTGGGACAAAAGGAAACTATTACGAGTAACTTGATATGGGAGTTGTGTTTATTTTTATATGCTGGCTTTTTAATGATCGTACAGTATCTTTCTTATTAGACACGTATTTGACATAGCACTGAAGCCATTGGGGCTTAGAGCAGTGATAGCGAGTCGACTTAAGAGTTGTAGGTCGCGGTTTCGAAACCCAGGCAGACGCTTTACTTTGTGTAAAATAATTTCATTGCCACTGCTCTCAAAAAAGTAGAGTCATCAACATATCGTGAGGGAACCAGTATAACACTAGCATGTCCTAGAACTAAAAATTCAAAGACATGTGACATCTACCAACCCGCACTGGGCCCGCGTGGTGGATTACGACCTGTGACCCAGTAGTGAGAACATTATAGGCTGATTATACATTGTTATGCATTGAAGCATAAATAGATAAGTTGCAACCATTTTCTTCTGAATTTTATACTACAGCAACCCTCAGACAGGTAGGTATAAGGTGTAAAAATTTTATGAACAAAAAAACCTTTCATTTAAAACTAAATTTTCACCTAACCCTCCCCTTTTGCTTATTATTTCTCATCGACAATGACAATGATTGATTCACCCATTACTCTCCTCACTTCAAAACTCAACAATTGGACGCAACAGCTGGTATTTCACGCTAAAAAATAACTGCTATTATTAATAACGTTGAAAAAAAAAACCGTTGTTATTAATCACGTTGTATTTGCATTAAGAGACGGCCCTTGTTAATTTGTTGGAGAGATGAAAAGTTAAGCTATTAGAGAGGATGCCTCCCTGGCGTTTTTCTTAGATGTTTTTAATCTTAGAGTGTAACAAATAGCGCCCTTTAAGAATTAATTTTGGATGAAATACGGGAATGTTCTGCGGGTTGGTTATGAGAAGTGTGGGTGTGTTTCTAGTGGTTTAAGTTTATATTATCAAAATATTTTCAGCATATTCCAGGCGGTATTTTTGGTGGTGTTAAAATAAATTGAATAAATTATCATAGTGTTCAACTGCAATCATTTTTCATGATTGTTTTATACATAAATATGTACTGGCAAATTTACTGGCGTTTGCAATCTTAAAAGCGTAAAGGCCATTTATTTACCTTGTATTCACAGAGTAAAAGAGTCATAATCCACATCTAAAGTGAAGATCCTCGTTAAAAAAATGAATTTCAAACCGCTACACAACAGTTATTCATTGTCATAACGTAACGCAACATTTTGAAGCATCGTTATTTTAATTAGCCTTTGAAGTTACAGATGGTCGTTAGTTATTCCTTTATAACTCAGAGTATTTTAATTTTGATTTGTTTTTGTTCATAATTTGTTGAGACGGCAAATTAATAATGTTTTTCTTTTGTTTTTGAGAGCGGAGTTATGTTTTGGTTCGTTGATAAATGTGGGTTGTTGATTGATTTTTTTGGGTTTTTTCTTTAATATTTATTAAGTTGGTGTAACTTTCATTGCTGTCGTTGGTATAAATTGCGTTTTATCTTTGCGTGGGCAGGGACATCGACGCGCAAATTGTAGCCATGAATTCAGCACATGAAACTAATGGACCCGCAGCGTAGAAATTGTTTGTCGGTTATCAAAATGTATGGAACAGCAACTTTTTTTAAATAACCGACGAAAAAGTTCAGTGCAGGGGAGTCCAGAATCACGTGCTGAGTCCATGGTGGCAGGTTGTGCGTCGATGTCTCTGCCACTCTGTATTTGCAGTCGTTTATTTTTAAGATTTGCTCACAGACACAATTGAGATTGTTTTATCAATGTCCAGTCATATAATAATTCTCAGACAATCAGTCTCATTATACACACTTCATAAAATAAATCACACGCAAACAGACACACAAAGTGTCGACAACACGGGATATTTACGGACACATCACTATCGGTAGTGACACCTTGAGAGACCGTTTAGCAGTTATACCGCAGTAAATATTAACGTTATTGTAGCGACTGTTAGAATTAACGGTTATTGTGCGTGATAGACGCTGCCACTGATAACTTGGGGCCAGGAGTGATAAGACATGGATCTGGTACTCTCAGAGGGAGAGGTTACGAGTCTTTAATGCCCAGTTGAACAAAGAATATAGAGACAAACATATTTTAGCTTCACTATGTGGCGACATCTACTTCGCCGCATGCGTACTACGCATTTCCCTGACGTCACGCAAAATCCTGCATCGCACAAGCAGAGTTTACCTCGCATCTAGCATACAAATATACAACGTTCTGACATCAATCCTGGGGCAGTTGCTCACCAGATACGATACTCGTCTGGTCGGAGGATACTCCCTTTTCTATGGAAGATAAGTGAACTTTACACACTGTTTCTCATACCTCTATCATACTAATTTTAAATATAATGACTTTTTGCATTTATAAGAGCGATGCTTAAGACTTGACTACTCAGCACACTGACAACATTGCTTAAAAGTAGTAGTTACAAGTGAGCTGCCTGTTTACAAATCTCTTTGTTGGACGGTACCTACGGAGTAGCCTGTGCCCCGCACACCGTGGGCAGTCAGCTCCCCTACAATTTTGCTAAATGGCCAGTTTTTTACCCAGACATGAGCTATCCTTATTGCTTCCGCCAATTAAAGAGGATAAGCTTAAGCAGAGCAGTAATCGTGGCATAGGAGCTTTGAAAAACAGAAATTATATGTCTCCCGCGGAAAAATACTGACATGAATTTCCGAGTTTAGACTGATTTACAAGGCGCAAGTTCACTGCCTTTTGTGTGCAATAAGTTGAAGCAATACTTACAGTTATTTATGAATAATGTTGTTATCTTAACTGCGTTTAGACGCAAGGTTTCACCGCATCTACCATTTCCCATTCCCAACAATTTTCCAACATAATGTTGTAGGAAGATTTCAAAGCGTCTTGTCTCGGATGCGCAGGAGTTACGAGCAATCAGGACAGCGATACTAAAGTGAAATGACTTTGTTTACAACGCTAATGGTTATGACTGTACCACAGTGAAGCGTTATGTTTTCATGATTGTTATTTGTGTAATTTTCGTAATAGGAAATACCTACTGATAAAGAGTGCAGAAAGACCGCGGTCGATAGATGACTTTTTGACGATTTTGGGACATGACGATGACGTATAAGATGACTTACCAACTCCTGTATTATTATAAAAAAAAAACAACCGACTTCCATAAAAACACTACAAAGTGAAAAATAACTTTAATTTCGGAAGTCGGTTTCTCTGGTTTTTCAATTTTGCAAATCGGCTTATAAATAACGGTGTTTTGAGATAACAAACATAAAAAAAATACAGTTGAATTGAGAACCTCCTCCTTTTTTGAAGTCGGTTAAAACGTTCTAAATCTAGTCGCAATCTCATCTCAGTGACAACAAATGTTAAAAACTTCCCACTCTATGGTCTATACTTTCCCATTGCTGAGCAAAGGGTTCTCCCAAATCCTTCCAGGCATTCTTTTCTAGAGCTGCCTCGGTCCAACCCCTGCGGTACCTTATGCAAATTAGGGTAGGTGTTTTTGGCAGCTTGAGACTGAGATTAGAATGCGAACGTTCTTATAAACACAATAATCAGGAATTGTCCGTCAGATTGCGCCCTTAGACCGTATTTTAGAGGTGTAAATCTTTCGTCTCCTACAGAGTTAACAAAATGATTGACAACCTAAAACCCAGTGTTGATGTGTTTGACAATGAATCCGATTCCGAACATCACAATTTTACAATAAAAAGAGCTAATGGACACCACACATTACCAATCATGTTTTAATTTCCACTACACATCAATCATCGCCACACATTATCCAACAGCAACACATACCGGAAAAAAACAATTCAAAATGGTGTAGATGAAGGAAATATCTTCGTCCGTTAATTAGTGTATGTTCTAAAATCTTTCTCTTTCATCTCATGGGTTTGTAAACATCACTTCCTGTTTGAATTTTGGGTAAAGGTTTACGTAGGTACATTGAATTCTAATATTGATAATTGCTTATGGATGTCAGAAGCCAGTAGATAAGCTGCAGGATTCCATGATATAGGTTTAGACCAGAAGCCGCTCGATTCTATAAAAATCTCACCGTGAAAACTTAGGCGACGTGAGCTGGCATTCCACTTGATGCTTGGGATCAATAGCTCACTTCAAGCTCGCTTCACCTAAGTTTTCACGGTGAGGTTTTTACAGAATAAATCGGCTGGAAATTATTATGAGGGTTGCCTGACATGTCACCCATAACACGAGGAGGTTCCTTGACTTGGTTTATTCTTTTGAAACTATTTCAAATAAATGCCTTTGACTTTCCTTATCAGCCTAGCCAAGAATTGCCAAGATTTGCCAAGTTTTGAACAAGTTTTGATTCAACTTTCGGGCTACCACGGCTATGATATCAAATTGAACGTGGGTAGGTACGTACAAAACCAGCGAGCAAACCGCATGTGCAAAACAGATAAACGGTTGAAAAGAAAAACAAAAGAAAATTAACCAATTCAAAAGAAAACAAAAGAAAACTCTTATTCAAAAATCGACCTCCCAACGTTCAGGGTCGCGCGACACGTCACGTGACTATTTATGACAGTCACGTCGACGCCAGCCGACACCATTTATAAAACTCAATTACCGCCGTCTCCGTTGCTTCGCTCCCTAATAATGATAATTGATGACGAAATTTGCGAGCTTTTTGCGGGGATCCTCCGACGGCGATATTTCTTATTTCGCGGTGGTTTCCACTGTTCGTGCGGTACGGGATTTCTATTTTAATCTAACCTTTCGTTTCGAACTTTTTCTGTCTAAGTATTAAAGTTAAGCATATATCACACTCCATAGGATGGATTAACCACTTGAGCGAGTGGTTACACATACGGTCAATAAAACGACCTAGCTACCGGTCAAGAGCTTGGTTGAAGACTTCCGTAATTGATTTCGTTTCAGCTTGGTGTTTGCAAAAGTGTCGAAAACTTTATTGGCTGTGCCTTTTTGAGTGGTTCTTATGCCCTCATGTGATGAACTATATTAGAATAACCGTGGTGTAAAGATCAGATTGAAATCTCGTGAAGCTTTGACTTTAAAACATTCCATACAATTTCATCACGACGGTATTCCTAAAACCAATGGGCACACACTCTCACAGCTTGCGATATTTCTTCATAACAAGGCCCCTGTTTAATTTGTAAATCGCTTGACGACTGATTAAAAACTCTTCTCTGAAATATTTACGTCCGACGAGACGAAGAATTCTCGCCGTTTGCCACGCCACTTCACAGAGTAAATTAAAAAAAATCATTCACAGAGATAAATGTGAATGCGGCTATTCAATTGCCGTTTTGAGTTTTGTATGGGAATCTAAATTAGGGATGTTTATTGATTGCCAGTTTATAATTATGTAGATTTTCATCTTGGTATTATATATGTATACCTGCATTTTTATAATGATCGCTCTTTAGATTATGTATTTATTATATTTAGTATTAGCCTGTGATGTTCTACTGCTGGGCAAAGGTCTATCTACTTTCTTTTCACTTCTCTCTGTTCAAAGCTGTTAAGGACCAATTCTTGTTGAAGGAGTCCAGCTTATCCCGCCGTCTCTGTCTGGATTATATCTTTTTTTAATCATTTTTTTAGGTTTGCGGTAGGCATACATATACTCTTAACTCAAGAACTTGGCAAATCTTCATTTGAGACCACATTTTCGACACTAGCCAACCTTTAGACCACAAAAAAAACGCTATAATCAAAACAAGAACCCCACGATCAAATTCCAAAACCATCGACCAAAATGAGTGCTGTAAGATAACGAGCGGTTTGCCCGCAAACAGTCCACTTTACGGGCAAAGCAAATCGGAGGCATTCCCATCAATTTGCCACGGCCCGATATTACGGAGTGACGTGACGGCGCGTCGGATCACGGTAATGACCAGTGACTGGGGCTCCGGGGGGCTATAAATCTGTGGCTGTAAGTGGCTGGCTGTAGAGGTGGTTGTGGTATCGATTTTGTTGACTGATTTGAGGAATCGATCGATTTCAAGATGATTCTTGATCATATATTATAAATGTTTGTCCTTTCGTGGACAACTTAAGTCAAGTAAACTTAGCCTAAGCTAAAGAAAAAGGAAGAAAAATTGTTAATTATGCATATACAAAATATACTTTAAAAGTTTTTGCCTCCTAGGAATCCAAGAGTGAAAATATCTTTGTTGAATCCTAGGCGTACATTATGAGCAGAGGGGCAATTCTCGTAATTTTAAGAACGTTCGCAGACTGATCTCAGTCTCAATCTGTCAAAAATACGTCTAATTGCCCTACATTTTGACAAGTTTTTGATATTTGTTTGTCGCCGAGATGAGACTGCGACTAGATTTTGAACGCTAATTACGAGAATTGGCCTTCTGATGTATGAACGTAAACGAAATAAAAAGAGCATGTAAGGATCGTCTTCTTCTAGGTCGCGTACTTAATTACTGAAGGTCGTGTCCCTGAAAGGCCTTCGTGGCTTAACATACGATGTTCTTCGACTTCGTTTGGTTCTCGACCTCGTAAGGATCGTAACAGGTGGCATTCTGTAATTTCTGCCTACCTTCACGGAAACAATCCATGAGTTTATGTATGTATGTGTGTAAAAACATGATAAGGATGGAAATCTGCTTCACAGTCAGAATAATGTCCCCTCTAAATCCAGAACAATATAACCCAAGATATTGTTAGCTACAATCGATTCTCTCTTCCCACCTCTATCAAGTTACTCGCGATTTGTCATCTCGCGTCCAACGCTGCGGTTACAGGCTGCGGTTACAGGTTACAGGCTGCGGTTACAGGTTACAGGCTGCACATTATACGCGATAACCATTAGTTAAACTGAAAGGTCTGCCAGGATTGCAGCTGATGATGTAGGGGGCTCGCATTTGTGTGGTCAATCTTTGGGCCGATGGTTTCGTAACACGGAAAGAGGGTAAGTTATTATGTGAAAGGTATTTGCTTAAATCGTTGGTTGAGAATTTGCTTTGGTGAAGTTGTTCAGTGTTCTGTCTTGTTATGGAAAATGTAAGATAGTAAGAGAAGACTAAGAATTTGAAAAGATAGGACATAAAGTTTTTGATGTCAAAGTTTTCATCATTATTGTAAGGACAGGAACAGGTTGTGATTTGGATAACCAGAGCATTACATAACATCATAATCAAGCTATAATATTTCCAATGCTGGGACACAGGCCTCCTCCCTGTTAAAGGGAGTGGGCCGTAATCCACCACGCGGGCCCAGCACGGGTTGGTAGATATCACATGTCTTTAAATTTTTGTTTCTAGGACATGTCAGTTTCCTCACAATGTTTTCCTTCGCCGTTTTAAGACCCGAGACCATTACTTGTAGAGCATTTCCAGCAGGCTTTAGAAGAGGTTGTTCAAATACAATGTCAAACATTGAAGGTGGTAGTTAGTAACACGCAGGTAACAGCTTGCAAACGACAAACAGATTCCAAATTGCCCTCGAAACAAACGAATAACAAAAGCCAGAAACTCGACAAAGGAACCGACAAACGCACTTAGCGCCCTCTAATTCCATACACATTACTTCAAAATTGACACAACCTAGCGCACAGAATTCAA
The DNA here is from genome assembly GCA_947507525.1 of Apamea epomidion. Lineage (NCBI taxonomy): Eukaryota > Metazoa > Arthropoda > Insecta > Lepidoptera > Noctuidae > Apamea > Apamea epomidion. Next base: position 20,664,126 of record OX382227.1, read on the forward strand.
TCACCCCGTACGATAAAATTACACACCACTACCATTTCGTGACAATACACTTTTGTTTTCAAAAAGTTTTCAACACAATTACATGGAATTATATAATGTTTCGAGTGTCGGGTTTTAAGTAACGGCTTCACTCGACGTTTACCTGATTGAGTGACTCGAAAGTGCCTCAAATTACAGGCTGGCTGCCACCGATGTGTTATTATATGTGCCTCCAACATGTTTAACTTAACGAGGAACGTTTTAAGCCTCGTATGAATTCTGAAGACTTATTTTTAAAGGGCTATCGGGTTTCCAATCTTGGGATGGGTAGGTGTTGGTAGTTCTTTTGTTTGGAGATGCTGTTGCTTTAGAAAGATTATTTAAATGATAATGATAAATGATTTTATTTCTTTAAGTAGGTTTGTACAAATACTTTTACACGTCAATCATATTTTAAACACTAGATGAGATCGGCGTCTCTTATCTGGCTACTCTGAGAAGAAAGGCCGAAAAAAGTTAGAGGTCACAGTCTCTTTTAAAGTCCAGACATAATCTTGGTAGATCAAGGGACGATCATGTAGATTGGTGTTCAGTCTGTCATTTGAAAGTAAAATAAGTCGATAAAGATACAAGGACAAGTACAAGGACCAAGGACATAGTAGATAAGTAATAGAAACATCAATTAAATGTACTTGATCGACATTATAGGCTGCCGAAACGTTAATAGAGGTATTTTCAGAAAAATATTATTTTCATGAATTACTATTTCGTCTAAGAGGGCGTCTTGATAAGCTACTGGCGTTGCTGTTAAAAGGCTTCAAATTGATATACTACTTACTTAAAATATTTCTACTTATCTGCTTACCACGATATCATAAGCGTAATGCCTTCAATGGACGCAATAAATTAGTGTAATAAACATCTTAATAGCGTATTAAAAGTAACGTTACTGCCAAATATTTACCATCTTAATGATGGTGCTTGGATACGAAAAACGTCCATTTAATCCCACGGCAAATATGACTTGGCATCATAACGCTAAGGCATATTAATTTTTACGACTCAACATAGTATGACAAATAGTCTAGTCGTGATCATAATAATAAAGTGTGGCAACCTAATTATATTATTACAATGTCAAAATATTTTTACGACCTAACGGACAATAATTCAATGTTCTTTTCAGTGCCAAGGCGTTTGCTGACAATATGAAGTTTAATATTTATCGTGACAGATATAATGTCGGAGACAGACTTGAAGAAAAAGAGGAAAAGGAAGATTTTGAAGATGATTATGTGGTTAAATCAATGGGTGCATTTGGACGATGGCAAGCTATAATTGTTACAGTAGTATCTTTTGGTAGACTGATAGCTATGTGGAATACACTTTCAATATTATTCCTTACACCAGCCACGGAATTTGTTTGTAAAAAACACAAAGATAATGCCACAATTGTAATTAAAAATTCAACCTGTTACGACGGGTGTACAGAATATGTGTTTGATAAAGATATTTTTGAACTAACTTTAATATCAGACTTTGGTTTGATTTGTAATAGAGCTTGGATGGCAAGCTTCACGCAAATGGTTCTCATGTTTGGATTGGTGATCGGCATTGCTGCTTTTGGATGGATTTCTGATAGGTGAGATAAGTTTGCTCTTAAAAATTCTTGTGTGTTAAAGGAAAATTAAAAGGCTTTGTCTTTTTTTATAAAGAGTATTCTATTATTCAGCCTTGATTTGACTTAGGGCGGATTTTTCAATAATAAGATAACTTTTAACTGAAGAATAAATATGACTGTTTGGCATACTTTCTAAACAAAAGCTGTCAAACGGCAATATATTATATTCTTCAGTTAAGAGATATCTGACTATTAAAAATCAACCCTTAATCAGTTACGGTAGCATGTTCAACTTGTCATGTGTTTTTTCTCCTTTTTCAGGTTCGGCCGTAGTAAAGCAATCATCCTCTCTGCTTCAATTGACGTCATATTCATGATCTGCACAGCATTCGCACCAAATTACTGGACCTTTACTACTCTAAGGTTCTTCGTAGGCCTAGCTAGTGGAGGAATTATGTCTATTACTGCTGTATTTACTTTGGAGATTATAGGACCACAACATAGGGAATTTGTTGGTGCTATGGCGTTACTTCCTGATTCTTTAGCCGAAGCTACACTTGCAGGTTTTGCATGCCTAGCCAACACTTGGAGAGTATATCTTTTGGAGTTTGGTGGTGTTTCTGTGTTTATATTGGTGTTGCTATTCTTTCTGCCGGAGACACCGAGGTGGTTGATGGCAAATGGTAAGGCAGATGAAACTGTTGAGCTGATGACTAAGGCTGCTAAGTTGTGAGTAATATTTGTTTTTTTTCTATAACATTTTAAATTCAATTATAGTTTATCAGGATCACCTGATCCTACAGCCTAGCTGATTTGAATAACTGATTGAATTTCCACACTTACATAAGAATGGACCATAAAATTGCTCATGGCAAAGATTGAAAATGATCCAAGTATTGATATGAAACGTGTGGACCTAAATACTATGTACTCTAGGTACTGGTCTCATGACTTTTATCTATATTTTTTTTTCTGTGAAATTTTTGTATAAACTCCAGACCATATTGAAATTTTGCCAGGACAACGTCTGTCGGATCAGCTAGTAACTATTTAGTATTCATAACTTTCCAGTAACAACCGCAGAACTGCCAACATAAAGGATAACATCGAAAAAGCTCTCCAAGAACTGAAACTAACAGAGAATGAACCACAAAACATGAACTACTTGGACTTATTCAAGACAAAGCGACTGTCTATGATAACGATGTCATCATGCACCGTGTGGTTTATGACGGGGGCGTGCTATTACGGTATCAATCAATACAACACGGTGCTTGGATCCAATATATTCATCGTGGTGGCTGTAATTGGAGTTATACAGGTCAGTGGAATTGATTGATGTCTGTTTGTGGTTATAAATGAAGTGGAGGTGTTGCTTTTTGTATTAAAAAAATGATATACATATGTTCTGATGATGTATGTGCTGGTTCGAGGTGGCGCGGGAAAAGATTTTCTTCAAGGATTTGGGGGAGATACACATCATCAGAACATATGTATATCATTTTTTTAATACAAAAAGCATTTGCATAGCAAAAGCATTTTTACTGCCCTACGGCAGTATAACTTAACAAAAAAAAAAAACTTTGTTTTCTGATATAATTTTAACTAGCTCCTCAATATCGTTTTTTTTTTTACTTTTTGTAAATATGTGTTTTGGGGACATCTGGAACCAAAATTATGTTTTGTCAACTAAAGGTTTTAATTTTTTGATTCCAGATGCCAATGACATCACTAGCAACAGTCCTCACAAAAGTGTACGGAAGGAAAGCATCAACGATTGGCTCCTTTATCATCATCGGAGTGGCTATGAGTATACTAGTCTTATTCCCCAACGAGACATGGGTATCTCCTATATTCGGCATAATCGGAGTTTTGTCTGCTTTTGTCAACTTCTGCGTTATCTACTTATACGTAGTAGAACTATATCCAACACCAATAAGGAATATGGGCTTTTCTTTAAGCTCATCTAGTTCAAAATTAGGAGCTATGTTAGCTCCTTTTGTGGCCAATTTACAGCCACGGTGGATATCATCCTTAATATTTGCAGTACTACCTTTCATTGCTGCGGTAATTTGTCTTTTGTTGCCAGAAACAAAAGGGCGGAAATTGCGTGATACTGTGGATAAATGATAGCGTTAATAGGAGGGGTGGCTTTAAATGGGTTCAGAATGATAATGAGGATGTCAGTGAGTTATTAGAATATACAGCGATGTGAAATGTATTCCAGGATAAGTATGGAAACTGTATGGACATTAACATGAACTTGTTTGAGAATGCTTTTCTTCTTTAGTTTATGAAGAAATTATAAGCAGAGTAATGTCAAGACAAAATTACGAAAATATAGGATAGCTTGGCCAAACTGTGTTCATTGAACATTTAACTGGTTAATCAGTTATTTTATAAGAATAATCTTGTTTACTAAAAATAAAGGAAAGGTATTCGCCATTATTTAAAAAAATGAATCCTGTTCCTCCGAACTATCCAATTTGAAACCCCATTTACCGTCAAAACTCACCACACGTAAGTGAAAAGTGACAGGAATACATATTTTTATATTAAAAATTAATCATCAGACCAATAATTACGTAAATAATAACGTGTTTTCGATAGTGAAAATGTTAAGTACGTCCAAAATACATCTTTCGTACATGATTACATAATTGAGCGGAGCCAAATTGGTCCAAATTACATGTTACACTACCGTGCATATTATATTGGTCATCATTTTTAAAAGATATTCTCTGTAATTTTTCTTGTGAATCATCGTTAACTTAAGTATCGAGATTAAGAATTTCAAAATTATTGGTTTTATGTATGAAGTTATCTTGGAAATATAGATTTTAAAGGTAATCGTAATGCAATCTGTCGACCTTATTGTTAATGGTTTTAATTCTGGAGTCTGACTTTTTCCAATTAGAAAGGTACATCAAATATCCCAGAAGAAGGCTGCCGAGCGGGATCGCGAGAGGGCTGATCTTGCTCGGAGAAGAAGGCATCGGGGCGGCAACCACCTCGACGCCTTACAGGCTGAATTTCCACTGCAAACTGCAGCACTTAAGGCAGGCGAGAATTTGGGGTGAGGGGCGTTGAAAGTTGGGACTCTGTTCGTGCACCAAGTGATCTTGGGAAAGACGGCGCAGTGGTCACATGCTGACTTGCAGTCTTGCAGTTAGGTTTTGGGGAGACACCTTTACAGTCTCCTCAGGGATGTGCCTTAACAGGCGTTGCACAGAAGGGATTTCGGATCGGTTTTTTGAGAGGTAACAGTGCCCTGCCTTCCATATGCAGATGTGACCACCGGGGTGGTTTCCGTGTGGTAAAAATCCCACACTCATTGGTCTTACCCCCAAAGACCGGGTGCCTTTTGACGATTTCCCACTGAAAAAAAAAAAAAGATTTATTAAATATGCAAACGAACTATCAAAATAACATTTATCTAGTAATTATCTAAGTACATAAACGCTTCTCTACTAAACGATTTTAATCCAGTGCTGGTACAATTCTTTCCAGCTAAACGGCCTTCGATCGAATAATTGTATTGCTTTGATATCGCCATAATGACTATGTCATACGAATAAATCGATAACTTTGAAGTGAAGCTATCTATTATAATCAGTACGTACATATTAAACTAGCTTTTGTCCGTGACTTCGCCCGCGTGAAATTTTTTGTTCCCCGACCCACCCGTCGCATCGCATCGTCTGCCCGCACATTCACCGCACTTCATTTTCACATAGCATTCTTTTTGACTTCTTTTATTTTTGCTCTACTCTCGGGGTCCTAGCGTGGTTTTAAATAGCCTTGCTTAAGAATTGGGCTACCAAATACAAAAAAAAAAAAAAAAAATTTGGTAGTTCCAGACATTATCGCGTTCAAACAAACAAACTCTTCAGCTTATATTAGTATAGACAGATATAGATGGACAATAATGTTGTAAAACTATTTTTTTAAATGTACCTAACTGGAATTATTATTTATAATATTTTTAGTAAGTTCGTAGAACGATGATACAAAAGCTCATAAACTTAAATTATCATCCCCATCTATTATTTTATCAAACCCTGCCTCTTCAAGAGTCTATAAACCACAAGCAGATAAAATATATACATAGTTCAAGCTGCTGATAAGACTTATAAAGTGATTTGTATTAACGTTTCCAATAATCTGGGGTCATCGTTACTCGACCCGGCAAGGGATGAGCCATAGATCATGGGGTTGGCTGGGTCACTCATAAGGGTGTTATCTATTTTACTATCCATCGTCTATGGGCTTTTAGTTACCTATTTAAACGGTCAAAAAATAACTAAATGTAAAATGTAGAATATGAGTTTTTGACTATATATGAGTATTTTAGCACGCAACCAAGTCTCTAACCAAGGGGTATCGTATTACCCATTAACTGGGTTGTGGAGCTCAGATAGGCAGTCGCTCCATTTAAAATACTGGTATTCAGCCACATCTGGTTAGACTGGAAGTCAACCCCAACATAGTTGGGTAAAGGCTAGGCAAATGATGAAGCACGCAACAGAAGTACAACTAAAAACTCCTAAGTAATAGAATAGATAATGAGTGCAGTATTAAAAAAAATGGAAATTCCCATATTACATAAAAGTAACTAAAATTTCACAATACTGCAACAGGATAGAATAAATCGTCAATGCAATTAAAATAAATGAATGAGGTACAAATTATAACAGCATAATCAGCCTATAATGTTCCCACTGTTGGGACACAGGCCTCCTCTCTGTGAGAGGGAGTGGGCCGTAATCCACCACGCGGGCCCGGTGAAATATCATATGTCTTCGAATTTTTGGTTCTAAGACTCCTAAGAGTTCAGTTCTTCTAAGACACCTGAGAGTTCTTAGAAGTTGGTTTCCTCAAGATTACGATAACAAATTATAATGGAATTCTAATAAGAGTACATGAGGATGCTACTATCAATCTTCTTACCTTTAGTCGTGGCGACACCCACAGGAAGCGAGTTTAATATAGTGCACAAAATCCAAAAGGAACCCCAAAAGAAAAGTACTTGCAAAACATCCTCCTCAAAGTTTAAAAATCACACTTGTTACGTCGTAAGTTAAAAGGACCAATCATTTCATTGACCGCCGGTCCTTTGATCCGGGGGTCAGCGTTGCTCTCGAGAGGGGGCGGCGCCTTTGACCACAGATATGGTAAATTGAATCGGATTGTATTTGTTTCAGATTGTAATGTGTCACTTAGGTTGGTGTTGTCTGATGTTGCCGGTTTAAAAATGGCCAGTTCCGTTTGTGGTTGGATTCTGTTGACACTTTTATATTGATAATGCAATAATCTCGAACACAATCTGCATCCTAATTGCGTACGTATTAAAATCCCGACATTTCATAATACCTATGACTGAAATAACGACGGCCAAAACAACGAAATTCAATATACTTACCGAAAGTTTTAAATGCCGATAGCCTTTATATCGAAACATAAAATACCGATGTCCAAATGCCCGAAAGGATGAAACCCCGAATGGACGAAATACCGATGGATGAAATCCCAATGTTTCTGGTATTGTGTGGTCACAGTTCTAACCTAACCTAACCTAGCTGTTTCGATTTAAAAAAGATATATGCGTGTTACGCATGCGGGTACAGAAACATAGTTTTGAATGTAAAACCAAACATTTTTAATAATTACACATTGTCGTTGTTTTTTAATAATTAAAAATATGTTTATGTTTATATTATATAATTAGCTTTCGACCAAACAATCATTCGGCCTTAAATTTTTCGGTCTTCTGTCCATAGGTATTTTAAAATTCGGTCTTTTGAATTTCGGTATTGTAATACGTACCCTCCTAATTGCGTAACACACTATCAATCACAATCTGAATCATTTTAAAGGATATTGCTAATCCATTGCTTCGTAAATATGTTCGAAAAAGTTGTCTATTCAACAACGTAAATAACGCAATGAATTTTGTTGAACTGTCAAAATAAAAGCCATTGCCATTACCCCGCGGAACCCTTATCATTCATCTACATGTGTCATATAGTGAAGAAACGGTTGCTACGGTTTCTATTCCTGTTAGTCTTAGCTCTCATTTGTTTCACCGTGTTTCAAAAGGAAAAGGTTAGTATGCATTCGAAAATTGTTTTACATATTACTTAACCTACATAATTATTATATCTAAAATGTTTGTATGTAATGCAACGGGAAGCTCCATACTTGTGATCTAAAAATACTTCAGCAATGCGCTGATAAAAAGTTTAGATGGAAAACAAGAATTACTAACTCCATTACAATTCTGATCTTGAAAGTCCAACACGAAAATTACCGTCTCGAATCCCAATCTAAATTGTTCACGAAGTGACGATCTCTGTCGACGCCCGAGGCAAGTCGGGTAAAAATATTTATCTAAACTGAATAGTATGAAGAACGTGATGCAGTTGCAACCAGACCTGTAGTTAGTCTGCGATAAGACCTACTATTTGGTTTATTTGACGGTATCTCGCTCTCGAAGAGATTTAAGGTAATAGCGATTATATTATGAGGGGATTTTGTTGGATGGAGTCCATTGATGGCTTAGGAGATTTAGGTATCTCTTTTAAAATATTTAAACTCTCAGAATCATAATCTTTATTCGAGTTAAGACCCTGTATGGTTCCCAACGCTGTCATGCCTTACATTTAAAAAAAAATTGCTGATTCATATTATGATCATCACTATCCATCTCTTTATACAAATATCTGGAGCAAATGGTAACTACAAATTACTTTGAGGCTGCAAACAAATAATATACATCTGGTAAAAAAATAACTATCTAATTACTACAAATAATAACGGTACTCGATAACTAACATCTCCACAAACAACATATCGGCACTCAACATTAAGAAAGAACAACAAACTCCTCAATGAACACCAACCAATCCTTTAACATCCTCGCAGGATACACCACATCTATTATAATGATTGATGGGAGCGACCGCCGGTAGGGGGCGGACGATCACTTTATCTACCATCTTTATAGCATCGGCGGTATCTGTACCCATTGTTTTACCCGTGATTTATGCTACGGAGCGTATGCTATCATATTGTGAATGTTTTTGATTTGCACTCTGTATGGTCTGGACCACCCTATGGTTTTTTGTGGGCGTTGGCGGCTAGTGTTCATCGTGTCTGGCGGATTGGCAGGGACTACTTATGAGCTTTCAGGAACTGTAAGTCACGAGGGTATTAACAGAGATCCAACAAAAAAACTATACAGGGTGACAGGGACATCGACGCACAACCTGTTAGCATAGATTCAGTTTATGATTCTGGACCCCCCTGTGTTCAAATTATTCGTCAGTTATAAAAAAAAAACAACTGTTTCCTACAGAAGTGACCTACGCGGTTAAAATGTATGGAACAGCTGATTGTTTTACGATGCATAAACAAAAATTGTGTTTAGTGAAAAATCTATGAGACAGTGTTTTGTCACACCTAAAGTACATGCATTCAAAAGTTTTCAAAGACGCGCGGCCACCTGGAAAGCTAGGCTAAGTCAATAGAAAAACACAAAAAAAAACAGAAACTAAAGAACAGCTCCTTATATTTTTACTCCAAACATCACACGTTAACTGTTTGCTATGACGAACGTGAACGTAATAAACCAAAGAATGTTATCTTCATCAATCTCATTCATAATTTTCATACACGATCGTGGATTATCAACACGTAGTTCCCACAATAAGGTCCCTGGAGCCGCCGGCCGGTCTAAGATTGGTATCTCTTCCGTTCGTGTGTGGTCTTCATTGAGTATGGTGGTGCCAGGATTAAGGTTGTGCTTCCAAAGAATGCTGAAAAATTTAAGTTGAACCAAGAAGCTCTTTTGAGCATTTTAGTCCTATCTACCTATTTTGTGGTTGCAATCCGTTAGTTATGTCCTGAATCTATTTGCTAAAAATACGTACACTGGATAAACTTCTTATACTAAGGGCTGACTTTTCAATCGACAGATAATTTTTATTCGCGGAATGAAATTGACATTTTACCGTTATTGTATGGAAGAACTGTCAACAATTCAAAATGATTCCTCGGATAAAATTATCTGGCGTTGGAAAAATCGGCCCTAAATTAACTAACAAACTATTAAAATTAATATGTATTCTCCTGATTTGATTATCTTCAATTATATTTCGTCTACGTATAACATTAGAATGTATCTACAGAGCAATTGAATTTGCTACGTTGAATCTTACTCAATATTTCACATTGAGTTTTGATTCCTCATCGTTTTACCTTATATAGTGTCCTTCCACTTTGTTGCTAAGACATTACTTTAATAAATCCTCCGTCATCGTTTTTTTCGTTTTGTGGTACCTATACGTCCATTCTTTGCAGTAAGATTCTTAGCTCTTTCTAGTGTTACTTTCATAACATCATGGTAATGTGTTTCATCCTCGCCAGGTCTTATTTCAAGTAGATAAGTAACAAGAAATACCTCCATACTGTGCTGTAGATCTACGTCAATCCGTCCACCGTCACTCGAATTAATGCCGTGATCTTCACGTGCTCCTCATAAATCTTCGAATAATGTTTGCAGCCTTACGTGTCGTCAAGTACTTTAGTCGTTAGTAAGACTTTAATTGTTATGGTCTTGGTTATGATCATGATTTGTGTGTGGTCCTTGAATACCGAAAAAGGCGAGTCTGTCATTATTAGATGAAAAGTATATTGGTCATAGTTTATATTGAGTAAAGACGATGAGGAACTTAATTTTACTTTGCTGAATATGTCATTTTAGTCATAGGTTTTGGTGGGGATGTTTGAGTAAGCTGGCACTTGAATTGACCTTTAAATCATAGTTTACCAACAGTACTAGATGTTTGTGTACCGTGATATGAGGGCGAGTTACTGTTACGGTTAGCCTGCATTATCCCACTGCTGGGCAAAGGCCCCATAACTTCCAACTCTTTCGATCCAGGCCTAAAGATGACCACTAGTCGTTTGTTTTCTTCAGCTCGTCCCATGAGTACTTATTAAAAATGTTTTTAATTAAAATCAGAAATCAATCAAATCACACCAATTTCCAAATCCAGCCATAACGACAATATTTCTTTTTCTTAACTTTATCCTCTGCAACAGATAATTGAGTTGTAAAAATGCAGCGACCACCTAACCCTGTTGCAAACGAAAATAAATTGCAATCACGGACCGTCTACGCTGTAGGTGACGCAAAAAACGTGTACTTAGCATTCACAGTGTTAACCCACGGCCGGTGGTCGACGATTCATATTCACGACGGGTAACGGATCGTAGGACCGCAATTATAAATTATATGGGCAGTTTTAAAACTACGATTGTTAATTAGCTAATGTTGTTTTGATTGTTAATTTAGGCAGGTAGTAGTGCTATTTGGGACATCGGAAACAACCGCTATATATCATTGATTGAAGTCGCGGTATCCTGTTAGTGGATATAAATCAATATATTGAATGGTGGTGTATAATTGCAACGTATATCACGAAAAGTTTATTGTTTCTTAGCACCAATATCGATGACGTTGTAACTATCTATAATAATAGTGATGATTTTAAGGGTATACTAAGACATATTGTGCCAAAAAATATAATTGGTCGTAATAACACTCCTAGAAATCTCCTTAATGAGATATACGTGGCTTTGGCTCAGTCTGTCTTAGTGTACTGTATTCCTAACTGGGGAGGGTCAGCAAAAACTAAATCCATAGAAGTAGAGCGTGCACAACGTGCCCTGATAAAAACTATGTATTTTAAGAGCTCTTGAAACCCACGGTATAGCCTATACTCTCACACAGGCACACAAACACAGAACACACACACATACTCGTACACACGCACACACATCCTCACACACACACACACAAACTATACTTATACCAATCTTGTCTACTTACCTATGTTAAATATGTTATTAATATTTTTCTTTCTTTTGTTATGGAAGAGCGGAGTCTTCTAATACAGGCATTGTTTGCTTAAAAGAAGGCTCCAATCACAAACTAATTGTTGTAATCTGGTTGAAGAACTAAACAATTTTGATTTTTTTTTGAATTTTAAGGGTAATCCGTACATCATTATTGTAGTCATGAACTTTACCTAAATTAATCATCATGTTGCACCGTCGTGTCGCAACTGTTTGCAAGAGACTTAAAGCATCAATCTGCTCTTTAACATGTTTTTTTTTATGAATTGCACTATTTGTATGTAAACTTGAGTAATAACAGAAAACTATCATGAGCTGTCATTGAAGCCGTTTGTCGAAACAAAGATATCCTTAACTGTTAAGGTTTTGAACACGATATTCGACAACTACCAACCTGAACAAACCCCAGCGGAATTTCCCAATCCTAACAAGGATGCAAGCAATCAATATTCATTGTACCACGGTAAACAGCGCACCAAATCTCTATCGACAGCCCACCGGCTGGTCACGGAGGTCTGTCGGTAAAAATTCACAAAACGTAGGCCAGACGAGTTGCCCACTCGATTATTGGGCCCCGAAGACCCGGCCCGAATGGGAACGGGCTGATTATCCGGCCCGTTGAGGAACGTTGTGTAATAGGCCCGGTAGGAGATAGGACTCTGATCTTGTAACAGTTGGTAATAACGATTGTTATCTTGCAGTTTTAATCGGATTGGATCGACGAGTTTCTGTTTGAACTGAGTTTGGAGATAGTTGAGGGAGGTGTGTCTGATAATTTGGTAGCTTAGGTATTAGGGGAAGTTCAATTCTTATACCTATTCAAATGCAAAGTTTTCATTTTCCAGTTTGCTCTTTTGATATTATTTTTCTTCTTATTTTTGGGATTATTAACAGACAAGAAAGATCACTCTCTAACATAAAAAAAATGCGAGAACTTGTATTGCTTTCCTAATTATACTATCTAATATGTCTGATCCTATAATAGGATATATCCTATATATATATATATATATATATCCTATAATATAGTTACTTAATTGTTATTTTCGCTAACATTTTTATTATTTTAAAACGGCCTAGCTAGTTCGATGAATAATAAAATCTTCTTAAGTTTCAGCCGTTATTTCAAAACCAATCAATAATTAAAACAAACAGATCACTCAGTTAACACTTTTATTTCCTCACACCAGAACTAGATGTCGCGTCAATTTGCGTTAAGAGCTCGGCTTCAATATATTTTACAGCGTGTAATGAACGAGCGACGTCGGCGATAAAGATATGTATGTTATGTCCACAATCTTCTGTACTTGAACGCTTTATTACTTCTCAGATCTCTTTGATTTTATTACTTTTAAATGTGCAGTTTGAAGCGAAATTTTACGTCTTTGAATTATGGTTCGGATTAATTCGTGAGATATGCTCGTGTTTTTATGTGTGGAGTTTGTGATGTGTGACTGTGGTCTGGGTTTTATACTCGATTTGAGTACTTTTGATAAGGCTTGTGCGAGCTTGAAGATAGTTTTCGGGTTTTCGTTGATGTGAATTGGGAAATATATATTGACAAGTGTTGATGTAGGTATGTTGCCTAAAGTAACTCTACTACGAGAAAAATCGTCGTGAAATATTTGCATTTAGCACAATAATTATGCTAAAATTGTGCGCTTGTCAAGCCCGTCTTCAAAACTCAATGGACTGGTGTTGAAAATTAATGTAAAATGTAGCGCTGAATACAAAGCTTCAGTCCGCAACACTTTAGTACAGTGACATCACATAACATTTAACAATAACTATCTGAAATTCCTAGACTTCCTCGAGCTGAACGAACACTAAAGCGCACAAGGACAGACGGACACTCATCGTGTCCAACACATTAGTAAACATCCGTAAATTAAAGTTTTAAATGACAATAAAATAAATTAACGTGTTGCGTCCGCACTGACGTGTTTATGTGTGCGATAAAACGCGCCTGCGCCCGCGCCGATCGCGGGGATTTTATTGTTAGCGACCGATTTGAATGTACACACGGAGCGATTGTTTCAGCTGTTTCCTAATTATTGAGAGAAACTCATTTGTTGGTCAAAAGATTAGCCAACGAGGTTCTAATAAGGACCAATGTTGACTAACAATTGCAGTTACGCTGTACGAGGACCTTTAACTTCGCACTCCCTAGGCTTGTTCTAGCTGACTTCGAAGCACGTTGACTTTTCACTCTATCCATCCCTTAGTATTCAGCTCGAGAGTTCGTCAGTCCCTGTTGCACATTGGTAGCTTGTTACACAAGAACGATTTTTCTTCTAATTCGAGTGACACGAGAAAAACCATCGACACAGCCAATATCCATTAAGGCAGTTCCTATTTACCAAGAAATCGTCCAAATTAAAATGAAAATACCACTGCCACAGAAAACACCGTCCTCAAAAATCAAGAAGTTCAATAATCACCCAGTGTGCTCAACCCCGTGTAACTTGACGCCGAATCAACACGAGTAGTCCATAAAACTGCAGTTAAAATCAACGGATTTAACATCGGACATAAACCGAGACATCGGCCGTTTATTGTAACAGCCATGTTGTATTTATTCGTTAGTTTCCAGTTACAGGTTAGGCTGCTGTAGGAGTTGTGCGGGATTAGGTGGTTCATTTTCGGTGTTGTGGTTACTCGTGGTATCAAAGTCTAAATAAGAAGAAAGAATTCTTGATAAGTATAGAGTATTTAAATCTGGGGTTTTTCAAAACTCAGTGTTGTTAGCGTGCCCAAAAACTGGCCATCTATTCTGAAAAGTCTCACCGTGAAAACTAATGTGGAGTGAGCTTGAAGTGAGCTGTCATTCCACCTGTCGCTAGGGATTGACACTATTGATAGCTCACTTCAAGCTTATTTCACCTACGTGTTCACGGTGAGATTTTTATAGAATAGACCGGCTGGAGTGAAGACGATATTATGGCAATTTATCCAAGAGTCTTAATCTAGTACTTGTCAGACCTCGAAGGACGAATCCTCCCAGACTTGGAGGTTTTACAACAATGTGATGGTTTTGTTTTACTACCTAGAAAACTACTACTAACATTTTGAGGCTTTAGACTGACTGTGACTAGTTTTATAGGTGGAGTCGTATAACAGGGTTTTATTTTATTAGCTAGACATGTGCGAAACCAACGACTCACGTGTAGTCCCTGACTTATAATTTATCAATTTACCGCTGCAAGTCCTTGACAAATTCATTGCAAAATTATACTACCTTCAGGAAAAACGAAAAATTTTTTCAGTCTAGGGTAAATTAGGAGCAGTCACATGTAAGGGAGAGCCGATCTTAACTGTGATATTTCACATAATTAGGAAAAATGAAAATTTTATCAGCCTAAGGTAATTTAGGAACAGTCACATGTGGTGCCGTATTTACAGAATGACTGCCTCTTATATTAACTTTATATTATAATATGATTGCATTACACGGATAAATAAAGTTAGTTTTGCCAGCCCAGACGAACATTCGTCATTTTGACAATACAAAGCGTTTAACTTTCACAATTGTTTTGCAATTTACATTCCCAGTATTCATCTAACAACATTAATGTGAAATATCTTAACATATTCTTAAACATGTTAATTTGCCATTCAAACATAGTGCGGCTCCCGACTATTCCTATGGGAAAACTTGGTAATATAAAGAGCACTCCACACTGGCGCGTCGTCGCCGCGACCGGCCGTATAATTTTCACATTCAATCAAACGTGAAGCCCACTTCTCGCAACGCGGTCTATTCATAGTGCTGCCTGTCTGTTGCAATTTCTGTCGCCTGAAAAGTCTGGCGGTTGCTTTATTTTTGAAGGAGTTGTGTGTTTTACGACTCTTTGTTTTAGGAGATGAATAGTAGTTCTAAGTGCTCCAGGTAATGTCGGCACTGAGTACCTTGGTATTAACGGAGGTGTTAGGACCGCATACGTGACCTTAAGTGGTCCTTAGCGCCGCGAGGCTATTAAAAACTGTAA
The DNA here is from genome assembly GCA_947507525.1 of Apamea epomidion. Taxonomy (NCBI): domain Eukaryota; kingdom Metazoa; phylum Arthropoda; class Insecta; order Lepidoptera; family Noctuidae; genus Apamea; species Apamea epomidion. Next base: position 20,679,636 of record OX382227.1, read on the forward strand.
GACATTAGTATAAAAGCAACATAAATCATAAGTAAGAGTAGGTAATCAATTATCTACGTATAAATAAAACAAAGTCGGGTTAGTTACACCATTATAACTCAAGAACGGCTGGACCAATTTGTATGATCTTTGATTATTTGGCAAATCCAAATTCAATTTCCACCCCGAATAGCAGAATAACTATTAAATTAAAACATGGGAAAATTCTCGATTTTTTTCTTAATTAAGATTATAAAAATATGATCATGAAGATAATTCGTTTTCTCATACATTTTGTATGGAACGCCTTTTTATGAATAAGTTAACACAACAATTATTGATTCAGAGGCGGTATTAAGTTCGCCGGGTCTGCTAGTTGTTATTAAAATACAGTGACAGTAAGATTTTTTAAATTTAAGTCACAAAACTCCTTGAAAATAAACACAACATCGTCACGCGCAAAAGGGTCAGAACAAACCAAATAAAATTAAAAATAAACACGAAACTGGTTTCTTAATTTAAATATTTTACTTGGTGACCTGCATCTGTCATCGGATTTCAACCCTGGGTCGACCTGTTGACTGATCCATACCATTTTGTGACGTCAACAACTTGTCAGAATGGACCTCCAAGCGATGATAAGTTTTAAATATAATATGTTATTATTGGGATATGTCTGTTAAGCGTTGTTTTGTATATTTTTTGTGATATGTGAGAATCTTTCGGAGTATTATGAATTTATTGTTTGGTCCAAGTTTACAAAAAAAAAAAAAAAAAATGATAATTCGAGGTGATTGCTTTTTAGGCACTTTTTTATCGATAGCGAATTCGTTGTACTAGAATTTTCTGTCTATTGGATTTTAGCAGCTGTTTTTAAAATGGGTTTGCTAGAGATTGATCATTAATCCTAATAATTAATAAACAATACTACAATGTAATTGGCAATTTATAGATAGCTTTTAACAACGTTTAATGAAGTTGGCCATAATTAAGTATTTAATCATTTACACCAAAATTTCCTTGAAAAAAGTTACCCAACAATCCCACCCCACACTATGAATACGGTCTTAAACAGCAGATTAGCTTGCGCGAGCGCACGACGCGTACTTCACATTTATTTCTTTATTTATCCGCGGCCAATAAGGCCTACATTCAAATAGTTCATTAGGCATAGCTGTGACATATCCAGCCCTTTATATGCGAAGCCCGTTTCTTTGGTTTATTTGACTGGCTGTTGATGAAAACGGACGGGACATACGGATGGACAGTGTGACGAGTACGATGAATGTAAATGGGTGAACTTAAAATTGGTAGGCAGTGGAAAAATACTAAATGTCTTGTAACAAGTTGTAGGAATTGTGTTACGCCATGTATCATTGAGATTGATGTAGAAAGTTTTTAAGTTATTGTTGTTTTGTGCTAATGTATCGTATTACATTTAAGCTCTAAAGCCTGTATGGCGCCAGAAAGCAGAACCTGAATTTTAAATACCTGATAACAATGACTCCATTGTTTTGAGACTAGGTGAATTGAAAGTCAATGTGAAATTTACTTTGTGTAAGTAAAGAAACGAGCATTCAATCAACTCAAACTATCGCAGTCCTCAACAGTCTGCGCAACAATATCCTGTCCTCCGCCTTCCGCATCCAGTCTGTCTCAACCACCTTTTTGGGGTCGTCTGTCCCTCTAGCTGGGGGGCGTTCCACGCTATGCTTACCAATACGTGCTCTCTTGCTTGAAGCTTGTGGCTAGACCCTGGAAGAAACTTGCACTGGAGCGCGGGAATTGGCACAAACAAAAAGAGGCGTTTTCGAGTACGTGCCCAACAATTGATGAAGTTGGGCTATGAATGAGGGTGAAGTCAAGTGAAAGAACACATAACATAATATTTAGTCCAATTGGTGCTTGCCAGGGTTTAAATCGAACTGGCTACCAGTTCAAGAAGCTAGTTGCCATATCTCTTAGATACCTTTCTTCATTTGTCATTTTCGCTCGGACCAATCGAGTTAGATTCCTTTAAATCTGGAAAGAAGAAATGTAGGATTGCCATCCGGAAAGAAGAAAAGGGTAGCAAAAACATTTCGCTCAACCTTCAGCCCGTATGTCCCACTAGTTAAGCTGCAAATCACTGCGTGAGGTGGTTATATACGACTGCTTGCAATGGGAACGGAAAATGATAGCACGTTGCCACAAGATGGCCGGTCCATCGAGATTGGTACTTGTGTTGTAATCATGTAATACATACTGTGATCATTGTGCTGTGAATATTGACGTCTGTTTAGTTGTGAAGGTCTTTAAGAAGGGATTTATTGGATGTGTCAGCTGATCGGGTCAGTAAGTAGGTTGAGGTGAAGAGATGGTTTTGTTGGCAAATATGTAAAAGGTTTTAGATGGTTGTTAGGGTAGACGATAATCTGAAAGTTTGGCACTTTGAAAGTCGACCTATCGTTTAAAATGATAATGAAACGACCAGGGGTATCCTTTAGCCCTGGATAGAAATAGCTGGAAGTCATGGGGCGAGGCCTTTGCCCAGCAGTGGGATGATGAAGGCCATGAACTGTCTTTATGGTAGTGAGACTGCTGCGTTCCTGCTGTTGAGTTAGCTTGTTGAATGGGTAGATAAAATTATCATCCGGAAGATTTATTACGACACCAAAAGTTTGCTGATATGTATTTGATCGTTATTCTAATCCAATTCTTAGCTGAAGAGAGAAGGGTAAAAAAAAACAAACAAAGTAAATGCGTTTATGTTTTGGGGTAAACATGACCCACAAAAAGAACACAAAAACAAAAAAGAACAAGTTGGGGGAAAACCACAAATAACGGCCATCGCTCAACATTGTGTTATGATGACCCTATGCGAGACAGAGCCCCATGTAGCGCTGATTTTCAGTGATAGCTGGCATTGACGTATTGGTGTGGTGTTGTTCTGGAAAATGTTTATAACAAAAATAATATAATTAACCTGCCCCAAGCAATTAAGCCAAGCATGATAACATTACTGGCCATGATTTTGCCATGATTTTGGGCGACCAAATATAATTTTGAGAACAGAGTAGTCTGCATAATGAAACATACTTGTGTTTATGTTTTAACATTGAGATAACATTTATTTGTTTAAGCTTGAATGTTATATTGTTTCATTTTCTTTTTCTTTTTTGGTAGCTGTGTTGTGTTGTTCACACTCTCTCTTTCCATTCTGTTTTTAGAAGTATGACTGAAAATGACTTTTAATTGGCTGTCAGTCTCACATACAATTTTTTTATTCTGTTTGTTTTAGCTGTAAGTTATCCATAGTTAATAAATAAATAAATAAATAACTCATGATTTTCACACGACCCTCAAACAATATTTTCGCACATGAAAATAGTGACTGCGTATTAAGGTAAACAAAAAACAAAGGAACATCAATCCTTCAACCTATAGTGATAGAACATTACAGTCATCGATGACGATCACAACAACTTAAAACGATATTTATGATACTATAACCCCTCTTATTATTCCGGGCATGAGCAGACGTATAGAGTTATCGCTCAGTGCTTTGTAATTTGTATGATGTCGTTGTGAGAATATGTGGTGGGTTTATGGCATTGTTGAGTTGTGAATTGATCGGTGCATTTATTTGTTAATTTGCATAAGTATTGGTCTGGAAGTTTTTGCTTCCGGTCATGATGAATATGGCGTGTCTGGTAGTTTTTGGTTCCGGCTGTGACTCAGGCTGCGTTTACATTCAATATTATAGTCTAGTAATGCAATGAGGATTGAATTCACAAAATCTCGGTGTTACCCGTTGGACTGCGTGTATTTTTGAAGCCTTCAAAATTTTTGGTTTTGTTTTAAAAACGTTGCCCCACACTAGGAATTTCTCCTGTATCGTGGGTGCGCTTACAAAAATTTAAACTCACATACACAAACAGCCAGACCCGGAACAACTACTTGTAGGCCATACAAATATTTGTGCCGTTCGGGAATCGAACCCGCGTGCGTGTCGCGGGCAGCAGTCAATCGCTTAACCACGGCGCCAACCGTGCCGACAAAATGAAATGAAATGATTATTTCTGTAAGTAGATCTCTTAACTCTTTTATACGTCAATGTTTTGTTGGTCAATATTTTAAAACTAGATGGCGCCGGAATTTCCTAGCTGAAGGATAAAAAATACATACCTACTTTGTCCTGAACCCCACTTATTAAAATCCTAAAAGTTTAGTAAATATATCTGATGATCAATATAATAAAGCAAGGTAGAGAAAAAAGGCAGGCAGGTGATGGTTTCAAACACCAAAACTCCCTCCCTTCCTAGCCAAAATGACAACAATTCTTGGGAGAATCAGATGAAATAATTATGAAAATATAAAAGTGAACTTAATATTTTGGAAAATATGTCAGATTACAATCACTAAACCTACCTAGTCGACTCATTCTCATATAACACAAACATACATCTCCATAATAACACACACAACAAATAGGAAAGCTTTATACAAAACCCAATTTACTTGTAAATAATACGTCGGCAATAAGTTCAGTGCCGAGTCTATCACTCAAGCCGTAGTGATGGGCATCGGCGTTAAAAATAATGTCGATAAATCGCGCCGAAGATCAAAGCACGAACAAATCGGTTGGGCGCGCCAGTGGGGAGGAGCGAATGAGGTTGCGTGGATGCGGTTTATTTGTGTTTGTTGATATTTAGTATTAGTAAATCATAGGTTTACGAAACAAACCAAACCAAACATATAACAGAAAAAATATTATTGTTTTGTTGACTATTTCGAGTTATTCGGATCATAACGTTTTGTTATTTTTTTTTGGATTAAGTTTAATGTGTATCTTTGAAGAGGTTTTGAAGATATAAAATAAAATATATTTAATAAAACCATAAAGGTTTTATATTTTTAGTAATAATATGTGAATTAAAGCAAATTATGTATACTCTGTTTTTAGAAACGGTCAACAAAATTAAATGGAACTCTTTCATTTAAAGCCAATTTGAAAAAAAATATAATATAAATATCAGCAGCAGCAGCAAAAGCAGCAGCAGCTGTGGTGGCCCACTGGTATCAGTCCCGACTTACATGTTGTAGGTCGTGGGTTCGAACCTAGGCAGGCGCTTTACTTTATTTAAATAATTTCATCACCTCTGCTCTCAAAACGGTGAAGGAAAACATTGTGAGGAAACTGGCATGTCCTAAAATAAAGAATTCGAAGACATGTTACATCTACCAACCCGCACTGGGCCCGCGTAGTAGATTAGTGCCCCCTCCTTCTTCTTCAGAGAAGGCCTGTGTCCCAGCAGTGGGAACATATTAGGCTGATTATGCTTATACATATGCATATCAGATAAATGTAACAATAATATATACCATCTGGTTTGCGATATTGCAAACATTCACAATTTTACGCAATTTCATTTAGCACAGAGACAACGGCTGCCTCCACAAATCACAAAAAAACCATTATCGAACCACCTAAACACTGATCGGGCATAACTAACCTCGCAAAATAATACTCCACAAAAAACATAACATCAAATTGACTTCCACAAAATAAATTCAGCACTTCCACAGATTCCCACGTCCATGGTTCCGCGTGATTTACTCTGTGCGCGCGGGCGCGGGGGGGCGCGGGGGAGAGGGGCCCGGGGCGCACTCGACTAATAAAAAACACCCCGACGCCCTCGTGACTGATGCGACAATTAATTTAATCCCATTTCTCTGCGTCTTTCAAGCCGTCAGGGCTGGTTCTGGTTTAAAAATTTGGGATTTCTTTTAGTTCTGGAGGAAGTTTTTAGGGCAGTTTCAATGGTGTTGCTTCTTGTAAATTGGTAGCAGTTTACCAACTTTCTGAACTCCTTCTGCTAGCCCAATGAAAGGGTTTTGATTATCTATGACTTTCGCATCCCATTTCCTTTCACTGGCTGAATGCATCTATTACAAGCTTATTCAGATCTACGTCGAAGCAAACAGCACTCCAAAACAAAATGCCGCGCCATATTTCATTCATTTCAATTGACATTCTAAAGCAAAAACCACAATAGCAAGTGCATAACTTGTGCAACTGCGAGCTCGTCTGTTCAGCACTTTTGTCTATCTGTCAGCTGTCAGTCTGTCCGTCTGTCTGACAGTTAAGAGGTCAGACGTCGCGACAGACTGTTTCTTTTATTCTTAAGTGAAATTGTAAATGCTCTGTATTTGGTTTGCGAAGCGGGAATGTTATTGTTTTTATGTTCACTTGTCAAGGTGATAGTTGAAGTTAGATTGACAGCTTTTCCAGTCACCAAGTGACACGCATATTAATGGAGTTTATTTCTGCTTGAAGTCTGAAGGCTGCGTGTTCTGGTAACTTCTTAATTAAGCCTTTGTACTCAATATTAATATGAACTTTTGTCTTGCGTCAATTGTGTTGACAAGGTTGTCATTTGCAGGTAGAGCGACCTTTTAATTATGAAATTTATTTGCATTTATAATTAGATTCGATCGATTCACCTGTTCCGTATTAATTCAAAATTAAAAAGCTTCTCATTAGTGTTTCATTATACTTTTGTATATTTAATTTGAAGACCTTCTCAAAGGTGTGTTATAGTGACATGCCTTTGTGAATGGCTTCAGAAATCTAAAAATACAGCCAACAAAAGCTCATAAAATAAGTTCCTTCGAACCGGGCCAGCCCTGAAAGGCGCTAGAAGCAGACATCAGCGGAGCAGGCGGCTATTAAACAAGACTAATTGAGCGATAAATTCACGAGACGAGAGGCCGATATAAAAACGAACGAGAAACGAGAAAAATCTTAGATGAGAGAATATTGAAAGCGGTCCACGCGAAATTGATTACTGTCAATTAGGGACACGTCGGTGTCTGCGCCAGATGCTAACTCGATTCTATTAGGAGCTCCTTTGATCGCTGTTTGTTTACCCTGTTGTTCAATGCGTGTTGTGATAGTTGAGTTGTTGCTGTAGATTTCATTGTGATTTCGTGGCTGAGCGTAGTTTGAGCCAGGAGTTTAGCTCTCAATAATCATCTTAGTTAGAATAGCGACGCTAGGAATTGAGTTAAGCTTAAGTATATCTGTGGCTGTACACCTCTTTTGTTGGATGAATCTTGTGATGATTGAAGTTGTGGAGATTTAATTTTGATGATTTGTGTTTGTAGCTGAGCATGGACAAAGACAGGAAAGTTGCTCGCAAAACTGTTTGTCTAGAATTAAGACATTGAGACAAGTATCGCAAAGACATTGGGTGTTTGTTTGTGATAGCTGTGTCTATCTTCTATAATGGCTGCACTGTATGATAACTTGTGATGTTTGCAAGTTTATTTAAATTTCCGTTAATATTATTTGCTGAGTGTGAGGGGACAGGTGCTATTGCTACATTGTTGTGCACAATAATAACATTCTGTTGGAACTGTAATTTATCGAATGGATAAACTGGATTTTTATAATTTATTAGCTGTCATAGGCGTCAGCACACAGTGCTGCTACTTTAGGTACATTCGAGGTTGGAGAAGCTCTTCAAACTTTGGTGATACCCGACTATAGTCAAAAGACTTTTCCAGATTTTGTTAAAAGCTTGCCTTCGAGCAGTATTTGTTTATATCTGTCGTTTAACGCGTATCTTGTATAGTAATAGTAGTTTCTTCTTCATAGCGTATTAGTGGCAAAAAGTTCAACTGCGCTATCTTCGCTCACTGACGCAGTCATAAGATCATCAAGTGCACAGGTGAGAGGCGGCGCAAGATGGAAGGTGAGCCATTGTCTGTGGGGCGGTGCCGCATACGCACTTGAGATCTGAGCCGCACTTGAACCCCCGTATACTAATATTTAAAGATTTGATTATGTCTTTGTCCCACAAGAACATGTTGCTCTATAACGCTCTGTCTTGTCGGTAGTCACCAAGGTTATCCTTGACGAATGTCAATTAAGGGCATCGGTATCTCCGCCAGATGTTGACCTGGATTCCATTAGGAGTGTTTCTTTGATCTTGTTTTGTTTACCGTTCTTGTTCAATGGACATGCTGTGAGCGGCTAGGGTTCTATCGACAGTGGGGCAGGATAAAAATACTCTTGTAGATTTTGAATACAATAGAATAGAATATTATCCTTTATTATGTACACCATAAATATTACAGAATATTAATGTTGAAATTTTACAAGGGGTGACACGATGGCGTACATAGCGATCTTTTAAAGACAACCTTTGGATGGATTTAGAGTTTGACTCCAAGAGTTACTTTTGATGTGACTACGACTGCTGAAATTCAACATAAATGTCTTGTCAATGTTGGCGATAGATGTTGCCTGTCTTCTATTTTCAGTATGCCACAAAAACTAGTAGTCTTAAAACACATATAAATATTATGATAATTTGTAATTTATGTTCGCTCATTAACCCAAACTTTTCAAACCAAACATCACACGTTCCCACCATACCATACAACACGTGAAAAGTATAAGCCCATCCCCAAAATTTATAGCACCACTAACGCAGCTTCTAATTCCCTCGACACACATTAAAATATCCGTTGCAACCGCCTTATTACACACGACAGTGACTTATTTCCATGAATAATAACACACTTTCATCCTTACAGAACGTATTATATGGATCATTATACACAGAGACGTTCGCGAAGCCGCAACAATGGCTTTTCAACCTCATTTTTGAATGAACATGACTGATTGCCCGCTGCTTCGAACAAAAGCCGCTAACATAAACATTCTACACGATAATTTGTCTGCGTTGTCAAATGAATGACGCTGCTAGTTCCACCACCCATATTCATTACTGCTTCCGCGTCACCTACTTAAATAAAACGCCACACATATGCGTCAATGTAACGTTAACTTATGGATAAAGTCGAGCGTTTTTAGTTCGTAAAATACCGTAGTGATGGGGCGCATGTGTCCGGGAGTCATGTCGATTAATAAAGTTTACAAGATGAAAGCCGTTGAGCTGTTAGTCGCGATGCGTTCCAGAAATAAAAAGCTGCTTTAAGCTCGGCTGGGGATACTTACATCGTGTAGTGTCGCCACGTTATAATGGAAGGACAAAGTCAATGTGAACGTCTGAAGATTGCGTTGCGCATTCTTTAAAAGTGTGTTTTGTTCTATATTTTACAAAATGAGCAAATGTTTTGTTTTTGTTACAGAATAGAATAGAATATTCTTTATTATGTAAACCATAAATTATACAGATATAAGTGTAGAAATTTTACAAGAACACACACACATACACACAAAAGTGTGTGTATGTGTGTGTGTGTGTTCTTGTAAAATTTATATGTATAATATGTATTGGTATATGCTATTTGTTGTATAAAAATGTTACAGTACATTATTGAACATCATATTTAAGCAGGAAACATTTTTTGAACGTAAAATTGAACCTTTTCGAGTTTTTATATCCGACTCTACAATAAAACTTGAATACCTAATCCTTCTGTAATAAACATAAACTGGGCAATTTTTAACTAACCAAAAACCACTTGTCTATATTTACGACAAGAAATAAAAAAGAGAACTCCCAAACTGCCTATCACAAACGAAATATGCCAACAACTGTTATAAAACGCATTGTATAAACGGCAGCAATAATTGTCGCCCTACACGGCCACATGAAATATACTGCGTGCAACTAATAGGTGGGACGGGCGTTAAGGAGCGCATAAATTAGCTGATGTTGTGACGGCCGCGACGGCCGGCCATCTGTTTGTCGATATGTCACGGCACAACACTACGCATTTATATAGAGATGTTTATTTCACAACGCAGAATAATGTGACGTATATTTTTTATGATTTTTCGTTTTTTGTACAACATGCACCTGTTGTTGTCGGCGAATTTAATATATTGTTGCTGAAATTTTTAACGTAACTCCATATTTTATCCAGAAGTAGGTAATGGGATGTTGGGAATGCGTCTTTTAACTCGTCATGAGTAGTAAATTAGTTTGAATTATGACTTAAATTAAATTAGAATTCATAGAAGTGAGAGCTTACGAGAAGTTTGATTAATGAATTGTAGCGCTATTTATGTAGATTAAGCTTATTAAAATTTGTGACGGGGCGTTTCATATAGAAATAGCTTATAACATATTTATGTATAATATAGAAAATGATTTTTTAAATCATATTTCGTTAGCACTCTTTGGACATACATATTTTAAAAGTATTTTTTATATAAAAAAAAAACATTTATACAACCACAGTAAATGAGATAATATATGTAGAGAGGCTATTTAGAAAACCCATCTAATTCGTTCACCAATTAACTAAAAAGAATTACAACAACAGTTCACGATATAAAAATCTCAAGAATATCTTTATAATTAATTATCTGGTTGGCACAATAAATTAAAAACGAAAATATCGCGCAAACAGCTCTATAAGATATCCTAATCCCATAAGTAAGTATTATTTCTGATCTCGGGGCCCCATGCGATGATGGTCGGCGACATTCGCTTTCGTTTTTTCAGTTTCTTAATTGCTGTACACATTTTAACGTCGGCGAGGGCGAGGTTAGATGTCATGTTGATGGTTCGGATAAGATAATAACTTGAGAGGAAATAATTATGGGACGGGAAAGTGAAAAATGTAATGAAAATGGTGTGAATAATGTGGTCGAGATATCTGATAACGATTAAAACGATATAGCTGAAGAGAAGAGTTTCGTTGTGGACGATGCAAGTAGCAATTTCTCACAAAATATTTTACAACGAGCTTTTTGTACTATAGATCCCTGAACATGGCTAGCTTGATCGGGGATCTAAAGGATTAAGATACCCTCAAAAGGAATCCTTAATTTAATAAGCAAACGTGATGATGAAATCTAGTACTGTAGGAGAAGACAGGACACAGGAGGGTGGAGATTTTCACAAGAAAAGAGAGGTCTATGCTCAGTGATGGGTGCAGTCTGGCTGTAGATGATGATGATGAGGAGAAGACTTGAGACAATTAACTACAGGTTGTATGAAAATAGAATAGCAATCGATTATGATCGGTATGTCGGTAATAACCAGCACTTAAATTATAGATGCATTCATTTAGTATAGGTAATTAATCTGATGGTTCAACATACATAAATAAGCACCACGTCAATAAACGAAGATTCAAAATGGCGTGTGAGACATCAACCCAAAATAACAGTAATTGGCAAAAACTGTTATTTAACGCTTTTCACGAATAAGATACTAATTGAGGATGACACAAATTAAAATTGATTATATTCGCACGTCGAAAGAATTACAGATCGACGTATACACACATTTACTAATTGCCATCATCTGTTAAATACATCAGAAGTATATTTGGATCACTTAAATTCATCGGATGAATAGTTTAGTGTATATCTCGCATTTGCGCAGTTATAAAATGGTTGTGAATCGATAAGTGGTATTTTACTGCGCTCACATTAGCTGGTTTGCCAAGATTGTCGTAAGTGTGTTCATAATCTTACGTGGTTCAGAGATTCTCAAACTATGGGTTTTGGGTAGCATCGGTTTGGGCTACCGCAAGACACAATATTGTGCGCCTGAAATGAAACTATTGCAATTTATAATCATGTATCTAATTAGCATGCTAGACAGGCTTTTACTACTAACGAGATGCTAGCTGTTCTGGACGGGCTTATTAATCGACTTCAAAAAGAATGGGACTGTATTTTTGTTCTTTGTCGGCATTTAGAATTCACTTAAGCTTTTCAGTCTTCTGTGATAAAATAATTGAATGAAAAATAGTAAAGAGCAAATTATTGGTTCAACCAGATATTCAACAATAGGAGAAAAAAAAAACAATTGAGAACCACTGCTCTAATCCCAATATTCTTAACAGAACAGAAGCAACGGATAATGGACTTGAAAAATTGTCTTACGGCCGTAAAGCTGTTAATTTACTACGTGTTCAACTATAAATAAAAGTGTTGGCCACATCTAATAGCACACACGTGTGGCGCACTGTGTTATTGTCAAGTTATGTAAGAAATGGTGTATTAATACTCTTATTAACAATTTGTTACATATTTTAGAGTTTCGGATTGTTTATTTTGAATGTAAGGAGTCGTAAATTATGTTTTTATTGCATGTTGGCGTCAAATGGAGCGTGTAGTAGGGTAATGTCTTGTTTTATGGGCAAAGTGTGGTGGCCGTATTGTCTGACTGTCTTGTCTGTCGTTATCTTTAGATATTCATTTGGGAGGTCTTGGGTAAGCCGTTATTATTTATAGCTAATTGAATGTATGAATTGTTCAAAAGCCAATATCGAACTTTTCTTACTTTGGTATCTTATAAATCATTTTCAATCATTCATAATTATCATGAAATGAAACTCTGATAGGTAACAAGTGATCGATACTATAACCCACAACACTATCAAAGCCCCCCCACCCAAAATAAACGAAAACCGTTTCACAATTAGCTCACAACAAATCACCAATCCATTAACAATGTGGAAGACAAGACAAACGGCTTGTCAGCAATGAGGTAACAATTATCCCGGGCTCGTTCCGGTCCCGGGATCCCGGTACGTCCGGGCACGTCCTGCGATATCCCAGGGGACGGTGCCGAGCCATGGTCGCCCTACTCGATCGATATTTCGCCGGTTTGTGAAAAATGTGCAGTCGCTCATGCTTTTGATATTTGATTTTTGTTTTTATTTTTGCTGAAATATTGGACGCATAGTTTGAAGTTTTATCTTTTTGGATATTCAACCTGTTCAATTCCACGGCTGGCTATAAAAGAGGACTTTACGTTTGCCTATGTTCCTTTCAATTGCACCTAGGTAGCTACATATTATGTTGTTGCCAGTATTATGTGTTGACTGTACCACAGTTTTTGTCTGTACAACCGTCAACCTTTGTTGATAAAAAAGTTTATTTGCAGTCAGAGTATTTCTCAGTATGTTCATGCCTAGGTAGGTAAGTAGGTACCTATTTGTTGCCACACTTTATAAGGTAATAAAAATAACACCACGCTGATACACATCAAAAATATCTTCAGCACATTTCCATTTCACTAATTCACATGCCCCACTTACGTCACTGACACATTAAACAGAAATGGTCAACATAAAGCCCAATATATTTAGATACGCGGCAAAATTCGAAACTAATGCCAAAAACGTACTAAATTTTGACAGTTATCTTAGTACGCAGCGCCACCCCCAAGTGTCAAGATTTACTGGTTGGTCCGCATGCGTCGCGCTTCGTAGGAATGACACTGCGCAGTCCACATCATGGCTGACAGTCATCGTTGTCAATTTAAATGAAACTGTAAACGCTGACAGCCGACAGTCGAGGGCTGAACAAAAAATAATTAATGGCCCGACTAATGAATATGAGTACGGTTAGCAGCGCAAGTTTTGTGGGGTTATGTGGTTAGGTTAAATGTTTTTTGGTGGTATTTTGATGTCCTTGTTTAAAATAGAGGTTATTTTAGGAAGTTTTTTGATAAACTGGTCTGTAAAGACGCGTCGAGTAGTAAGAAGCAGATAATTGAATACATTGTCTTTGAAACTTTTTTCTCTGAAATATACCTACCTAAACGTATAAAAAGATTATAAAGATTTCTCAGGCGATAAAAATTGAAATTGTCGTGTAATCACCTTCCGATTACATAAAATAATAGGTACTACAAGGGCCAAGTTCAGGTTAAGTCAAATATTAAATCAACTTTACTTTGACCCTTAAATAATCCTTTATCAACTAAATTCAAATTAATTATACTTGCTCGAAAGAAATAATAAATACCTTGTTCAAAAAAATAACACACATTATAAACCTGAAATTAAAACAAAGTAAACAGATCTAAATGTGTCTGCGGACCGTACCGCACTCCCCCGGGTGGAGTTAAACTTGATTTATTCACCTCATTTCCGCTCCTTGTGGTTGTTAGTCGCCCGGGCGAATTAACCAACGATTCATATGACCTTACAAATGTTCATATGATAATGTGCCTGTTTATTGACAACTGAATTTGTCTTTGTTGTGCTGAAGTATTTTTCGATTTGACGTTTTTAGATCAACAGTTTGTTTAAATATTTGTGAGTTGTAGTTGGTCTTGATGATTGAATTGTGTGAGGTTCGAGGTGGCGCGGAAAAAGTTTTCCTGGAAGGATTGGGGGGGAGGGGCTCATCCAGGATCTCCGAAAGTACTGGCAGGGCATCAAAAGATACCTGAAACACAATCAGCCAATCAGCAATTATAACAAATCATAAGTGCTTACTTGCAGATGCAGATTGCAGATGACGTTTCAGTAATAATACCGAAAAATAACAAAACATTACATCAACAAGAAGTAAACTATCAACGATATAATTAATTGGCTAAACGAAAACATTTAAAAAATAAATATAACTAAAACAAAATTCATTCAACTTGCGAACTACAAACAAAACACCCCAGAAATTATTTTAAATCATACTAACCAAATAATTAATAAAAAAAATACTATAAAATGTTTAGTTCTAACACTACATGAAAACGGTAATTGGGGAATACACATTGAAAATCTATGTAAAAAAATAAACTGATTTGTATACGCATTAAGAGAACTACGCAAAACAGCGAATGAAGAAGCTGCACTAAACGCCTATCTCGGCTACGTAGCATCTGTGTTGATCATCACACATACTAAGAGCTTTCATAGCGCAAAAAAATGCTTGCGAGCAGTAACTGGGGCGCCTCCATACGAGATCTGTAAACCGATTTAAAAAAAGTTAAAGGTTCTAACTCTATCTTCTACTTACTCGTACATCTTAGAAATAGCCATATTTGTCAGGAAAAACTATCACTTCTTCTTCACAGCAGCCGAAAACAATAAATTTGCAAAAAGGGTTAAAAGCCAAGTTAAAAATATACCAATTTTGTAATAGTACTCTCCAATACAGAAACAGCTACCTTATGTCCATTAAAATATATAACCATATTCCAAAACTAATAAGAGAGCTATCATTTAATTTTTACAAAAAAAGTTAAAAAAATTGGTTTCTCCAAAATAATGTTTACACATGAAATATTTTTTTGATTATAAGGGTAAATAAGTAAATAATATATTTTTTTTAATAATAAGCTAGATTTATTTAGTTCAATAATAGAAATGTTGTTATTGTTGTGTTTTTATAGTATTTTATATTGTTTATTAGAGTGTAAGTAGTATATAAATTAGGTTTTATACCTACGTGTACATTAGGTTCACATTGTAAATATTCGTATGCCGCTATTAGCGGTGGATGTCCAACTTATCCATAAATGTACCAACCAGCTTTGTACCGACCATATCCGACGAATACATTTTAATTTCTTTGTCTTTACCTATAATGTTCCCACCGCTGCCGCGCTGGGACATAGGCCTCCTCTCTGTGAGAGAGAGTGGGTCATAATCCACCACGCGGGCCCTGTGCGGGTTGGTGGATGTCACAATATTTCTCAGATTTTTTTATTCTAGAACATACCGGTTTCCTCACGATGATTTTCCGTTTCCGTTTTGAGAGCAGTGGTGATGAAATTAAAGGCATGCGCTATACTTTGTGTATTTGTACACAAAGTATAGCGCATGCCTTTAATTTCATCACCACTGCTTAAACCCAGGCATGCGCTATACTTTGGTATAGCGCATGCCTGGGTTTAAATTCATGATACCGATGGGCTCCTACTGCTCCAAAACACAATAAAAAAGTTTAACAAAAATTAAAGACAAGTGCTAAATGTTTTAGCGGCGACTCCTCAACCCGCGGGTGGAGTTAACCCTGATTTATTCGCAGCGGTTTCCGTTCCTTGCGGCTGTGGATCGACGGCGGAATTAAACGGTTCACGCGCTACACTATCACAGATGAATGGCTCTGTAGCTGAATAACGGATCGGAAATTATATATTAAGAAAGATAAAAAGAAGAAAATTTAAAATTTAACACCAGGAAAGTATTGTTGATCTGTCAAGATGGTATCGTATGGCGTAGCGCGCAGAGCTCAATTCGACACTAACCCGCATCGCGTAGTGGATTAAGAGAGGAGGCCTGTGTGCCAGCAGTAGAATCTTTATTCAAAATCAAAATATTTTATTTCACATAAACCTAAACGGGCACTTATGATACGTCAGAAGCAAGGTGCACTGTTCGAATTGGTCGTTTCCTATGGAGAAGAGCCGGCAAGAAACTCCACGGTTACACTTTTAAAAATAATTGGGTTTTACAATGTTTTCAAATTACAGTAGGTATTGGCGCAGATTCCCTTGTTCACAAACTAAACTAAATTTAAGTTCAGTGCATCTTATTCTTTCTATTTCATTAAGAAAAGGACAGAAGATGAATATTAGTTTTGTCCTGTCAAATTAGTCGGCGCCTGATGTAAATACAAATACAAATATTTTATTGGAACAAAAACATACTACCTACAATTTTTGTGTATTTTTAAATTGACGTATTTTTAGTAGCCATGTTTTTAATCGCGTCTAAACTGTCTATGGAGTATCTTAATATGACAGGACTAAACTAATATTTATCTTCTGTCCTATTCTTAATGAAATAGAAAGAAAAAGATGCACTGAACTTAAATTTAGTTTAGTTTGTGAACAAGGGAATCGGCGCGGCGCCATTGACTGAGTATTCTTCAAAAATGGAAGGATGGCGAAACTAGTGTAGAATAAATAGCTGAAGTGAAGTGACAAGAACTAATGTATGTTGAATTTACCAGTCAAGCCAAAGAAAAAGATTTTTCTTTATGGTATGGTATGGTGAAATGAGTTCTTATAATTATAATGGAAAGAAATATGCATGCCTAACTAACTTCAAGTGCTTGATAAAAAGTTAATAACAAATTCATAACTAGCAATAGAAGCTTAAGTAACGCTTGTTTTATTTAATCAACATAACATCTACTTACCGACCAACAACACAATAATTAATATGCATAATAAAATTATAACAAAAACACTTTTCATGTCCTCATAAAACGAACCACGATAAGGGAAAGAATTACCACATTTACACGCAAAAAAGTACACGAAAACACGACACCATAATGTGTGTATCTATGGCATTTTTTGCACGTTTCCTCCATAAAATGCCCATAAAACGACACATTGGACAAACATTGACTTTGCGTGCGCAAGAGCATCGCAGCATGAAATTTATTACTTCCTCAAGCAAAGGAAGACACCACTTAAGTTTTGAAGGCACTTGGCTTTTAAACCAGTTTATAATCATGTGTTTAATTTCCATTGCAATTTAAAGTTAAGCTTTTAAATACCCTGATGATTCAATCTGTGATTCGAGATAGGTAAATGGCGAAAAGCTTTCATGGTGTACATTTTTATTTGTCAAGTTGCTAATCAGTTATTGTTTAGATATTCCTAGATTATCACGCAATTCATAAAACATTAATTAAAATACTCATAAATAAATGACCAAGTTTTTTATAAATGGTGTGTTCAAGTTATCATGGTTAGCTTTAATTTGTTGAACGACGTTTAACACCGTGTTTACCGACCACAATTCCCCAAAATCCTACATAAAATTCAAAGTCAAACTTGGGCTTGTCAAAACAACGAGTTAACACCCAAAACCGTCGCATCCTGAACCCGCTAACAAGCAACAAACGGCCTGAACAAACACCCAACTGAAATATCGCATCGGTCCCTCTAACTACCGCACAAATTGCGCCTTTGTACGCAAAACTAACACCGCAGCACCAACATACAATTCCTTTGGCCATGCCAATTTCACCCTTACTACTTCCACTCAAAGTTTCATTAGTCTGCACAAATGTGGTAAGATGTCTTCAAATGTTGGTAATCCAGAGGAAGTTCAGATTCATCACGCATCACTCATGTTTGTCTTGTATCAAGCTTTCAAAGCTGTTGGTCGTAAATATGGCGTAATCTTTTAATGTTTTCAATGTGGATGCAGAATGGCAATGGCAGGATGCAAGTAGGATTGTGTTTGGTGTGATAGGGTCATGTTTACTTAGCATCCTTATTGCTTCTCTCGAATTTTGTCACTTTTATAAGCAGAGCTTTCATATGACCACTGGACCCAAGGCTGCTCCTTGCGGCACTCTTTAAAGACATTCAAGTTTTTCAAAAGCACTTGAAACAAATATTAAATTGAGTCCTTTTTTAAACTGTCCTTATCCGGCACTATCAACGAGTAAAAAGAAACATTAATTTCTGTCAGGCACTTGTGCAATAATTTAGTTAAGCGCAAGCCCATCGGAATAAGATATTTATTACTTCCTTTCAATCGTTGTGAAGTTTTTTTTCATCTGAAACACTTATCATCTCCAGGATATACATTGGGCAGCTGGCGAAAATTGCAAGGCAAAAAACTGGACTGAATAAATCTTTACTTTGACAAACACTTTCTTGTTGCCCTTTGGGCACCCCAGTGTGCAGGTGACGAGATCTCTTGGCCATAACAGTTGTTAGTTTTTGACAAAAAAATCTGGCAATTTGTCTGTAACCTGATGCTTGACATAACGCCGGCGCCAAGGTTTCATTGACCATAAAATTTTATCAAGCAAAAAATTGTGTCTTTACTATGACATGCATGTGATTTTTATAGGAAACTACGTTGTAAAAGTTTATATACGTTTTCAGTTTTACAAAACATATGTGCGAGTTTTTGTTGGTTCGGAGAATATTTTAGTAGTGCTTTTGAATGAGCAATAAAGCGGCTTGTAGACGTATTATTTTTATTTGACGGTTTTTTTTTCCTGATTGTAAAAGAAAATGCATTGCTTTATCAACTCTATGTTATCAATGATAAAAATCAAAATCACGTGTAGCGTTTGGCGTTAGTTTATCATACTTTAATCAATCAATCTGTCTAGCCCTTTCACAATTAGTTGGAGTCGGCTTCCAGTCTTACCAGATGCAGCTAAATCCAGTATTTTACACGGAGCAACTGCCTGACTGACTGACCTCCACAACCTGGTTACTGGGTAACACGATATCCCTTGGTAAGACTGGTTGTCAGACTCTTTTGGCTTTCTTACTACCCGTAACGACTGTCAAAGATCTGCGAATTACAGCTTAGACCAACGGCTTAACGTGCTTTCCGAGGCACGGAGGGGTCTCGGTATGTAAAGATGGTCACCCATCCACAGACCAACCGCGGCAAACGTAACTTAACCTGATCGATCGACCCATGTTGACCCATTTTGAATTGTTTTTTTTTTCTTTATTTGGTTTTTATGTTCTTTTTTGCGTCATGTTTACCGCAAATAAACGTTTTTTCTTTCTTTCTTTTTTCTTTCCATGTGGCTGTTATTGCTATTATTTAGCCACGAGCCTCTCGAGTTTATTATACATTATACTTTAACAGTTGTTTTTATATATTGAAACCAGATTAACAGCAGATGAAAAAAAAAAAAAAAAAAATAGCAATGGCAATGGCGGACGCAGAGAAAATATAAACCCACAGTTTCTGTAACACCACCTCAATTCTAAAAAACAACAACAAGAACACATCAATAACAAAAGCTTATACAAATCAGGCTGCAAATAATAAATAATTTATGTGCCCATCTGTGAAAGGGCGTGCCAGGCGACGTTTACACAAAGAATGAAAAATGACGCCTGCCAGAGACTACTATAGACCGTCAGACCGTCAGAGCCACGAAGGATTAGTGGGCTTGAATAATGTCCCACTGTTGAATGACTGTCCAAAGTGTTATTTTTGTGGGCAAGTAGCTAAGTCATGTTTATGATGCCTTCTTAGAAGTTAGACGTGAGTGGGATTACATTCGGTTTAAGTATGGTTGGAGTATGTTTTGTAAATTCATTTTAGGTTTTGATATGCATCTGTTTGTTATAGGTAAGAAGGTGTTTGGTGGTTTGTAGTTAAGGAATAGGCCATCTAAGTAACACCTTACGCCGTGGGACGCCCTCAGGCTAGGTGGAATGACGATCTTCGCAGGATGGCTGGTAGCAGCTGGATGAGAGTTGCTGAAAACCAGCAGTGGACCGCTATACGCTGATGATGATGATGATGAATAGGTCACCTTATTGTTTTGGGTGTCGGGAAGATAGTGTCAAAATAAGCTGATATTCTCCATGACACAGTAATGACTCCTGTAAAGACAAACATTCAACACTAATCGTGGTGTATATATCTTGCGTTATTAGTACAGTAGTAATAAACACATACACACCTACTTATTACGAGTAAAATCATGAAAACTATGAAGAATCAAAACTTCAGATAACACATAGGCCCTTTGACCTTTTATTACATTTTTATGTTATTTTATTTTACTTTCTTCATACATACAACAGTTATTGCAGTGTGACAGAATAAATTATAAACACGTGTAACTCACACCAATGACCGCGAAATAATGGTTTACAGATAGCTTAATGCGTTTTTTTATTTACGTCCGAAATCGTCACCCAAACTTTCCACTAATGTAACTTCTTCTGACACACAGCTTGCCAATCTCCACCACAATTTGCACACCCACAATTCCCTTACAAACAAATGTCAATAAAAAACAGCGTTTTCGTATGCAATGAAAGTGCGTACATTAATCAGCCAGCGGTCAGCGCTGTCAATCAGATCCACTGCGCTGTCACAGAAACAAGTGACGGTCTGCATGTACAATTTACGAAATGTTTTTCTGTATCGATGTGGACTTTTTGTCCAGAGTTTTTTTAGTTTTGGCGCACTGGGTTTGTAGTGTTGCGTGGTGAAGGTGTTTGTGTTCTGTTTAAGGGATTAAAAGACTTCATCTTTGATGGGAATTGCCTACTGCTTAAGAGCAATAGGAGTTAAACTGGCTTAACAATACGATCAGAAGATCATAATAATTATGGAAGATGGTAAAAGTGGTAAAGGATAGATGAGGCCCATCAAAAGACTAAGTAACAGCGTCTTTTGATCATATTGTAACAATAGACGGACTCTGGACACCCATATGTTTAGTCATTCCCTCCACTCCTATCCACCTCGACCTCGCCTCCGTCTGTCACATTTATTTATATATACTTTATTGTACACCACTAAAAATACATAGCTTATAAAATACATGACACACTACAAAATTGAAACACATTGACTATTATAACTCGTTATAAATTGACATGAACGTCCTCGACTCGACAATTTTCCTTCTTGGGGTGAGGAATCATCTGCCAAACTCAAGGTACCTCGAAATCTACCATAAGGAATCCTCGAAGCTAAAATTGATGTGTGATAAAATATTACCTTGCAGTTATTCAAAACGAAAATGAATTCTGCACCAACCAAGATCGTGGCAATTTGGTCCATATTCAACAGCCAACATTTATGGGCTGATATCAAAGCACACCAATCATTACCAGGAACTACATTATCAATCTACCGTCACGTACACGATAAAGGCTAAGCATCTGACTAGAAAATTACAGCAGTACGTAAACAGCCATAAGTAGTGTCCCATCGCCTGAGAACGTCATATTGACCTTATTCCCTCAGAGCACGTTGATAAACATCTAATACATTCATGTATAATTTTATTGCCAGCTCGGTTAGAAAACTTATTTATTAACAACATAGAAATTACTTACTTGCCCACACGTTATTTTCTTTTATTGCTTTATTTGGCTACGATACGTTACAATAAAGCGACAAGTTTTATCGTTATGATTGTAATGAATGGTAGCGTTAGGGCTCACAGGAATATTGTTTGGGCGTAGTGTACTATCGCCAAAATCTATATCTGACTATTCCTGCTTGCAGCTCATATTATTAGTCGACCTGAAAAGGATCCTCTTTGGTTTACTTACGGATGCAGCAGCTGTGGTCATCATGTGCACGGGATTTTGTTTTAAAAATGGTCAGATATAGGTTTTGGCGATAGTACATACCACAGCTTTCAAAACGGTGAAGGAAAACATCGTGAGAAAACCGGCATCTCCTGAAACTAAAATTTTAAGACATGTAACTTCTACCATCCGAACTGGGCCCGCATGCTGGATTATTGCCCACTCCCTCTCGCAGAGAGATGCCCTGCATCCCAGCAGTGGGAACATTATAGGCTGATTGTGTTGTGATGTAGTATAAATAAATATTATAAAATGATATAACTATACTGAGCTCACTGTGACGCAAAGGCCCCATCCAAACAGAGAAGATACGAAGAAGCCTGGAAGTGATCGCAGAAAGCGATAAGGACCATTGTATGTATTGTAGTAATAATCGTATTTTTTGTTATGTATTTTCTGGTATATAGAATAGATATAAATAAAATAAAGAATTATATAAAATAGATATAAATAAAAAATAAGATCAAGCATTGATCACAATGATCACCGTTCTTGCTAGCGCAATGATCAGGCAATAAACTATCTCATGATCTGCTTTTTTCCAACTATATTGGGGTCGCTTTCACTCTAACCAGATGCAGCTGAATACTTTTACATGGAGCAACTGCCTATCTGACCTCCACAACCCTGTAACTGGGTAATACGTCACCCCCTGGTAAGAGTAGTTGTCAGACTTTCAGAAGGTCAATTCTCGTAATTTAAAACGTTCAAAATCTAGTCGCAGTCTCATCTCGGCGACAAACTAATGTCAAAAAGCTGTCAAAATGTAGGGAAATTAGAGGATTTTTTGACAGATTGAGACTGAGATCAGACTGTAAACGTTCTTAAAATTACGAGAATTGCCCCTCTGGCTTCTGACGACCTGTAACAACTGTCAAAGATCCACTAATGACAGCTGGACGAGACACGGAGGGGTCTTGGTATGAATAAAGATGGTCATCCATCCACGGACGAACTGATCGACCCGTGCGATTGTTATTACTTTAGAATAGTTTCTCATAATGAGGAGCTGTGATGGTTGTCATTAAATAACTGTGCTGCTACTGGTCGAAAGTCTAAGGCATCACGACCTAGGCTGGTTTTTGTATGTAAGTACATACAAAACCAGACCAGGTCCTAATGCCTTAGACTTTACAGGGCAAGTCAAAACACACATTTCTATTCCGATATAATATGGGTCAAAAACACAACTCCATTGTTTTTCTACCTTTCCCTTTTTCATACCCTTGACGAAGATTTGTTCGTATAATTTATGTAATACTTGCTGTTATCCGCGACTTTACTTGCCTGAAATTAGAAATTAAATATTAAAATGCACGGCAATGCCATCTGTCGGGAAGGAAATAAAATGTTTGGTTATTCTCGCGGGGTTCGCTCAATTTACCGGGTTGCAGTAATGTGGGGTAGTTTTCTTAAAACTATTTTATGAAGAACTCTTTCTTTGGGGCTGGGAAATTGTAGGTTTATGCGGGCTGAGGTAAAGAATTTAAATTGTTTTTGTAAAGGCTTATTTATTTGGGGTGTAAAGATGGAAAAATATAAATTATTTTACTGTCTAGTTAATACAGTAAGCAGGTTCACAGGTTAACATCAAGTTGAGATGACATGAGTAGCTTAAAATATTACCTACAGCCTGCTAGATCGGTATATTATATATACAGTATATTACATTATTTGCCAGTGAGCCCCAAACTAGACCATTAGTCTGCATCCAGATTACCGTTAGTCTGTATATAGGTAGATGTGAGGTAAATCGGCGTTATTAATGTGTTTGGTAACCATATTATATGTATATTATATACCTACTCTTGTCTGTAGATGGAGCGATGGCTATCTCGGTTAGAGACGAAAAATGCTCGCCGCGTCATCATGCTGCTGTACCCACCTATCTATTGGGCTAACGGCGCTCATGTGCTGGACCCGATTCTCCTCTACACTGATAGTGATTCTAGTCTTGTTGGCCGGTTGGTAACTAATCTTGTACTCTCAGCTCTCTTTCCAGCCAACACTGTTTCTGTCTGTTTTTTTTAATACTTTTGTTTTGTTTAGCCTATACTGTCCACTTCTGGGTAAAGCCCGTTAGAGGCATGAGGAACAGGTTTTAAAGTTCACTCATACTCTATAGAAAAGGGAGGATGCTCCGACCAGACGGGTGTTGTGTCTGGCGGGCAATTGCCCCACCACTGATGTCGGGAAGTTTGTCTGTATGCTAATTGCGCGGTAAACTCTGCTTGTGAGATGTAGGATTTGCGTGAGACGTCACGCAAATCCTATATTATCTATAATCCTATATCCGTATGACGCGTTGTTCGCACGTGGCGCTGTAGATACCGTTACAGCCCCAAGTCCAAGAAAGCGGTGGTGAGAGGACCGCTTATGGCGAGGACTCGTTCGATGTGGCACGGGAAAAGATTTCCTGGAAGGTTTACTCAATTGCGACCATAAAAACTTATTACAAACGATGACCAAAATAAAAGTCTCCAAGCTCCCGGCAGAACGTTGCCCAATAAGTTAGCCTCTCTGGCCACCGTGCGCCACATTTTTTTTTATTTTACATTTACAAAAAGGGACACTGTTATTTTTCCAGTGTGTTTCGCGGAAACGAGTGGAAAGCTCGGGTTGCCTCTTGAAAGCTCGTAATCCTTTGACTGCATTTTTGAAGGACCTTTGTGAGTAGATCTGCTGAAAATCGAGAATACAAGTAACAAAATCGACTAGCATGCACAGTTAGGTAGACCGATCGGCTTATATTTTTTATGGAAACTGAATTACATGCCAATTTTATCCATAGACTATAGGTTCGTAGATAAGTTACAAAGAGTGAACCTATTCTTGGGTCGGAAACTGCTTAGTTATGGAATCTTACGATGGTGTTTTGTGATAATAATACATACTATACACCGTGTTCTTCACGTTATCCATAAACTTTGGCAAACGTTTCTATAGCTTTTACAAATCAAATCTAACAAAGGAAGTAGTACTTAAAAAGGCTACGTTACAAAGATATTACTAACTAACTAACTTTATTTAATGTTTAATTGACCTATGCAGTAAGAAAGGGTTTTCATTTGGCCTATGTTGCCGCTTAGTGCAATTAGAATGATAAATCTATCAAATGCTTCGGATAAAGAGATAAAGAGGCATGCATATCGGGTTATTTACGTCAAGGTATTTAGTTTGTATGAAAATTAATAAAAAATAATAATTCATTAATGTGTCCATAATGAAAAATGCTGATTTCCATGGTGAAACATCAGAAGGCCAATTCACGTAATTTAAAACGTTCAAAATAAAAAAATTACGAGAATTGCCCCTCGAGTCGAAGTTTATGCATCGTTTGGAACACGGTGTATTATAATATATAAATCCTAATTTTCTAGTATTATAAATGCGAAATTAACTCTGTCTAGACAGACAGACGTCTGTTACCTTTTCACACCTAAGCGGCTGAACATTGGAATGGAAGGCGCGACTATCGCAACCCAGCGCAGGGCACGCCACGATAGCGGCGATAAGACCCCTCTTTGAGGAGTGGCTAGAGAGGCGTCACGGCGCTCTCACCTACCGCCTGACGCAGGTCCTCTCCGGACACGGATGTTTCGGGAGGTTCCTGCACATCATCAGGCGGGAGGAGACGCCCGGGTGTCACCACTGCGAGGATCGCCCAGAGGACACGGTGGAGCATACGGTGGAGGTCTGCCCCGCTTGGGCAGAGCACCGCCGTGTCCTCGTAGAGGCGATTGGCAGCGGCGGCGACCTCTCGCGTCCGGCCCTGGTGCAAGCCATGGTCCGGGGCGAGAGGGAGTGGGAGGCGGTCACCTCCTTCTGCGAAGCAGTCATGCTAGCGAAGGAGGTGGCGGGATGGGCGAGGGAGAGATCCTCACGCCTCAGCCGCCGAGGGAGACGCTCCGGGCGTCGGGAGCCGCGTGACGACTCCCGGCCACCGTAGGCGCGGGCCTGCGGGCGGAGAGCAATGGGTAGCTCTCCGTCCGATCAGGACCAGGCCCGTGCCGGACGGCGTGTTTGTGTTCCACGCGCGCCTCAAAGAGATGTCAGCGTAGTTGACGGGGCCCGACAGGGCCGAAGCCTGCCGGGGTAGCGGGATCGTCCGAAAGGGTTACCGCTGCCCTGGTACATAAAGGGCTAAGGAAGGAACACGGGTGGGTTTTAGTCAGTAAGAGTCTGACACTCCCTTCTGCTCCACCTAGAGCGGGAGGGGTCATTTGATGATTTCCCATCTTAAAAAAAAAAAAAAAAAAAGCGGCTGAACATATTTCGATAAAATTTAGCACACTTATTCCGGTAGTAAGTACACTCCAGCAGGATGATTTCTACCATACGCGCGGGGGAAGACGCGGACAAAAGCTAGAACCACATATATATAAGTCGTTTAGCCCACAAAACACACAACAATCCTACAAATTCAAGAAACTACAGTACCTATTCAGCCATTACACTGGAATCAGAATCAAGCTATCTTTTAACAAGACAATCCTAATCACAATTCTAAACAGCCCCCATAGCCAGAAACAGCCCACTTCATAACCCCATATTATTAAATCGACCAAACTTATTACGGTCATATCTTAAAGTAACCCTAAACAATTACAGTGCACCCGTTCGCGGCGTACAGTCGTAAGTGGTGGGTGTTAGGGTTGACACACACGAGCCACTTTTCAATGTCATATGACATTACGGTCTCTGTGCTGTTGCAGCATCACTACAACCACATTTTATTAGAAAAAAAAACAAAGATCATCATCATCATTTGCCTAGCGTTTTCCCAACTATGTTGGGGTCGGCTTCCAGTCTAACTGGTTGCAGCTGAATACCAGTATTTTACATGGAGCGACTGCCTATCTGACCTCCAAAACCCAGTTACTGGGTAATACGATACCCCTTAGTAAGACTGGCTGTCAGACTTTCGAGTTTGTGACTAACCGTAACGATGCCTGTCAATGATCCACAAATGACAGCCGGGACCAACGGCTTAACGTGCTTTCCGAGGCACGGAGGGGTCTCGGTATGTAAAGATGGTCACCCATCCACAGACCAACCGCGGAAATCGTAACTTAACCTGATCGATCGACCTGTGCCGCTGTTATTATTTAGCCACGAGCCCCTCCCTCAAAAAAATAGAAAGATAATAACTTTATTTGAACCTTGTCGTAAGTCCACATAAGTTTATTGAAGTGCAATCGAAAGTAAGAGATGATGAACCGCAAAATAACGACGGTCAGGTCAACAATAGATTTTGTCAGCGAGTCATTTTTTTTCTTTCCATTTTAGTTTTAATGTCTGGCAGTTTGAAATGTCCTTTCTTTGGTATAGTTCGTCGAGTCGTTGAGCTCCTCAAGTTCTGAGTTGAGCTACACGATTACTGACAAATGCCTGCACTGACTGGACTGATCACAACAACTGTGACAACTTTGTAGGTGATACGAGTACCTACCATGCATTAACTGATTATCGTCACAATCAGCGGCAATTAGTCGTACATGTGTATGCGCACCTTTTTCACATCATCATTCTTCTTACTCTTACCCTTATAACAATTTATTTGAGGTAATTTAGTCAGTGTTTCTACGAGTATTAGTCGTCATATCGGTAGTCACCCTATTTCTTCTCAGGGATACTCAGATAGGAAATGTCGTCTTTATAATTTTAAATGTGATGTATAAAACACAAGTGTTGGCGATGTCCTTATTTTTTTGTTAACCTTATTTGTCTCCCTGCTGGGCAAAGGTCTCCTCAATACTTTTCCAATTTTCCTTATCTTGTGCCTTCTACGGCCAATCGGTTAGGAACGAGTCCAACTCGTCACGATAGCACAACAACAATATGTCCGATATCCTATTTACAAAATAAACAATTACATTTCATTTAATTTATAAACCTATTATCCATTGCAATGACACATATCCGTACTAATTTGCTTCTGAGAAAGTGGTACGTGTGTGTTAACCCTTAGAGGGTTGGCACGCTGGGGTTAATACCGGGTTACATTAACGTCGCGGTATCAGCGGTATTAATAGACTATCATCGAGATAGGATACCGCGCCGCGTTTATGACTAAGAAATGGAGGCAGCCTGATAAATTTTATGTACAATGTAATATTCAATATACGCTTTTTTATGGTGAGTGGGGGGTTAATTCTTTTTATGCTATCGTTATTCATTGGTGAGTGGCTGTTATGAGGTTTTCTGTTTTGAATAATGTGCCTTTTAAGGCTATCGTCTAGACTGAATATGGTCTATAGTGATTGTTTTCTTTGTGGTTTAATCCTTTTAAAATCGTAACAGAAAGAAAATGTATTAAGGTATTGGGACTCGCACAGGAAGATCATAAACTAAATAGTATGACACAAAAGTAAAAAAATAAATAAAAACAGTGGGACTGCCGTCTGACCGATACAGCTATCATCAGATCAACCATTACAGGTTCATAAATCTGTCTCTACAATAACGTTATGTTATTGATCTATTTTAGTAATCGATATTTTTTTTTATAAGATCGAAGCGTTGTTCTGGTCTGACTGTATTCTGTACAAAAAGTTCTGAGCCGGCTCATATGGATCAAGATCTGAATGAAAGGGTTTTTATTTTTTGTCATTATATAAAGTTGGCAATGAAGTTCGTCTGTCTGTGTCCTTCCGTACTTACTATCAACACCCACTTTTTCTTCAATCCACTCTTCAACTCTTCAAGTCATCATTAACCCACTCCGCTACATGTAAATCAACACTCACACTAACGGGAAATGACACAACAGAATTCAAATTAAAATTACCGACACACGACACGACAAGCTTTTTTAATTGTCACTTACCACTTTTATGTAAATCCGCGGTGACGGCTCCCACTGGGTGTCGGCACTGTCGGCCGTCTGACAGCTCTGACAGCTGACAGCGCTGACAACTGACAACCGACAGGTCGCCGTTCACCGGGCAATTTGCGACCAAGCGGCTGCACCAGGAGCAATATTATTTTACTTGCTTTTTTTCCGCGGAACAGTGTGCGTCCTGTCAGTTGGATGGTGTTAATTTCATTAGGGATTGGACTATTTTTTGTTTTTTGTGAGGCTGGTGGTTTGTGAAGGTTATAGGAAAAATGTTGTGAGTAATTTGAGGATGCTGGGTTAAAAGAGTGTTGACAATTGTCTTTCTGAAGTCGTAAATGACAAGTGACTTAATTTTGGTAGCGTTTGGAAAGGCCTTGGCCGAATTCGTGACGACCTTCACCAGCACTTTATTTGTTGTTGGGTCTAATGGGATTGGAACCTCAAAAACCTAAATATATGTAGTTATCTGCGAATTTTAGAAGAATGTCTATGCATGCACTAATAAACTACTTGGTATCTATTTGTGAAAGACCAATTTAGCGCAGTACCTACCACTCAGTTCTGCTCATTCCTATTCCAAACCTACATGCCTTACATCTCAACATTTTACAACCATTTCCACAACATTTATCCAAAGAAATTCTCAAGAAAACATCCTTCTGTACAACACTTTAAGCACTAAACATTCCCTATCTAAACTAACACACAATACGGGCCTTTCACACTGGCGCATTCCGGTATCTCAAACGGCTACGTCGGAACGGCCGTCTTGCGCGGCGTCTTTCATATTTTGAATACTTACTCGAGTTATAAGAATTTACGCGACGCTTACTCGGGGGTAATGGGTCGCATAAAATCTTATGACCACTCAACTCTTGTGTATTGACTTTTACAGCGGCGCCATTACACGGTATATTTTAAGAGGGGTAGCAATTCGCATTTTGTGGGAGCGGTGTTTCTGTTATTTGCGAAATAATTTTCATTTTTTTACTGTTATCCTTTTTCTGTTAATGCTTTTTGGTGGCGGCGAATTTAGGCCACGGGTCGGCTTAATGATTGCTCGTTTGTGAATTTGAATTTGGGGAATAAGCTATTATGTAATGTGGGCTAGGTTGGGTTGGCTTTATCTGTCAAGTGTAAAAAACATGTTAAACAAATTCTGACCTCCAGGGTCGTCGCAATTTGAGATCATGGTATAGTTGTGGCAGTAGTAGTAGAAGTAGAACATCTTCAGACCAACTTCACGTGCAATTCTTCTCATCATCATCATCATCATAGATAGCCTGACTCCACCAGTTGTTTTAAATATGCCTCTTTTTACTTCTGCCAAGCTACATGATCCTGTGTCAGTCTCGTCCAAATTCAGTTCCATTTCAGTTCCTCTACTATAAATATAAATAAAGTCTTTAATTTTCTCCGCTCCCCGCCTGCACCAAGCCCGCACCCCACACGTGTTTACATGTCGCCATAACAATAAGTTAAATAAACGCCCTTTACGCTTCGTGACGACTGCTGTTTGAATTGCATTATGTTATGACTCGCTGGAGGAGCTCTCTTTGTGTGGATGTAGTTCTGTGTTATTGATTTAGGAGGGAATAAGTGAGTGTTAAGTGAGTGTTGCTATTTTCTTATTATTGTGTCGATAATATAGAAGCTTTGTGGAATAGTTATTGGAGCAATATTCTATTGGATCTAGCGCATGCTGGGCAGTTAGGGCTAACAATTCTGGTGACTAGATAAGTGGATAATCTTTCACGAAGGCCAGTATGAGCTATTCATGAATAGACTGTCGTGGTCAAATCGTAAGTTGCGAAAGCGATCAAGCGTGACCTCAGTAAAAAAATAAAAACAAAGTCGTTTCTACTACTCGTGGAAAGAGACTGGCACTAAAGTAGTTACCCTATTTGTAACCAGAGACCACAAGGAACTAACTTTATTATGATTAAACTGGGATACCAACACAAAACTAGAGCGGCCAACACGGAACCGATAACAAACATACACAATTAACAAATCAACACATAAAATAAACATAACAAAACAAATAAAACTAACAATAAACGTGGAATCTATTAACAATAAATCATATTGTTCGCTAGAACGAAACGATTGAGTAATAAATATCAATGAGTTTAATGTTCGGGCGTACACGCGATAACTGTCAGCCGCCATGTTGTCCGCCATCTTGATTTATGACATTTTATTGTGAACTGTCAATAGATAGCGCGGAGCTATGAAAGGAGCTAATTGTTTTTGGTTTGATGAATAGACTTAGATTTCGGGTGTAAATAGAAAATAATTCTTATCATTGTTATTCATTGTTGAATTTGATTGTGTCCACAAGTAGAATATTTTCAAATGGGAGCGACTTGCGTCAGAGACGATGCTCAAGCCCGAATGTTGATGTGCATTTGTTTTTAACTAATTGATGTCTCCATTATTATATTAATATTTTTTTGTATAGAAATAACTGGGAGCAGCACCGGCTTTCCATTTAAATAAAAAAATACCTGTTTAGAATTACTAATTAAATCCGTTCGATGTTCCCTGCGGAGCCAATGACAGTAAAAACGTGTAAGATCAAAGATCACATTAGTTATACATACACAAGTGACAAGCCGTCAAGTCATCCGCTGTTTACCTTTAACTCCTTAACTTGTGTTGAAATGTCGTCTTACAAGTGTTGTGTAAATATCATTGGTGTTTAATTCGTAGTCACTGGCGTGGTCACTTGCATAGGAATATGGGGAAATTGTGTACAATGTCTAATCGGTGGTTTCTTTGAGGATGCTAATGCTAAGCATTGGGGGAAAAGGGCAAAACAAGAAATGGACAATTTATTAGGCCTTGCCTGAAGTTTAATTGATGTTATAATAGAGAATATGAGCATGCAAACTTCGATTCACCACTATTTAATATGTTGTCATCGTCATTTCGTTTGGCAAACGCGATCTGAAGGCCAATTCTCGTAATTTAAAATGTTCAAAATCTAGTCGCAGTCTCATCTCGGTGACAAACAAATGTCAAAAACTTGTCAAAATGTAGGGAAATAAGAAGTATTTTTTGACAGACTGAGACTGAGACCTGAGGGGCAATTCTCGTAATTTTAAGAACGTTCACAGTCTGATCTCAGTCTCAATCTGTCAAAAAATACTTCTAATTTCCCTACATTTTGACAAGTTTTTGACATTTGTTTGTCGCCGAGATGAGACTGCGACTAGATTTTGAACGTTTTAAATTACGAGAATTGCCCCTCTGGTTTCTCATAGGTGACTCTTGTTTCTTATGCTACTAGCGTTCTTTCTGATTTTTTTTTCATTTTCAGGCTCCTAAGGGACCTAGCGTGATGTTAAATAGCCCATACCTATAGCCTTCCTCAAGAATTGAGATATCAAATGAAAAAAGGATTTTTCAAATTCGACTGCGAGATCCAGAGATTAGCGCGTTCAAACAAACAAACAAACTTTTCAGCTTTATTATTAGTAAATTAACCAAAGGAAGAGCAGCTACGGTGTTGTGGTGCAGCCTGGGAGAGGCCTTTGTCCAACAGTAGACTGCAATAGGCTGATTTGATTAATTAAAAGGAAGAGCTGTGATAGTTTTTAGGATCCATGACATGACTTGGACCTAAAGCAAAACTTTTCTAACGAATGCTACAGTTCGATTCAAACTTTATGGCGGCTCTGAAGTGTGCTACTTGCTAAGCAGTATCTCACCCCTCACCCTCACTGACACGTGAATTTGCTGCGCAACGACTTGCCTCATGTTCGCAGCCGCCATAAACTTTGAATCGGTCTGTAGCGGCCCTTCCTTGCGTAGGGCCTCATAGTATCCCCATTGAGATGGTAAGAAATAGCAATATTACAATGTTCTTGCAAGATTTTGGATTTAATCTCCGTAGAAGCTAATCCTTTAACCTACAACGTGCCTAGCCAGCTTCTCCCCCATTATTGTCTCCTTCATAGATCCACGTTCCTATGAGTAATTGCGCAACACATGAATAACTAGCTAGCAATGTGGCAGTCGCTACCAATTGAGACAATAGATTTTCTATGAACAATCTGTTGAGTTTCAAACGCGATTGATGAAGATTACCTTTGTGTGTTAATGGGTCAATGTGTTGCTCCAGTTGCACTGTCAAGTGGGTTTACGACCTATTGGGTAGCAGTTCCAAGTTTCTTTGGTCCTAGATGAAGAGATTTCTTTGATTGTTTTCAATTATTTCTGTCGAAGAGCGGAGGCCACACAGGCTTTCTCTCAGGTCTGCAGTGGGAACATTTTAGGTTGATTATGTGATGATGTTTTAAAAAGTGAAGCGTGGGACTCTGTTAACCAGTAAACGGAGATGTTGAAAAGAGTTGGTTGTTGTAATATCATAGTCCACCCAGGTTTTTTCACGATGTTTTCCTTAACCATCATTATCTTAGCCTTTTCCTTACTATGTTGGGGTTGGCTTCCAGTCTAACCAGATGCAGATGAATACTAGTATACCTATTACAAAGAGCTGCCTATGCCTACGAGGTTTTCCATCATCTTCCGCCACTCTAAATTGATTAAGTTGGAAAGAACAATCATGAATCGGAAAGAGGCTTACTTACCAAGTTCTAATCCAATGTTCCAAACATCAATACTGCAATACTTACTACTTAGTTAGGTACTTGAAGCTAAAAAAACGCAGCATAGGGAAAGTTGTGTGAATATTTTCTGAAAAAAAAAAAAGAATTATCGGCACAACAGAAAATACACCTTCAAACTATAGGTATACAACAGAAAACAATGATCATAAAATTGAAAATGAATAGTTTTGTTAATACATTCTGAAAATAAAATGTTGCTTTCATGTTGTCGCTCATTTTAATTTATAAATATTTGTAGAATATTACAATAATATCAGTTCCGATGAACTTTAATAAAATAATGAGGTGGCGAGGCCGCGATGTATCATTAGTCATTACAATAAATTAACAGCAATAAAATTATTAATTTATCGGCGCTTTTTAATATTAATATTGAAATATTTATTTCATATTCCATTACTTTGTCGTTGTGTCATAATTAATAATTTATCAGTGTTTATATTGCAGAAATGATTTTATTTAAATATTAAATTGTTGGTTCGTTGTTACTGAAATGTCCGTAATATAAATATGAAACATCAGAACGAAATAAGGACCGGCGTGGTAATTGCGTAACACATCATTAGTAGCAATGGCTTTCATTTTGATAGTTTAACAACATTCATTGCGTTATTTACGTTGTTAAGCAGATTTTTTTTTCGAACATATGAAGCGATGGACGTTTGAGTGTGTGTTACGCAATTAGGATGCTGGTATGAATCCCAAAAATGCAGACCCTAAGTTTATTCCTACACTGAGGGTCTGCATTTTGATGTGAGTTCGATAGTTTTGTTAACATAACGTAAGAAACTAAGTACCTAGTATTTAGTTATGCTTCGACTGTTCCCATGAACAGCCAATCGACTAAAATGACTAAACTGCAAATAACAACCATAAATAGATACTAACTATGTATTCCGGCCACTAGAATCGTGTAAATCAACCTTTACCGCTCATAATGTTTCCACACAAAGTTTCCTCTAAATCAGTCATATCTCCATTTATTATGACGATGTTCCTTCACCTCTAGAACAAGTGGTAACGAGCTGTATCGCGTATAAATCCTTCGTTCCCCGATACGCTACAATTTATTGATGTTGCTTCTCCCAGTCATATAATTGCGCAGTACCCTGATTGATGCCTTCGTTCAAGTTGATCGTAACTCATTCAGAATGAACGGAGTGAATGTATCTGAATCTGCGTTGTTTGCTTTGTGTGGTTCGGATATTAAATTGGTTGAGAAAGGGATGTTGTTTGTATATCGTTGGCCAAGTAATGGGCCATTTTTTTGTGTTTCTGAACGGTGTTGTTTTTGATAATTATACGGTAAATCCTACTAATATTATAAATGTGATAGTTTGTTACTCAATCACACAAAAACGGCAGCACGGATTTGGACGAAATTTGGCACACAGATAGTTTATAACCTGTATTAACACATAGGGTACTTTTTATTCCGGTAGTACGTTCCTGTGGGATAATTTCCGGCATGCACTCGGGCGAAGCCGCTGGCAAAAGCTAGCAGAGTATAAAACTCTTTATACTCTTTTTTAATGCGCAGGAGTTTACATAATAAACACACTATCTTTTTCAAAATATTTATATTGTAGGTGAGGTCTTTTAGCACTAGTTCAGCAATTAATTAAGTAAGAAAACCAACGATACAGCAAGTCATTGATCTAATGGCTTCAATGGTAACAAATTATCGTACTGGAAATCCATCCATCAGACGTGACAGTTTCAGGCTTTCTTTCGACATTTTTTACTCAAAAATAGCCCATACAAAACCGAGCCCAGACTTCAAAGATAGTATAATAATCTATAAAGCAGACTTAACCCTCCGAAGTTCGCTCACTTTCAGAATATTAAATTTTAAACTGTCACCGCGCGCTGTCTTCGTCAAAGTTTTTCTATTAAATTTTTCATTAGCATTTGACAGGACATTCATAATGTTCACGACTTTGATCAATGGGCCTCGGCAGCTCGGCTGTCAGCCAAGGAACGGCTAATGATATTTGCTTGAAACGCTTGATGTATGACGCGGGTGCGTGGCTTACTGGCAGCAAGATACATATGAAATAGAGATAGAAATATCGTA
Source organism: Apamea epomidion (assembly GCA_947507525.1). Classification (NCBI taxonomy): domain Eukaryota; kingdom Metazoa; phylum Arthropoda; class Insecta; order Lepidoptera; family Noctuidae; genus Apamea; species Apamea epomidion. Next base: position 20,714,955 of record OX382227.1, read on the forward strand.
ATTATCTCTATGTTTTTGTTACTTCGGTAAACAATTTTGATTGGTCTGGAGCCTGGCTCTAGTATTTAAAGAGCTAACGTTCAGTTCATTTTGATTGTATTCATTTTAGATGTCACCTGAAACAAACAGCTTCATTTGCAGGAATACAAGTTTTTTTCTATTTTACAAGTATTATACCACATAATTATGTACAGACGCCAGAACACCAAGCTACCCGAAACTGTCAAATTTTCCCAATCCACCTTGAACCTTAATGCTTTAGCGATAAAGTTGAAAATCTATTAAAGAAATTTGACAGATTGGAGTAGCTTGATATTCTGGCATCTGTACTTTCTGAGTTTATCTTGAATATTACTGACATCTTATTATTATTAAACTGCACCGTATACCATAAGCAGCGCATATATAAGGTTCACAGTATTTAATTAATTTAAGACTTTTTTTATTCACTTATGAACTTAGAAGACGGCAAGAACTGAACGGGTTATTCGTAATAATTTCTAGTTAAGAGGCTTTTTGCGTTTAAAAACTCCCATGAAGGTGATCTAATAAAAAAAAACTCACCTTTTATAATGCAATAAGCTACCATTACCATATTTATACCAAAATACTTTTCACCCATTATGGGCCATGAGCGTGACGTATGCAAAGAATGCGATCATAGATAGACAACATTATGGCTCTACCTTGTTTTCGCAATATGGAAATTGCTGATAAACTTCATGTTAAATATGGCTATAAAAAGTAAAATTATTCGGTGTAAGAGCAAAAAGTATGCATAGCTATTAGCCGTAACATAATAACTGTCTTCATGTAGTTAATTTGCAACTATGTTGATATGGTTACCGAGTTTGTAAAATTGTAATGTTATAGTAGATGGTCACGCGGTTTTGCTTCGGTGGTAAATCTCTATGTATGGTAATAGGGGGGCTCTTATCTATGATTACCAGTAAGTGACTGGTGTGATTATGTATACTTAGGTAGTTATTAAGAGTATGTGTTGTGTTATGAGGGGCTTATGGCTAAGTAATAACCGCCGCACGGGTCGATCGATCAGTTAAGCTTCGCTTGCCGCGGTTGGTCCGTGGACGGGTGACCATCTTTACATATCATGACTCTTCCATGCTTGAGGGGCTTGTGGCTAAGTAATAACAGCCTCACTACGGGTCGATCCATCAGGTACGCGCTACGCTTACTGCGGTTGGTCCGTGGATGGGTGAGCATCTGAACATACCAAGTCTCGTCCGTGCCTCGGAAAGCATGTTAAGTCTTTGGTCCCGGCTGTCATTCGTGGATCTTTAAAAGTCGTTACGGGTGGTCAGAAGCACGAAAATCTGACAAGCAGTCTTACCAAGGGGAATCGTATTACGCAGTAACTGGGTTGTGGCGGTGATAGGTAGTCGCTTCATGTAAAATATTGGTATTCAGCTGTATCCGGTGAGATTGTAAGCCGACCCCAACATAGTTGGGAAAAGGGTAGGCAGCTCTTTTATCTGTTCTGTGAGCAGATGAGTGTGTGTTGTGTTACCTTAGTATGAAACTAGTTTAAAACTTTTTTTACGTTATTTGATGATTGTGTAGGAAAAGTGTCTGGGATATTATGTTTTCGATGTAACTTGGTTATTTCTAGCACGTTATTTATAACGCAAACGCGTTTTCCAATGCTTTTCCTGTTTAAATAATTATGTATAAAAACAGTTCTTATTTCTTATTTGGATAAACTATTTCACAATTATGATGTTATTTTTACTCTACCCAGACTAACTGTCTAGTTTGGGGCTCTCAATCAATCTCAATTAATATAATGCAACCTAGCTGTAGGGAATATTTTGAGGTACTCATGTCGTCGTAATTTGCTGTTAACCAGTGAACCTGCTTACTGTATTATCTGGCCAAAAAACATTCGTCTATTTCTATATTTAATCATTTGTATCATCCCTAAGCCACTTTAGTTTATTCTAAACCTTGAATGAACTTCACAAAAAAGCTCCCAGTATCTCGTATATTGTCATAATCCTAATTTAAACCACCCATCCACTAAAAGTAACACAGTATAACAAAATGCTACATCAAAAATACAGTGGAGCCAACGGAACAATAAAGACACATTTAATACAATTACCTACAAAATATATTAGTGTTTATTTTGTAAGTCAGCGCGAATGTATGCTACGACTGTACTGGGAGGTAGGTCCAAGATGAAGGAGAAAGCGACGTTGGTGGATTTATGGTCCGTTCCTAAAAACAAAAACGAATCGTTTTGTTTACCAATGGTATCAATTTTTATTGCCAAACTGGGCAAATAGATTTGTAAGCTAATTTTACCTGTGACAGCTACTTCCATATGGGAGGTACACTTACGTATCCGTATGAGGTCTTTGCTTCATTATTGGTAAAGATACAAGTCTTAATTTTAACCAATAACGGTCCGTAAATTATAGGAATTGATTATTAAAAAGTACTGCGCGCCTACCTACATGATTTTTGATCTCGCCGACTCTACAATAGTCGCCTCTGCTTGATATCTCGGGACAAGTAAGAAGAGTTTAATGAGCATTCGCAAGTACCACTCATAGATTTCCATTGGTCAGGCTGATTTCTTCAACTGGATACCATTTCTTTTGATTATTATCCGGTAAACTCTTGGCGTATTCTTCAATGAAAACCACGTAAACATAATAGTGGTTAACAGCCACACATCAAGCAAGAGTATTCATTTGCTATCAGGCTGACTCAACATTGAATGCGTGAATTGCATTAAAATGCCTTAAATCTTTTCCGTTAATTAATCGCCCCGCTCCTGCTCACCCCTTAACCCCTTCGCAGCTTACACACGATAGCTATAAACATACATCAATGATATTTATGGGAGTCATTCGCTAAAGCGTGTAGCACAACGATTACTAAGAACCAAACGTTAAGGCAGCGGCGACGATTTGTGACGAACTTGCCGCTACAATTCTTTTTTTAGTAGACAAAATAACGTAATTTAGCGGCAAACGACGCCACTTTTGGTAGTTCGCGTTTTTTATGGCCCCACTTTTAGATTTAGTTGGGTGGGGTTGGTACTGAATGGTGGAGGGTATACAATGTGGTGCTGGGTCATATTTTGGGGCGTCAGGGGAAAGTTTTTGATGTATGAATGTTGGAGGGAATAAGTATAATGTGAATGTTGCCTCTGACGCGGTGAATGGTGCATTTGGCACCATTCACGTTTTAAAGACGCATTACTTAGTTTTATGACTACTGTTTAAATGTGAGATGGGACTGGCTATACTATGGTATAGCCAGTCCCACATTTAAACAGTACAGTGCAACAATTTTGCTGAACAGAAGTTAGTAGAATATTTTGGAGGTTTGCAGGTAGATGTAATAAACATAATCAGCCTATATTTTCCCCACTGCTGGGACTGAGGCCTCCTCTCGGTGAGAAGGAATGAGCCATAAACACCACGCGGGCCTAGTGCGGGTTAGTAGATGTCACATGTCTTCGAATTTTTGGTTCTAGGACATGTCGGTTTCCTCACAAAGTTTTCCTTCACCGTTTTGAGAACAGTGGTGATGAAATGAAATACACAAAGTGCCTGCCTGGCTTCGAACTCACTTACAACTCGTAAGTTGGGGCTGATACCACTGAACCACCACTGATCTGTAGATGTAGTAATGGAAAATAATCTTAGATGCATTGAATGGAAGACGTTAATGAACAAATGTTATGTTCAGAGATGAAACTGTAACCCTTAGCACTAAACGCCATAATCATTTTGTTTGCCCAGCTACAATCATGTTACATTATGGAATTAGAGTAGTTATACCTAAAGTCCGTTTCAAAATTCGCCAAAGATGTAAACAACAATGGCCGCTCGAAATTGTCTATGATTTAGTGATGTGGTGGTATGAATTTTAAGTTTTGGTGCTATCGATGTTACGATTTTTTTAGTAGTGTTTCATTAGTATTTTTATATTGAGGTTTGATTTGATAATCGACAAACCTATACAAACCTATATTGGTCTTTTCTCCTCATTAAATAACGTCGTAGGTCTATACCTACGACGTTATTTAATGAGGAGTAAATACCGCATCTTTATTAAGTAGAACGGGGTTAGCTCCAACAAAATCTTGAAAATCCTAGCCGAAAAACACGATTATTGTCAGTATAACAAATAATAATACATTAAATTGTTTTTTTTTTTCAAAGGAGTATTGAATACTCTTTGTACAAATAGTCGATAATTTTTATGTCAATCACTAGCATTTTAATGACAAGATAAATTTAGACGAAACAAAAAAGGATGTCAGCCGTATGACGTTTGTAAAATTTCATAATCCGTCGTAGTTTTCGCTTTTATTGATAAATATAATAGTATATTTAAAAGTTTAGAAACACGCATATGGTGTTAAAGTGAGTGTAATAATACGTGTATCCTATTAAGTGCGAATTTAATAAGTGAGGCATATAAGATATCGCGTTCAATTCCCAGGCAAATTCAATGTTATTGCTTTTGGCGATAGGCCGCCACTTCCAGTACGAGTATAGAGGTTCCAAGGTAAAACACGTGTGGCTTTTATTATTCATTACTTATCAAATGCTAAGTAATATTTCTAATTCTCGCCTCATTTAATACCTGTCACTTAACCACAGAACTGTAAACAACCCTCCCTATTCTAAATGAACCACCAAGAAGAATTCCTTACATTTAGCACTCACAAACTAAATACCAGCTTCAGCGAGCACCATTAGTTGGCTGTCACATCTGTCGACTGTCGCGACGCGTCACAAAAACGCGCGATGTCGCGGCGAACGCGCTCCGAGTCCCGACATGTTTACGATTGCGACGACAAAAATATCGCAAGCAGCGATTGTCCGTCGATTGAGTTACTGCGGACCCTGTTCCCGGCTAATTTATCGACTTGTTAACTGAAAGTGTGCGAGTTTCACGTCTTTGAAACTTAAATAAAATTGTCGAGTTTGTTTTTGGCCTTTATTACAGATTTCGTGGGTGGATTAAATGATAATTTTGTTAAGAGAAATGTTGTTGATAGTTTTATGCGGTGAAGTGATTACTGAAGGAATTTATGTTTCGTAGAATGACTATGATTTAACAATAGAAGTAGGATTGTTTGGTACTTGGCAGTAGAGCGGAAAAGTGTGTTTTAGTTTTCGTAATGTAAAATGTTATGTTGTAGCAAGATTGATTCATTGTCATCTTAAAACGTATTATTGTAGAGAGTTGAGTGTTCGTTTTTATAATCTTTACATACCTAAGGTTGTTATAAATGATGAAACTTACCTACCCTACTTAAAGCAAAGCATTATCAAAATAATTGTATAGAAATAGAAAATATTTATTGTCCAAGTAAAGTAAGGAGGTTCACAGGTTCACAGCAAGTTAAGATGACATGAGTAGCTTAAAATACTACCTACAGCTAGGTTACAATATATTATTTGCTAGTGAGCCTCAAACTGGCTTTCAAATAGATTAGATGCAACGGTAATAGATAAAAAAGGTAAAAGATAAAACGCAAGTATGTAAGAAGGAAGACCAAATATTGTATTGTATCGTAAGTAAAAAAAGCACACAAGGAACTATCCAGTCCCTACCGTCTATCTACAAAAACAAATCTCCTGTAAATGAAATGTAGGTAAACAATAGTAAAGCTAAACACTTGTAACAACAGAATTCAATCAGGCTATCGACGCGAGCTACAGACGTCAGCGCGACTGCGCTGGCGGCGACACCCGTCACTTGTTACTGCACCTCTAACAAGCCGCCGCACGTCGCATAGTGTGGATACAGCCTTAGTTTGATTTGTTGGTAAATGATTGTATGTTTTACTACTGCTGGATTTAAAATATTGAAATATCCTTCACGAATGATCGTTCTTAAGTACAGAAAGTGACTAGTTTAGTCGACTAGCTAGCTAATATTTTCGACAAGTCATGTGAGGTAATATTGAACAGCTTTTGACGGTTTGTGTGAATAAGAAAATCTCTTCTACAGTGTTGAAACTCGACCTACGATTTGTAGATGCATGTGGATTTTCACTTGTTACTAAAACGAATTCACCTATTGCAATTTCGTGATCTCTCTACTGACAATCGTAACGAGTAGTCAGAAGCCCGAAAGTATGACAACCAGTCTTACCAAAGGGTATTGTGTTACCCAGTAGCTGAGTTGTAGAGGTCAGATAGGCAGTCACTTCAAGTAAAAGGCAGCTGCATCAGGTTATACTGAAAGCCGACCCCGTCAACATAGTTAGGAAAAGGCTTAGCGGGGGATTATGACCTCTATAAGAAAGAAAGAAAGAAAGAAGAAAGAAAATGCATTTATTTGCGGCAAACATGACGCATGAAAAAAAGGACATAAACACACAAAAAAAAAAACAATTTGGGGGTAAACATGCGTCACATTCACGCAAAACGACCATCGCTCAGTAATTCAACGGTCAATAATTAAGGATTTTATCTATCAAGGAGTCGGTAATGGAAAACAGACACATATCATACGGTCATGGTACGCTACAGGTCTACAAGTCTTCACGCGACTCTTACTACTGGTAAATAAATATTATGAAAAATATTCCACTTTATTCCTCTCCACACTATGCGACCCCGTCTCGAAGCTAAGACGCTTGTTACTCCAAGTTTGCATTGAACCCCGCGGCTCACCCCCCAGGGGATCAATGGACAATGTGGGTGATTCGTCGGGTGACACCTGCGTAATGGGATAGCGTTTGTATGGAGGATATGACGGAGCCAGATGTGTGACGCGGATGTGCGGATGTGGATGATGTGGATCTGTGTAGCATTGTGGAGTTGGAACTTGGAACAATGTTGTACCTACTGGAATTTTGGTTTTAGATTTCTATTGAGTTTGTGAAATTGTTCTTTGTAAATTGGTGATTTCTGTCTCAAACGATGTTGACCAAGATTCTATTTGTTAAAGTGTTGATAATGTGTAGGTATTGGAAAAGGAGTTTTTTTCTAGATTTTCTAGGTCGCGTACTTCATTACGTAGTATGAAAGTCATGTCCCTGAAAGGCCTTCATGGCTTAGTGTACGATGTTCTTCCACTTCGTTCGGTTCTCAGCTTCTCTCAGGGCGGTCGTAACAGAGAGTCCAGTGAGGGCGGTCTGACCAGCGGTTAGGTGACCGGCCGCGAGGACTTTTCCCATCTACCTTGCCCATCATCACCAACTTTTCAAGATTATCTGGTTCCCGACGGGCAATGTGACCAAAGTAACCAAGAATCCTTTAGTTCCATCCATTTAGTCGATAGTCTATCTCTTATGAGTAGTTGATCAAGGATAGATTCGAGATAAACTCGTTCAAAAATGAGAAAATAAAATCAGCGTCCTTACGTCTATCAAAATGAATCATTGATACTGTTAGTCAATTCAATACAACATACAACGTCGCAGTTTCTCAGAAACGTAATGCATTTGAAAACACTTATTCATAACATGCAAGTAAGTAAGTATGCTTACTAACTTAGAACAATGCATATTTACTAATACTTTATAAACATCGCTTTGAGACGTGTCCATTCCATAAATTAACACCAACCGTAACACTTTAAAAACAAACTGAAAAAGTATAACATTACATTTAAATGAACATCATCTGCCTAGCCTTTTCCTAACTATGTTGGGGTCGGCTACCAGTCTAGCCAGATGCAGCTGAATACTAGTATTCCACATGGAGCGTCTGCCTATCAGACCTCCACAACGCAGTTATTGGGGCTGGCCTTTTATACACTACCCATATGCATAGTGTATAGTAGCGTCACAGGAAATATGCATATTGGACAGACGGCTCTGCACTGTAATGAATAATAGCTGCCAGTGTAAACGAGGAAGTGCTAAAACAAATAAATTAATGAGAACAACTGTCATTATGTTAACAGGTGCTGCAAATGTGGAAAAACATACATAATTGTTGGTTGTGTGTCTTCTTACATCATGACATGACTTACTTTCTAGCAAACGTATGACCAAGATCTTCATACATACATACATAATCAGCCCTTAATGTTCCCACTGCTGGGACACAGGCCTCCTCACTTCGAGAGGGAGTGGGCTGTAATCCACCACGCGGGCCCAATGCGGGTTGGTAGATGTCACATATCTTCGAGTTTTTGGTTCTAGGACATGCCAGTTTCCTTACGATGTTTTCCTTCACCGTTTTGGGAGAAGTGGTGATGAAATAATTTACACATCAAGACCAAGAGAACAACAAAATCTTCAAACATAGTGAATTTAAACGACCATAATGCACCAATGTTTCTTAAAAATCCAAGGAACAATTAAAGAAAATAGTGGTGAGATTTTTACCTACGTTTGCACACAGGCAAGGTCATAGAAACCGAGAACTGAGGAGCAATTCTGGTAAATTTAAGAACGTTCGCAGTCTGATCTCATTCTCAATCTGTCAAAAATACGTAAAATTTCCCTACATTTTGACAAGTTTTTGACATTTCTTTATCGCCGAGATGAGATTGCGACTAGATTTTGATCGTCTCAAATTACGAGAATTGGCCTGCTGGTAGGTGACTGGCTGGAAAGAGGCGAAGGATCACCCCAGCCTAAGGTCACCTAAGGCTGTAATGCCTTTGATACTGAACTGAACTGAAAATACTCAATTAATATGACTCCTCACTGGCTTTGTATTTTTTTTTTAAACAAATGCTTTTCTCTTAGCCAGAAAGGTAACTGTTGTTAGGAATTGGAATAAAGATACTTTAGCTACAATTCTTTCCAAAACTATCGCTAAAACTATCAAACCGTTCTCTAACAATGTTTACACGTGCCACATGTGCTCGAACTAATAAGATAAACAACACGTGTCGCGTTTAGCAAAAAATGTGCCTATAACGAGGGCTCAGTGTCAATCACCTTTACAGATCAGCGCCTCGGACTTTGAGGAGAGGAGATTTGTGGGGAGAAACCAGTAGCTGTCGTCATCGTTACGAGGCAAATGTATGGTGAGTTGTTGGCATTGTATCTTTAGTCTAGATGTCGGTCTGGCTGCTGTACCTACCAATATTTTTTTAATAATATAATCCCACAAGTTTTCTTGGTGGAAACATTTAAATAGAACTGTTTGAAGTAATTTATAATGCTGGATAATATTTCTTTAGAAAAAAAGCATCTCTTTGTACGTAATTTTCTGTTCTTGTTCTATCTTCTTGTTTGTTCGAGCTTTACGAGCTCTCAGTACCCGGACAAGTAAATAAAAACTGTGGCAGTTTGTCATATTAATTCAATAAAGAAAAAACCTGATTGGGAGTTATATGTTCGCGCCGTTTGGGGTTGAAACACTAGGGCCATGGGGTCCGACTGCCCACTTGGTTTTTCGAGACATCGCCAAGCGGTTAGTCGACTCTTCACGTGACCAGAGGGCTGGTCTATTTCTTGGCAAAAGAATTAGCATCGCCATACAACGTGGCAATGCTGCCAGCCTTTTGGGCACTGTTCCTGTTGACAGCGATGCGGACGAATTTTTTGATGCCCTATGATTCTTTTGCTTATTTTTTCACATGTACATATTTATAATGTAAGAATGTAACATATCTATTATAAAGAAAAACATTGGACTTAACGACCCAAAATCGCCAAACCCCACTGGGCATGCATGGTGTAACTGTTGTAACTTTTGTGTGCCTTTGTAATATAGTGAGACAAAACTTCAGGCTGATATAATTAGAAAAGGCATTGCATCTGTTTTTGCCTACTCTCTTATCGCAGATATGCTGGACGAGATTTCTTTAGAAATAAGCATGACCATTGTACGTATTTTTATGTTCCTTTTTTCTTCTCTGTATATGTATGTGAGTACATAAATGGTTAAATATATAAAGGGGACGCTTTTTGTCGGAAATTAAAAATTAACTACCTATTTAAAGAAGGCTTAAAATTCTATGCAACAGTTAAATACAGTTCCTTTAACAACTTAAAACAAGCATTTAACATTTACCAGCTAACATACTGAAGTATGTAACAATGTTATCACCTAGCCATTTTAAATAGACCTGTAATTGAACCAACTAACTAGGAATTTATGAACATCTTATCGAGACATGTTGCCAGTGGCAGTAATTTGATTATTGAGTGTCTTATTACGTTTTGAATAGGGTGTGTAGGAACACCATGTATTTTCGAGTTCTAATGGATAATTTCATCCAAATTCTGTTTCATTTTTTCATTTATACGGTAGATGTCTGCCTAGTTGATCATCGTTTAAAGAGGAAGTTGTGTATTCTGTGTTTCAAAATTCGAGTTCTTCTTTTTGGTGCCGCTGGCACGACTGTCTGTTAGATGTTGACTTTGCCACTTCCACGGCGCGGCGTCGTCGGTGGCAGACTGGCAGTGCAAAGGTCACTTTGACTGCATGTTTTGGGACACAGAGGGCAGGATAGGAGATGAAGGATAGTTTACGATACACTTCCACATACACACCCTGCTGATGTTCCGTCGAGGAAAATTAGATTTACAATAACTTAATGATTTTCTGAATCACGCTAATGAACGATCTAAAATAATTAACAACACGTCGATATTACATTTCTGACACCTATTCCAAACCACAGGAGTTGCGGTTACTGACCGCGGCTTCTTAAAATTTCAGAGCCATGACATACATTTGGGGTAACACTAAACAGGTGCTAAATATTTTAAATGTGTAATAGATTTATACATAATATGTCTAGAAGAATGTCAAACTATTGTAGCATTAATTAATTATTAGTACATTTGAGTATCGTTGTTTGCGGAAACTGTTTCGAATGCAAAGTGTTACATAAACAGTAAATAAAACATTTAAATTTTCTCCTTCTCTCTCTTCAGCACCAATTTCATGCAATGCAATATTCTTACCATTTCCTCACAATGGCGCCGATTCCCTTGTTCACAAACTAAACTAAATTTAAGTTCAGTGCATCTTTTTCTTTCTATTTCATTAAGAAAAGGACAGATCATAAATATTAGTTTAGTCCTGTCAAATTCGTCAGCGCCTGACGTAAATTGACGTATTTTTAGTAGCCATGTTTTTAAGCACGTCTAAACTGTCTATGGAGTACTCGTATCGTAATTTGACAGGACTAAACTAATATTTATCTTCTGTCCTTTTCTTAATGAAATAGAAAGAAAAAGATGCACTGAACTTAAATTTAGTTCAGTTTGTGAACAAGGGAATCGGCGCCAATGGATACTTCCCGTTTCGTTATTATAATAAAATACCTAATCAAAAGTTTTTATTTTTATAGATTTTATTTTATTAATAACCGACTTCTATTTACAGTTAGCACCACAAATACAAAGTGTCGTCTCGTAACTATTTAGATTTCCATACATTCAGCCTCATTTCGCAAATAATTCATTACGGTTTGTGTCTTCTTACTCTTACATCCATCATGATAATTTTGTCTTACGTACTTTCTAGCAAACGTAGGACCAAGATCTTAAAACATGGTTTAAACGACCAAAATACACTGTGCATCCCTGCCTACCCCAGAAACATTTAAATTCTCAATGATGAATCTGGGAGTAGCATAAGTATAAGCATGGAGAATTAATTCTTTACGATACAGTCAGCTCCAAAAGTTACAACATAACTTCTTATCGATAAACCTTGTACATACGAGTTAAGCAGTTGTCTCTATTTATTTCTCAGCGTTGTCACTGGTTTACATTTTCCTGCAAAAATGTTCTTTTAATTGAGACATTGTAAGTTAATGGTAACTTAGTAATCGCTCATTTCCCGTACTTAAACTTAAATTAAAACGTTGGAGATACGACAAACGAGCGATGGGATTAGGAAACGTATTTTATATGGTAAGTGCGCCCCTTTTTATTTTGTTTATTGTAATTGACGACACGGTTGGCGCAGTGGTTAAGCGATTGACTGCTGCGCTGCGTGTCGCGGGTTCGATTCCCGCACGGCACAAATATTTGTATGGCCTACAAGTAGTTGTTCCGGGTCTGGCTGTTTGTGTATGTGAGTCTAAATGTTTGTAAACGCACCCACGATATAGGAGAAAGTCCTATTGTGGCGCAACATTAAAAAAAAAAATCAAATAACAAAAAAAAATCTTATCTTTAGAACTGTTTTCGGTTGAGCATCAAATATGTAGAATCATGTTGGTTACTATGCTCTATGTTTGCTTAAAAAAGCAATTAAAACTCTCGTAAAAAAACAAGAATTAATTATTGAGAGTTAGCTTTCTTAGTAGCCATTAGAAGTAGCTGTGGATGACAGTGGTCTGGTCTGGTCTGGGACTAGGCTGGGGGCTGGGGATCGGAGTCAAGTAGACGAGGCCATGGAAGGAGATGGAGCGAAAAGGTTGCTTCCATAGCGTACTGGATGCAAGATGAAAGATCGAGTGTCTTGGCAACTTTGACAGACGCCTATGTCTGAAATGAAATGTTTATTTCTGTAAGTCGATCTTTTAAAACACCTTTACGCACTAATATTTGGTTGGTAAATATTTTAAAACTAGATATCTACACTGCGATGTAAAGTTTCGAATAAATAACAATTTATTGTGTAAAATAAGGTATTAATATTCCGTATATCAAATGATTTCTTGCTGCATTCAAAAGGTGACAACTTGCTACCATACGAGTATTTTATGTCCTACATTAGAATGCACATTACTTCAGATGCTAGCATTAAACTTTATGTCCCTATACAAAAGCGAAATAACCCATTTTCCTTACAAATTATAATATTACAATGTAAATCAGCGAACAAAATGTAAGACACAACATTTACGAGACATTATAATTTCGCATTCACGACACAAAATAATATCACAAATTAAACTAAGAACATAAATCAGTATGTCAAGTTATGTCCAATAAATAACGTGAAACGGGTTTACCGTAGTTCTGAGCATGAGTCTGACCATTAGATAGCCGATTTTATGCGCTTGCACATCTATAATTTATGAGAAAAACATTGTAACTCGATTCTTGTTGAAAGACAAAAAGTTAGAGCTACTATCCTGTGCTACGCAGCCTATGAAAGTCAATGTAAAGGGTGATGGTATTATGATTTGATGTTTGCAAAGACTATGAAGGGATAGACTTTGTTTTTGATTGCATGCTTGTTGTGAGCATAGGCACTGTACATATATAGCACAGTACGTATACCCAAAGAAAACTATACATAAAGATGATTATAGAGTGTTTATCCCCTCGCTGTTCTTTCTGTATCTTCGTTTTTAATGTATTTCAATAGGTAGTATTTAATTAAAAGAAAATATGAATCTTAAGAAAATCGAATATAAAAAATGTACTACAGAATCAACACTATTTAGTTGCAATTTGCAATTCTTGGAATTGTTGAAAATAATAACACTGAAATTGATACCCTCTGGTTTCGAATCGTTCTCATTCCGACTATTTCCGACACAATTTATTTGAAACTAAACTCGAATGGTATCGATATCAGAGTACTATCGGTTCTGGCGCACGAAATGAATGCAATGCCTGAAGTATTTGATATTTGTCGGTAACGTATCGGTGCATAGAGCTCGATAGAGGAATTTATGCTGTCTTGCCATTGGCTACAAACTATGGAGTGTATTGCTACTGTGAAACAGAAACATAGATTATTAGGGTCCGGAATGATAATATTTTTGGATGTTTATTACATGAGATAAAGAATAGACAACGCTCAGTTTCTGTTATTTGTATCAAATCCTTATTATTCTTTAAAGCATGTTGGACAACCGTCAAAACTGATTTTATACGTAGTTTAAATTTTTATCAGAAACTGAAGCGGAAATAAATATCTCACCCCAATTTTAAACTTAATACCTAGAATTGTTGGATATCATTATGGAGACTGTTAATGGGATGTCACAGGTAATGTTTGAAAGAAAGGGAAGCATTGAGTTGAATATTTGGGTAACTGATCCGATCACGCAATACGTAAGTAGGTAGGTATATTGACATTTTCGTACTTAGATACCTCTCTGAAGCTAGGTACGAAAATCTGAAGTTTCATTATTTTTGGTTACACTTCTGGTTCCTCAAAAGGTTTTTTTTACATTGCATTACTTCTTGCCCGGATTGGACACCGTTTATCGGCAAGCGTAGTGTGGAACGCCCCCCAGCTAGATGGACCGACGACCAAGGTGGCTGGGACAGACTGGATGCGCAAGGCTGAGAACAGGGTGTTTTGGCGCAGCCTGGAAGAGGCCTATGTCCACCAGTGGACTGCGATAGGCTGAATTCATTTATTGCTTACATATTTAAAAGATGACCTACATCCTTTTAGTCCATAAAATAAGATGTTTTTTTTTTTAAATAGCCGAAACTTGTTTAATTTTGACAAGAACGTGCGCCGCAAAAACAAGTTAACTCTACCAGCACCTAGACTACAAATGTACAAAAATAGCCCAGAATACCGAAGCATACAAATATACAACAAATTACCTGAATATATACAGTCCACGAAAACAACATGTGTATTTAAAGCTACGCAAAGGGCATTGCTCTTAAAAAAATGTTACTACTGTCCAGGAATTTATGTAAGATAAGATGTTAAAATGTTCAAATATATATCTGTGTTAATTATAATGTATAATCTTTTTATATACAACGGTAGATATAAGTTTAAATTATATTATACTTTAATGTGAAAGTTCCTAATATTAGATAATGGATACTCTTACAATATTATTAGTTTTATCTTGCTGAGCCCTAACAGGGTCATGTACTCACTAGTTTAAGCCTAGCGTGTAACAGTATGGTTGTGTACATTGTGCATTAATTTTTTTTTGTTAGCCTGTTTTGTGTCCCACTGCTGGGCAAAGGCTTCCCCTTTTTTCTTCCAAACCTCCCGTCTTGTGCAATCTCTGGCCACGTTGGCCCTGCAAACGATATTAGATAATCACACTACCTTCGTCTTGGTCTACCTCGAAGGGGATGTCCTCCTTCAGGTGTCCAGTGAGTGACGATCTTTGCCCATCTCTCCGGGTGCATTCGTGAGACGTGTTGATAAATAAATTTTCACACTGACAATGCCATTTACATTCACGTTGTTGTTCAGTAAACAACCATTTTCTTGTCTGTCTGCTAGTAACTAGTAAATAAACTGTTTAAACAATAAGTCCTTACTATCAGTCGGGACTAGTTTTACGACTGACGTGCTAGCAGCTGATACATTTTACTGTTTTTCTTGGATTTCCAGAATGGCGTTGGAGCATGTAATGTATTGTGTGTTTTTCTTTGAATAAACTGTACGTTATGTTATGGTGGTAGTTACTAAGACGTAAAAAATATACGAGATTTTGAAAGAGAAAACATATTGAGTATTTCTCGTCTGCAAGCATTTATTTAGCGACCATTTCAACTGAAAAACAAATGCTGAATTTTCTTATAAGTATAAAAAATAGTAGCTCACCGGTAACGAGAACAGGGTCCAAGCGGTCAGGGTTCCAGAGAGAGGACTAAAGCCTTCTAACAATGCGAGCCGTGTCCAGAAGTACCACTTTCTGAATCAAGTTTATTAATTATTATAATAATATTTATCATTCAACCTTATTTGTTTTCTTATTTTCCAAGATACTTACATAAAATGGCTTATCTGATCCAACGGTGACAAAGGAAATCCATTCTTGTCCCGAAAAAACAGACAGGCATATACTTACCCATCTAAAATGCGTCATTAAAAGGATGTAGGTAGTTAGGTATGGGTACTAAATATCACTCCACCCTCCCAGATACAACAGCCGTATAGGCACAAACCTCCCCCATTCCCATACTCTGTGTCAAGACAGCGGCGTTGCCATTCAGTTAGATTTATAACAACAGTGACGTTTTAACGATAATGCGTATTTACGAGTATTTACGCGTATTTATGCGTATTTACGCGTATTTACTGCCGGCGAGAAAGCCCGCCTGTTTAATTGTCGAATAAAATTGAAATTTACAACCGTTGATTTATGTGAATGCTGCGCCGGCGATACGTTTTACGAGTTTTTATGAGTTACCGTAGAGGAAGGATGAATGAGTTGTTTGACGGATTAAAAGGATGAGTTGCTGTGTGCCTGTGGCTGTATGGAACTGGCAGAAGGCTTTACTGGTTGGAAAGGGCAAGTTTTAATCTCGAATTACAAGATTATTTCACGAGGAAAGCATATAGTTGCAATAGCATAATTCACAAAGTTTCGCAGACAAAATGCTTAGGCGTCATAATTGATCAAAAATTACCCTTGTATTCCCATCTTGAGCACGTTACTGTGAAAGTTAGGAAACTGGGTTGGATTTTTAAATCTCTAAGACATATACTTCCAAAGAATACAAAAGCAAACCGCGGATCTCCTAGAAATCTCCTAAATAAAATCTATATATCACTTGCGCAATCTGTCATAGTTTACTGCATACATATATGGGGAGGTGCGGCTAAAACAAAATTCATGAATCTAGAACGGGGTCAGCGATCCATAACAAAAACAATGTATTTTAAAAAGATGAGATATTCTACAAAAAAGCTACGAAATTAGTGGTCTACTGTCAGTTAGTAAATTGTATATTATATCCACTGTCCTAAAAAACATAGAACTCTTTCATATGATCCAAAAGTAATGTCGAAAAGGCGAAAAGACTTGATTGCACAAATACCACCGACTAAATCGAATTTCGTGGCTATACAATATCAACATCGATCTGTTCAACTTATCATAGGGTAACCAAGCAAATATTCATAATAGGGGTTAAAGTATGAAATTGCCGTTTTATTGTAATAGGTACTTCGAATTGACATAGAACCTTCATGGTTTGAGGTTTTTGAGTGAAACTTTTTTCACATGGTACCTATGAAGTTCTTCTTTTAAAAAATGTGCAACATTGGATTATCGACTTTCAGTTGTTTTTTTTATTTAGCTTAGACAAGAAAGATGGATACTTCGAAAATTCGAGTTATTCTTGAATACGAGTTCCGACGCGGAACTAACGCGGCAGAAACAGCTCGCAATATCAATGTTGCGTTTGGAGGGGGGACTGCTAATGAACGCACCGTAACTGTTTGGTGGTCTCAGCATGGTGTTATTCACTATAGCTTTCTCCGATCTGGTCAAGCAATAACGGCAGATGTCTACTGTGCCAAACTCCGAACAATGATAGCAAAACTAGCAGTGAAACAGCCCCGACTCATGAATCGATCTTCACCATTATTGCTCCATGATAACGCGGGACCTCATACAGCACAAGAAAACGTTTTAACTCTACAGGAACTGCAATTAGAAACCATTCGTCACCCTCCGTATTCGCCAGACGTTGCTGCAACGGACTACCATTTTTTTCGTGATTTGGACAATTTTCGACGTGATAAAAAGTTTTCTTCTCAGGAGGCAGTACAAAATGCTATCACACAGTTTGTCGAATCTAGATCACAAGAGTTCTATCGCAAAGGCATAAATGACCTTCCTATTAGATGGCAGCAATGTATAGATAATAATGGTAATTATTTTGATTAAATAAATATGTTAAATTAAAAAAATAAAAAAAGAATTTCAATTTTTCAGTACAAATCGGAAATGTCATACTTTAACCCCTAATATGTCCCAACCAACTACACGAATGTAAACAAAAACAAACAACTATGTTGTGTAAATGTCATAAATAGTTTTCATAGCATCTTTAGTCTGCCTAAGAAAGAGCGGCGTCTTCTAACACAGGCATTATCTGCTTAATTGTTGAAATCAAAGTAGGAGTGATTTCTTACCAACACAGCTTCGAGGTAACCGCAAGCTTGCATGCCGCAGCCCCATGTTTCTTAAAAACGTGTCAAATAAGAGTTCTATCGAGTGTTTTAAAATGTGTTCTTCAAAAGATGTAGGGAAGAATGTTAAATAATTAAAACTCTTAATAAAATCTCAGCATCATTATTCACGCAGTCGCATCGTTTCTTTCGTATTCCCCAATTCTTATAGCCAGCCCTATCAGAGCAAAAACACCTGTACTATGGAAATTGGAAGACCTTTGGGAAGCCAACGCTAACTCTTCGAACTTAGCCAAATTCTGGTCGAAGCTTATATAAAATTAATAAAAGGGAATCATCGATACGACGAACAAGAAGAGCAATTTTTTATATAATGTGCTACGGCATGTCTTTAATGTCCATTACTTCTTGTTTATCTTAAGGGTTCATGGCATGATCATTATTATCTTGTGCTTGCATATCATGTTTACCAAAATGAATCCGTAGAGCTATTCTGTAAACATCTCACCGTGAAAACTTAGGTGAAGTGAGCTGTAAATCTATGGATTGACAGCTCACTTCACCTAAGTTGTTCGCCTAATGGCCTACGCTATTAAGTAAAATGATCGCTCATTTTAAGCTCACTTCACCGAAGTTTTCATGGTGAGATTTCTACAAAATACATCGGCTGGTCTTCAAAAAAGTTACACTTCATAAAACTGTCACGTCACAATTAAACCAAATCAGAAGTGTTGACAGATTTTAATTAAAATGACGTGTTAATTGACAAGCGCCATTAATTAGGGAATCTAAAGGTTGCATAGCAGCGGTAGTTGGCTTACTGCCTACCCACTGTAGTAACACATCGCGAGCAATTTTTACGACCACATCAAAGGGCGACATCGTTAATATACAATTCCATTGCTTCATCGGGTATGTGGGATGTGGGTTTAAAATATTTAGAAAGATACTGGCGTTGATTCCCTTGTTCATAAACTAAACTGAATTTAAGTTCAATGCATCATTTTCTTTCTATTTCATTAAGAATAGGACAGTAGATAAATATTAGTTTAGTCCTGTCAAATTAAAATACTCCATAGACAGTTTAGACGTGATTAAAAACATGGTGACTAAACATACGTCATTTTACGTCAGGCGCTGACTAATTTGACAGGACTAAACTAGGAGAACTAGAACTAGAACAAGGGAATCGGCGCCACTGGCTGTTTTATTTATAAACCTAGAGCAGACTTAATATATTGATGCATTTCTCTTTCTAAATCCTCAAGTCGTAAAAGATACCCAGAACCTGAGTATTTCTCTAAGTTGTATTAACAAGATCAGCCTATATTGTTCCCACTGCTGGAACACGGGCTTCTCACGGTGAGGCCCACTTGGTGGTGTCAGCGAATTTTTAAAAAACCGGCATGTCCATGACGGTTTCCTCACGATGTTTTCGTTCACCGAGAGAGCAGTTATAGTGATGAAATAATTTACATAAAGTAAAGCTCCTGTCGGGGTTCAAACCTACGACCTACGACTCATAACTTGCAGCCGTTATTACTGGGCCACCACGGCTCGCTTTAAGTTGTGTGTACTTAGTCTAAACTCTTCATACCTTTCAGCAACTGTTCTCAGGTCCAAGAAAAATGTATTCCTTAGCCTTGACGCCTTATTGTGTTTACATAAGTCAGCTGAACTTTCTCTGACTTCTGTTCTTTTATGAGCGAGTAGCAAGGTATTCTCTTAACTGCCAGGGCTTATTTTTAATGTTAAATTTTGAATTGTTTCCACATTTTATATCTGTACATTGTTCTCAGACATAAAAGCAATAAGCAGGATTTTGTAATATCTTGATTTAAAAGAGTGTCCTTGGAGTTTCTTGCCCGTTCTTCTCCATAGAGATCTACGCTTTGGAATGGGCAACTAGCTTTAACTTTCTGGCTAACCAACCGACTCTTTGGCAATTCAAAATTGCTTGTAAGTGGTTTAATTTAAATAAATGCTTTGAGTTTTAGTTTGATTCACGTCTTTTCAGAGGTTTTAGAGTTAGAGCATCCCCTACGGGCAAAAGTGATGACTACTGTGGGGACCGCGGCGGTAACAGCGAGTCATGTATTTAAAGAGTCAAAAGGTTAGAGTTACAACAAACAAAACAAAATGTTACAGTACTCTACGATCGTAATATTCTATTAATTCACGACGATAATAAAGTTCAATTGTTACGAGTCCATAAAAATATTCAACGCTAACTGCTATCATAAAAATGTTGGGCTAATAAACCTATTTTCAATGACACACTTTTATTACGAAACGTCCGATGTTTTGTTATTGATTGGTATGTGTTGTTTCAGTATTTTATTTATTGATTTATGCGTGTGTAATAGTTAAGATAATTGACGCTGAAATACCCACAATCAAGCTACAATCGTAGACAAAAGGGACTCATTTACTGCATGATGGCAATTCAAAGAACAATGGGCAAATTCCCTTTGAAGCTGGACCTGACTTTTGTTTTCAATGTACAAAGACAGATTATAGTGAGATTGGTTTGTTTTCATGCAGTAAACTACTTACCTCCTGTTCGATAGTTAATATCTGAATAACCAAGATATTTTAATATCGTAAAAAATACTTTAGAGGTTAGAATAAAAAAATAAATTGCATAGATTTCTCTCAGAGAATTTCATAAAATAATAGGACTGACAAAATTAAAATAACAGAAATCCAAAATAGCACAACTCACAACAACTACAATGCGAATGATCGCCGTGTGTCAATCGTCCTCACATATAATTATATAAATAATGTATGCAAAATATTGTAAAACAGTTTAAAAGAGTAACGGTGGAGTTTCTTGCCCATTCTTCTCCATACGAAAACTACCTTTTGGAAGGGGCGACTAGAATCAATTTTATTTTAATTTTATTTTTGACGTTCAAAAGTGCCTTTTATGTGCCTATTTGAAATAAATAATTTGACTTTGACTTTGGATCAAAGGCGGGCGTCGTTTACATAAGGTGATGTTCTATTGTAGGCAATTGAACAAAACGCTGATAATGAATATGAACCTACATACTTAATGATTTTTGATGACTAGAATAAAATACATAGACGTTGTTTGATACTTACGTATTTATTTATTGACTTGAATTACTTTTAATAACTATTCACGAACATGGATGATTATAATCCATTACACATATATAACATTGATTGCTAAGCCATTTCATATGCGAAATGAATTGTCAAAAGGTGCGTTCTGAATAGATTATGTTTAATAGTTTGCAAAGACTTACTTAAACAAAGAAATCTAGTTTTTTTTTTCAGATGACAGATATTTTTTTAATGCTTTTTAAGACTTTAAAAAATAACGGGTATTTTCATGATATGGCAAATCGGAAGCCACCACTTCGTTGTCAGGTACGATTTAGCCATCCTCCTTAAGAACACGAAATCTATGCTGTGTCCCTATAACCTTCTGCCATGAGAAAGAAGTGTGTATCTGAAAAAAATCTATTAAGCCTTTGCCTTTGTCTAAGGAGTAGGAGTAGGTAATGTGAAGATATGATACGTCCGTAGCTAGTGTGATAGTAGAAAAATCGAAAATATCATTTCAGACCTATATTTTGGCAAATAAATAAATCATAATATCTCCAATCTTGCAGAGTAAGCAAACTGAAGTGGCAGTGGCCTGGCCATGTTTGTCGAAGGGCCGTATCCGGTGGAACAGGCGAGTCCTGGAGCGGAGACCGCGTATCGGCAAGCGTAGAGTGGGACGCCCCCCAGCTAAATGGACGGACAACCTAAAGAAGGTGGCTGGAACAGACTGGATGTGAAAGGCGGAGGATCGGGTGTTGTGACGCAGCATGGGAGAGTCCTATGTCCAGCAGTGGACTGCGATAGACTGAGTTGATTGAATATCTACAATACAACATTGCGGTACGCAGGTAAGTCCAATTAAAAAATTGCGCAATCATTATAATAAAAACGTGATTATTTCTCAGTAAATAGTTGTTAACAATTAAGTATTAACAGTAACTACTAGAAATAATTACAAGAATTATGTCAGTTATTTATCACGGAGTTCTTTAACGATCGCTGTGTACCTTAAATGTACTTAGGTAACTAAGTTTTAGCTGTGTATTTAATTACATAATTGTGTATTTAAATATATTATAGGAATTTGTTTATTCAATAGTGCTGGGCTATTTGAAATATTCTTGATGGATTCTTGGACACAAGTCTGTTAGTTAGTGCGGCCTACCCCCATGTCCTTTCTTTGGTATTGTTCGTCGATTCGTTGAGCTCCTAAAGTTCTGAATTAAGCTGCACGATTACTGACAAATGCGTGCCCTGACTGATCCAATCAATCTGTGTGTTTTCAAGAACAAAATAGGAAACCTACCTATCGGTATGTGGTAGTGAAAATCTATCTGCCAGGGACAAGTTACCTAGATTTATGTATGACCTTAACAAGGTCTTTCGCTGATTTGCTTTTGGTACATCCTCCCAAAAATAGTGTGGAACCATTTTTACTCGACTTTTCCAAAAGGAGGTTATGTTTTTTAAATACTACGAGGTACCCATTTGCACTATTTTCCAAACCACAGAGTATTAAGGTGAAGGAGTTTAGACAATTAACCTACCACGCTTGTCTAGTGAGGGTTGGTAGCAGCAATATGCAAAAGCCACCACTCAATGGATTCCAAATGGCAGGAAACGACCGCGTGGCAGGCCCAGAAAGAGATGTCATGATGAGCTGGACTCCTTCTTAAAGGATTGGTCCACAATCGCAGTAGACCTGGAAAAGTGGAAGGAGGGAAGGGAAGCCCTTGCCCTGCAGTTGGACAACAGAGGCTCATAATAATATGTAATAAATAGAGTATTATGTGTTTTTCCCGGCTTTAAAGCCTACCTAACCAAAGAAACAATAATAAAAAAGAACACTTAACAAAATAGGTCCTATATGTATAACTGTCCACTTATCCAGTCGTGTGGACCCGGCGATATTATCATATAAACAGTCAGTACATGCCATTAGGTCCCCAAAGGCTTTATTGCCAGAATATGTATAAATGTAAAACCTTCCTTAAATGTAGAATAGCGCTCATATATCGCGGTGTTGGGGCACAGATGCACGATTCTTTGAAGTTTTTGGATGTGGTAACATTATTGGGGAAGGAACTTTAGATACTTCTTTAAATGTTGCTATTTGTCCTCCAGCCTTTGGCAAGTGCAAACACGCTACTATTTTTCAGAATACTTGAGATTGGCGAATAATTCGTTGTTAGTGACAAACAATAGCCAAATAAAAAAAAAAAAGGAATGTTTAATCAGTAAAGAATAAACATATTTTTTATGAATTTAATCGTTTCATGAATATATGGCATCTGCATCACGCATTTTGACAACATTTTTGAGCTTTGTGTAAAATTTCACCAAGACGACCGCAGATAGTGAATTGTATTCAGGGTGGTAGGAACACCGACGCACAAACTGTAACCAAGAATTCAACACATGATTTTAAACATAGCGTAGAAATTTTACGTCGGTTCAGAATCTTGTACTGAATCTATGGTAACAGGGTGTGTGTCGAAGTCCCTGCCTATACAGGCAATACATAGACATGTATTAGCTATCAGCGTATACCTTATGAGATAGCGATAGTTTTTGGCAGTCACTTGTAAACTAGTAAAATCTATTTTCTAAAGAAATCTTACAGTGACAGCCGTTTTGTAGGGACGACTACAATGGGGTCAGACAAAAATTTTGCATACGTGTGTAAATATACATATATCTGTTCCGTTGACTCTTGCTACTGGATCTAATAAGGGTGTCCTTGTATCATTATTGTTATTATACAGTGAAATATCTATTGCTATACCCTGTTTACGAAGGAGACGCAATAACGCAATAACTTGTATAATAATTATGTATGACAAATGTGTTTTAATCTTTTCGCACTAGATTTTCTACGCACTGCTTAGCGCCGAGAGTTGAAAATCCAACAGTGTGTTTTTTGACGCGCTGCGATGCGCTCTGTTAGATTCTCAACGCTCAGCTCAACACCGAGAGTTAAAAATCCAGTATGCCATAAAACTCGTGCGAACTTGGGCTTATGGTGCATGTCATAATCTGTAGGTACAACTGACAACTCCAATTTTAAATTAAACTGCCGCATCCTCGAGTTCTTGGCAGCACAGCTCGACATGCGGTGGCCGACATGTTCGAGCGCCGCGCTATTTTAATTGATATGTCTTCGCCTGTTCGCAGCCAATACCAATTACACGTAGGGCTGTGCGTCGAGATATACGTGGGCTATGATTAATTGTGAGCTGTGATATCTTCAGGTTTTTTGACCAGACGGGTTAGGTTTAGATGCAGTAGATGATCATTCTGTGGAAGAAACTACTGTTGGAGATATGGGTATAGAGTTATGAGGATTGATGGTCAAATTGAACTTTTTAATACAGGACAAGGACAGGAGCAAGGACATCGACGCACAAGTTGAAACAATTTCTATAAATATAAATCGGTTGTTTCATAGAATAGTGCAATACCTACGCGGTCAACATGTACGGAACGGCAATTTTTTTAAAAATAACTTACAATTTCAACGCTCTGGTGGGTTCAGAATCATGTACATGATTCTACCTACTGAATCCGTCGTTGCGCGTCGATGTCCCTGCCACCCTGAATAAAATATTTTTAATGTTGTATAAAAGTCAAAGTCAAAGTCAAATCATTTATTTCAAATAGGCACATAAAAGGCACTTTTGAACGTCAAACGTATAGATAAGGTACTTAAAATCTGAAAATAAGAAATCAAGCAAGGATTCCTAGACTTACTACATTTGTAAATATCTTTTGTAGATCTTAGACAACACCTCTAGTTCGTCCATTGTCGAGTCTAATTGTGTTGTAGATTTGCAGCATAATTTTAAAAAGTTATTATTTATCTACATTACCTGTGTATTACAAATATACCTAATGGTAAATTATTATACAACTAACTATTTACACTAAGTACTAAATTAAAAATCTATCTACAATAACTATAGAAATTGAATGTTTTAGCCGCTTCAAATTGCTAATGTCAGTTGTAAAATATCACAATGAAAGACATGATATTAATTGCCTTTGACATATCTCGGGGACCCTGGGGTCCCGGACCTTTGAAAAGCGTACTAGGGGCCGAAGCCAACTCGCAGAGGCCCTTTACAAAATTCTAATTGATGAAGAGGCACCAAACGATGATTATCCCTGTATGCACCATGGAAGTGCAACCAAGGACAACCCCCGGTTGGTGCAGGATTATTGCAGAACATGGAAACAAAATATACTGGGCTATGGGTTTGGGTGGCTATAGTGGATCGGTTACCTTGAACTATGGAAGGTCTATGTCCCCTGCCTGACCAATGATAATTATAATAGTCACAGATGAAATGGCAGGGGTTGACTTGCACACTCAATACTGGGCCCCCGAAAACAGTCCCTAGCACATAGTGTCGTAGCGACAAGGGGGCAACATGTCCTGAGGTGCATATGAGGTGTGGAGAGGTATTCCACGGTTATCAGGACAATCCCGGAAGTACGGTCAAGATCCCTACCAGCAACTTACTGAAATACTTCCTTTCTTCGAGCACGTTTGCTCTTGCGAAACTGCACTCAAGCCAGCTAATAAAGGCAAGAATGAGGTGGGAGCTCTGTTCCTCGTCAGTGTTCACTCCAACCGGCCAATAAATGAATTGTATTATTATAGTCATTTTAAAGTGTTGATTGGAATTGTGAATAAAATACGATGTTAATTTATGTCACTCTTTTGTATTTCAAATTTTTCCGTGTACTTCGTACAGTAGCACGTAACTTGGCAAGATTTTGGCGTAACGGGAGTAATTTCGCGTATATACACTTAGTGCAAAAAAAAAATACACTTTTGTCTGTCATTATTCCATGGTTATTGCCATACATTATTTTTAAACATGCCTGTTTAGAAAAAAGTTAAAAAAGGAGAGGAACAAGGAAGGCACTCTTACCGAATGCCGGCCACTGTAGTTGGCGTAATGTTTAGAATAATAATAATGTTACTGCCTGCCTGCCTGTTAAAGTTAATGGTACTGCTGTATGTTACTGTCAGCTGTGAAGCTACCTTATCCTACTAATATTATAAACGTGAAAGTTTGGATGGATGGATGGATGGATGGATGGATGTTTGTTAATCTTTCACGCAAAACTACTGAAGAGATTTGGATGAAATTTGGCACATAGATGGTTTATAACTAGGATTAACATACATATAGGATAATTTTTATTCCGATATTCCCACGGATCGAAACTCATGCGGGTGAAATCGCGGGGCGCAGCTCGTATAAAATAAGAAAAAAATTGACCAGGAAAGCATTATTCATTCATTACTTTCGCAGTAACCTCACAGTTTTTCTAACCTATCGTCACAGTAAAAGGTTTCGAAATCGTCAGAGAAATTGCTTTCGTGCACGTGCACACACTCGTCGCTAACGACATTTGGGACTATCTGCATGCAATTTGGATCGTCAGACTTTTTCCTGCCATCCATTCTGAGCTGTCACCCGTTGAAGTTAGATTGAAAGGTGGATGATACACTTGATCTAGTTATACTTGCTTCTCTACGATAAAAAATGGATTGGAAAGATTCAAGAGTAGCTTTTTATTTCCGTGTGGGTATTTTACTTTTATTTAGTTGAAGTTTGTGTGAGAATGAGACTACCAGTATTTTGGTTGGTGTGCTCGGATCCTAGGAATCATTCCAATGATCGTAATGATCCCTGTATCGTAAAATCGTATGAGGTTTTCTCACTACCTTCGACGGTGATTATTATAAATGGACGGGGGATCCTAGGAATCATTCCAATCATTCTCTGTGTCGTAAAATCGTATGAGATTTACCTTAATACTCTCTGTATAGCTATTCACAACCATACTACAGGTTGTCGAATCGAAAATGGCACTTTTCAATTACTAATTTGCCTTCACCTCAACAAGAAATAACCGTCGGAAGAATGGGGGTTATCTATTTGATTTAAACTGACAAAATTTTCGGGTTTTCTACTACTGGACATAGGCCTCTCCTATTGCACGCCATTCAACTCGATTTTCAGCAACTCTCATCCAGCTGCTACCAGCCATCCTGCGAATATCGTCGCTCCACCTAGCCTGAGGGGCCCACCATACTGTTAGCGATTCGCGACCTCCACTCAAGAACACGTCTACCCCAACGGTTAACGGTCCTACTGCTAATATGGCCGGCCCATTGCCACTTCAGCTTGCTTATTCTGTGACTGTGATCTATATTTATGTCGACAACTTTGGTTCTCTGCCGGATCACCGGATTCGATCCCTCAGAGAGACCATAGGTCGTATTCACCAAACATTTATCGAATGTAGGACCACACCTCTTTTTCATACCTAATAAATAAATATACTCTACTGTACTGCCTCAATCTAGAGGAAACATAAATTATGCTCATAGGAATATTATATCAAAACAATTTCTGATAACCATAGCTCAATAATTTTTATGAATTCAATAAAATACTTATACAAGAGTGCGAACACAGTGAAACAATTCGAGCAACGCGCCATGAAAAATGCAGTATTACGCTGACATAACATGCGTTTGATATAAAAACAAACTGCGGTGTATGTATGTATGTCGTGACACGCACAAACGTCTATAATACACGAACCAACATAAAATTTTTGAAAAAAATATGTTGCACATAAATATGTCCTTATCCGTCAGTGAGGTGGGGTGTGAGTGACGGCGAGGTGCGAGAAGATCTCTTGGCTTCATTTGTGTTAATTTTGGCATAATTCGGTGAGCGTAAATTCGTGCCAAAACTTTTTGAAGGACTGGTGACTGTCCTGTCTGTTTTGTATTAGTTTTTATACAATTAGATGTTGGATTCATGCAAGTTGGTCTTGGTTTTTACTGTACTGCATGGCAAAACTTTATGAAGAAGTATAGTATTTAGTAGACTCTTTGGTATATTCTGTTTTAATTTCTATACTACACTGGGTTGGGTTGTGAGTGTAATTTTCTGGCTTGAAGAGTTGTCAATTGATTTTATCGATCGTCGCGATCATAGAAATCTTGCGAAGATTTGTTGAAAAACTTGCTGGAAATTGATAATATTTTCCATGGGTAAATAGTTTGCTATAATTCACCTGAGTTGGACAAACCGTCGTTTTTCTCTTAACTTATTTCAGCTTGCTAATAACATTTTTACCAATGCGATATTTTTATTGTTTCATTTTCGTTCCTGATTAAGTATGGTTTGTATACCAAGAACAGACTTAGCCGAAGAACAGACTTATATTTCATCAACACTCAGCATTTAATTAAAACACATTAAAATTAAAGGTTATAAATACAAGGTGGAATCACCGATACTTGATAATTATCCCCCATTACGACTTCCGTGTTACAAGCCCTTGTCATTTGCAGCAATTAAATTATTTTCCTTTCTCCAACACTATACTTAACCCGCTTCCCGCCGGCAGTGGGACCACGCCTCCAGAATGCGGCCGCCTGCGCCCGTCACGTTATAATTATCATTTAAATTGTGCCCACCGCGCTACCGCTCGACACTTGACAAATGTAATGACGATAGACCGTCGCTTCAAGAATTTTTATACGCTCATATCCACCGTTTTATATGATCGTGTCAGATCCCCTTTATATGTACGCCATATTACGTTTACACCCCGCGTTCTATCAGCAGTCTTTATGGCCCGACTTATAAGGCTGGTTATACAATGGCTTTTTATATTTGATAGGAAAATATATGTTTGCAGAAACAAACAGAAAAACTAAAATAGGTTGCTTGATGAATACCCAACAATGGAAACTTAGTGCATTGTGTTAAAGTCGAAAATTGTCTATACGGTTATTTTATTAGTCATTACATTGTGGTAATGATAAGTAGCGTAGTCAATGTTTTGCTCATAAAAAGCGCGATACTGTGCTCATAGATGACGTTCTATATAATTTCCATTTGATTTGAAGCCAGTTTTTGTGTGGTGAGCGTTGACATTTTTATTTTTATTAATTTGTTTGGTATTATGATGGGGAACGATTAAGTTCTAGTTGAGCGTCAATTTATTTTTATTGCTGATTGTTGAAATAAAAACTGTATCATGCTGCGTTTGTTTGACTTTGGAGACAGTAATTGTTATAGCGGTATACATCTGTAGATTCGACGAGTCAAGAATACGTAATGTTACTTTCGTGATGCACATTCAATCGTAGAAAACCTAACCTTCAGATAACATCGCTATCTGGATGCACCATTTGAGATTTTGCTTTTCGTCTCTAAGGATCAATTTTCAACTTCTTCTTTAAGCTTTCTTTTTCTGCCTCTTTGCCGGTTTGGTTTAGTGGTCGCAAGCGATACTACTGTAGCGCTTGCGACCAGAGCATGAGGCTCGAGGGCTTGTGAGCAGAGTATGAGGCTCGAGGGCTTGCGACCAGAGCGTGAGGCTTGAGGGCTTGTGTGCAGAGCATGAGGCTCGATGGCTTGCGACCAGAGCACGAGGCCAGAGGGCTTGTGAGCAGAGCATGAGACTCGAGGGCTTGCGACCAGAGCATGAGGCTCGAGGGCTTGTGAGCAGAGCATGAGGTTCGAGGGCTTGCGACCAGAGCATGAGGCTCGAGGGCTTGTGAGCAGAGCATGAGGCTCGAGAGCTTGCGACCAGAGCATGAGGCTCGAGGGCCTGTGAGTAGAGCATGATGCTCGAGGGCTTGCGACCAGAGCATGAGGCTCGAGGGCTTGCAACTAGACCATGAGGCTCGAGGGCTTGCGACCAGAGCATGAGGCTCGAGGGCTTGCGACCAGAGCATGAGGCTCGAGGGCTTGCCACCAGAGCATGAGGCTCGAGGGCTTGTGAGCAGAGCATGATGCTCGAGAGCTTGCGACCAGAGCATGAGGCTCGAGGGCTTGTGAGCAGAGCATGATGCTCGAGGGCTTGTGATCAGAACATGAGGCTCGAGGGCTTGCGACCAGAGCATGAGGCTCGAGGGCTTGCGACCAGAGCATGAGGCTCGAGGGCTTGCCACCAGAGCATGAGGCTCGAAGGCTTGTGAGCAGAGCATGATGCTCGAGAGCTTGCGACCAGAGCATGAGGCTCGAGGGCTTGTCAGCAGAGTATGAGGTCC
This sequence comes from Apamea epomidion, assembly GCA_947507525.1. Taxonomy (NCBI): domain Eukaryota; kingdom Metazoa; phylum Arthropoda; class Insecta; order Lepidoptera; family Noctuidae; genus Apamea; species Apamea epomidion. The sequence goes on from OX382227.1 coordinate 20,744,865, forward strand.
TGGGTTCGATTCCCAGGTCCGGCAATGTTATTGGGTTTTTCCATTACAAATTTCTCAGTAGCAGCCTGAAACCTGGAATCGTGCCCGGTGGATGACAATAGGCTCGCATAATAATATCATTTATTTCGGACAATGCCCATATTTGGTTAGTAAAACAAATTGCTTAAAGACTACCTAGTCTTTAAGCAATTTAATTAACAAATAACCAATGAATTAATGTTAGTCAATTGCCATCATTACATTTGTTGCTTAATATGCAGGCTCAGTTATACATTTGACACTGTCTAACTAGAACCCGCATGAAAGCCTGCATTACTGTTGAGTCGACTTTGTCAGCGACTACGTTCAGGATGCTATTAGTGCTGCTCCGCAGTCTGCGCAGTAAGGAGGCGGTTCTCTTGCGTATGATGGCATGACAGCTACCAACGCGAACTTCCGCAAACATGCTAGATGCACTACAGAAACGGGGCAGCCCCAGCAACAGCCTGAACCCATTATTATATTAAACGCGCAAGGCACTGAGCGATCTCTGTGTATAACAAAAACAGGCTGCTCGTGTAGAGGGTTTGGCACTACGCCTTAAAAAGTGAGATCTAAACATGTTCATTGCAACGAGCAAACCTGCGAGCCAGCATGTTATTCTTAACCTAAGCCATGGGGGATTACAGAAGGCCAATTCTCGTAATTTAAAACGTTCAAAATCTAGTTGCAGTCTCATCTCGGCGACAAACAAATGTCAAAAACTTGTCAAAATGTAGAGGAATTAGAGGTATTTTTGATAGATTGAGACTGAGATCAGACTGTGAACGTGCTTAAAATTACGAGAATTGCCCCTCAGGTGTGATGTTATGTTTTTTCCTTACTCGTTTATTCTCATCATCTTAACAATACATCTTACTTAGATAAAACTTAGTAAAAATCTCACCGTGAAAACTCAAGTGAAGTGAGCTTGATGAGAGTTGTCAGTAGTTTCAATCCCTAGCATTATTTAGAATGAAAGCTCACTCCACGCTCACTTCACCTAAGTTTTCACGGTGAGATGGCTACAGAATCGTACTGCAGTTTGGCTTTCGGCTTAATTTTATGTGTTTAAAGTTATTCCGAAATACTTTCATTTAACTGTCCTACGTAGGGTACTTACAAGCACCAATTTATACCACTTCACACGCTTTCTTATCAGATTAAATTTTTATTGCGAAATGAACAATTTATTACACTCAGAATATTCTTAGATAACATTTTATTCGTAATAAAAATACTGATTTAAATTTTATACTTATTCAAAGTGCAAATGAGTGTGTCAACGCGGCTGGCTCCTTTTATCGATCAAATTATTCGATGTATGTGATCGTATCGGGATCATTCTCTCACCATTAAAAACTCGAAAACTATACAAGTTTTGTCGTGTAACTCGACACCTCAGGTGTTTTAAAAAGGTTGGAGCACACTGAGCCTTACATTTTCGTCCGATATTTTTTTTTTTTTTTTAAATCATGCGTTTTTTTCAAGATTCTCACTAAACATCACGCCTGTAATGAGTAATCCCCAGAGGGTTAGGCAGATGTGTAACTACCTAGTACACCCACATTTAAAAAATCTTATTATTATTGATTACATTTTCTTGCGTAATATCAGAGGGGCAATTTTCGTAATTTTAAGAACGTTCACAGTCTGATCTCAGTCTCAATCTGTCAAAAATACCTCTAATTCCTCTACATTTTGACAAGTTTTTGACATTTGTTTGTCGCCGAGATGAGACTGCGACTAGATTTTGAACGTTTTAAATTACGAGAATTGACCTTCAGGTCTTCCTTCCGCTTATGAAATAACAGAAACAACCATATTACAAAGCAATAAGACATAATTTTCCTTAGGTGAATTCCTTTCTATAATGCAAGGTTGAAGGCGAATATGAGTTTGGTTAAATTTGTCTGCACAAAAGATTGCATTATACGTACAGACGCCAGCACATCAAGCTACCCGAAACTATCAAATTTTCCCAATCAATATTGAACCTAATGCTTTAGCAATAAAGTTGAAAATCTATTAAAGAAATTTGACAGATTGTAGTAGATTGTAGTAGCTTGTGCTGGCGTTTGTACATTTACGTCAGAGGCATGCCGCAAGTTAAGTTAGTACTGATAAAATCTAATTTACAAGTCCAACCATTTATATTAAAACAATCCACATTATTTCTATAAAATGTAAGCCAAGGAAAACCGATGTTAAATTCTCTGCTGGTTCAATGCTAATCTTGATGATGCATACGATAAGATTAATGGACTGATTGTCATTCCAGGCCGCTTGTAGGTTACTGCTGGAAATAAATTATGTTCTGATGACTGTAATCAATCACTTGTGCGTGCGTTTACTGTTGCTGCTGTTTTAGAGGATGTAGACTTATTAATTAGTTCAACAGTGCACTAGACAAGAAAGTACTAGGCATGTTGCTTAAAAGATTAGCTTCTCAGTCACTAGTGGAGAAACGTCTTGAAAAAAATTGATTTTTTATAATGAAAAAACTGTTTTTTTTTGAGTCGCACATTTCTATTAATGGTTTTAAGTAGAAAGGGATAGCCCTACAAGTAACGTTAAATAGTTAGCTTCTGCTACTCCATTGCTGACGAAGGCCATCGGTCACGCCATTTATTTCATCAGTCACGGTCTGCACTACTTTTTGCCAACTCCCAAGGAAGTCATCCAAATCGTCACGTCTTATCTTTCGTGGTTAAATAATTTTATTTATTTAATTTTAATTTGATTAAATCGGTTACTAAATAAGGTAAATCTTAACATAATTATAATGGCAGTATTTCCAAAATCATTACAAAACACGGAAATACAGAAATAAACCTAATAATTAAAACTTAACTAACAAAAGTTCCTCTCAGTGTGTCCCTCAAGACGACAGACAACAAATAGTGTCGATAGTAATCGTCGGTTGTGAGTGTAAATATCGTCGCGATCCGCGCGATAACGTGCGGCTACCGTCCTTTTTATGTACGAGTTGTGATCGAGATAATAATACGATTTATACGTACGGGACAGCTACTTGAGATGTGTTACGTGATTATATGTGTATGCTGGAGATGCGACGGTCCTTGCTTTGGGTAAAAGCAAGAAATATCTCGTTATTTCAATACTCTAGAAAAAAGAAAGGGGCTCGTGGCTAAGTAGTTACAGCCGCACGGCGGGTTTGCCGCGGTCGTTCCGAAGTTGGGTGACCATATTTACGTATCGACACCCCTACTGCCTCGGAAAGCATATTAAGCTGTTGGTCCCGGCTGTCATTCGTGGATCTTTTAGGGTCATTACGGGTAGTGACAAGCTCGAAGTCCAGTCTTACCAAGGAGTATCGAATTACCCAGTAACTGGGTTGTGGAGGTGAGATAGTCTAAAGTAAAATACTGGTATTCAGCTGCATCCATTTAGACTGGAAAATTGTTCGGAAAGTGAAATATTGTAAGAGTCGCTTGAAGACTTGTAGACTAGCAGTGTGATTCTGTAATCATTTCACCGTGAAAACTTAGGTGAAGTGAGCGTGGAGTGAGCTGTCATTTCAACTAATGCTAAAGGATTGCCACTATTGACAGCTCACTCTAAGCTCACTTCACCTAACTTTTCACGGTGAAATTTTTACAGAGTCGATCGGCTGTAGCGTACCATGACCATATGCTATGTGTCTGTTTTCCATTACCTATTCCTTGATAGATAAAATCCTTAATTATTATAGAGGTCATGGCTTATTATTTTTTTATTTTTATTATCATCTGGCTGATGATTATAATAAAAACAAAATTATAATGACAATGATGATAAAAAAGAGCTTTCTCGGAGGTTTTGTTTTGGTATATAAGTAAGTAAAATAAACTGCAGATAGATAGCCTTGCCAACTGTTATGAACCATAGAAGAGAATACGTTCCATAGGATCTATACAACGCCTGAAGGATGCAATCCAGTTTTGACAAAATCTCTTCAGAATGTTTGTATTATCAGAACTAGTCTGGCTTAACCTACTCTGCATAGTTTCTGTAATAAAAAACTACGTATTACAGTACATCGCGCATCTAAATTCCCAAAAAACACCAATCTAATAAATCCCAGTTTAATTATGTGTGGGAAACGAGCACCCAAAACAGCAAGCACTAAATTCCTCACTCATTTATAAACCAACTGAACTAATGAAACGTTAATGGCACATCTGTGTGCCTAACCTTAATCTTTGCCACAATAACCAGTTGAAAAATCCGTATGTTGATAGCCGAATAAAAATAGACATTTGATATACGATCAGCTGATGTACGTAAACACAATTCTCCTCCAGATTTATGAATAACCACTAGATATAGGAGTCAATGGAAACGTTGTAAATTGTAATAAACCATCGGCGAAGAGTTACTGGCTCTCGTAAAATATTAGTTTTATAGTGGTGTTATAACGAAATATGTTTCAGCGGAAATGTAAACGGGACTAAAAATAATGGTTTACGGTTTCTTTATAATAATTTATGTTGTGTGTTAGTGTTGGGTCGGTGTGGTGCGTTTGGTTGAGAGGGTTCTGATGGGAGGTATTGGGTTTGAAGACGTGTTTTGATTTTAATAGAATTTTAGGTATGTGGGTTTGATGTAACGAAGACTTCATTAACAACATCTGCCAATTAAGCCTTTTCCCAACTATGTTGGGGTTGGCTTCTAGTCTAGCCAGATGCAACTGAATACCAGTATTTTACATAGAGCGACTGCCTATCTGACCTCCACAACCCAGTTACTGTGTAATACGATACCCCTTGGTAAGACTGGTTGTCAGATTTTCGGATTTTTTGATGCACCAAAGTACTGTGCTATTATCTACATTACTAACAGTATTATTTTACACTTTTTATAACTATTTGTATTAACTTTAAGTTCTGTAAAGTTTTTCACGACTTTTCTTTTTTAAAATGTCGTGATGGCCCAGCGGTTAAGGCCTCGCCTCTCATGCACTAGGTTGTGGGTTCAAATCCGAGCAAGAACCAATGTGACTTTTTCAATCCATATGTACTTTCTGAGTTCATCTTAGACATTACTGACATCCGTGAAGGAAAACAACGAGAGGAAACCTGGACTTATAGGTAACATAAGTCTGTAATCGCCAACCCATCTTGAGCGAGCATGGCGATTAATGCTCATGCTTTCTCTGTACGAGATGAGCCTCTTAATGTGCCACTACAAGGGCAAAGGCACCCTTACAGTGGCACATTAAGAGGCTGGTATTATTATATAGGTCATCTCATTCTCATCTTATTATATAATAAATGTATGTAAAATATTGTAAAACATTTTACAAGAGTAAGGGTGTGCCTATTCCTCTCCATACGAAAACCACCTTTCGGAAGGGGCGACTAGAATCAATTCTATTTTACTGTAACGACGTTCAAAAGGGCCGTTTATGTGCCTGTTTGAAATAAATGTTTTGACTTTGACCATGCTTTGTTCTTTTGAACTTTTAAACAAATGCCAAAAGGCCACCTGATAATTTCTTAGTTTTCCCAAAAGAACCCCAAATACTAGCATTTTAAGAAACATCAACACATTGCATAATTTCACATTGAAAGTAATTTACTATATTTATATACATATTATGTACCTGTTACTGATTTCACGTTACTTTTTAAACAAAGTTTCATCTACGAAAATTCCATTAGATTACTTTTCTACTGTGTATTTGAATGTCTGTCAGTTTGACATAACTTTGAGAAGCAACATCTGTCAATCAAATAAATTTAAAAAAAATATATAATTTTCAATCAATTATTTCTGTTATGACAACTACATACATGTATACTTTCAATGGTGGCGCCAAGATTATGGTATTATAATTAGAAAAAATATTATAACGTGAGGCACATCGTTTATTGATTTTACACGCATTTTGGTTTCAGTAAATGATAGTGTTATAAAAGCTGATTCTGTCACCAAATCCTACTTCTTGCTAATATAATAAACACAAAAGTTTGTGAGGATGGATGTTTGTCACGTAAAAAGTACTGAATGGATTTGTATGAAATTTGGCACACAGATAGTTTATAACTAAGATTAACACAAAGGATACATTTTATCCCGATATTCCCACGGGATCGAAACTTATACGGGTAAAACCGCGGGGCGCAGCTAGTAAATAATTCTTTTGCGCTATGAGAAAAGTTAATAAAGCAGAGTAAAAATTGCTAAGATATGGAATCTTAACCAAAATTCTCATAGTTTGGTCTGACTATATGGGGGCAAAAAAGACAATTTTTTTAATACTTTTGTATTTACGAAAATACGAGTATAGTCTCTTTTTTTCTCGACGACGTACCATGTCTAGTAGGAGACATAGAGTAGAAAAATGAGGAGATGGATCATTTCCATGAAAAAAATGGAGAAATGGTGCCTACTGAGTAATATCATATCGCGTGAAGTGAGAAGAGTTATTTTAAATAAGCACAGTTTTCAATGATTAAATCAATATGAATAATTATGTTTATTTGGTGTAAATATACATAAAAAATTGGACACTTAAATATACTTATGTTTTTTCTTTCGAATAAAGACAGCCACTAAGGTAGGCATTTTTAGTTACTATACTCTATGGGTAGGCAGGCAGCCTAGCAACCAAGTCAGCCGCCCCACATAGTTATGTGTCAAAGTCAAATCATTTATTTCAAGGCACATAAAGGCACCTTTGAACGTCAAAAATTACAATAAAATAGAATTGATAATAGCCGCCCCTTCCAAAAGGTAGTTTTCGTATGGAGAAGAATGGGCAAGAAACTCCACTCCACACAACACTGGTGGTGGTGTATTTACCTGATCTGCAATATATTTTCTAGTTACCCACCTCCTTACATTTTCTCCTCCAACATAAAATATTTGCATTCCTGTACAATAAAATACATAAATTGCACCTGTTTTATTTGTTTATAACAACAGTGTTGGCATAAAAATGTGGCACCTCTACACATTTCTTCGAACATAATCTGCGCCAATGATCCACAGCCGGACACCTTGTTTGTTTTACATACAATATTTACGACACCAATTAAGAGCTTAGCTTATTAACTACAAGACGAATTTATGCTTCAAAATAACGGTTAAACAACGTACTGTTTGCTTTCTTAGCTACACTGTGACGACTTGCTATATTTAACAGATTTAACAAAGAGTAGGCCGCATCTGTTTTAAATTTTGAAGGTGTTAATTATTTGTGTTTGAAACTTATACACGATTATCTTGTCTGTACATATTTTTAGGTAGGTAATAATCTTCGATAATTTATTGTTAAAATATTGAGGATTTCACTTTAATAATCCCAACATTTTATTTATGAACAGAACATAACATTACGTATTCCCCGTGGGGTGAAACAGAGGTATACCCAATAATACTCATTATACCCCTATACTTTGCCAGTTATGTCCAAGTCCCATTTCACAGGGGGTGAGCCTATTGGGCCATCAACTGGCCACAAATCCAGACTCCAATGGGGTAATTGCGTAACACACTAACAGTAGCAATGGCTTTCGTTTTGACAGTTCAACAGCATTCATTGCGCTCTTTACGTTGTTGAGCAGACAAATTTTTCGGACATATGAAGCAATGAATTATCAATAGCCTTCAAAAAGATTCAGATGGAGATTGATAGTGTGTCACGCTATAAGGGTGCGGGTGCTACCGAGAAATAAAAAAAAACAATGTAATCTGATATATTATTCTAGTAAAAAAGCTTGTAAGTATGATAACTGACATACGAGTAGTAACAGTCGTTGTAGAGACGCCAGCTGCAAGCTACCCGAAACTGTAAAATTTTCTCAATCAACCTTGAACCTTTAGCGATAAAGTCGAAAATCTATTATAGAAATTTGACAAATTGTAGTAGTTTAATGTGCTGGCGTCTGTACATGGAAAATCAAGTCGTGTGAGTGTCACAGGTGAAAACAGATTTAATGGAGTGCAATTTATTTAATTTGATTCCATTTTACTCTTCGCAATAATGTAGACTGACCTGGTTTTTACACCTGCCTAAGTGCCTTCATGTCAAGTAATTTAATAAATGATTCTCCTTTTGCATTGAAAAGGGCTCATTGAACTCGCTGTAATCTTTTCAGTGAGAATATTCCGAAGTTTGTGTTTCCCTATAGAACAGCTATAGACCTGACAGTCTTCAGCCGGTATGTTCTATAATAACAAATCTAACTCTATAATTTTCGTGCTTTTTTTATGTTGATTCCCCTCATAAGCATGGCAGAAGTTGGCCTCAAACCCGTTGTTCTATTTTTGATGCCAAATTTTTGATACCTTGGGTTACATTAGTGCAATTTTCGTAGGCAACTCTATAAAAAAAAAAGTAAATACAGCCTATGTTACTCGCTGAAAACGTAGCTTTCTATAGGATAAATGATTTTGGTATCCATTTCAAACAAACACACAAAAAATCAAAGCTTTTCTCATTATAATACTAGTTTAGAAAAAAGTTATTTTGAAACAAAATGTATGTACTGCTTTCGCTTCTGGTTGGAAAATTAACCCCCCTCTATAGAAAAATCGACTTCTTTTCCCCAACACTCTGTCTACCTTGACATATTACCTCTTCCGACTGCACCGGAAGTACGTCACGATCCTGCCATAGACTATCAGACACAATGCCGTTATCAGAAGGGGTGAACTCGTAAACAGGGGATGTTTATGGCGGCGCCGACTTCCGGTGACGTCACACGGATTTTTTGTGAAAGTAATAGTGTAGTTAGTAGTTATCTGTGTAAAGAATTTGTTGGTGGTCTTAAGTGAAAGTAGCCGAAAGAAAAATATTGGTGTTTGAAGAAAACATTTTGGGAATATGAAAAGGGTCCCGTTGCACTTTGTGGGTCCATAAAAAGGAAATCAATGACATACTATTTACCACTACGAGGTGCTCAGTGTTTAATAGCATAATCAGCTTGCAACATTTCCCACTGCTGGGCCACAGGCCTCCTCTCTTTGAGAGGGACTTGGCCATAATACACCACGCGGGCTCAGTGCGGGTGAGTGGATAACACTAAACTTGTATTCGAATTTTTTGGTTCTGAAACATTTGTTTCCACACGATGTTTTCTTTCACCGTTTTGAGAGCAGTGCTGATGAAATATGTAAATTCCTCAAAGTGTCTGCCAGGTTTCGAGTCCACGACCTACACGTAAATCGGGAACGTTACCACTGGGCCATCTATTCTGTATTTAGTACATAATTACGAAATGAACAGAGTCAGACAGTAATCTTTACTGAAACGAAATACTTTAGTAATTGTCCAAAAATTAAACAGGAATCACTTAAGCCAGATAGGCTGAAATAAAGCTGGTGTTCAATATTTCTTAAAGATAGATATGATGCTACCTGACAACGTGAGGGCTTAGACAGTTGACAATCGTTTTTAAAACGTTAGAAGCTTTTTGGTATAGTATTTTTATTTCACGAAGTGACACGCTATTTACTTGTGATTACCAAGTGTACAAACAGCCTGTGATTGTATGTGTAAGCGCAGGAGCCAACCGTACCGTCCAAGACAATGGCGAAGTCGGTAGTGTGTGTGTGTTATATGCTAACGTTACTTGTCTTCACGCACACATTCACAGTTTGTTGGTATAAACTCAAACTGATATCATTTAATTCAACTAAACCAATTACAGGCACTTTTGAATTGTCAAAGGGTCGGTCAGTCAGAAAGATGAAGCTAGTTGCCCATTCCAAAGCGTAGGTACCTATGGAGGAGAACGGGCAAGAAACTCTACGGACACTCTTTTAAATCATAAAATTGTTACAAAATATTTGATTGCATCATTCATGCTGAAATTAACCATGTGAGAACGATGTAGAAAGACGTTCACGTTAAAAGAGTCCGTTAGAGAAAACACAAGAAAAATTCAGAAATTAAAAATTAAAATAAGCCGTGGCAGCTAAGAGATGACCAGTCCCTGCTGACGGCGCCCGTTCACGAACATGACGTATGGATCAGCACCATTCAGCTCAACCATTTTGGAGGGAACTAAATGATCCAACACACACGCCACTACCAGCGAGACATTAGAGTGAGCATGACATACTCACAGCCGCCAGGGCAAATTCAAGTCAATGAAAGACGTACCCAGTAAATGGTAGCTTTATAGAAAGTACATAGTGCTCACACGTGTGCTATGCAATTGTACAATACTAATCAATTGAATTTATACAATGCAAAGATAGTTTTTTTTTCCAATGTTCAGCAGCTCCAACAATGTTTCCGAATGCTAATTAGTTTATGCGCCCCTGTGGAGCAGGACCAGTATTGAGCCAAGCATTTTTGTCAGCGATGTAATTAATCCCTTAACTAATATGCTTGGCTACATAGTGTGCGTTTAATACAAGATTTAAATTTCGTTTCATTCAGTTGGAGTATGTGGGGAGGAATTTTATTTTAACATTTTAAACAGTACCCCATGAAGGATGAGTCTACTTTAGCCAGTCTGAAACCTGTTTGAACTAATTGGTCCCTATTTCTAGTCCTATAGTCGTGTCTTTCACCTCTTTTATTGAAAAGATTTAATTTTTTACGTACATGATGTTTTCATAGATGTATTGACAAGGTACCGTCATGATGTTAATATCTTTAAACAGTTCCCTTAAACAATCGCGCTTGCGGAGGCCATATATTGCTCTGATGGCTCTTTTCTGTAGAATAAAAATGGACTCGATGTCTGCAGCGCGTCCCCATAGTAAAATACCGTAAGAGGTGATACTATGAAACTAACTGAAAAAGACTAGCCTCGCGGTATCTACATTAGTAAATTGACGGATTTTTCTTACAGCATAAGCTGCTGAACTTAGCCGTCCTGCAAGAGATGTTAAATGAGGCCCCCATTGCAGCCTTGAGTCGAGCGTGATCCCCAGGAAAACAGTTTTATCGACGAATTCTAGTTTCTCTTTGTTCAATACTATGTCACAATCACTACTTTTAACATTTGGTAAAGCAAATCTTATGCATTTAGTTTTTTTCCCATTTAATACCAAATTATTAGCAGTGAACCAATTTTGTACCTGCAGTAGGGCGTTATTTACGTCATCAAGATTTGATGCACGTCTATTTATCTTAAAAATTGAGGAAGTATCGTCAGCAAATAACACCATTTGTGGTTGGTTCTTTAATAAATGGGGTAGATCATTAATATATACTAAAATGAGGAAAGGACTTAAAATCGAGCCTAATGGAACACCCATTTTTACTTTTAAAGCAAGAGAATTGACACCATTTAATTGATTTTTTGTTGTCTATCATTTAAATAAGATTTTACTAAACTGAGCGCAAGTTGACCTAGTCCGTAATGCTCAAGTTTAAAAGTAAGGTTTCGTGATTGACGCAGTCAAATGCCTTGGAGAGGTCACAAAAGATTCCTATGGCATCTTGGGCCTCCTCTCACGCTGTAAATATGGGCTTTAATAAGGTGACACCGGCGTCTGTCGTACAACATCCTTTGGTGAAACCATATTGCTGATCACGAAGATTTCGTTGGTGTTAAAATGATTAAGCATTTGATTGGGCATTACCTTTTCGTACACCTTGCTGAATACGGGCAATACGGTTACTAGAAGTACACTTGGTTACAACAAGTAAAGCGCTGTAGCTTTTGTCAGTCCCAAAACCATTTTGACTTTTCCATCATCGTTAAAGCTGAAAAAATGTCACTTTGTTTAGGTCCTCTGGGAGAGATTTGCTTTCGACCAGCATCGCTATTCACAACCATCCGATGACCTGATTTCCCTTGCCCCTGACAGCAAACAGCTATCGGAAGAATAGCGGTTGTCTATTTGATTTAAACTAACAAAATTTTCGGGTTTTGGACTTGTGAACAGCGTTTAGAGGACTCCTACGATAACATTGCTTAATATTCGATATGGTACGGAAGCGTATCGAGTGGTTGTGAATAGCTATGCAGTAGTGGATTGGCAATGTTAACCTAATTAATTGGTAGACCGTAAAATATTGAACCAGAAAAAGTGTTCCAAATTGGTTTTATCTAAAACACTTATGTCGAAGCACATGAATAAACAATTAAAGACAGTGACATTAAGGATCTGGCTGTCAAAGAGCATTGCTATCAACGAGACTGGGTGTCAAAGAAACTAGCTGTCAGTGTCAATCAGTAGCCGTCCTTTTATGTGCCGCTGGTAATTATAAAGTGAGAAACACACTTTATTATGAAAACTACTTTAGTTTTCTTTATAGGAAAATAGATTGTAAAAGAACGAGGAGCTTCTTTGATAGCTAGAACTTGTTCGTGGAACAACATTGTCATCCATCTATGAAATATAGAATAGGGCGACTATCAATTCTATTTCGTTGTACAGACGCCAACACATCAAGCTGTACTACAATCTGTCAAATTTCTTTAATAGATTTTCAACTTTATACATTAAGGTTCAAGGTTAATTGGGAAAATTTGACAGTGTCGAGTAACTTGACCTGCTGGCGTCTGTACATTTTGACGTGAGGTGCCTTATAAGTGCCTATTTGAAATAAATGATTTGACTTTGACTTTAAATAGGAAGCAGAATCCCTTGCATGTAATACTTGCAATTTAGAAATATTAGTGGCCAGTAACTACAGGTTACTATTTATAAAAAAAAATCTTGATTTTGTTTTTTTATAATCCGTGATGTAATGATAAAAATGTGGCCAAGACTTTCATTTTAATCTCTTATATTAATGTACTTACGTCAAATTCCGTGAAAATTTTGTAAGCATTAGTTGCCAAAATAATTTTGTTTATGTATAGCGAAGCTAATAGCATCATCATCATCAGCCTACAGCACTTCACTGCTGGATATATTCCTCTCCAATTATAGCACGCCATTCAGCTCGATTCTTGGCAACTCTCATCCAGCTGCTACCGGCCACCCTGCCAAGATCGTCGCTCCACCTTCGTTGAGGGCGTCCTACCTTACGTTTTCCGGTTCGCGGTGTCTACTCAAGACCACGTCTACCCCAACGCTCAACGGTTCTACGGCAAAAAAAAACCTAATTGCATAGTTGTATACTATGCTTTAAAATTGTTGCAGGTTCAATTCAAACCCACCACAAAAACCGAAGTCATTATTTATTCACATTTCTCCTGCCGAAACTTAAAAAGCGCGCCGTGTTCCCCCTCCGCCCCTCCCCTCTCGCCCCCAATTGCCATCACTTGTTTGTCAATCCGTCTCTGAACATTAAAGCCAGTCTTCATCTAATGGATTTTAACGTCCAGAATGTTTACATATCAAACTCGAGGGAACATTATTTTTTCTTTAACACATTAAATTAAAACTGTTTGACTTTCCTCGGTATAAATTGATATGTTTACTTTCGGTGAGAAAACAGAGTGCCGTGAAGGGTTTCTGTTTTTATTATTTTTTGGTTAAGTACTTGTGATGAGTACTTTAGACCGACGGTTTGTACAGGAATATGTTTGTATATAGCTATGATGTGGGCCACCTTTTGAAATATATATTATAAAGCAGCGGGTTTTCCGGTACAGATCGCTGCAGGTTCAGGTGATCTACGGAAAGAAACAGCCACAATGCTTTACCTGCGGGGGGGGGGGGGGTAATTGCTTAAAACACTATCAGTAGCAATGGCTTTCATTTTGAGTTCCTCAACTTTCATTGCGTTCTTTACGTTGTTGAGCAGACTTTGTCGAACATATGAAGTAATGGATTAGCAATATTCTTCAAAATGATTCAGATTGAGATTGATTATATTTTACACAATTAGGGTGTCGGACATATGTAATTTATAATTATTTTATTTTAATCCCACTGAGCTGTGCACTTGTAGGAACCTACTTTGCCCTGAAGAAACATCTTGTTTAATTAATCATAACAAGACTGGTAAGTAGTCGTTTTTGCATCAGTATAAGATTGTTTGAATAATTATTCATAATGAGAATCGTTTTCTCTTAGCATTGTTGAGATGTAAATCTGTAGATAGAATATTTTGGCATCGCCATGGACATAGGTACTTTACTCGTCGTATGAAAAATGCGGGGTACAAGATATTACAGGTTAAGTGGCAGTTGTCGCGGTCAGTTTATAGATGGGTGACTGTCAGAAATTGTATCTGAGAGAGCATGTTCAACTGCCTAATTGTCATCTGAAAGCCTATGGCTGTCATTGAAGCCCAGGGACTGAAACTGCCAATTAGTGTAGCCTAACCATTTCGGAGATTGCTGAGAGTTTTTGAGAAGCAGGATGTCAGCTGTTATTCCATGTACGGTACCTACTGTGAAATACTGCTATCAATCAACCACGTCATAGCATAATCAGCCTATAATGTTCCCACTGCTGGGACACAGGCCATAACCCATCACGCGAGCCCAGTGCGGATTGGTGGATGTCTTAGATTTTTTGGTTCTAGGACATGCCGGTTTCCTTACGATGTCGTTCATCACCGTTTTGAGAGCAGTGATGAAGAAATTAAATACACAAAGTAAAGCGCTTGTTTAGGTTCGAACTCATGACGTACAACTTGTAAGTCGGGGCCAATACCACTGAACCACCTCATGATTAACTGGAACTATGTAATTAAAATAACGGTACAGTCATACCCCCCTTCGCTAGAAAACTTCAGTAATTAATATTTACCACCTGTTCCACCAAACCATTCACAAACTTAACTGCCAGCACAATAAGAAATCGCACAGATTCATTCCAGGAACATTTTTCATCCCAATCGCGTCCGAAAACAAGAACAAAGCGAAACTAAGTAAATAACAATTTGTTCCACTGAAGTAACATCGTACACAAAAAGGTTAAACAAAAAAAAAAGAAAAACTAGACAAGAGTTCAGTAGCGGACGTTAATCTGAGCTGACAACGCGCAGCGGCTTCAAAGTGGCGGGGCTACGTTAATCACTCTTCCACTCGACTGTACGATGCTTATCTGCCCATTGCTTTACCACTTCAGAATATTGACTTTGACTGTACCACCATACTACTCACGTTTCATGGAAAAAATATGGATATCTTTATGTAATGTAAATCGGGTGAGTACTGGCGAGGAGAGCGGTGTTATTTTTAGAAATTGTGTGTAGGCCTTAGGCTACATGAAGGTACCTAAATTGTCGATGCGCAAGTTTTAACATTAATGTCACAAATGATAGATATTAAAGTCTTATTAAAATCTAGGTCGGTTATAATGAAGTTTAAAGGTTGATATTTTAGAATAGCTTATTAACTCGAGGCTCTCGTAGGTAAAAGTCTTTAATCATATAAAGATCAAAAGGAAAAAAAAGAAATCTCTCCACACCCTTTAATGTGCCGTAAGACTTCTATTCCTGGGCATAGGACACTACAAAAATAATCCTAGATGTCATATAGCATAATCAGCATATAAGGTCCCACTGCTGGGTCACAGATCTCCTCTCGGTGAGAGGGAGTGGGCCGTAATCCACCACGCGGGACCAGTGCGGGTTGACAGATGTGACATATCTTCGAATTTTTGGTTCTAGGACAGGCCGGTTTCTTCACGATGTTTTCATTCACCGTTTTGAGAGCAGTGATGATGAAATAATTTACACAAAGTAAAGTGCTTGTCTGGGTTCGAACCTAAGGGTAACGGCCACGACTTGAAAGTCGCGGGCGGTTCCATCGGGCATCCATTTTTACTGGGCCATCACTGCTCATATCACATAGCTGTAAATGTCATTACATTCACAGCTATGTCTAAAACTAAAAAGACATTCACACCAGAACAAAACTCGATAAAGTCACCTTATCTTTCACCATCACACATCCAACTTCTGAACCACAAAAAGCCGCGACAAAAGACTTACTTCACAATTCATCAAAATCATTAACACCTAAGACGACAGGTCGTCAGTTTTTTACCTTGAAACCAGCGGGGCATGAGCTAGACAGCCTCAATTCGCCGTCACCGTTGATACTCACGACGATATTTAAAGCTAAAACTTTCCAGTATACGCTGACCTTTCACTGTACGAAAAGCCTATACAATATGGGGCTCGTGGCCAAGCGATAGAATCGCGGTAGAGTCCATGGATTGGTGACCCTCTCCGTGCCTCGGAAAACACAGCTTCTGTGCCGGATTTCTCCCCGGTCGTGTCGGATTGCCGTCCCGTCGGACCATGAGAGTGTGAGAAGGAGTGGACCTGTGTTTGCTAACACGCTTGTGTACTAGCATAGATCTTGACTGGACGCTGAGACCGAAACTCGGTCGGAAGATTATTATTACATTGCGAGGTCAGCTTATACTGGATGTGTATCTATATCTTGATGTTGTCGTGGTTACTTCGCCGCGCGGATGTAATCAGCGACGCGGTAGGTGCGATGACCGCTCCTCCTGCATTTTGTTGAAGAGTTACTGTTTCATTTTATTGGCCAGACTTGCTAATGGTAAAAGGTTAATGTTGGTTACTTTTAGACTAGATTTGGCGGTTTTTGTACTGTTGGGAAGTCTTCATTCAAGGAGGTTTCTGTCAAGTCGTTTATAAATGTTAATTTTAGGGTTCAAATAAACAACCATTGCACTTACTTTCTCATTCTTAGTTACTCTCTAATACAATCATCTCAGCCTATCGCAGTTCACTACTGGACATAGGCCTCTGCCATGCTGTGTCACAACACCGCAGCACTGCACCGCAGTGGCAGTGGGCTGGCCATATTTGTCGAACGACCGAAGGCCGGTGGAACAGACGTGTCCTGGTAGAGACCGCGTATCGGCAAGCGTAGAGTGGGACGCTCCCCAGCTAGATGGACAGACGATCTCAAAAAGGTGGCTGGGGCAGACTGGATGCGGAAAGCGGAGGACCCTCTACTTAACCTTATGCAATATGCAACCTGCTGCAACAACTGGACATAGGCTTCTCCTAGAAAGTTAAGCGAGCGTGAAAGGCTAGCCTTGACTGCTTCAGTTTATTCTGGTGGTCAAATATTTGTCATGTTATCTGCAAGGTAGAAAATCACCTCACCTATCACTCCACAGTATCGGCAATATTTAAAAAATGCACTACGTGTTGGGTAACGTGTTGCTCTCCGGCCTCTTGCGAATGTAACACCATTAGATCGTTTCCTCTACATTTTGTTTCTTGCATCATGTTGGTATGACTGACAGGACAAGAAACTTACAGCTAACCATATAAGAACAAGGAATACGTGTTGTTGTAAGTTATTTATTTTATTTCAGACGGAAGAGAAAAAGTAAGGTAAAGGTAATTAAATTAACCCACGTCATTGCAAGGCAATTATGTAAAACTTTTGTATTTTTTAATTAAAAATGAAATATGGCTTCTAAGCAATAGTACAGAAAGTTTTCTTTACATTATCGTTAAAAAGCATTTATTCTTAATGACCGAACTAGCATGAAATCAGACCACTTTATTTTCATTTCAATTAGGAAGCTCCATGGCACTTAGTAAATTATTGCCCCACATTAATTTTCAAAACTACCGTAAATTATTTTTTTAACGAAACTCCCGACATTTAAATGTTTCGTCAGCAACTAAAGTAATTACCGTCACCAAACTCGTACTACGTAAACGCTAATTACTCTGACATTATTGCCAATAATTTTCGCGTCAATAAAAATTAACATTTAAAAAGGCTTTTGCACTTTTTTACTCAAGTGTACAAAGTGTCATGGCGTCGGGTGAGCGGCGAGATCAAAGCGGTCGGCGCCTTTGAACCGCCGCGTGTATCAACACTGCCGTGCCGTAAACGACACGTAGAGGAATGAGTGGTACGGTCTGCACCGGAAATTCGCTGAGCGTCTGTTCAACGCCATTTTTTTTAATACAAATTACTTGCTATTAGCAGTGGGTGGAATAAATGAGACGTATTTACATGACTGTTAAATTAGATCATTTGGAACGTTCTATGAGATTTTGTGAATAAGTTTTATTAACAGTGGTGAAGTAGGTATGTAGGTAAGTACTTATTTGTAAAAAAATAACTACGGGAAGAACAAAACTATTTAATAAGATGTGTATTTTAGCCAAATGCTAAATTTAATATTTTGGTTGTTTCAGTAAATTAAAGTATTTAATAACATCCTGAATATGCAAGTCATTATTGTCTTTATTATTGCACTTTCGTCTGCCACTTATTATTAAATTATGCAAAGTTTAAAACAACGCCACCAAAAATTGCATTTAACATTCACACCTTACCAGAACGTTAACAAAAAAACAACAACCAACAAATTAATTAAAGAAAATTAATTTGCCGTCCCTCCTGCCTTACCTGCGATCTATCGAACTAAAACCGACAGGGCGTAGTTTAAATTATATGTAGTATGTAAATAAGTCTATAGGACAGGTTGACCCCATTGACTGCGTGCTACACCTGCTTGCCAAGGTTCCGGGTTCGATCCGGTGTCGGTACATTAGTAAGTTTTCTTATCATAAAATATTAACCCGGTAACTCATAAAAAAGTTGACATATTAAATGCTCGATAAGGAGAACAACAGGTAATTATTTTCTTTTAATTAAATTGAAATAGTAATTAAGATATAATTTAAGGGTCAATTTGTGTACATACAGGATGTTTATTGCTACGTCGATACTTAAGGAAGGTTAAATAATTAAAAAAATACCCTATTACTCGTTTATATCTTTTATATAGACTGACTTTGACTGAACAATCTTTACACTTAGGGCTGATCGATTTTACCAAAGTCAGGTATCTTTTATCCGTGGATTAAAATTGACGTCTGACAGTTCTAGTATAGAAAAATTTACAAAAATTCAAAATGTTTGTTTGTTTTTTTATGTGTTAAGTCCTTTTTTCATGCGTCATGTTTGCCGCAAATAAATGCATTTTCTTTCTTTCTTTCTTTCTAAAATTTATGCTCAGGATAAGACTTTTTCTAGGTATAAAAGTTTGGAGAAATTCGACCTTAGTGAAACAAAATCTTTGACTAAACAACTCCACTTGTCAAACTTACCCTTGTTAAGCCTAAGTTGGTTGACCAGCCTTCACACCCTGCAGGGAAATTGCATAACGCACTAACAGTAGGAATGGCTTTCATTGTGACAGTTCAACAACATTCATTGCTTTATTTTACGTTGTTGAGCAGATACATTTTTCGAACACATGAAGCAATGGATTAGCAATATCTTTCAGATTGTGATTGATAGTGTTAGTTCCGTGGTTAGTCCGTGGATGGGTGACCATCTTCACATACATACCAACACCAGTCCGTGCCTCGGTAAACACGTTAAGCCGTTGGTCCCGGCTGCCATTTGTGGATCTTTGACAATCGTTTAGAGTCAGAAGGCCGAAAGTCTGGCAACCAGTCTTACCCAGGGTACGTATTACCCAGTAACTGGGTTATGGAGGTCAGACAGACAGGCAGTCGTTCCATGTAAAACACTGGTATTCAGCTGCATCCGGTTAGACTGGAAGCCGACCCCAGCATAGTTAGGAAAAGGCAGGCAGAGTGTTACACAATGAGGGTGCTGGTCAAAGTTGCACTCATAGATCAAGCCTGCTGTAGATTGAAGTATACGACTTTAGCGGGTATAATTCAATACCTCATTCGCTGAACTATTTCTAAAATGTACTTGCAATCAAGCAACGGCTTTTCTACGTATTTTCCTCCATTTCCACTTCATGTGGAGAATTACAAAGTGTGCAGTTAGTTGTAATGAAGCAATGTACGAACACTACAAACGCAGCGACCGGCAGTTGGTGGAACAATCAACAAAGACATTACTGACATTACGACAAACCGACACGTCAGGTACCATCGGACACAGAACTGTTACAATATAATGTTTACTGTACAATACCGGGCGGCAGAGACACCGACGCGCAAACTGTAACCATGAATTCACCACGTGATTTTGGACCCCCTAGCGTAGAAACTTTCGAAGTCTGTCTAAAAAAAAATCTGCTGTTTCATAGAAAAGTGTACCGACGCGGTCAAAACGTATGAAACAGTGTTTTTTTAAATAACCGATTAAATATTTCAACGAATAATGTACTGAATCCATGGTAACAGGTTGCGCGTTAATGTCCCTGCCACCCTGGTAAACGGAAAACGATATGGAATTCAAATGGAGTTGGGCAGGACACCTGGCACGGCACAGTGATGACCGGTGGAGTCAGGCAGTGACCGAGTGGCGTCCAAAAACTGGGAGACGAAGTGTCGGTCGTCTGGCGGCGAGATGGGTGGACGGCATTGTTTCCATCGCGGGTAGAACCTGGATGAAACTGGCATTGGAACGTGGGGATTTGGACATGAAAAGAGAGGCCGATGTTTAGGAGTGGGTGAAGTTGGGCTGTGAATAATGATGATGATGATACATATTTTCTATTTTCCAGGTTTAAACTTGCATAACTCGCCGTGCCTCGGAAAACACGTTAAGGCTCAATTTACATTGCCGCGGAACGGCGTGGAAGCGAATTTTCGTAGCGATATTATACATAGCCAAATGAACTTTATGTCAATTGTCTAAAGTACAAACTAGACACGAGCGTATTTCTGCGGGAATTCCCGAGAATGCGCGATAATTCTCCAGAAAATGCGCGACCTGTGCATATGTGTGTATCTAATTTGTGCGTTACACTATTGACATAAAGTTCATTATGCTTTGTACAAAAAAAATCGCTTCCATTCCGTCCCACAGCAATATAAATTAAGCCTAAGCCGTTGGTCCCGGCTGTCATTAGTGGATCTTTGGCAGTCGTTACGGGTCATCAGAAACCCGAATTTCTGACAACCAGTCTTACCAATGGGGTTTGTATTACCCAGTAACTGGGTTGTGGAGGTCAGATATGCAGTCGCTCCATGTAAAATACTGGTACTCAGCTGCATCCGGTTAGACTGGGAGCCGACCCCAGCGTAGCTGGGAAAAGCCTAGGTAGATGATGATGTTTTAACTCGCAACCTCCAGCTCTAAAATCGGTCGTTTCATCTCCTAGCCATAACGACACAGTGATGACAAAACCGATTTACCACGACGAAAATTTTAATAATAAATGTCCAAAGACATCCGTTGTCGAGCCAAAGCGTCGCTAGAAATCTAATTAATTTATTAAAATGAAACGTGTATATTCATTTTAATATTAAATTGTGTGACAAATTGATGGTTATGCTAATGCGTGTTGGTTTCCGCTTCGCTTTATAGCAAGCGAATAATCCGATTTCGATGTCATGGCATTAGCGATTCGTAGTGTAGTTTTAGTTATTAGAATTGAATAGTTTAGTAGGTTGATAGGATTTTAATTAGACTGCCTTGTTGGTATAGTGGTCGCAAGCGCTACTGCTGAGCATGAGGTCCTGGGTTCGACTCCCGGGTCGGGCAAAGTGGTGTTGGGGTTTTTCACATGAAATTTCTCAGTATCAGCCTGGAGTCTGGATCTGTTCCCGGTTGATGGCCATAGGGTCGACCCTTATTACATTAAACTTAAACATAACTGGCTAAATATGGGTGTACTATTAGGTACACCTCTGCCTAACCCTTCGGAAATACAGGCGTTATATAATTATGTGGTTTGTTGTATTGCAGCCTTTTTCCTGGATGGCAGTCGACCGTCAGCAGAATTGTTGGTTCCCATATTTAGCTGATGATGGTGTTACCTAAAAAGGAGTTAAAAACATCAAGTTTATCTGTTTTTCTTTCTTCGCCAATTCACCCTACAAGAGGTTCTGAAAATTATGCGGTAAACATAACACTTATTTTTTCACCTTTGCCATTGGTTAGTGTTTTGGTTAAATGACAATACACTTCACTTAAGTTTTCACGGTGAGATGGTTACAGAATTGCACTGCAGGTCATGTATGCCTACTGCCTGACAGGCTGCGTGTTGTAAGTTGATAGTCGTTAAATGAGTTATGCAAAACCCAATCACCTGAAAAATCTTTCATGCATGTAACGGGCAACTGAAACTCCGCCGCCACTCCATGTGATGTTCAGCGACCCAGTTTTTTTTTAATTCAGTAGGTGACGGAACTTTAAAATTCGTTTTCAGGATGATTTTTGATTTCAAGCCCTTTTTTTATAACGTAACGTGTATAAAGTATTTCTGTAGCTACAATACACCATAAAGAGACCGAAAGAATGGGACTGGTTGTGTGAATGATAACATGATTTGATAGTTGTCCCTTCACGCGATGAGTTTTTGCCCGTTCGAAAAATTTAATTTGTCACTTGGGTCGGTGTAAAAGAGTGTGTCGTATAGTGAAAATGACACACATAAAACACATGAGCAAAGTGCTTATATCATCATATCAGACTCTAAGAAAGTGGAACAAACTTGTGTAATATTTTACACAAGATCAATCAACACTATTCTAACTTTAAAATTAATAATACTCACGTAAAAAATTTAGCTAAAATTAAATTGCTTATTTGTCTTTTAGGCTAGATTGTAATTCATTATTAAGAACCTGCTTCTTTTTAATTTAGGATAAAAAAGCTTGGGTCGAATAAACTTCTTTCGGACGGGCTCGTACCTTCGCTGCCGTAGTTCGAAAGTAGATAACTGGAAATTATGGTTAGGGTACAACCCCATCTAATTTTACCCCGTAAAACCATGCACCAGTGCAACACCTATAAAATCTTGTGTTGAAAATCTTCTAAGTGTGTTCACGCCTTTCCTTTCATAACTTTAAAAAGTACATTTGTAGACCATTTTCTATTTTAAGTACCTGGTTACCTGGTTCTTAAGTTAATATCTTTTAAGTACCTGGTTCTTATTGACAGGCCTACCCTGTCCTCCCATACCTGTTAACACTGTAATTTGAAACCATTGTAAAGGCCAATTATTTTTAAAAGAGTAACCGTGGAGTGTCTTTCCGGCTCACCATGTTAAATGACCAATTGGATCCGTGCACCTAGCTTCTGACGTTTCACAAGTGCCCAGGTAGGTTGTGTGAAATAACATATATTGTTTTGCTTTTAAACAAACGCTTCCAAAACCCACTGCAGCTACTACGTTACATGAAAACATAAATAATCCACGTATAATGAACTTCAGTGCACGCAGTCTCAACATCTTATTAATTCAATATCTGGCGAGATGTATCATAAGTCTGCGCTCGTAACTCTAGGGTGAATGATGCGATTGTCGGACGGAAGTTGAGCAGATTTATGTATCAGTATTTATGTGGGTTTTCTTTGGCGTGGTTTATACCTAATACCAGTGGTGTAGTTACTAGTTTTCAGGCAAGGAAAGATTGCTTCGGCAAAATGCGCGAAAGCTTAAATTCTATAATTATTTCTAGAAGTTATCAATGCTTAAAATAAATGATTAATGTTCCCTGATGGGAAAGGCGTATTATACACACACTTATCCCATACAAACCAACCCTCCGGGCCGCTCTTGAGAATTATTGTTGCAACAAAACAATTCATATTAACCATTCTATTCTCGCCTTTAAAACAGTTTTTAAACCACACGTTACGTGGAAGAATGGCTTTTAGTATAGTGAATAATAAGAAAAAGAATTCTAAGTTTTACCGGTCGACAAATTGGAAGCCATTGAATTAATAGCGTTGAAATTCGTAGAAAAGAATAAACTATTACAGCTGACACAAAATAAATTGCTAACAGAAACCTAAATTGTTTTCCCGAGTACACAAAGTCATGACCTGCTTTTTAAGTATTTAAAACAGTGTTTTTCTTCAAGAACAATCGAAAAGACTGTTAGACATAATAAAATGAATGAAACAAAGACATATTATACTCGTTTACGACTTTAATGAATATAATAATGCGAGAATTATACTTTAAATATATGTTTTGTAATTTCAATATGCTTCTTGGCATATATATTTCGAAATCAGCAGGAAACTATAAAGTTTTATTATACATAAGTATACATAAATACATACTAACATTGTTTTTGTAACTACCATTAGTTATAATAAAATGAATGGCGTTTTTATAATTTATTTAATGTTTATTATGGTTAGCGTCTGTAACGGCGTTTAGTATATTATTTTAATTTATAATTTAATTGCTAAATAGGATGTTAACTTCATTTAGTGTTAGAAACTTCTTTAATTATTCTAATTAGCTGGTCATTGTATGTTTATTCAGAGACTTGTTAAAACTATGTCACTGTATTTGAATTAATGGAAATCGAATGTATATTAAGTAGGTACTCGAAAAAACCTATCGCTAACAAATAAATCAAATAAAAAACCCACGTAATAAATTGTAACCTAAAAATCATTTCACACGTTCATGTAGCATTTAAAGATAATGCTTGGCCCGCTCGGCTAACAAATGGTGCGTCCACCGTGCACATTGGTCATAATATTTCAACGCTAGTAAATGCTGCACAGTTCGTGATGTATGGCGACAGACAGACAGATAAATTGCTTATAATTTATTGTAGTGGAAGCCGCAAGAGTCCTAATTACGTACGACGTTTGAGTCATGCCTTCTGAAAAATATCGTTTATTCGTTCTGTTGCATCATGTGTGTGGGTTGGAGCTAGTAATTGTTCCTCATTTTCTTATCCATGTCGTTATTAATCTTCTTGGCTCGTAGTTACAGCGAGGTAACTGCGGAACACACAATAGGCAATGCGTTTCATCTTGACAATTCAACAACATTCATTGCGTCGTTTACGTTGCTGAGCAGACAAATTTTTTAAACTTATGGAGCAGTGGATTTGGGTTTTGATTGTAATTGAAAGTGTGTTGCTGTTAAACAATTGGGTCAAGTGTTGCCATATATATTTTTATTCTATGTTCCTAATTTACAAAAGATGCGGGACTTCCCTACTTGGATTTTTATTCAGTGTTGGTCTAATAGTTCTTTTATATCTGTATTGTAGTTAGGATTATGTCTTAATAATAATTGTATGTATTTGTATAAGGATGACAAATAAAGAGCTTCTGGAAATTTGATCCACCTCTGCTTTCCGTTAATGAGTGTCTATATAAACTTTTTTTGAATACCAGACTGTCATTTGTTTATTTTTTTTAATCAAAAAACCAATGGTACTTTTATCTGACACAATAATCTTAATCTGGATTTTATTTCTCGAGTTTACTGACTACCAATGAGGTGATAAATTAAAACTGCGAGAATAAAGTTTTTCTCACACAGCGGTGTTTAAATATTCATAAGTTCTTACTGTTTGCAACTTTGTGAATAATAATTACATTGTTTAGAACAGCAGTGAAAAGTTAAAAAAATGTTTATATCGTCGTAAAGTATCCTTGTTGGTAAGAAAACTTGTGGTGAATTGTCAGGTGCCTACATTTCTAAGAAAATTTTATACACAAATTATGAAATATAGTTAAACGTGAACTGAAAAATTAAAGATGTATGCACTTTGATACGTACGCTTCTTGAATTCATTATTTACTCTTCAATATTCAATCAGTGCTTTCGACCATTGTGTATTTTGTAAAGGGTTTCAGTAATCAAAGTCTGCAGTTTCAAATTAAATATTTACGTATATTTTTTTTTCGCTTTATGCCCTTTATAACAACAAATTTTTATTTCAACAGTTATCAGTTGCAAATATTACAGTGTCCATTACTTTATTATGAATGTTGTACACGCATTCCGCTTTCACACTATTATAACTTGTGTCATTACTTAACATTCTGACAGTGTACTATGTAAACATTAATTTATAGTTAAACATAAAAATAGAACGTGCCAGTTTTGCAAGCATTAGAATGTAAATTTTAAAGTAAAGTGTATTCGTGAGATTCATCTAAGATCTTATCAATTTGAAAACTGAAAGTAGCAATTATATAAATATAAACGAGAAATGGTTCGGTAACATGTTATCTGTAACACTAATGTACTGGGACTACCATGCGTCTACGAGAAACCTTCAGTCACAACGCACATAATTACAAAGATATGTGATAGATCAATGTATCGCCAAATCATTAAACCTTCACTTAAAAAAATACAAACACAATTAACAACCCTCACTAATTAATTGCAACAACTTAAATTACAAAAATCAATTTAAATTACAATCTATAGATTTGGTACATAAAAATTTCGTTAGTCTAACTAGAAAATTAAAATCCGCGCACGCGGTTACGACCAAGCGTTCAGTGCACTAATTATAATGATTACGAGTTAGAGATCACAGCTGTCGCGACCCCCACAGGGGCAAACACTTCCGTCGATGATATGAGCCGACTAGAAACCCGAAGAACACTAATTTATATGTACACAGACTTCGGTTCCGATTGTCCTTTTGGCATGGGCGTTAGCGGTCGGCGCCCCCCTTCTTGTGTCCGTGGAGCGCCGACGGTCCTCAAGGGTGCAGAGGCCGCGGGCCGAACAACGGGTACGGCGGGAAGTACGCGGCTAGCGAGGGGTGCGGGGGCATCGGGAACGGCAGCGGCGGCGACGACACCAGGTGCGACGGCTTGCTGTACGGGTGGAAGCGAGGAGTCAGCGGCGACAGCGGCGGCGTCGGATACGTACGCTGCAGCAGCGGGTGCGTCGCACTCAGCATCGACAGGCTCGGGCTCGATTCGCCGCTCGCAGTGTGTGATCTCAAGTGTTGCAGCAGTTCGTCTGATGAGGCGAACCGCTTGCCACAGTACGCAGAGTCTCCTGCCATCCAACTGCATACGTATGGCAGCTGTGAAGCAGCTGCTAAAGCAGCTAACTGTGCGTGAGCATACGCCGCTGCCGCGGGGTGATTAGTAGGTAACGGAAACGGAGTCTTGGCGTGATCGCATTGAGCACACCCTGCCGGACACACGGCGGATTTGAGCAAATGTGAGCTTAGTGAGCAACCCGTACAGTAAGGATCTCTGCAGATTCCTAGATCACTTCCAGGCGCCTTCATTCTAGCATACGCGAGGTACGGATTTAATCCATTCTTTAAAGCGTGGTGCTGTGCAGCCATCAAGCTACTGGTCATTAGGTCCATTTGTAAAGGAAATCCGCTATGGTGTAATCCACCGAGGAAGGCGGATGTAGAAACAGGTATGCTGGGCTTGAAGCTCGAATGTTCTTTGGTGTCTGCGCTGGACGATAAAGAGGTGGGAGTGAACGGTAACTTGGATGCAGATGAGATACTGATCGACTCTGAGTTAGATTTAGCTGGCACGGGTGAGCCGTGCAGTGGGCTGGACCTCTCGTCCGACTTCTCTGACGGTGTTTTCCGGTGAGCGGGAGGTGGAGTCCTCTGTGACGAGGAGCTCTGGTTACTGGCGCAACGTGCTTGTACTGGTGTGGTGGACGCGCTGCCTTTCGACGAGAGCGGAGTCTTAGACGACGCGTTGACAGACCCTCGGTCGTCAGGTGTTCTAGTCTTTTCTCTCGCTGTTAGGCACGATTCGTAAGGCTTAAAGCTAGGCTTGTTGTCGGGTACGTGCGATTTCTCATCGTACTTCTTACTCGCTTTCTCGGCGGCGGAGATCAGCTTGGGGTTGGGCGAGTCCGCGCCGATAGCGCTGCAGGTCTGCGCTAGTAGCGCCAGCGGGCTCTTTTTCGCGTCGAGCTGCAACAAAGAGAGGCAGTTTATGAAATGAAACGTCGGGTCGAGGTTGCGAGTGACGGGCGCACAAAGGGACCGCGGGGGTGCGGGACGGGGGAGGCGGGCGTCCAATCACGCGGCCGACGCGCCATTATCCGCGCGTCTGGCAGCCGTCGGCTCCGCTTGACATTTCACTCGGCTCCCGCATGATGTAATCTCGCAGTGAAAAGGGCAATTTGTGCCGCTGAATTTGCGGCACGCCTGAACTTGTGGCGTGTTGTCACGTCTATTGCCGCCGCTCAACCGTCGCTATGTGTCGGGAATATGTTTTCTGTTTTACTCACGGTGTTTTGTCAAAGTTTATTTTAGCAACGATACGAATCTTATTAGAGTGTAGTTCGAAATACTAATTGCTTGTTTGTTAGCGCTTCAGAGACGATTGTTGTTTTAATGTAGTAATTACGAGACGTCTTTCAAATAGATGGGTGGTAGTTAAAATATTTTATGTTACAAGTAATTTTAAATACAATGAAAAGCTAATGGCTTTCGTCTGTCATGAAAGCGAAGCTTTAAGATTTTGCAGTTTGTAAAGTAATATATGAACAATGTTTGAAAGAATTTAGTAAAATGCTATTGAAATGGTACTGAAAAACCTCTCTCTAGTTTGTCGAATTTTATTACCTACCACAGAATCAATTTCGCTAAATTAAGCTCGCCTTCATGAAGCTTACTGCTAACAAACGTAATGAAATTTCGCCGCCTTATTAATATTTACACATACGTGTTAATACTAAAATATGAATTTTAATAGCGTTGCATTACAAAGGATTATGAGAATAATCAGTACTTTGTTTTAATTTTCTTTATGATTTTCTTAATGCCCGACTCCCAAGATACAGTCAAATGCTTAGTTTGGGGTCTATTCTATTCTTGTACAAATTGTGATTAATAAATAAATAAATTTGAAATCACAACCGCTCTCTATATTATCTCAGTTTGAAGAACTGAACTAGTTAATTAAAGGTCAGACAATAGCATAAAAACGCGTAAGTGAGATGTTTCTATTGCCTGAACTTTAATGAACTACTTCAGTTCCTTTAACTTTTAAACTAAATTATTTAAGTATAAGTAATTTACTTTCGTTTTCCCGAATTTTCTTTTCGGACCTTCGTCAACAGTACCTATGCAACAAAATTGGGTCAGTATCATTTGATTCTTCATTGTCATGAAGTGACATTCAACATACTTGTTGAAATCCTCGTAAAGCCTTTTCACGGTGCGATTGTTCCATTTTAGAAGGTTCACGGAAAATGTATCCGTCATTTACTGAAGTTGTAGCCCGATGAAGGTTTATTTGTTTTTGTTGAATAACTTAAGGGTACATTTTTCAAGTTCATTACATTATCTCATTTTAGTTTCCTTCTTTCTTTTATAGTGTTCCCGGATTTTCTGTTTGTTTTTGTCTATTATTTTTTAAAATTATCTTTTATTTACAGAGAGAACCTACCTAGGATTTTCTCTTTTGTGAGTAGTTTGCCTTTATCTCGTTGAAAGCTGTTGCAATATTTTGAAGAATTCTATTGTCAGTTAAGAAGTTATTTGCCTAAACTATCAGTCACATAATGACAGCGTTTCAAATGAAACAGTAATACAATATAAATTCCCTTTGGATACAACCAACAAACTTTCCAGCAACGCTAATGTAAAGTAAATTATACCTAACGCAAGCGCAAGGATAAGAAAACACGAGTTTGTCATCATCAATCAAACTTACCGTTGTCGGAAGCGGCGACAGGTAATCCGGTCGCAAATACTGATTGCTTGACGTGAGCATGTTGCTCCACAGTCCGATATCCTTTTCCAGCTTAAAAAAATAGAATCAATCCACAACACAGAACAATATCACTTCACAAAATCCAAAGCTTGGTGTCAGCACATGATACACAAGTCACTAGTCGCGGCGTGTGTACGGAGCGGAACGAGACGTGCGGTTGCCGCGACGGACGGCTCTGAACTGAGGTTCGCGGTGTGACGTGCCCCCCTCCTGACACCTTGTCACTAGTCGCCTCGCCATTTTTGCATTCTGTGTGCTCTGCGGGAGCTTTGGCGTCTTATCCCCACCGCTGTTTGACACCCCGTTTGTCAGCGGCTTCCTTCTCGCTCGCTCGCGAGAATTACTAAAAGCGCTTTCCGCGAACTCGACGTTTTGATGAAAGGATTATATAAAATATGCATCGCGCAGTCAAAGGAGTGGATGCGACGACTGAGAGGCATAGCATGGGAAATTGAATAGCTGCGAAGCTGGTAAACGGCGGCTTAGTAATAATTTAGTTTTAGTGTCATCTCGACGTGGGCGGACCTTTGTAGCTTAATGTGGGTCAAGAGATTTTTCTGAACGATTTGTTGTTGCGTTTTGTTATTCGTTTTGTATTATGACTGTTTTATGGGCTGTTTTCGTATTATTATTCGGCGTATTATATTCTATCTGTGAATTTATGCGTGTTTAAATGAAAAATATCGCATTTGTCATCACTTTCTTTTGTAGAAACATCCTCATCATGTTAATTTCATAGCTCTGTTGGAGCGATATTTAAAATTCCTAATACCGTTGCATAATCTCAGGTAAAACGTGAGTTTACTTTTTAACCCCAAACTTGTATGTATGGGTGGGGGACCACCCACTGGTTTTACGATTGTGAAAACGCATTCTCATTGTTTAGTTTTCATAAACAAATGGCTTAGTCATCGCAATTTCTATAATATTTCCAAATCCTTTATAGTTTTACTGTGGGTACTAAAATGATACTTTGGCTAGTTTCTGACAATAGCGTGTTAATGTTCTTGCTTATCTTTAATATTATGAGCAAAAGTTTTATACTTTAAGCACTTCTTTGTGTTTTTTTTTAAAGGAGATTACTGTTGTAAAGAAGACAATTAGGAATGAATGAATAAAAGTAAGCAAGTATGAAGTTTTTTTTTTTTAAGTCTTTATTTATTTAGGGGCATTTATAAGTATGTAGTTGCTAGCAGTTTCACATTATATTGTTATATTCTGCGTAACAATTTAAAATGGTAATTAGAGTTTTTGCTTAATCTTTAGAGAGATCATAATTATAAAGTAATAAATATTTATGTATCTAATTAAAACATTATAAAATTAAATTACACCTCTAAACAATAGATTTGTTGATTATTTGAATTTTTATTAATATTAATTATCTTTATGTCACTTTAACAAAGCAGACTTGTGTAATTAAATGCAACTAAAATATTAACGTCTTTATTAGGTACCAACAATTTAAACATCTTCTAATTTAAGATTTTATTCCGGGTTTTTATCAAATGCAGATTAACGAAAACTCTGCATAAACTTTCCACATCGCATTACCTACTATTGTATTTTTAATTTCACAAGTTGATTTACAATATATGTGACAAGCTTTGTCACATAATAACATAACCACAAGTAAATCAGCCCTCCCGTCAGAAACACCATGTCATCACCGTACGTTTCTCCTCACGGCGGCCATGACAGGATCAATCGTGCCGACAAACGACAGAGCCCCGACCGTGCCCGACCGTGACGAGACGGACCACATTATGTCATGACTTGATGTGTCACGATTGAGCTACTTAATGGCTCTTATTAGATACCCCAGAAATTATTGGGTCTTATAACAAGGTTTATTTATAAATGTTGTTTAACGCACGGCGACGTAAGACGTTTAAACATCAAAAATGTATGGTTAAAAACCCCACAATTGTAAAACGCGACAGACTGACAATGTCTACTACTTCTTCAAGATTTTTACATTGAAATAATTTTAAGGACAAGTAAGTTGATAAGTATAGGTACACCTAACTATGCTCCTAAAACAAAAGTTCATCATACAAAAATTAAGTTGATGCAACACCCTGTGTTACATGTTTTTCTTTTCAACTCCCCAATACTCGAAAACAAAAATAAGTGACAATCTCTGTACAGAAAAGAATGGAATGTATCTGTCTTGATGCCGTAGATTTAATCAATTTGCAATGGCGTTGGGCCGAATAGCATCAGAATATTTTTCAACACAATCTATCACAGCCAATCAGGTTCTTCGGAGTTTTCGTGTACATACCAGCTTTTTCAGTTCAGTGGAAAAAAATGAAAAGTATTTTTTTTTATTTCCAATCATCTTTACTGTTATCTGGTTAACGAAAGACATAGGCCATTTCGAAGTCTAGACAGCAGGTGCATTGCGCTAAACTCGAAATTGGCTCCAAGACACAAGGATTGCCAAGAAAGAGTTCAGAAAATTAGTGTAAGACCCGCGGTGTCTTCAGTCTAAAAGCTATACTTGCGCACTTGCAGAGTTGCAGCTCAGAAACATCAAACCGCTTGCATTAAAACGTTAACATAACACTTTGAATGCATTACACAATCTGTACGTTAATCTCAGCTGGAGATTAGTTTTGGCATCGCTGCGTTTGAGCAGACTTGAGCCAGCCCGAGACTCGAGCCCAGCTAATCCCCAGGACTCGAGCCAGATAAGAACGATAACATAACTAGAATTTGCATACGTTTGTTTTAACGAGGTTTCTGAGGGTTTTGGTATGTAGAGCAGCTGAATTTGGAGTGTGGTAAAGTGGGGTTTCTTTCTGTTGTTTGTTGACAGAAGTACCAGGGTATCAGACTTGAAAGAGACTTCGATCACGAAAGTGAAAGGGTGCTGTTCAAAGCGCTGATGCTTAAAACAACTAAACCCCTTCACTTTCAAAATGCCTAAGCATTCATGCAGGTTTAATTAGACATAATTGCATCGATCAGTGAGAGTGACGTTAGGAAATCTGATAGTACTGACTGAAATCAGAGTAGCTTTTACAAATATTTGTACATGGTCTGTATAAATTATTCCAACTTCTATTCACAAATAAATAAGACATTTAAATTCAATCCAAGACCAATGACTTTGTCCACCCCTTTACGACTAGCGAGCATGGTAATAGCATGGCGGTATGTGAGATTTAAATAGTTTTAAATTGAATTTATGGGGTACTTTCAATTTCGGCTTAGCACGAATGAGTTATTTGAACATTTGGGTTTAGAAACATGATTGTATAATAGACGGAATAATAGATGTAGTGATACTTCTAGCTCTCATTCGTCTGTGTGCTTTGATAGTCAGTGTTTCAAGAACGAGGAACAAATAAGTGTAATGTATTTCCTCCTTCTTACCCTTGACTAAGAACTGTACCACTAAAATACATAGCGTACTCAATTCCCCAACTAACAACACCATAAATTGACAACTTGTCAACCAATAACCTGTCATATAAACACCAACGAACAATTGAAGTCCAATAAACAAACGAAAGTCGCCGCTGACAGATTTCAAACTAACAAATATTGTACACGTAGTATCTGATCGCCAAGCAAATACAGCGCTGTATATGTCGCCGCGTCCGACAAGCACTTAGTGGCCGAGTTGCTTGAAGCGCTGGAAGGTAGACTGAGAAGGGTCGAGAGAAGACCGATTCAAAATGGAAATAGTTTTATTTGTGTAAAATGTTTAAGCTTTAGCTTTGTGGGTAGCGCTGTGGTCTTGTGGACTTGCATAAACCGCTTTATTTTTGAGTCTGTCTTTGTGTTCGGGGATTCAATATTGACTGTAACTATTTCGTAGATACAATAATTACTTCCTTACCCGTGGTTATTTTACAAAATCTGAATATGCTTTTCTGAAGGCGAACAGTGAAATGACAAAAAACAATTTTTGAAAATCTTATTTTGTATTTCCTGTTTGACGTGTCTTGGCTGAAAAGAGGTCTGACATTGGTGGACATTTTATATAGTAGGATGGAAATATTTCCTGTGTAGACACACAGGAAATATGATCTCACGGATCTTTCAGGAAATGGATAAAGAAAAATTAAACTAACTGTACAGTAAACAATGACATATTGTTTTCGCCAATTCTGTCCAATTCCGTCGTCTATTTCAGTAACAGATCTGAAAGCGACCGTGTGACTTCCGTCGACGCAAGTGCACGAACAAGATGTTTGGCTTTATGCTATCTGGGTGTATGTGTGTTGTATTTATTTGTTGAAGTCACATATTGTGTGCAAATAAATGTAGGGTATAAAGGAGATGATATCGTTCCTGTTTCAATGATATTTATCAGCAAGTTGTAAGTAATATGACGTCTAAGTCTGGCTGCTGACAGAAAGCTCCTGAAAATGATTAAGTTAATGATAGAGCTCCGAATGATAGGGGTGTTAAACAAGACAAGTAAAAAAATCATACAGGCACAGAACGTGTGTTTGTTAAAAAAAGGAAGGTATTGAAGAGGATTTTGAAAGTTTTAGGTAAACAACCCACTTTTTAAGATACAACTTAAAAGCTTTAGACAACAAACACGATAAGCGGCCTAGCAATAGGATGACGGTAACAGGCACGAGTGTTGCAAGAAAAACACGACAATTTACACAAGGATAATATTCCTATAAGCCTAGTAACTAAACCTCAGTACCAGTGAAACTTCTGCCGATACAAAAAGATGTACAATATTTACATTGGCACGGCATGGATGATGGATGGGCGTGATTTATACCGGGCCATCAGCCGGCCTCTATTTATGCACTTATTGTGGAGGAAAGCGGTCATAATTCATAATGGGGCAGGCGCGAATTACAGGTAATGGCGTTTTGAGAGAATTATAGGTATTTTGGATCAATATATTATGTTATATGTATAGTGCTCAGAGCATTATCTCGTCTTCTGTCTATTGTCTTTGCTGTGTTCTGATTCATTTTGCTTTTTAGTTTTTCAATTTCTTTAAAAGTCTTGGTACGTTTTTATTCTCGTTTTCTCTTATCGTTTCTGGTGCTCCAAGAAATGTTATCATGGCAAGCAACATTTGACTAAAATGTCTTTAAATTGACATCTTATTGCTTCTTTAAAAAAATAACAATAATGAGTAGATAGGCATATAATTATGCTGTTATCCTTATAACAGCTACCAGTTTGGTATCTCATCTTCCAGTCTTGTCCTTCGACAAAAGCTGTTATTAAGTATTTTTCCATATCGCTTCTACCTCCTTGCTTGCACCAACCCAACAAGACTGGCGAAGCTCATTAGCCAGGAGATAATCAATCATAAAGAATTACCGGCTGCCGCCACGGCTGCCGATCGCCCGTCACTACCGACACCGACGTCTGCCGCCCCTACTTACGTAAGTAGCGTGATGTAAGTTGGTGACGTCAGCGGAAAATTGGTGATAAAGTGTAATAGAGGTAATCTTTAGATTTTCTAGATGACTCACACTGTGATTCCGCAAATATCTTTCCAGCCTCATGGATGTCCTCTGCTATCGCACTTACAGAATAAAACAGCACTGTAATCCTCCAACTACCCTTGGCCAGTTGGCGGGAGTCTCTCGCTTATTCATCGTTCATTCATAACTCTATCATAAACCAGGGACCCTGTTGACATATAATGTATCTTATCAATTAGGTTCTAATTCTTTTCTAAGTGTTCAGTCAGAATTTATGGAACCAATATCTTCTCAAACCATTTTTATATATTCACTAAACCCCACAACATATTAATAAGACAATCTCAATCCGTATTAACACGTCGGACATGTAACGAGCAATTAGGCCGGCCACACACGGCCGACACGCGATATTAAACGCGACCCCACTTTGTAATGAAAGAAACAATGGCGTTATATTTGCGCAGAAATTGTGGATCTTGCGACTAACGCGTGCGTCAAATTGCCGTGTTTGGATGTTGTTAGGTGTCGAGATGAACGATAGAAGAGGATTTCTTTGTGATAGAATTTTCGTTTGCTGCTTCAAAGGTATCTTGTTTCAGTGATTTAATATTGATATGAGGACCTTATCCGTCATTATCATCTGGGAGGAATCTCATGTGAGTTAGCTGTAGAACCAAGTTTAGTTTCTTCTGACATTCCAAAAATAAGACGCCCTTTAAGAAAATTCAGAAATTTTGATGATAATGCTGAAAAAGGGTTTCTGTAAGCCCAATTTATAGCAAGTGGAAAAGGGCTTTACTAAATGGTTCATTTGGCAAAATTATTATTGCTCAGCACGCTAAGCAGGCAAAAGCAGTAACATCAAATACAAAGCAATAGAGTCTGAAACACGTAATCCTTCTCCAGCAAGTGGGCAGAATGTTAGCCCACGATATTCCAACATCGGGAGATATGAGCGAGTGAAATGAAAGCAGTATTCTGTAGCAAATTGCCATGTTTGTCATATTGTCTCATTTGTAGCTCGATGTTATTATAATAACATCGAATAGTAACAGAGAATAAGTTATAACTTATTCTCTGTAAATAAATTGTTTCTAAGAAGGACAACGAAGGTCTTACTCGCTATTTTTCGCAGATAACAAAGCTTTATTTTTTACAAAGATGACAAAGCTGGGTGCTGAATTTTAAAATGAACGTCAATTTCGGTTAGCAATGAAATTGGAAACCTTGTTTACTCAAAAAGATATCATATTTAACAGAACAGTAGTGGTGGCCCAGGCAGGCAATTTACTTTGTGTATTTATTTTCATCACCACTGCTCTCAAAACGGTGAAGGAAAACATCGTGAGGAAACCGGCATGTCCTAGAACCAAATAAAAAAAAACATTCGAAGGCATGTGACATCCACCAACCCGCACTGGGTCCGCGTGGTGGATTATGCCTCATTCCCTTTCACAGAGTCCTCTCTGAGTCTATCTGAGTCTATCTAATTATGAAGAAATGATTATAACAGGCAAATGCTGACGCCTTCATGTTTATGAAATTAGAACTTAGTCAACTAGAACATCAACACCCACAGGAAGAGAAGGAGTGGCTATATGAATCGTGAACCAAACAGCTAGCAACATTGTTGTGCAATACATGACCGCCCAAACCGCATTACTTTCCGTTGAACACAAATCAACCTTCCACAATACTTACTCAAACGAGCATGCCAAAGAAAAGGGAATGACGATCCAGAATTTAAACAGTAGCAACCGATAATACGGTATACAAAAACTTAACAACAATGAATTGAAAAGGGTACCTATAATGCGTTATTACACTGTCAGTCACAACAAAGGAAGTCGACAGAAGAAAACATGGTGCGTTCAATGAAATAACGTAAATTAATACCTTTGGTTCATGACGTGACGTGAAATGACCCCTTTGGTTCGTTTTGCAATGGTATGAATACGCCCGGCGATGCCCGCGGGATACTTTTTCGGTGAGAGTAATTTTCAAGTGTCTGTTTGGCGTTTTGAAAGTTTTTGAGCGTGTGTGTACATAATTATGTATACATTTTTGGGTAAGTTAGGTTTAGCAAAGTAAGTGGTAAAGGTCGCGCAGGTCTGGTAGATAAATAACATCAGACAAGAGAATATCTACGTATACTCGTATAGCATGAATATGACCCTGAATGAAATATGTATTTTGTAGTACAATATTATAAGTGCTTGAGTGGATAAGCTTCTCTCCTGTCATTGTTCAGATTTGTTGGCAGTTGTAGGTTATAAGTTTATAACTATGAAGTATATGAACGACGAGTAGGTTTAATAAACTGCCAGCCTTATTTTTGACACGCTAATTCACATATTTCAACACACAGACTGATAGTTTTGTCCCTACACAAATAAAGAGGTATAATCCATCCGAAGAATTGAATGCGCGTAATATGTTTTACGCAAACATAGAATTTCGTGGCTCGGTGAGTACATGGTAACAATGTTAATTATATGAGTCCTGTCATGTTTTGTTGAGTCGTTAGTGCAGATGGTACTTGAATTAAAATTGTGTTTTGTAAGGTAAGAAATGTAATAGTTTGTGACGTTGATCGACAAAAGTCTTTACCTAATGATTATGAAGAAGAATGTTAATCTAATAACCCATTCAAGAATCCCATAGTTAGAACGACGTATGGATTTATGCAGGTATACAAGAGGAGCAGAGATGCAAATTGTGAAGAAAATACCATCTAGGCAAAAGTAAAACCGTTGTTATCATTATTCGTGTACTTATACTTGCCTTCATAGCCAGAGCTATAATAGGTGCTGACAGTAAAGAAGCACTTAATGAGGCAAAACAATAGAAGCTTTTAGCAATAAGAAATACCACAGCGGTCCTTATATTTTTCTTATAAAGCGCCCTTGGTGTCGGCAATAGGACCCATTTCCCTAACAACTTACCCAATATGACAGGTGTCAGAAACACACTATACTCCAAATCCAAGAAAAGTTTATCAATTTAAATCGAATTAAAATTCAGAATTCACACCGTTTATAAATAAAACATGAATTAAATCACTCAATTACCGACGCCACTGCAGGCTTCCTCGAGTAGTAAACGACATAGATGGATGGGATCCCTTCAACGCGTCAATTGTCAAAAGGAAATGATCCAGTTTTTTTGCTTTCAAAACAGTACCGTCGCTTATGATCATCCTTAAACTTTACCACCATGAAAATAGAGACTATATTTGCTTGATGGTTTTAATGTTTTCTTCAACTAATTTGTATAAGAATAGCACAGTGTGATTCATGAAAGCTCACCGAAGCGTGAAGTTATTAAGTGCTATTGTGTTAAACTGAATTTAGCGACGAGCGTGTGATTGATCGGGTTAACGATGACAGAACAACGATTATATGCATGTGTGAATTCTGATAAAGGTTTTTTGTATCCTCATGTTAACTCAGGGGTATGATCGCGTTTTTGACATCAAGTTTGACGAGATTTGGGTTTAAAGATCTAATCTAGCGTCACGAGTTCACGAGTCCTTTAATAATTTATTCGATTAACAGCTTTTCTTTCAAAATGTTTAAAAACATGACCCCAGGCAGTCCTAAGATGACTCTACTGAGTATTTAATGCGATGTACTACGTTTAAACGAAAATACCAGCTATATTGCCAGATTTTTATTATTTTAACGTTTATTTTATTAATAAAATTGAATTTACATTTTCTCTATTTAGTGGATGTAGTGAGTGGTGCTATGCAGTGGTGGATCAGTGGTGGATCAGTGGTAACAGTCCCAACTTAAGAGTCGTAGGTCGTGGGTTCGAACCTAAGCAGGAGCTTTACTTTGTGTAGATAATTTCATCACCACTGCTCACATAACGGCGAAGGAAAATATTGTGAGGAAACCGGGATTCCCTAGAACCGAAAATTCGAAGACATGTGATATTTACCAACCCGCACTGGGCCCGCGTGGTAGACTACAGCCAATCCTCTTTCGAAGAGAGGAGGCCTGTGTCCCAACAGTGGGAACATTATAGGTTGATTATGCTTATACTTATGCTATTTAAAACGAAAGCATAATAAAAACTGGCAGACTTGTAGAGATTCTGAACGGTGCACACAAGTAATCCAACAAACACAATATGCTCTCAGGCCACCCCAACATTTAATATCTCAACATCTTAGCGGTGTTAGGGGTCGTAACAAAGAATTAAACAGTAAAACAAACACACATTATACTAGCCCCTCGCTCGTGCTTACGTATGATAGCGCTAATCCTCCACGTCTGATCGTAGGCACGGATAGGGGAATGAAGCTTGTGTTTGAAGAACTTTCTTAAGGCAAAGAGTTTGAAAAGATCAAAATAGTTATGGACTTTGGAAATAAAAATGAATGAATTAATTAACTTAATATAAAAGCTAAATGTATATAAATAAAGGAAAAGAATCATAGGGTATCAAAACCTTCATCCGCTTCGTGTCAGCGGAAAAACGCGGGCAGTATGGTCACGTTGTATGGCGATGCTGATTCTTTGGCCAAAAAATAGGCCAGCCTTTTGGTCACGTGACGCGTGGTCGCTTAGCGATGTCTCGAAAGATTAATTAATTATTTATTTGCCATAGTATAGGTGTATATGACATGGCATTAACAGCGGATGGTTTCACAATATTCGAGTTTTCAGTCGTTCAAATATAAGTCGCATGCATAATAAATTAATAAATATAGTCATATTACATTACTCAAATAATATCGATTTCAATGAAATGATTATAATCAAGAGAATTACTTTTGAAAAGCTTTTAGAGCTGGTGTGGAAATTAAATAGTGAACAAACCAAACAGTATTGCAGATGTTTGAAAAGAATTAAAGAAAATGTTGCGAGAAAAATAGGTGAGGAATATAATGGATAGCTATAGACGAAGGCCAAGAAAATTATGTATGAAATGAAAGATAATACGGCTAGAAAAGAAGAGAACACTGAGATGAAGGCTGGTGATACAAGTGGGCATGTCGTTCATGGAAGTGCAGTTTATATGAATTCCTTTGTTAGAGAATAATTTCAATATAGAAATAGATGGATACTGCTGATTTTATTTTATTTGTCTGTACAATTTTTATTTTATTTGTCTGTACAATTTTCACATAAAAATGTTTAAAAACGGTCTACCAGTACCTTATTTTCTTTCTGCGCTTCGTAAGTTTTAACGTTGGGATGTACACTTTTATGGCTTAAATTAACTGCCCGCCTAAGGTAGTATATTTTTAAAAGCCATCAGGTGACCAATGAAAACGGCACGTTTTATTGGTGGTATCATTGCGACTGCTATCAAAATGGGACGTGACTGCTTGACTGGTCAGGTGTCAGTTTACTAGAACCTGTGGGAATAAGAATTAGTTCGAATGGCAGGTGATATTTATTTTAGTGACAAATAGTTGTAGTATATTTTGTGAAAAAGTAAACAGCGTTTTGTCTGATGGAAAAAGAATAGCGTAATAACAATATTACCCACATGTTTATCGTTTTCTGCAATCAATGAAGAAGTCCCCGAGAAAACTAGGAAATCAGAGAGAATAAGAAGAGAAGAGTGTGAGTGTGAAGTGAGAGTGAGTATGTCTGAGAAGTGTATCCAAAATGTCATGTCTTCTAGGTACAATTTAGTCACAGTATAAATATGACTTCCCATCGTATGTATTTGTGAACATAGCTCATTCTCGCTTTATTTTCTATCTTGCCACCAGTTCAACTAATGGTATCTTACATATCCTTTATTCATGAAGTTCTCTGCTAGTGCTGTGTACTTCTGTAAGTGACAAATTCACAATACACAACAACTATGTATGTTTTAGTGAGTCCTTGAAGTGCCATATCAATAAATTAAAAAAATCATATAGTCCAATTGGGTATTAAGATTATACAATCAAATTAAGTCAACATTTTCAAGTAGACATGAGCCACTATGCTATGTATTTAGGTACAAATATAATGAAGTTATGCAAGAAATAAAAATGTTATATTCAGCATTTAAGCAAAACCAGATCGAGGTGAAGAGCAACCATATCCCCAATAAAAAACATACCACAACATTTCCAACATATTTTTACATCCCAACAAAGACAATTTTCCGTCGTGTCACTTGAAACACAACAAAGCCAGCATTGCCAGAGAAAACGAGAAAAACTTCACATTCAACAGATATTTCCTATTGATTCTTGCAATCGTTCAATATGCAAAACAGCTGGTTTTCCCTCACATAATAAGCAAATGATTAATGCAGTTTATATGAAGTGAACTGATTGCCGTGGGACCGCACATGTTGTGAAAGTTATTTCCACGGAGCGACCTTCAACTGTTTGTCAGTTTGCTTGGAAAAATACGATTTTTAGGGTTCCGTACCCTGTTACTAAGCCTCCGCTGTCCGTCCGTTCGTCCATCCATCCGACCGTCTGTCTGTCTGTCAGAGGCCTCTATGTCAGGGCTGTGTATTTCTATTGCCGTTATGACAAAAAATCATAAACCTAAAATAAAGTTAAACATAAAGACGTCTCCATACAAGAAACGTGTTTTTTTCGGCATTTTTCGCCCTGTGGTACGGAACCTTTTCTGTTGCGGACCCAACTCAACTTGACCGTTCTTTTTAATGTTTTGCATACTCCTGCCTGACAAGCTTCCAATTATTGGGACCTGAATAAAATATTATTATTATTTCTACTTCATCACTTTATTATAGATAGTGGATCTAGGTATATCCACTACCAACGGTGTTCAAACAAATATTATTAATTATCTGCATTAGGGTGATAATATTATTTAATAATTATAAAGTAATTAATTATTTTAATATTATCTAGGTTCATATCTTTTAATCCTATAAGAAATATTATATCAAGCCTTTCGCAAATAAGTCATGTCTTAGATATTATCTCATAGATCTATGATCAAGTAAAAGCCACCATAGGTCGGATTTGCTAAGATAATTATGTTTTATGGTAGAGCTCATTCATCTCGATCATTAACCCTTCGTATACCGGGAACGTGGATCCACGCGAGATATAATGGCTTTTTAATTGTTTCATTGATATTTAACGATGGATGGACTGTGTAATTTAATGATTAATCCATTAAATATTTAATGATGATATGGTTGGAAAGGGAGTGATTACCGAGATGACAAGAAAAAGACATGTTACGCCGACCCCAAATAAATTGTGATAACGGCAGGAGAATGATGATGAATGAATGATGAATGATGATGAATATAAAGATATTTTTAGTGATCCACCTATTCCCAATAACACACAAACAAATGAAATAACCTCAACATAATCCTCTAGAATATAAAACTTAATTATTTATTTATCCCCCATCGTCTAAAGTCTGTATCCTGGGAGGATAGGGGCGGTTTTCGGGGATCGGGAAGCAATTTCCGAGCCCCGGGCGATTGTTACAAAATCACTGATGTAACGACTAGGAGGATCGTCTGCCACTTTGATCGTAGGTAATACGATTTCGGGATATTGCATTGACTGTGCGTACATGTGGGTAGGTGTAGAAGTCTGTGTTGACTTGTCGGTCTGGTGATGTTATAGTCTGTTTGATGGCTTTGGTTGTGGCTGATTCTCAATGGAAGACCACATTTTAATTGAGGTAGGCTTATATCTAAGCGTAATAATGTAGTAAGACAAGCCTGTATTCTTTTTCATAGCGTGTCGATGGTAATCTAAATGGATTCGGCCCAGAATTAACCTGTAAGAAGGAGAACTGAGGGGAAATTCTCGTTATTTTAAGAACGTTCGCAGTCTTATATCAGTCTCAATCTGTCAAAAATACCTCTAATTTCCCTACATTTTTGGCAAGTTTTTGACATTTGTTTGTCGCCGAGATGAGACTACGACGTTTTAAATTATGAGAATTGGCCATTTGAACTCAGAACTCCATCATTAATAAACCGATTTGAAATTTCTTCTTTTGTTTGAAAGGGTATACTTATACGGTGGTCCCATATAAAGTTGGTCAAGTTCTGATGAGTGGTTTTAGAGTTAGCTTCATTAATGCGTAAAACTTAATTACAAAAAAAAAAAAACAAAAAAAAAACTACAAAGTGAGAACAAACGAATATAATAGTAAAGAGTATAGACGGTGGCCTAAAACGGAAATACAAAACCAAAGACGCCACCATCCGAAATAGTTATAATTTCTCTTTGTTGTGTTTTTTTTTTTTTGGAGGCTGGTTGTTTTTTTTTTGTAATATATTTTTGTCTACGTAAGGTGGGCTTTTACTTTTACAGAAAAAGAGAGCGTATTGATCATTACCTTGTTCAGTTTATACGGGTTGGTAAGCTTTCACAAGTCCTATTTCCTGAAAACAAAAATGCTATAGTGCTAATTATTAAGGCTCTTTTCGTTGAAATTTTCAAATTCCGGCTCACATGCATTTTTCAGTCCAAACGTTTTTCTCACTTTATTTACTCACATTTTTATTTTTATTCTCAAACTACCTTAGGAACAGTCAACGCGTTAGCTAGAAAGTCATTTAGTCCTCAATTTATTTACATTATTTATCTTCGAACAACAACAAACATACCTACAACACAACTGAACCAGTTCAATTAAAAAACCAGTCCAATACTTGTTTATTTGAGTAACGCATTCATAAATCGTACATTTAATCGCTTCAGTAGCGTTTAAACTTACCATTGTGTACGTACACGTCCAATTTGAATAAAAAATATATCTATTGTAACCCAAATGAGTGTTATCGGGAACCGGTATCGAGACGAAAAACATACATGTTCACGAAATTCAACGTTAACCCTCGTAAGACGCAAGGTCTACGCGTACATTCCCATTGTGAGCGGTCGCCGCGACCCGAGTAATGATCTCACGTCCCGCGTGCGTGTCCCGATAAAGGGTTAAGTACACACTAACAACCTGACGTGAGTCACAAATCCACCATTATTATGTTATTGTGGGAGCCGTGTCGCACCGGTCCGCCATTTACATACAATTTAACATGAAATGTGGGCAATAATTCATGGCGGCTGTTGCGTTATTATTTCTATTATAAAGTGTTCAACTTGACGTTTTTCGTGTTGCCGTCTGGCGTGTTACCTTTTTTTCACTGTAAATGTTTTTCGTTTATACGTTAACGGCTCGCCATTAAAGTCCAGTTTCGCTATCTCGCTAGCTTGAATAATGATCGCTGTTTTGCATGAAATTCATAACGTGCCTACTTTTTCTATTATACCAACTCGTATAGTTGAAATAACCCCGTTATTATGAATCCGTGCGAGTGAGTTTAACGATATTCGAGCAAGAGCAAACAAATTAATCAAGAATAATCGTCGATTAATTCGTACCATGCCGCGAAGCAATATACCTATGTGCTTATTTTTTGCTGTCGAATGAAAACAAAACAAAAAATAAAAACCCTTCCAATAGGTCGCCCGTCGACAAATCGACGAACAGCATTATCTACGCGCCGCTTAATTCGAATTCAAATGAAGGCATTCAGTGTTTAAAATATTAATCGACGCGAGAAGCTTATTGAATATTTTTACGACGATTTATGCCCAATTAGCAGCCGGTGCGTGAATTGAATTGTTTGTGCCCGAAATCTGAATAAATACCACAATATTTACGATAATGTCCGGCCGTTTGAATAGGCGGCACCGCGGGCGCGCCGCGGGAGAGTCCGACCGAGTAGTTTATTATGCGGCGGCGAAGGGTTACTCTTTGTATGACGTTTTCATGTTAATTTACGCGCTAGCTGACAAGGTGGTCTCTCCGACCCGCGGTGCGCATTACGACGTCGGATTTAAAAAATGATATTTTAGTGTTAAGGCTATCGCTGAATGAGATTGCTTTTCGTATAAACGTGTATTTACGAGACGTTTGTCTGTGCTCGGTTGGTTATTGGCTAGTGTTGTGTTCACTGATTATTTCCGAGCGGTTAAACTTTTCATA
The DNA here is from genome assembly GCA_947507525.1 of Apamea epomidion. Lineage (NCBI taxonomy): Eukaryota > Metazoa > Arthropoda > Insecta > Lepidoptera > Noctuidae > Apamea > Apamea epomidion. The sequence goes on from OX382227.1 coordinate 20,789,526, forward strand.
ACAGCTCATTATTGCCGTTATTTAATTACGAGTAACGTTTGTTCGGCTCAGTCGGTTTAATTAGTATGAAGCGGGCGGGTCCGTGATCAAAGCTTTGTGGAAGCGATCGCGCGGATACAAATCGTTTTGTAGATGGTTAGTCAAGCGGTCGAGTTGCTTCAGCGACTACTGCCTAAATATAGAGGCACTTAGATTTGTATATGATAACTTTACTGTTAAGGAATAATCTTTGGAAATCCTTTTACGGTTGAAAATGTGGAATTAACTTGGCAAAAATGTTTCGTTACTTGCAGATCTAGCTGTAGCTAGTACTAGGATTCTGAACTAGAAAGGATATAGAATAAATCCCAATAACAAGTTATTTAGTTGTTTAATTATTTCTTTAATTGACGGTTTAAAAACAATTTAAAAAAGTTAAAGACAGTTTGTATATACACATCCACATAAAAGAGAAAATATAAAATCAAGTTCAGATAAAAAGTTAACAACACTTTCCTAAATCCCTCTGTACTTCTGACATAGAGTAAGTTCGTGACTAAAAACCATAGCTGAAAAAAATCAAGGTAAGTCGCAAGTCTTGCCAAAAATCGGTATTTCTGATTACCGTAGAGCAGTGGTGGCCCAGTGGTAACGGGAACGACTTACGAGTTGTAGGGTTCGGACCCCGCAACGAGGTTTACTTTGTGTAAATTATTTCATCACCACTGCTCTCAAAACGGTGAAGGAAAACATCGTGAGGAAACCGGCATGTCCTAGAACCAAATATTCGAAGACATGTGACATCTACCAACCCGCACTGGGCCCGCGTGGTGGATTACGGTCCACTCCCTCTCACTGAGAGGAGGCCTGTGTCCCAGCAGTGGGAACATTATAGGCTGATTATGTAGATACATGTACAACAGTGCTTTACTTAAACCTTTTAAAACAAAATAGTCAGCATCAAATGTTTAGTGTTAGTTATTAAATTTCCCTTTCACTCCTCATTTAATGTAACAAAATAATTAAGCTCTCAACATTATTAATAAAATAATTATTCCTTCAACACTTCTCAAGAGACTCCACAGAAATTGTAGGTAACCAATAAAATCCATACATTACACCCGACTCAATTAAAGTTGAAACTTGCCATAAATACCGTGAAACTTGTTAGCGAGCCTATCTCAAGCTCCAAACTGCTGGATAAGGGCTCTGCCGTAATTTATCGTTGCGCTTAGAGATAAAAGGGGCAGCAGATTTGTTTTGTATTTATATGCTGATGGTTTATGAGCGACAGGTGCGGGGCAGTGATGTGGAAATGTTGGTAAGTGGAGGAAATTGTCGATGGATTTAAAAATGTATTAATAAAAGTGGATTCAATTTATCTTTTCACATACTTTTGTTCAGTAGTGTCATAAAGTCTATTTATAATATTCTCTCAATATCCTCATTGTATGAGTAGTATCTAGAATAACTTTTAATATAAAAAAATATAAAAAATATCTGAACGAACCACACTTCAATTCGAAATTAATATCGTCTACTAAAATATAAATAAAATCAATAGTTCATAAAATAAAACCATATTTAGTTCTCTACTAATAATCATGTACCTATACATACTTATTATAGTTGATGGATATAAAAATCCAAGATGTCACTTTTGCACTATCAATTTTAATGTCATCACCATTCTGTGGTATCAGAATGTACATACCTACTATGTAAAACCACATTCATACAAATAAACAAATTCTGATTCTGATCACACGTTGCTCGATCCTAACAAATTCAATCTAAATAACATTTGAGTCCCTCTTCACTGCCAACAAAATTAAATTATCGATACTTTCCCGCCACCGCACATCCCTAGCCACTATTTCCACATGCCATAACTCAGGCCTGCCCCTTATTAATGCATCTGTATCAAAGCGCGATGACATATTTAGTCGAATAACTCACAAAGCTACGGTAATTCAGTCGACTATACTCCGCTGAGGACGGTCCAGTGAGTGGGATCATTTCACTTGAAATGGGTGATTTGAGGGATAAAGGAAAAGTTGACTGACTGAGTAATGGGGTGCTGGGTATTGTGGGAACTAGACTACAAGAAACCTGTCGTATTATGTCAATCAATCATTTTGTAGGTACTTTATTGCTTAGATCATGAGCTAGTTTTTTTAACTCAACAAACGTCGATTTATCATGTTTTTCATGAATGATAATGTAAATATCTGCCCTTTTTGTAACCTCTCTTTCTCATTAACTTCTTCTTTTGTGTTAGGAACTTCAGCAGCTAGTTTCTCAGGCACTAGTTGTCTAGCATTTTTGCTGAACTGGGGTGTTTTAGCGCAGCCGTGGTTTCCACTTTCCTGCTAATTTCTTACATCGGGCTTTACACTTTTTATTTGATCTTTATATTTTTGTTTTTATCTTATGTACCTATGTATCTGGTGTATTGTATGTCTTTTAGTCTGTGCTAAATAAATGTATTTTCTTTCTTTCTTTCCCACCTGTCTTTTTCAGGTACAACCTATATTTTTATTCATTTATTGGTAGAAGAGATATATTGTGAATGATCACCGCTTAAACTTCTGAGATAAGATCACTAGAAATTCTTTTCCAAGTATGTCCTGTTACGTAGATGGAGATAGATTACTCTTAATCTGAGTCTCATCCTCTTTCGCACTTATAAGATAAGTCAATAGTAATTACGGTAAATTATTACGATTACTTACTAGATTACATTAATTAGAACTATTAACATGTTTGGCGCCTGCCGCTAATTAAAAGAGGCCTATTAATTATGTTGCTTAGCTCCTGTAAGCCTCTTAAATATAAAGGAGGTAGTACACTTAATAAGAATTAAGTCTTGCAAATTAAAGCAAGGTCTAGATTGACCTAAATTTTCAACGATTTCGAAAATAATGCTGATGAATTTATTTACGTAAAAAAGTTACTTGCAGAAGCGGTAGATCTACAAGCAATTGTATTATGTTCACTATACGAAAAGTAATACCATAAAGCCTGGATTATAACCGTTCACATACCCTATAATGTTCCCACTACTGGGACCCGGGCCAAAGGAGTGGGCTGTTATCTACCACGTGGGCCCAGTGCGGGTTGGTAGAAGTCACACGTCTTCGAAGTTTTGGGTCTAGGACATGCCAGTTACCTCACGATGTTTTCCTTCACTGTTTTCGCTCAAAACTATAGAAATTAGCATAACATAGCCAAAACATCTGATCTTGCAAGACAAAGTTCTTAACAAAACTAAAGGGGATAAAACGCTAGAAGAAAAACAAGAAAACTATGCTAATGCCAGACTTACTCGTATATATCCCGCCAGCAACATTTGAATACAAGCCAATCTAGAACACTACAGAAAAAACCTAATAGGATTCCAACTAGAAGTCTAAAACAACATAAAAAAGAACATTAACATAAAATCTCAATTAGTTTCAATGACAGCCACCGCAATGTAGGAAAAATTATTTCATAAAAGTAAAATTACATGGTGCAGACAATAATTTCCATTGAATTATAGGGACGGTAATCATTGGGTACTGCATTGATACAATGTTACTGCCTGCTATTGGTAGTTCGAAACACGATCATTTTGATGAATAATTTGTTGGTTTTGACTTTGCCTTTGTTAATCCTGTGGAAGTTAGTAATGTGTTTATTACTGTTCAAATTGAAACTTTTGGGGCAGAAGGTTATTTCGTGTATGTTAGCTTCAATTTCAATGCCCGTAATAAGCCTGTAAGAATTGAAGAAAGAAAATATAAGATAATAAATACGGAGAGTTGTGGAGCCCCTTGTTAGAGGAGATATTAAAATTATAGTGCAAAGTTGATGTGCCAATAAATTAATTATGTCTTTAATAAACTTGCGCGGTTAGGCCATTATATCAAGTTACGTCTACTTTAGACTAAGAAACAATATTTTCATCTTCATGTTAAAAAACTGAATCAACTTTTAATTTGACACTCTATAGATCGATCACTACAGCAGTTTATCACAAAAGATACTCAAGGCTGCAATATTCATCCTTGTAAAAACAGAAAATATCATTCCATATGCTCATTCAATCAAATTAACGAACACAATAACAAGCCAACAGTTGATATAAAGTATAACCCCGTATAGGACGCAAATAGTCATCTAGCATGCGAAATGTGCATTGAAAACTTTGCATAAATAGATTTATATCAGGTTATCCATTAGAGCGGACGATGATTTATGTTATGTGGGCACGCTTGGCGTATCATAAAAGTGTTTGTTCTGTTTTATTAGAGAAACTAGCTCGAAACGTGGGTTTACTTGTTGCTTGGGCAGAATATTTTGTACTCGTTCTTATTCTTTCAGGTGTATTGAATTTGATGGAGATTGCAATTTTATGTCTTCATCTTGGCTTGAGTGCACTGGCAGCCACATAGCGTCCGCAATTTACCGTCGAATGACGTCACTGAAACGTAATTTTTTGACACCGTAAAGTCAAACCCCGGTGCCATCATTTTCATGACAGCCGTCACTCCGGCCGTTATGTGGCGGCCACCGCTCTTACCATAGCTTAATAGCTAGGCTGACTCATCACGGTTAGCCTGACAACTTGGAGTATTGCTAATCGTTATAATATAATCATTAGCTTAATCATTTTTATTTGTTGAAAAATTGCTGTACAACTCACTGGAAGAAACTTTATATCCAGTTATAGCATCTGTTTCAGGATGCTGTTTGATGATAAGGCTTTCAAAGTGACTTCATTTGGTTCTCCGCCTTTCACATCCAATCCATCCAATTCCTCCTACTTAACCCTGCAATGAAATTTACCTATACTTACATCAGTTAATTATTGTGTTTATGTACAAATGTTCATAATCGTATATCATTCTTTTGTTCTAGCTATAAAGGGCAGACAAGGATCGTTACTATTGTGTACATAAGTTCATTAAAATGCTTTACGATCAATAACTTTATACTTAATGCAATATCTGCTTTAATAGCTGAACGATAGCTATTTATATGATAATTATTGCATGGTAGAGTGGTCGATATTGAATTACTAATCTTGTGAATTCCTTCATCAATTATGTCTTACTCTATTTTTGTACTTGTGGCATGTTCAAAAGTTAGGTTAGATTTTGAGTTCGAGTATTTTACAGTGTAACTGTCTTATTAGAACTTTACTGTTTAAAAATAGTTTGAGGTAGAAAATAATATTAATCCTAAAAACAACTCCGGCGATTACTGCGAATTTAAAACATTTAATAAAATTCAACCTAACCTCATTCCCGACACTTTGTAGTAACGACACCACTTCCACGTAGCGAACGAGTTGACAGCAAATGTAATTTTTATTTCATACTCATGTCACCCACGCGGCAAGCAGGCGACACACTTTATGCCTTCCTTTCAAACTAACACTACAACTCCGAACCCCATAAATATAACATCGCAATTTATTGAAATTACCAATCGTATAAATATCAATTATTTGTACAAAAACATAAATTTTGTTCGTTGGACTTCGCGTGCATGTCAACTGTGTGTCATGAGCCGATCATTACTGTGTCACTAGGCGATGTCACAACGCCCACAGTAATAATACCAACAATACTCCACGCTGATGTTAAACGTCATAATTGAAATGTATCAACGTGATTATTACGAAATGGGAATGACGAATGACTGACGGTAATAACACTTTTCAAGAAACGACGGCCTGTAATTTAATCTATTTTAATAATAAGCAGTGAAATCGCTTGCTTACTGGACTATGAATAATGAAACGCTATGCACTTCTAAAAGCCCATTATGTCTTTGAAGTTATTTTCACAATTTGCGGAGGCATTACAGCCGACTCTCTACCTATCTGGTTTTACCATCAGCACGAACAATGTTCTATTTGAACAAATAAACTGCACAAACAAAGCGACTATCGTTAAGAAACAATACGTTTTAACTAAGGGAGCCTGACGTTCACTGCCATTCGCCGAAACCAAACATTGCCAGCGTATCAGCCGTATAGACACGATCCAATCAACCTTTACTTCACAGAGGCATGCCGCAGACGTCTCTCGATTGAATCGGAACTGCAACTGCATTTCCAGTTGGCAGTCCTTTGATACGTCCATCGCTTGTCTGTCCAAACGATTGTGCGACATGTCCAAACTAGCTAGAAACCTCGTTCCATAACCGCGCGCCCCCCGCGCACCCACAACCAAAGGGTTACAACCAGCACGGGAGCTCAACTTACGTCGGTCAAACGTCAGCCTCCTTTGAATACAGAATACACCATCATTTCAATTGTCAAGCCGTAACTCGTAAACAGGGGAGGTGATAAATTAATGCACTAGTACATTAGACGCCCGTGATAATAAAACACGCATTAAAATGTAATTGCTGACAACCGTCCCACCCTAATCGATTCTACCCCTACATTGCACGTTCATTGCTAGTTTTGTCAACATCACACGCAGCGTTACTGTGTATCACGGAGCAATGGTGTTGTCGTACATCGATGTGGTTGTGTAGCGTGTGGGGTGAATGTTCACATTGCAGGGCGCCTAACAGCAGAACCCACTCTGGAGGGTAATCGTGCACGAAAGCGTCTAGTAATAAAAGTGATCGTAAAATTGTAAGGTTACGAGCCGTGAGAGAGGAGAGTGCACTTGGATGGCACACTGATACGTTTTTCGGGTTCAGTCGTTACCATTTGAACTACTGTCATTTATATTATTTATGAATCTCCTGGTATTGACGAGTCCTATCGGCACAGCCCCGTGTTTACTTCTCGTTTTATGGAACAGAAATAAAAATCAGTGTCACGTGTGTCAAAAAATGGATCAAGTTCACCTGTCAATCCGGGACTTTGCGACCGAATTCGGTCGTAAAGCGATCGCTATGAATGTCGAGACTGCAGCCCCAGTGTCGATCTGAACCTTCTTTGATAAACGAGTTTTGTGTGAAGCTCACTTACAAACTCAATAAAACTAGGAGTTGGAGTGAAGGTAATGCCAATATGTCTTTCATCATCATTTAATGTATTACGTAATAGCAATATTGTAAATGACAGGTCTAGCTGTTACCCAGCTGTTACCAGATATCAATATTGTGAATGACAGGTCTAGCTGTTACCCAGCTGTTACCAGATATCAATTTATTTGCAAACTATGTAAACCACGTATACATGATACGTGGTTTACATAGTAGTTTGTAAATATAAAAAAAATACTGATTACTTCAGAAACTCCTTACTCCGTGAGCCAAGAAAAACTATAGCCAAAAAAAAAAACTCTAACCAATGTTAAATCACAATATTTTACCCCAGCACCCCCAAATTGTCTGTGTCGAGAAAAATTTGCTCCCGCCAATAGACTACGAGATTAACTCGCGTATCAGACGGCAGCGTTTCATGGGTTTTATCTCGCGCGGTAATTGCTCGTAAGATTCGGGCTTTACAGTCGACACTGGCGTAGTGGCGTATTTCGTAGGAGCTTTTGTGCTCGCTTGTACGTGATTGCCACCGAAATGATTATTGAATGCCCCGATAAGGCTCATTCCAGATTTATCGTTGTAAGTTTTGATCGTGCTTCAACTGGTGCTACATTTAATATTAGGGTGAATGTGTGGGAGTTATGTGTTTTAAATGGTACTGTGATAGGTCTGGTTTTTCTTGTGATGTTAGATTATTCTGAAATCCATTTTATTATTATTATGTTTGTAGTTAAATTAGTTTGTCAAGTCATACTAATATAGTTTGTGACTTGCCCATTAAAAGTAAGTTAGCCTCATTTAGCATGACTGTGAACAAGGTTACAATTTCTTACATAAAAGTCAGCACCCCAATTGCCAAACACACTATCAATCACAATCTGTATCATTTTAAAGGATATTGCTAATCCATTGCTTCATATGTTCGAAAAAGTTGTCTGCTCAAAAATGTAAATAGCGCAATGAATGTTTGTTGAACTGTCATAATGAAGGCCGTTGTACAGCTACAACGGTACTACTGTTAGTGTATTACGCAATTACCCCACAGTAGTAAATTTAAAAATACTTGTTATAAATGGTTGTTATTAAAAGCTATAACCCAATTACTTTCAAAAACCTTCACAAAATGATAAACAGTCGGCACGCTTCACGTTATTCAACACAATGTCGCTAAAATGAAAAATTATTACGAATATAATTTGTATAAAGTACCTTAACACAGCAACTTTCATTTAAGATATAAATAATTTTCTCACAGTCCGTAAAGGCTAGTCTACGTTAACTTCAAAACTTTAAGCTGGGAAAGCGAAAATTATAAAAAGGTTCTTCTCGAGTTTTCACTAAGCACGGTAATGAGGCGACCAGTACATTTGACCCCTGCTCATTCTTTCAAAATTCCCTTTACGTTCCTTTTTACAGAAGAGTGGGGAGGTCGGGGAGGTCATACAAACTGGTGGTTGTTGAAAATGTTTTTAATTTATTACACCACCGTGTATTTTTCGGCCATCTCTTATGAAATATTGTCCTCGAAGCTTTGTAAGCTGAATATGTTTTTACCAAGCACAAAATGGCGGCAGGTACGCTTTTAATGGTGAAAAATATGCTCGATTACATAAACAACAATAACTCGAATACATATGACAGTTTATTTGTTTGTATGATGAAAAGGGAATTAAAACAATAATTTAAGTCTCATTTCTGTAAGCTTTGAGTCGTAAAAGTGATTAAATTGTACATTACACCGCGCCATACAAGTTGTGATTTATCGTCGAGATAAAGTGAGGCTAATGGATTCTATTGACGATAGTGTAACCTGTTGCCAATTCCCTGCTACTAGCAAGAAAAGGCAACAAACATCATCTATCTCTATTCCACGAAAACGGAAAAAAAACTATCAATGGCCCCAATAACGTTCTATCAAATAATAGCACAAGCCGTATGTGAACATGTGCCACCATTCAAACTTACACGCTCAAAACTGACCATTAACACGAACAAAATGTAAAAAGACCTTTATACGTTCCTTTTCACGCAAACTCCGGAGCATAACGCGACGTCCCTAATGACGTGTGAAAGATTGATCGAACTAACCTTGAAGGCGCGCACAATTATTCTTTTATAATGTATTTTAACTAGACATTTTCGTGGGTGTACGATTTATGAACGTTCAACGTTGTTTTATGACGTTAAATTATAGTATGTTGATGGTAGTTGACAATGTAGGCGGAGAGGATCCGATGATCTGTTATTTACGATTATTCGCGAAGTCGTTAAGATTTAAGAGTCTATTAATGTTTGTGATAAAGAAATCTTGTTGGTGTCGTGTTGCGTTTGATTCTGCTTAATGAGTGGTGATTGAGTGTTGTTAAGTTGGTTTAGCCTAGATTATGGAAATTACCTTACGATTATGGAATTATTATGTTTCAAGTTTCAATAGAGATCACTTATCGATCTGCTGAAGAAATTGCTGTTGACTAATCACGACAAGGTTAATGAGACCAGTCACTGCAAATTGCTCTTAAAAGATGTGCCTAATGAATGGTGAATAATATTTTTAATACCTAATAGTTTTACTGACTGTAAAGGATACAGGGTGGCAGGGACATCGGCGCGCAACCATCATGGATTCAGTAAATCATTCTGGACGGGGGGTGTTCACTTTTGTAGGAGATTTCTTTTTTGGATAACTGACGGATTATTTCTACGCTACGGGTCTAGGATCAAGTGCTGAATTCATGGTTACAGTTGGCGCGACGATGACCTTGCCACCCTGTATAAAATTGGTTCACACTAAAAGATAATCCTCACTTCAATTGATTTAATTTTTGTCTTTAATTATTGTTTGATAATTATTATTAAAGTTTGGGTCATTCTGTCATCAATCGTCTATTGTTGTAATCTAAACTTTAATATTTGGGTATTAAAGTTTAGATTACAACAGTCGTTCTTACATCCATTCAGACTTAAGTTGCTTCAAAGCAGCAAGCCCTTAGCTTCCCTGCAAATAATATAGTAGTCGTATCCCTTGTAAGTTTAGCGCACAAAGCTGATCCACTTCCTCGGTACAGGTACGTCTAACGAGTCGTTCAAGCAGATAAGCAGATGATACCTTATGAGCTCAAGTTGTTTGTGCTAAGAACTGTAGCTGAGTCTCTGTATTGTCTTTGTTGATAAGTATCTTGGAAACAGGTTTAAGACAAAAAGTGTTTTTGAATTTGATACAAGTTTTAATAGTGATTATTGTGTGCGTTTTAATTATGGCAGGTTTATAAACGTTATCAATAATAACCTACTCCCTACCGCTATCATTGCCTACTTCTTCAGGGAATACAGTTGTTAACACAAGCTGTGGTTCCCGAAAAAAATGACAATCGTCTCTCAAAACGAAGGTGCAATGTTAAGTAAGCCATTTGCCTAGTTTTGTCTACATACGAGTACTTAGTACTCAAATACACGAGCGGTACGTTGACGCGTCGACGGCTGCCGCCATTGGCAACGAGCCGCTGTTATTGATAACAATAACAGACTTAGAACTACATGTAGACTAGATCTTATATCCTTTTAGAGACAAAAACAATCTTCTACAATAGACATCCAAATCCTGTGTGCGATACAATTACTTTCAATACGCGCATTAATAGCCGCCGGTCGATTCTGTAAACATATCACCGTGAAAACTCAAGTGAAGTGAGCTTGATGTGAAATGTCAGTAGTGTCAATCCCTAGCATTATTTGGAATGACAGCTCACTCCACGCTTACTTTACTTAACTTTTCTCGGTGAGATTTTTACAGAATCGATCGGCTGCCCACATTAGTCTTTCAGCAGACAGAGAAATATTAACGTCGTCTCTCAATCGTTTGTGGTCACTTGCATCTCGTCTACATCAGTCTACATGTCAATGTCTTGGTACGGATTTGTGCAGATTATTTGCATGTCACCTGACTGAGCGTGTTGGTTGAGTGTGCGACTAGAATCAATTTTATTTTTATTTTATTTTTGACGTTCAAAAGTGCCTTTTATGTGCCTGTTTGAAATAAATGATTTGACTTTGACTTTGTGCTGTTTTGTCTGCATTGTCAATTAAATTCTTTAGGTACATTTTTATCGTCAACAAACGTTATTATTGTTTTTCGTGTTGAGTCCCAATTCAGACTATACATATAAATACTTAGGGTGTAAGTTGTGGGTGTAGGGTCAGGGCTGAGTTGATGACATTAATACATCCAAAATTACCAAGACCATGGTGCAGTCAGTGCTGCTTACTATTAATTTTAAGATCTTTAACTGGCCTATTTTGTGTTTATTTTTTATTGTATTATTAGATTGTAACTACTCACCTAACTAGTTAATTTGATTTTTCCTTAAATTGCAATAGTAATGTTATTCTTTTTTTTTTCTTTCTTTGTTTTTCCTTGTTAATTTATTAAAATAGTAATGTTAATTTCATAAATAATAAATTTAATAATTTGTATTGTATGCCCAAAAGGCAGGACATAGCTGATCAACATCACTAATTCTTAACACCTGTATCTATTTCTGTATCTATGATCCACAATAAACGTGATTGATTGCTTGATCAAAATTATGAAAAAAAAACACAATTTTTTTTTTGCCGTCATCTTTTTTTTGTTAGCCTATAGGTAAGTACTGTCCCACTATACGCGTCCAGGTCATTTCGCCATCTCTTTCTGGGCCGGCCTCGGAGGCGTCATCTATCATGACTCTTATAAATTGCTCACGTCATTTTGCTTTACTCAAACACGGATCTAGGTCATGTCATGTCAGACAGAACACGGTCCACCTAGAACCATAGTCATATAGCCTTAGAATTAATAAGACATCATAAGTAAGTACGATACTAAACGTTTATTAACACACCAAACTTTAACACAACATATAAGACGTAGCAAAATATCGCTCCCAAGTATTTCATCCTCTCACTGCTTAATCTTATGTCACTATTAACTCACAAGGGGATCTGGCAAGAGCATCAACATTAGCAGTGTGAATGATATTAGTCGCCGTGACAAAGATATAGCGTTCGGTGAGTCAACGGTAAAACGTACGAGGAAGAATATATTAATTTTATAGCCACATAAATTGGGCATGGATTTGCGTGTCAACAGATTGTTCTCAACTTTATTTGTAATATTAGTGAATTTCTCTCTCCCTGTGTCTGTGGATGGGTTTCTTTACATACCAAGACCCCACCGTGCCTCGGAAAGCACGTTAAGCCGTTGGTCCCGGCTGTCATTTGTGAATCTTAGGCAGTCATTACGGGTCGTCAGAAGCCCAAAAAGTCTGGCAACCAGTCTTAGTAAGGAGTATCGTATTGCCCAGTAATTGGGCTGTGGAGGTCACATAGGCAGTCACTTCATGTAAAATACTGGTATTCAGCTGCATCCGGTTAGACTGGAAGCCGACCCTAACATAGTTGGGAAAGGCTACGCAGATGATGATGAATGGCTTTGTTTCTCATTCCAAATGAAATAACGTTCAGGTGTAATAGAAAGTCTGACAAGCAATTAATTCTGTTGTTGACGATGTACGGAGTAAATGAGGGAAATATAATAACAAGTACGATAAAATGTGGGGCTAAAAAGAAACCAATATTGCTATCAATGGATTTTCAACAGTTATCAATGTATAGTAAGCTGTATAGAAGTTAAGATTGTATGACAAAGTTGACCTCTTAAAATTCTTTCCAGCTTTTCTTTCCAGTTCTAAATTATGTGGACATTTGGCTGCTACAGTCACATAAATAAAACTAAACCAGCAATTTGGCATTCGTCTTTAATTTAACCTTTCGACACAAGTTTGCACCAAATATTTCGTCGTCTAAGCCAAAAAAACTTTGGAATACTCGTACGGATTCAATACAAACATATTGCATCATAAATCCTCATAAATAACGATATTTGGCACCGATACAGTGTTGCTAGTGTTATACATTTACGGATTTGCACACAATTTATATGTTTAAAGTGTAAAGCCATTGTACTTTTGGAGTTCAGTGCTGAAGGGTCTGGTGAAAACTAAAAATGTATTTTAGCAACATTTTTAATCGCTTTTATGTTCTTTTCCGCCACCTTCACAATTCTTTTTACATTCATTGCAGGTACACATTCTCTTTAGAAGCTTTAATGATTATTGGCTCTTGTGTGTTCTGTCTATCAACTCCATCATCGTTCTTTGTACAGACGCCAGCAGGTCAAGCTACCCGAAACTGTCAAATTTTCCCAATCAACCCCGAACTTTAATGCTTTAGCGATAAAGTTGCTTGATGTGCTGGCATGCGTTCTAAAGTCAGTGATCTATCTAAGGTTTTGATTACAGGTAATTACACCAATCTTTCGCGTCAAGTAAGCCAATATTGATATCATGTCAATGGTTGTTATATTATGTTTGGCATGAATGAATGTATGGCACGCCATACTTGCCAAGTTTGGGGGATATTCTCAGATTTTGTTTTGTTCATGTTTACTATAAAAGCTGTGATTCTGTTTTGATGTATCGGCATTTTAACATTGTTTTTCATAATATTTTGGTAGAAAGAAAAGCTGTGATTAAGTTGAATAGTGAGTAAGTGTATAAAAATGAAGTCTCATTTTGTCTACAAAAGAAAATTCAAGTAACTCTTCATATTCAACTTCGTTAGGCAATATTTGGATTACTTAGTAATTCACCATGCTCGTTTGTTATGTGTGCAAAAAACACAAATCTCATACAATTTGTCTGCTAATTTGGTTTACTACATGTGTTAACAGTAATCATGGCTACGGAACCCTGTCTATGAATTTCAAATACTCTTGCCACATTAGTAGCCTAATTCAGGTATTCGCGTGTCGCGAGCCCATAATACTTTTTAGAAATTCTATTGTTGCTGTCTCAGATTTTTGTTGCTACATATTGCTTTTCAAAATCAACCTTTTATGAAAGTTACGATAGCTTTTAACATTAAAGTTTCATTTCCATTGATTAAACTGTACAAAAGATTGGTAAAAGCTCTAAAGTGTTTGCAAATCTCGGAGTCTGAAATATCCGGCTGCACTACAAATAATACAATGCAGTTTATTGAGACTTTTGTATATTAAAATAAGGTTCATTTTTGTGTGTGTCAGATTAAGGTTGATACGTTTAATGTTGACTCAGTTGGGCTGACAAATAGTTATGTCATTGAGGTTAAATTGACGGTAGCTAATATTGATTTATTAACTAAATAGTTGGTGTAGGCGTCCTCTTATGTTTGGGATTAATAAATCACAGACGGGAAATTAAATTTATGTGTTAGCTGGGTTTTGTTAAATCCTTTTGCTTAATATTTGCTTTTATTTTATATTTATGGGTCAATACTGTGATATACCCTGAATAGTTTAAGACAAGATTTATTATATTTTAGGGCCCTATTTCACTAGGACACCAAAAAATGTATGGGTGGTTGCACCATTGATCAGTCGCCTGGTGAGAAACCCACCATAGAGCTACGTATATTTTGCTGCCAGCGCGACCATGGTTGCATGGTTGCGCCACTATGGTGTTCTGGTGAGGTATAAGCAATATAGAAGAGTATGCTCTTCAATTTGGAATACATCTCTATAAATTAGGACTGCGAAGCAAAGGAACTAAAGGTCAGTTCCCATTTTTTTATATTATGCCCCACTGCTGGGCAAAGGCCTCCCCGTTTTCCTTTCAAACCTCCATATTTTGTGCGATCTCTGGCCATGGCTCTGCAAACCTTATCAGCTCGTCACACCAGCTTTGCCGTGGTCTACCTCAACGGCGACGGCGATTTCCTCCCTCACGTATCCAGCCTTCTGTTTTCCCATCAGATCTTTGCCCATCTCTCCCATATTTATTAGCTCTCTTATATTATCAGCGACAATCCATATTAAAACTCTTATATAAATTGGAGCTATTTTTTGACAGATTGAAACTGTGATTAAAATGCTACCATTTATGAAAATACAAAATGGCCGCTCCGATGACACAACATGATATTCGATCTATGCAGGAATACAAACTTTCTTCAAGAACACGGTGTGAATTGAAAATGAAAATTCCATTCAAAAGAAGTATTCAACGGGGTTTTATCTTCACTACAGTAACCCACTACCTACCAGCTACCCACTTCACTGTACTACTAATAAACATCTCCAAGACCTCACTTTGCGTAGAACAGTACAAAGGTATTTTTTACACAACATTGTTTTTAAATTCTCGTAAATCGTTAAATACCACCTGCTCATTGCTTCCAATTTGAATTGCTAAACTGAATTCACGAGTACCACGGAACAAATAGCTGCAGAAGGTTCAGTTTATACAATGTGTCAATATCTCTCTATACCATTTAAATCATTCACCAGAAGCGCAATAAATTCCTTAGTTTTAACTGAACTACCTACTAGAAACTGTCTCGTTAATCTGGTGGTCGGAACTCCACTGCTGAGCATATGGTCCTGAGTTTGATTCCCAGGACGGGCAGTATTATTGGGTTTTTCTATCAGGAATTTCTCAGTAGTTGCCCGGAGTCTGGATCTGTGCCCGGTTGACGGCAATGGGCTCGCCTTCTTGTACACAGGACTTGAACATAACTGGCGAATACAATTGTGTTTGTGCAAAAGGTACACCGCAGCCTAACCCTTTAAGGATTAATGGCGTAATGTTATGTGATTATGCGTGATATATTTTTAATTCAGCAAGATTAGATCAAGCAGAAGGCTATTGAAGTACCTGATGAGTGATACGCCTATAGACGTATACAGGCTATATATTTATCTTTTCGGTAGCTTACGTCAATGCATTTTTGAGTTTTCCATCATCATTATCGCTGATACAAAGTCACTTCGTCTACGTCCTCAAGACATTGACGAGCTGTGTGCAGAGTGCTGAACTGCTGACCGCAGTTCAGCACTCTAGTGTGAGATTACTGCTCAAGCTGCTTAGTATTCCGTATTGGCGTAAATAAACAATGTATTAAACCACGGCCTGTCCCAAAAAAGCCAAAGGCGGTGTTAGATCTCCGCAAATCAGACAGGCTATTCAGTTGGCAACGCTTTCTTTTCGGGTGGTTGTCGCACTTTGTTTGAAGTGGAGTTACTAAACCTCATTACTCTATGGTGGTACCTTTATGGACAATTAACTTGAACTTAATTGCTTTATACTCGATACCCAATTGTTTTATAAAGATGTCTATTGAATGTGAATGAAGGACTTTAATTTACTTTATTTGTGGCATTTTTGCGCTAAATTAATTCCCTTGTTGTATAGTTTTTACGATTATGGCATTTTAATTTAGTTTTTCGATGTTTCTAACAAACTTTTTTTTAACCATTTCCAGCTTTAGACACAAATATACTGAGTTAGATTCGCCAGATTTGTAAAAATTGGGTATTTGTCTACTTACTTAAATTGTTGTCTAACCACATTGATTCAGAGTGTAATTCTCATAATGATAATTTTATCATTAGTTTCATGACTTGTGTTCTTGCCCGTCTTTCCTTTCTCTTTTAAATTTTCCAATATTCGATTACGATATCTATACACCTTTACAAATAAATAAAATTGAAGCGTCTGTTTGTAATGTCAAAATAACAGCATTAATGAAAGTATATATGGTACTTATAGCAAAAATCGAATGTTAAAATTTTGGTCAGTCTGTCTGTTTGTTCTGGTTAATCTCCAAAACGGCTGGACCGATTTTGATGAAATTATGTATAGGGATACTTTGAACTCTGGGAAAGGACATAGGTATACTTTTTAACCCCCGACGCAAAAACGACGGGGTGTTATAAGTTTGACGTGTCTCTCTCTCTCTGTGTGAGTGTGTGTGTGTATGTCTGTCTGTGGCATCGTAGCTCCCGAACGGATGAACCGATTTTAATTTTGTTTGTTTTTGTTTGAAATGTGAATTTGTCGGGAGTATTCTTAGCTATGTTTGATGAAAATCGGTCCAAGATGGCCGCCGCCACAAAATGGCGGATTACATATTTTTTCACAACTCCCTCTATATGGGTATCAAATGAAAGGGCTTGACTAGTAGAATACTATACACTATGACAAATTTCAAATCCAAGATGGCCACTACCACAAAATGGGGAATTACAAAAAATCTGATTAAATACCAAATTACCTGAATCTTAAAACGCAAGAAAATAAAAGAAATGAAATAACAAGGAGTCCCTACAAAAAGCAAGAAATAAAAAATTAAATTAAAATTTTAAAAAACCCCCGACAACGTAAAACCCTATAAAAAGAAAAAAATTACCTTGAAATTATGACCCTACCGTAATTACGTTAATCAAAAAATTTCATACGTACTTACGTAGGGTCATAATTTCAAGGTTATTTTTTTCTTTTTATAGGGTTTTAGGTTGACGTTTTTTAAATTTTAATTTTTTTTTATCGCGATAAAATAAAAGACTGCGAAGAAACTTCTTTTATTTTATTATGTTCTGATTAAGTGAAGCAATTTAAAAACCGTAGTCATAAAGAAAGAAAGAAGAAAGAAAAAAACGTTTATTTGCGGTAAACATGACGCAAAAAAGAACATAAAAACAAAATAAAGAAAAAAAAAAAAAAACAATTTACAATGGTTGACTCGCGTCACATCCACGCAAAACGGCTATCGCTCAGCATTATGCTGCGACCCTATGCAAGACAGAGTCCCAGCGCTGGTTTGGTTTTTTAATTTGTAATCATCGACTCTCAGAATCATCCACTTATACAATTACCTACATACTATCTTATTAAAGACCTGATGCGTGAAGTAAAACAATTTTTCTCAGAAGAATGCATAAATAGGAATATTACAAGGTGTTAGTAAGACATTAGCCGTTTTATTATTCATGTATGTGGCTATGGTCACGGTATTTTACCTTAACAGGGCCAATTGAATGCTACAGTCGTTTGGAAGTATGTTCATGAGTTCTATTAAATTGTTGAAGTGGATTATAAAGTGTGAGTTTATTGTGTTGTTTTCATAGTTTAATATTAATCTGCATTAGGTTGTAAGGCCTATCTCTGTTATTGGAAAACTTACCACTTCAGGTTTTTCTACGAAATGCTGGCTAAAGTCTACCTGCATACTCGTGCTTATATTGATCTATATATTTTACCTTGTCTAACACAGATATGCTAATTACATAACCGCTGTTCTCAAAACGGTGAAGGAAAACATCATGAGAAAACCGGCATGTCCTAGAACCAAAAAAAATAATCAAAGACATGTGACAATCTACCAACTCGCACTGGTGGAGAGGGACTGGGCCGTACCAATCCCTATCACCGGGAGGAGGCCTGTGTCCCAGTAGTGGAAACGTGATAAGCATAGGTTGATTATAAAAATATATCACAGATACAGATTTCTTCTCATCAAGCATCAGCCTTTTGCCATCGTCTTCTCAGCTAAGGCCAGCATATTTTCAACCCTCATCTCGTACATCAAATTCGTTTTATATTATGATCTATGTAATCATTCTTGATAATCCCACGATGCAGGAGAGAGTCTAAGTGAGGGGCAAACTTTAAAAAAAGATAAATAATCTCTAAGCCAAAGGATTCCCAGATAAAAGCACACCAATTATTTTGATTTGCGATATGACAGAGCATAAACTATCTAACATAAACAGACATGTACCCCAATCCGCTGATTTCTCCACGCTTTCCTCGAGTACATACCCATATTTCACCCTATTCAAAGCACTCACGTTCTTGCTAATGGTTTTGAAGTATCGGCTTTGTGTCCCGCGGCCCTAAGCTCTTTGTACCGCGTTATTTATGTGGCGAACCTATTAATACTCATTATTATAACAGCTGTGAATTCCCCTATACGTGTAGGTACCGACAACTGGGACGCTCACTTTGTCACAGCCTAAAGTATTTATGTGAAAACTTTTGTTATACTGTGAATTTTGAATTTAGGATATAGGGTATCTTTTTACGCTGTGACAGAGTGTAGGGTATAAACGCCTGTTATGCGATATGTCATAAGCCATTTTGTAAAGAGCAGAAAGATCGGCTTTGTTGCACAAAGTGCCGTCGAGGTGGCGTGAGTGATGTTTTTACCTTTTGTGTCGCAGCACACATTTCTCATGTTAATGTCTTCTGAGAGCTCTAAATTATTCATTTAATGGTGGTCATAATTTCTGTTGCGTTAAGATATTTTGAGGAGATGAAATACGTAAAAGTAAAAAGTAAGATTTCACATATTGCTTTCTCGCATTGTTTATTTCTTTTCTCGTAAGAGAATGTAGAAAGCCGCACTTGGTGTTTTATTAACGGCTTCTCATAAAGTTAAAATTGTTTTGCAAAATAATTTTAATTTTATTACCTAGTTACAACTTGTAGACCATTCTTCATAATAATTATTCTAAAGTACACCAAGATCACCATTACAACAAAACCCATTTATCACTATTACCCATAAACCCATCCTCAATTAACCCACTCACCACACCACTTCCGAAATACCACGTCATAATACCCCACCCCCACACAGCGTGAGGATATTCAGCGTCCAATATCACGAGCAATAAGCGCCCGACTGCGCTCGTCACGTGTAATCGCACATATAAATCAGCCATTATCTCGCCTCTCGAAGGCAACAGTACAAAACGGTGACGCCAACAAATGACCGCCATTTTTCCCCAGCAGCCACGGCGGAGGACTCTGTCAATATATCCGTGAGGTGGGGTCGAGTTACGGCGAGGAGCGTACGGTAACTGGAGTTTTCACCCTATGAATGATCGTTTCATTTTGACTTTGGCGCTGATTTGATGCTGACTTAAAGCGACTTAAATAAAAGGTTTGGTTTTTTTTACTGATAAACAGAACGAGAAAAAAGCGGTGAATGTTAAAAGCTGTAAATAAAAGACGTACGGATGTACGGTATGTCGTAAACACGCTGTCTTTTCAGGCACACACTTTTAAACTGACAGGCTAATTAACCCCTGGGTTTAAAAATGTAGCCTGAGCTCTATTTTACCTTTGTTTTTTATTTACCTTCGCCACTTCCTTCTTCTACAAATAAGAAAATAAGAATCTGCAATCTCAACTCTATGCACCAAACGCTCATTTTGTCCTTGTAACTTGAAGGAGTGAAAACAATAATTATTTTTGTTACAGTACACTTTGGTTTCGCATAATAAATTGTAAATAATGATCGTTATTTATGAAGAGTTAAGTCTTGAATGATTATTTGGCAAATGGTGGACAATATGTGCTGTCGTCAGAATGTATCATTGTCAGCTTGAAAAATGTTATTGTCGCTCATTACAAACGACAAAAGTGCTTTATATCTGGATTTTTATCAATCGTGTCTTTGGCAGAGTTTGTAAACACTGGCACAAGATGCCATTATAACAAACCTAAAAATAAATGACGGAAGACATCAGTCTGTCAACATTTCATTTACAGTAATTAATTGAAGGAGTTTTTTGTTATAAAAATATGCAAATAAAAACTACAGATTTTTTATTTATTTGTACTATTTGCACATATTAAGATCATAATTTATTTATCCATTTGCTTACATAACTTTTACAATATTTAACTAACTAGTTAGTTGTGTTAGATATTGTAAATGTAGCTAGCTACTACTAAAGTGACTAACTACCTATACAAACAAGTACAAAAACAAAAGTTTACTTAGGCGTCGAAGTACTCGTCTTCATCGCTGTTATCCGGAAACGTGCCCAGAAGACTGGGAGGAGCATTGCCACGTTGAATAGCAATGCTAACTCTTTAGTCAAAGAATGACCCAGCCCTCTATATTTGCTGCGGGTTGTTCGAAAGAAATACCGTGGCCCCAGGCACAGGCAACTGAAGGAACACGGGTGGGTTTTAGTCAGTAAAAGTCTGACACGCCCTTCCGCTCAGCCCAGAGCGGGCGAGGTCATATGATGATTTCCCACCCCAAAAAAAAGGCCTCTATATTTAGATACGATCCAAACTACATAGATTTCGAAACATTTTTGAATAGACAGGTACAAGAATTTAACCTTCTGATGTGTGGCCATGAAATCGAATTTAGCTAACCCACTCCCCGCGATCACTGGCACCCCTGCCCGCCTCGCCCCATCTGCCGCCCTAACCTAACCACTGTTATATTTTATTTGCGCGATAAATTACTTTTATTCCACATATTTTGTCGTGTTATAATAACTAATGTACTCTCTCACTTCGCGTGTAATGCTGCGAAGCGATATTTTTTATGTTATTTATTTCTCATTTTTATTGCTTTTACCCTCCTTTGTTTGATCGACGGTTAGAGCTTTGAAATTATTTGATTTGTTTTTTTTTTTTCTAAGTGGAAACGTTTTTTTCCAATTTTAACTTTACCAGCGCGCCTTGCTCGGTCATGTTGTGGGCAACGAAAAGCAATCGGAGACTAGTAGTCAGAAGCGGCACCAACTAAACACCAGAGGCAATTCTCGTAATTTTAAGAACGTTCCCAGTCTGATCTCTCTCAGATCTATCAAAAATACCTCTAATTTCCCTACATTTTTGACAAGTTTTTGACAATGATTGTCGATGAGATGAGATTGGGCCTAGATTTTGTACGTTTTTTGTTACGGGAATTGGCCTTCAGATTATTTTTACGAATCGTTATTATAAAGACCAATTTTTTCAGTAATAATAGCTCAATTCTTGATTATTATCTGCACGTCAAAATCATTATTTTTATTATCTCATACGTTGTGCTAAAACCATATGCTATTGTTTTGTGCTCTAGTGCGAACCAGGCTTACAAAATTATCCATTTGGCTGACAAGACTATGTCCTTCCCCTAATATTGCATTTAAAATTTCCATCTTCGTATTACCAACCGCTGTTTCCTCTTATTTTGTTTGGCAAGATGCACCTATTTTCCCCAACGGTAAAATAGACGTAAAGATGTCTACAAAAGTATAATACGCAATAACGGGAACGAGCGAAATGCCTATACGAAAGCTTAAACAAATAAACATAAAAACAGTAATAAACTTTAAACTAAGAATCCCATAATCCACCACCCCTATGTTCGAACTGTTCCAAGATCTAGTAAGAGAAGACAGAAGTTTCACTCTTTACAAAAAACAGAAGCTTCATATAAAGCCTATACAGGGTGGCAGAGACATCGACGCGCAACTTGTGAGGAACAGATCCCAGCAGCTACCCGAAACTGTAAAATTTTCCCAATCAACCTTGAACCTTATGCTTTAGCGATAAAGTAGAAGTTTGACAGATCGTAGTAGCTTGATTTGCTGGCTGGCATCTGTACCATGGATTCAGTACATGATTCTGGACCGGCATTGAGTTTAACGTCGGTTATTTTAAAAAAAATTGTTGTTATCATACATTTTAACCGCATAGGTATTGCACTTTTCTATGAAACAGCCGAGTTTTTATTTATTTATATTTTCTTTTATTACCGACGAAAAATGTCTGCTCTGCGGTTTAAAATCATGGGCTAAATTCATGGTTACAATTGGCGCGTAAATGTCCCGCCATCCTGTATTTTTATAGTAGAAGTAACTTCAAAGGTCCACGGTCAAAGGACTCTTCTCTTTCATATCAATGATAATCTTTCCTAGTAACTATCACCACTTCTATTATCTAACTCGCTATTGGTAACAACGAACGATCAATCTTGAGCTGGAGTTTGACAATCCAATTGTTTTTTTTGCCATCCATCAATGTGTTTATTTTATTTATTTAATAAGGTACAAGTTCACAACCTCATGAAAATTTTCTTAACGTGTAGCCTTCATATCATACTAAGTTGCAGCAGTGTTAGTAAGTGTCTTGTGAGAGTATTTGCCGGAGTAATCGATCGAGATTGAATTGGAAAATGGTATCCAATTTAAGCTCGATTTTGGGGAGTGATGGCGTGCATCAATTAAAGATAAAGACACTATATGAGACTTTTAACTCTTGGTTATAGTCTCTGCATGAACATTTCACTTTGTGTAAATTATTGCATCACTACTGCTCTCAAAACGGTGATGGGAACATCGGCATCGTGAGGAAACTGGCATCTCGTAGCATGTCGTAGATATGTGACATGTGCCGACCCACACTGGGCGCCCGCGTGGTGGATTATGACCACACTCCCTCTCGCAGAGAGGGGGCCTGTCTCCCAGCAGCATTGACAGTTTATTTTCTCTTGGTGTTACACTTACAATGACTGGTTCACTATTGTATTGTCCGGATCTTCTGCAAATACCCATGTAGTGTTGCAAGGTTCTATCCTCGAAGGCATGATCTTTGTTGTTCAATACGTCTCGCTCGCATCTGCATTATGTTCGCGGCCGCTCGTAAAACTTCGACAAATTCAAATACTGCGTAGTGTTGTAGTTACTGTTCTTCGATTGTCGATAATTAATATTGATTTTGTTAGGTACACACGAGCCATCCAACGTGGCTAGTGGTGATGGGATACATAGTCATAGAGTAGAAAGAGAGAAGTGACAATAATGAAAAATAATGTGTTCTCTTCTCTATCTTTCCTGCGTATTGTATATAGAATTCTGAGAGAAACTAATTACTAAACCACTTTATAATACTTGAATTGCCATTTCGTTATATAATTTCGCCATTTGACTATCACAAAAACTGGCTTTGTAATATAAATTTTCTGAACACCAATGTTCTTGATTATTATTTTACATCACGGCATCATTTCTATATTCAGCACATTGGTTTAATAAATTGTAAACTATGTACTTGCGCTGTCCTATAGTAAACATGTAAACATGTATCTCATAATTGCGCTAAAAAAATATGACAAATGATCTTCATCCACAATTTTATTATAATCACCATTGCGTCAAAATATTTTTTTCAGATTCACGATACATTAAACGTGAACATTAATCGTGTCGCAATTGCTGTATATAAGTACATTAATCATAATATTATGAGTGCGTTCATTAATCATACTTATAACGGTCCCGTTAAAATACATCATTTTTTAATGTTAGTCGTCAAAGTTAAATTTTTGGGACAATGTTTTATGAGGTTAATGTATAAAAGGCTTTCCGAACATCAAAACTAATAAAGTCTTCACAGAAATGAGCAATATTTCGTGAATAAAATAGAAATTAGATATCTTCCAGAAAAAGCATGCATTAACGACTAAATAAAAAACAAAATGACTTAAGGAAGGTGCGCTAGGTTGTTTCAATTTTCTTACGTTTTTTGCAATTTGCAGGTCAGTGTCAGGTTGTACCTATGTTTATGATTGACATTTCGAAATAGTCATTCAATAGGATTATAATACGAACTTAGAGGGTTATATTGATGATTTTAATGATTATAATTCTGTAAATACATACTATTGTTATGCTTGCAAATCATATTTTGTTCAACATACAACCTGACACTGACCTGAAAAATTGGAAAATACGCAAGAAAATTTGAATTTCGCGGGCTACCTAGCGCCTCCCATTTTAATGAAAACAAAACAGCCATAGGGATCTCCATGGATTGGCTAATAATGAAAAAAGTGATGATAAAATGCTTGAAGGATATCGATAAAAAGAAATATCCGCACATCACTAGAGAAACGAAAAATACTGTTATTGTGATGGTCGGTGAAAAGAGTTCGTACGTTTTAAAATGTAGTGAAAATTTAGTGTTACGGTAATAGCTTTTATTGTATTGGGGCATATAAATATAGAAGAGAGTTCTTTCGTGAATAAAACTTGGCTATTCTTTTAGTATCTTTATGGGGGTAGTTTTAGCTACATACGAAGCCTTTTACTATTGTGTATGCACTGGGATATTCAGAACTAATGTCTTGGATGATAATGGGACCCATTTTGAAATCAGTTTATTCGAATTATAATATTATACTCTTTTTATTTTAAATATCTACAGGATTTTTATAAAGAGGTTAAATTAGTTAATTATTAGGTTAGGTTTTGATAAAATAAATTCATGTTGGGCGATACTGTTAAATGTTACAGGTAAACTATGAAATCTTACGTTATTATAACCAACCTAACCACACAAATAAAAATGAGACTTAGAAGTGATGTCATCAAATACATATTTGTTACGGCCGCGAATCATATTTTAATCAACGTACAACTTATTATTGACCAGCAAATTGCAAAAAACTTAAGAAAGTATGAATTTCGCGGGCTACCTTAGAGCATCCACCTTAAGCAGAATTAATACAAATATTCCCACTTACATTTATAACGATACCCTCAAAGTTCCGCCGATACGTAAATAAATTGAAATGATGCGGACTACGGGCGTCGAGACAGGGTGATATGTGTGGCGTGCCAACGTAATGGCCGCTATCCATCTACTGGCAACTGTGAGGGGACGAGAGTGATTTTTCATTGGGACACTGGTGTAATGCATGAACTTAAAAATTTTGCGTTGATGGGGGCTGGCTTGTAGATTTGTTTGTACGGATTTTTGTGGAGATTTGAAAGAATATGTGATTGCGGCGTTAGTTGCATCTTCTTCGTAAGCTTGTGTTGAATTAACTTGCTAATTTTGCTCAATAGATAATGTATTATTTGTCTATATTAGTCGATACAATATCTCTTTAAGAAATGCGAGATATAACGTATAACGTGTGACTTCTCATTAAACGAAAAGCCAATGCGAGGCCAGTTAAATCTGGAAATGTATAGCTTGATATGTCGCCGTGTGTACGATGCTGTAATTTTTTTCCGAACTTATTCCGGTTTATTTGTCATAGAAACACGTGCATACAAAAAGATAATTAACTCTAATATCGTCCTTTTTGCCCCCACAGCTCTAGAACTCCAGACCATGCTCCAAGACCTGAGCACGGCTGGCTTCAGGGTGGGACTTGCGATGAATCGGTCTAAAACCCAAGTAATGACCAACAGCACTAAGCGTAGGGTCGAGGTAGATGGGCAGGAAATAATGTATGTCGATGAGTATATCTACTTGGGCCAGTTAGTTTCTTTCGAAAACAGGCAGGAGAGGGAAATTGATCGCCGAATTGAGAACGCCTGGAAAAGCTACTGGTCCCAGCCCAGCAGTCATCGTGCATACGCATGATGAGTGCTGGGCAAAAGCCTCCACACAATGGGTGCCTGAAGATGGACGGCGCCGTCGAGGCCGGCCCAGAAAGAGACGGCGAGATGATCTGGACGCGTACCGCGAGGGCTGGTTCGAGGTGGCGCGGCAAAACAGTTCCTGGAAGGATTTGGGGGAAGCCTTTGCTCAGCCGTGGGACAGTATCCTACAAATATTATAAACGTGAAAGTTTGTATGGATGGTTAGATGGATGGATGGATGTTTGTTACTCTTTCACGCAAAAACTACTGAACGGATTTGGATGAATTTTGGCACACGGATGGTTTATAACAAGGATTAACATATAGGATACTTTTCATCCCGATATTCTCACGGGATCGAAACTTATGCGGGTGAAACCGCGTGGCGCAGCTAGTAGGTTAATAAAAAAATCAAAATGAACAAAAAGAAAACCGTTCTATTAATCACGAGTACAAAACAGAAATAGTCGATAGCTGCTTGCTCTACCTTACAATGTTCATAGGAATACACTAGGAAAAGAATGCACAGAAAATACATATTCAAAAATAAATATTTTAACACTTAACTATGTAGCTATCGGCTATAACGTAAATCTAAGGCACAAATCAAATTTAATTCATACAAATCGCAACAGGGCCGTAACGGTAGGGACATGTGCAAACGCAAATAAATCGCAACGATTTATTAGTCGCACAATCCGAGAGCGATATAAATAATGATAATAACGGACGAAAGAATAAAATAACATGCGTTTGCAAAGCTATGGAAAACATTTTAGATGTTGCTGTGATTTGTACTGGCTGGAATATTTTTGAAAAGTTCTAGGATTCGGATTATGGTTTTTTTTAGTTTAAAAGTTGTTTAATTAAAAAAAAAAGCTTTGTTTTGGTTTAGTGGTTTTTACTATGTACGTACATATTTGTTAATTATTTATCACAAAATTTAGTATAATAATTTAATAGGTTATCTATTTTGCACATGTACCATGATGTTTAGGTATACAGTAAAGGTTCAAAAAGTAATTCAGTATACAAAAACAATCGCATGTCGAACGTCAGACCAAACAAACCGGTCACAAGAAAATATGAAGCAAAACAAATCAAAACAAATGACAATCGCAATTGAAATAATTCACCCTGCAACAATCATAACACAAAACATAGATTACGAAACTGATAACAGCTCGACAGTAAATGAAATTGTCGGTGCAATAAACAATAATAAATCAATCAATCTCTATTCGAACGATCCGAACTGTCAGCAAAACAAGAAAGTAATTGACGTAATTACGCGTCGACCTCAGAAAACATAAATCGTTTGACCTTAGAACTGAACCTGGGACCTTGCGCAGTTGCTCTCAAGTTGGTTGACGTCATTATACCAAGAGTCAGT
This sequence comes from Apamea epomidion, assembly GCA_947507525.1. Taxonomy (NCBI): domain Eukaryota; kingdom Metazoa; phylum Arthropoda; class Insecta; order Lepidoptera; family Noctuidae; genus Apamea; species Apamea epomidion. The sequence goes on from OX382227.1 coordinate 20,816,924, forward strand.
ACACCGGCCATTAATGACGCTCATGAATATTGGATGTGTTTGATTTTATTATTGTTTTTCTTTCGAAATGTTCCACTTCTTCTTATAGTGTCGATTGAAATCTATTAAAATACATTGTTAGTAATGTTCATAAGTTTCGTAGACTCTTCCTGCAACCCATATCTGATGTCCACTTTAGATAATTTCTTTATTGTTATTTCACCATCGCAGGTATATTTTTGACCATGGTGTCGAAACTGATAATGTGGGGCTTGTGACTAAGTAATAACAGCCGCACGGGCCCATCGATAAGGTTAAGCTACGCTAAGCGCTGTTGGTCCGTGGATGGGTGACCATTTTTACATACTCCTCCGTGCCTCGGAAAGCACGTTAAGCCGTCGGTTCCGGCTGCAATTCGTGGATCTTTGACAGTCGTTACGCGTCGTCCCGCCCGAAAGTTTTACGATCAGTCTTACCAAGAGGTTTCGTATTACCCAGTAATTAGGTTGTGGAGGTCAGATAGGCAGTCGCTCCATATAAAATACTGGAACTCAGCTGCATCCATTAGACTGGAGGCCGACCCCAACATAGTTGGGAAAAGGTTAGGCAAATGATGATGGTGTCGAAACTGAAAATATACGAGTATGACCCAAAACCAAATAGATTCACATAATCGTTAGCACATAAGCAGTATCAAGTTAAAACAAATAGCATATCCGGTTCCCTCCCAAACCCACGTGTAACGACCAGACATTTATTCAAACGTCCATCAATAAAATTTTACTGCGACATAAAAATATCAAATGCTAGGGTGTCGTGATGGATGGTGCGGACATAATTGGCCGTCCCCTACATGTTAATGAATCGTGCGTAATGAAAAATGATTGTGCAACCGTGTCGGGACATGTCCGGTCGTACTGTGATGTATGGTCACACTAGTTCGTGTAACGAATCGAGTTACAAATGGCGCTGTTTGAAGTGTTTTTGGAAGTAGTGGCAGAGGGGAAGGGTTGTGAATGATGGGTTGAAGAATATTTAAGTGGACGCAGATGTCCTATTCTGAGCCAATGATAAGCTTATCATGATGTGGTAGATTTGATAGACTCAAAATTTACGACAAAAATAGAATAATTACTGTTTGTCTCTGCATCACCCAAAGGTTGACTGGTAGAAAATGCCTATGGTATTAAGTCCGCCTCTGAACATTTGTGTGCTTAAAGTATTCAATAAATCCTACTGATATTATAAACGTGAAAGTTTGTATGATTGGATAGATAGATGGATGGATGGATGGAGGTTTGTTACTCTTTCACGCAAAAACTACTAAACGGTTTTGGATGAAATTTGGCACACAGGTAGTTTATAACCAGGATTAACATATATAATACTTTTTATCCCGATATTCCCACGAAATCGATACTTATGCGGGTGACACTGCGGGGCGCAGCTATTAGATAAGTAATTCTAATATTTCGGTTTCCAAATTGTCTACAAGGCTGTTTCTATTGAACTATGTATATATTTGAACAGCCCATTGTAATAGCATTACCCCTTAACATTATAAAACACTAGCTGTTGCCTGAAACTTCATCTGATATCCAGGATAAAAAGTAGCCTATGTTCTACTCCAGGTCATAGTCTACCCATGTGCCAAATTTCATCTAAATCCGTTCAGCCGTTTTAGCGTGAAAGCGTAACAAACTTATTTTTGCATTTATACCTAATATACTAGCTATTGCCCGCGTCTTTGTCTGCTATCCAGGATGGAAAGTAGCCTATGTCTTATTTCAGGTCATGTTCTACCCGTGTGCTAAAATTCATCCAAATCCGTTCATAAGTTTTAGCGTGAAAGCGTCACAAACAAACAAACTAGGTATCGCATTTATTTTATAAGTTACGATGATTTAAAAAACAGTAATATTCCTGACAGATAGGAAATTAGAAACATCACGGAACAGCCTTATCACTAACAACATAAACTATATTCAATAATTTAATAACAGTATACGACAATAAATTACAAACCAGTCCTATAAAATTAAACTCAATTATAATCTCCCTTCGCAAGGAACCGTTAAAAGTTAACGCACGATTTGCAAACCCCATAAATATTGTAGTAATATTAAAACTAGCCGTATATTTTGCATGGTAGTCCGGATAGCGATGACCATGGCCCCATAAAGCGTATGATGACAAAGTGCCACCATAGCGAGGGATCCCCGATATTTTTACGTGCTAGCGCATTTTACGCCTCTTATATTAGGGTGGGTTTAAGTGAGAAGATTATAGCTATGCTGCTAAGTCAGCGTTTTCAAGAGCGTATAAAAATTACAATCGTACTCCAAGGTTTATTTCGGAGTTACCAGTACTTTTTATCGACATGCAACGCGGGCGGAGCCGCGGAGGGAAGCTAGTTGACTATATTTGACAACTAGAAAGTGGTCAGGTTGGTATTTATTTTACGTAGCCGGGGCCGAATTGAAAAAGAAGTTAAATAAGTAACTGAGTGCACTAACATAAATGTCAATTACTTTTTAAAATTAAAACTTGCAATACAGCAGAACAAACTTAAAGTGTGGAATTCTTGCCGGTCGTTTCTATAGGAAACGACCAATTGGAACAGTGAAGCTAGCATCTGACGTTTCAGAACTACCCGTGTAGGTTTATGTGAAATAAAATACTTAGATTTTTTAAGTATTTAAGTAACTTGCTGCTGTCAATTTCGCTCACGCTTGTAACTTGACCCTAAAGGGCTACTGTCAAATTTGGCAATAAAAATTGCTTTTATGTATAATGCCCATTTATACCACCATTCAAACATAGTGGTGAGCACAATTTGAGTTATGGGTACTGGGGACGTATTTATTACTAACTTTTGTGGGCATAAGTCTTTAAGTTGGATAGTGGAAAACATTATGCTGAAATAGACAGAGGACTTACTGAATAGTTTTCACTTGAGTTATGTTGGTATTGAAGGATTCATCCTTTTTATGTGTCATACGAGGGTAACTAATGGCTCATGCCGTAGTTTCTACATAAGCTGATCACTAAGGCTGGTAGCGGGACTGCCTGCCCAGAGAACAAGCACATAAACCGCATATTTCCATTTTAATTACATTTCCATTCTCTAAAGAAGAAAGACAGTTAAAACACATTTTGAGGATCAACAACTATTACCCCAGCTTTCAGAACACAAGGAAAACAACTTGTAAAGTAAGCTAAGTTCTTTTCAGAAAAACTTATCAAGACTGCCTCGTTGGTCCAGTGGTCGCTACTGCTAAGTATGAGGTTCTGGGTTCGATTCCCTTCGATTTTGATTCGGTTTGATTGGGATTTCCCCCGAAAAGTGTTAATGAGTTTTTCCGGCAGGAATTTCTCAGCAGTAGCCCGGAATCTAGAGTTGTGCGTGATCGATGGCAATATGCTGGCCCCCTTTTACATAGGACTTAAACATAACAGGCAAAATATGGGTGTACTATAGGTAATAGTACACCCATATTCCCTTACAATACAGGCGTGATGTTATGTTATCATAAAAGATTATAGAAACATCCATTTCAATATAATAACTTCCCACATAAACTTAATAAACACACCTCATAGAGCCGAACTACAAAACGATTGAATCGAACAATACTTTACAATCGAATACATAATTCATACAATTCTGTTAAGCTTTCGACAATTTTATCGATACGCCCCGGGATAATGTTAATTTATATATCGATGTTTGTCGGCGCTTTGTGTTAAATGATGCTCGATTAATTTTATCGAGTTTTGAATCGATTATAAAATGTGAAAGCGCATCTGTCGTGACTGTGAAGGGTGTGGTTATTAGTATATATGGTAATGTTTTTATTTGTACGTGAATGTAGCTTGTTTAGAAATAGAACATTATTTAGATTAACACTAGTATTAAATTCCATTTAAAATTAATTGACAGTTTATATTCATCATCTGCTTAGCTTTTTCCCAACTGTGTTGAGGTCGGCTTCCAGCCTAACCGGATGCAGCTGAATACCAGTATTTTACATGGGGCGAATGCCTATCTGACCTCCATAACCCAGTTACTGGGTAATACGATACCCCTTGGTAAGACTGGTTGTCAGACTTTCGGGCTTCTGACGACCCGTAACGACTGTCAAAGATCCACGAATGACAGCCGGGATCAACTGCTTAACGTGCTTTCCGAGCCACGGAGTTGTCTTGGTATGTAAAGATGGTCACCCATCCATGGACCAACCGCGGCAAGATTGAGAGTTTATATTATAGTACATAATTATTTGGGGTTGAATTAATTCAATATGAAAATCAGTATCTAACTTTCTATCAGCTTTTAGTTCAATCATCAACAAAAACCCTTGTAAGGTCCTATGGTGGCGATTGTGCTTCCCTAGAAATTCTAACAATTTTATTGTTTCATGGAGTGGTCTAAGGTATCTAATATTCTGAACTAAAAGGTCAGTCTCATTGTAAATGAACAATCAGCACCCTAAAAATGATCAGACACAAGCCATTAAAGAGAAAAAAAGTTATATCCGTGCATCATTAACATCTGAAACAACGAACATCTAACAATACATCTTCCTCCTACACACAACCTAAATCTTAAAAATCAATATACAGTCAATAACATCATTACGTCTCGTCTGTCAAATCGTAACAACATTAGGAACCCCTTATTTTCGTATCCAATTCGTTCGCATCAAACGGCCCGACAAAAAGATAATTCGAACGACTGTTTGACATAACAAAATCTGAAAGGAGAAAATTCAAATTAGATCACGTCACTTACTCGAAGACGTAACAGTGAGAATATAGTGGTCTCCCTCTCGCAGAATTAATGACTAAAGTCGGGTTCAGCTGCGACGTTTTTTTGGCGAAATCTTGGCGCTTGGCGAAAGGATGGTCATTAACACGCTTGCCTCATGAAAGTTAAATTATTGTTTAAGTGGTATTGGGTTTTTTATCGCTTGGCCTTTTAAAATTATGGCGTGAGGGAAATTTTTGAACAGATTCAGCAGCTGGGTTGGGTTGGTCTGCTATGGTTTTAGCCAGAAATTGCATCAGTAAGGGCTTAAATATCATTGACTATTCTGTTAAGCTGACTTTTCAACTCAATTCTGTAAGTTACTGTCAAGTGTGTTATTATAAAAATTATTATAAATACATAAATTCATGCTTTCTTCCCATAGGGGTAAGCAGAAACTACAAACCACTTGCTACGATCCTTACATATTAATTTTTCCTCGTTTACATTCATACATCTGAAGGCCAATTCTCGTAATTTAAATCGTTCAAAATCTAGTAGCAGTCTCATCTCGGCGACAAACAAATCTCAAAAACTTGTCGAAATGTGGTGTCCTGGTGTTTCCTCTCACATCTGCCTTGTGAATATATTTTATTAGTCGCCAAAATTATATGTCTAATTGATAAAATCGATCTCGAGAATATTTTTTACAGAATTAAACCTGCATGAAAGTTATTGCACGAAATAGTACCTTACTGCATCAGATTTTTCATCGAAATCTCATTGCCGATAATCAAACAACATATTGACATCTACAAGATATAAACTCATTAATTTAATACTTCGAATTTCCTTCAGTACCCACCCTTATACGGGCAATAAGATTATTATATTTGACAGGGTGATTCAGCGACACAGGCAGTGTCAGGCCAATCTTATTAGCCATGTAAATGAATATAGAATGAATCCATTATTTCCCAAACAAGCCTTAGGGTGGGGGCGATCATATTTTAGGGAAGGCGACCGAGGATTTGTATAGAGCTGTTTATACTCTGTTTGTAAACAAGAAAGTTTTTAGGGGAAAGTATCGAGGCGTTTGATTTACAAACTGATTCAGGTTTTCTTCTGATTGCACGGATTTAAATGAAACTTAGCCAATACCTTGATAAATTATTACTTTTACACGACTCATAGTTTTTTGATACCTACGTAAGTACCTTTATGAGCTACAGTGAAAGTAATGTTGAAGACATTATAATTTAACTAACAATTACCAGGTATTTCACTTAAAATAATCATTTCAATTATACAGTCTTGTCACATAAGCCTTCACTTGGCATCTTCACTCTCTGCGGTACCTGCCCATTGCGCAACAGTAATATAACACTTATGGCATTATAATTTAAGTAACAATTCCCAGATTTCCATTTAAAATAATACCTATCATCACTAATTCACAGAAAACGAGTAATCATTTTTATTATTCAGCCTTTCCACACGAACCTGTGGCATCTTCATGCTCTGTACATACCCATTTACCCAAAACTTACGTGCGAGTTTTTTTTTTCCTTTTTGGCAACTGAGCCGATGTCGACTATTTTGCCAGTGTCATTCGTGCGAGTTTTGTCCGACGTGACACTGATTAAAGTGACTTATTAAAAAAAAAAACTGACATTACACCTACCTAATTACGTGACACCGACAGGTAATAACAACTCCGTATGACACTTGAACCATTAAGTCGTGGCTATAATAAATGCGTTACCATATTTTCGGATGTAATACGTTTTATTTATTGGCTTAAAATTGTACTCATCGCGTATATTATGTATGCTGGTAATTACCCTGCTAGCACTCCCTTCTTGGGTCGTTCATATTGTGAGGTTTGGGCACAGGGTAGAGAATTACAGTAGGCCAAGATTTTTAGGGCACATTTTTTGGCCATCTGACTCGTGAATCAAAATCCAAAGTCATTTATTCAAATTAGACTGAGAATCAGCACTTTTCGAACGTTAAAATTACGTAAGACAGTTCCCCAAAACGACCGCCCTTCACGCCCTTCCCGAATAATTAGTGTGTAAGAAATAGATACAAAAAATTTAATTATATTATATCAAAGAGCTATAATAGATTTTTGTTATGTTTTCCCCAGAACAACTCGTATCAGTAAAAAGAAAATACATTTTATTTCAATAATATCCATGAAGAAGGCACAACAAAAAGAAAAGTAGAAAAAAATGGGGGAGAACTTTGCCCAGCAGTGGGCGAATAGAGGTTAGCGGAAAAATAAAAGCTTGTAAAAAAATATCCATGGTCTGACTGATATTCTTCTTCTATGGCTTCATCAATTTGAATAACCAAGTTTGAACACATCTCAGCGCCCTCTTTCGAGCTCGATGACACTTCACTTTGTTGACAGGTCGGTGATTAATTCATATTTGGAGGGTAGACGTAGAATATTTATGCGCCACGATATTTATAGTGGTAGGGCTAGTAAAAAGTGGTGAATATGATTAAATTTAAATATCATTTTGGACGGGACCTTGTTTTTAGGGTAGCGTTTTAATAAGAATACTGCTTTTGACGTGTGATCTAACATTTCGTGTTTTATGTTGGCATAATAAAATTGCTTTAAGCTCGTTTCAAGTTTCTTTTGTTCATATGGGAGTGACAATAGGCTTTTTTTATAAAACATAAGTACATTTGTTTGAATGACAAATAGTTAAGCTTTAAAGGGTTTTACTTATCTGTCTCATATACAACACAGTATATACCTATAGCTTCTGACAATAGATATAGAGAATCAAAAGTCATGGTGTCAATTCGGAGAAGCTCGAGTGCAAAAAAATAACAACGATGGGTTGACTGACAGCCTTCATCGAAAACCACAAACAACAAAATCCTTTTTAATTCCCAGAGAGGAAAACCTTGCTTTGCTTGACAAGAATCATGATACTATAAACCACAACCCAGTGCTAGAACACCAACAAATGACAGCCATCAAAACATCCCTACACATCACAACTGTCAAACAATTACCACGCCGCATGTACAGCACACAAAGTCTACAAGACAAGCGTCGCACCGCGATTACTCGCTATTAACCCATAGATAGCTCCCGTTTAATTTAATTAACACGCAACCGCACACCGTCCCGTTCTAACCCACGACTGAGCTCTACCTTTGTCTCTGTCCCACAGTAATCTGCACACAGCCTTGTGGTCACCCGAGGCAGTTAACATGCTGGCCATTGTTTCGGAGATTTCAGTGGGCCACAAGGATAAACTTGTAGGATTAGTACATTTGTCGTGGTTGGGGTGAGAATCGGTTAGGGTTCGTGCGGATAAGTCTTGTTTAGGCTAGCGAGAAATTGGTGACGGAATGTGGGCTGTTGGTAAAGATTTGAGGACAGTTAGCACGTTGTTGCATGTTCAGGTCTTTTGGCTTGGTTTTTTTACACTGTGACGTTTAAGCATCTTTTTGTTTTGCCTTGTCATTGATGAATGCTGACTGGGTGAATGATGAATGCTGATCTTCGCTTCTGCTTTCAAATGGTTTACTACTAGCGGCAGAGCTAGATTTAGTATTTGGTCCATCTTTAATCTTCGATTCGCTCAGCAATTAGGGCTTTAAATAGTTAGTTTTGGAACCCTTTGTCTTGGTCCTGTACAGAGTACCTAACGCTTCTCAAAAGTTCGACTACTGAAAAATTGTGCAAATGCTCTTAAAAAATCAAACCAGTTAATAGCTTTTTATGTAGCGGGTGAAGGAAGCCTGCAGATTGAAAAGAGGAAAAACAAACTGTATAACTACATTGTTGGTTAGACTTAGGTGTGCAATAGACATTAGACGTTAAACACATAACGACTCCTCAAAACAGGAAATCATCCACTTTATCTACCTATATAAATAAACGATATTACACTTCTCAAAACTAAAGCCACAGCCGGTCTCCCCACAACGTCTGGGGCTCCTACCATGCGGAAGACTATGCGGTCGACCCTTAATGTGGCCCGTATTAAATTCTGTGTGTAACAGTTGTGGGCGCCATGTTCATTTGAGACCTCTGTATTACCTACTAATATTGTCTGCTTAGTTTACGATCCTGGGAATTAAGGTGTGTGTTGATTTCTGGGACGTTAATTTTCTTTGCTGAAGAAGATGTTTTTAAAGGACGCGTTTTGAGTCGCAATAACTTTACCAAGCTATGTTGACTGGATGAATGCTGATGTTCGTTAATTTTTCCGAATGGTTTACTATCAGCTGCAGAACTAGATCTAGTGTATGGTCTGTTTAGCTATGCTAAGTCCGAGTATGACGTCTTCGTAAAATAGGATCCAGTCGAAAACCAGCATGCATGCCCACAATACAACTTAAAGTTTTTGTTTTCTGTGAATATAATGTGCCTTAAACTGGGTCAAATAAATTTATTTTCTTTCTCTCACAACTACCCTAAGATGCAACATCAACAACATCTCTGGTCATAAATAACTTTTCATCGTCCACTAGTCAACCTATCAAAGCCTTCACTACGTCTAAATATACAACGATCATCCATGTTATTAAGAGCTTTCTCTCCTTTGTTAAATATAACTTCAATAAACCAAAATTCACTATCAAAACTCGGTTCGCAACCCCTCACCGCAGATTCACTCCCGCTTCACCCAAAAACCAGCAAATCAACCAAAACAAACTGGCTTACCCAATCCCTTTAATTTCCCCCACCTTATAGAGCTGACCACGAGATTTATAGTTTTAATAGTAGGCCAATATACCGCTGCCATTTATCTGGACTCCACTGCATTAAAGGGATCTAGTGACCCTTAACGGGTTTTAAATTGTCCTGGGTCGTTGTGGGGCGATTTAGGTCTGAACGCGAATTTGGGATGGATAATTTAATGTAAGCTTTAGGATACCTATATTTTAAGGGTTCTGTGGTACTTCTCGTTTCTTAAAACACATGATATTTTGGCTGCTAAAAGGTAAGACAACATTGCAAATCTAAATAGAGATGAACTTCTGCTCGCGGTTTCGCCCGCGTGGATGTCGGAAATTATCCCACAGGAAGGTGCTCCATGACAAAAAGTAGCCTTAGTTATTGCTTATAATATCAGTTATCTGCCAATGACAGTCCCTGTCAAGACTGTCCAGCCGTTTCGGAGACTTAGATATGCATTGAGTAAAAAGCTGTTATTTTGACATTACAAACAGACACTTCAAGTTTATTTATTTGTGGTAAAGATGTATAGACTTGTCCACTAAATTAAAAAAAAAAACACTACAAATATTTACCTACACACGAATTTTAATATTTCTGATTTTCAAAGATTTTGCCTTTTGTAAAGGTGTCTAACTACCTTGCTACCTCGTATCAGAACATGACGCCTGTCGAAAATGTAACCCAACACAGTTGAAGAGTGACGCAAATCCTCACTCAAATTCTCTCTGCTTTTGGCCACACGTCAGTCAGTTGCCTGTGAATCTAAAAGAGACCTCTTGAAAATGCCTTTACAGAATTTTCAATTCTTCACCTACCACAAAGCTAGTTCATTTCTCGCTAAGCTTCGCTCCCCGAAGTTAGGACAATGTGGGAATCACAGACGTTACCCGCCTGCATTAGTCCGGAGATTTGTGCGGGATTGAAGCGGGTGAGTTAGTGTTGGTCGTGCGGCCAGTGCTGGGATTTCACGGGATTCCGGGATTTTGAATTTGGGTCGAATTTAGTAGTCACCTGGGCGGCTATTAAGGATGTCATTAGTTTTGATTGTTTATAGTTATTTTGGCATTTTGATGCTTCAGAAGATGAAGTGCTTACTTACAATTGTACATGAGATTTCACGATCAATGCTTTCAATAAAATGAGCAAATTTTGCTGCATAAAGTAGAACAGCTAATTTTGATAGATTAACCCTTCGTATGCCGTGCAACGACATGTGACATCTACTAATCCGCATTGGGCCGGCGTGGTGGATTACGGCCCACTCCATCTCATCGAAAGGAGGCCTGTGTCCCAGAATTAGGAATTAGGAAACATTATGGGTTGTATTGTGAATGTGTATGCCGTACCACGTAGATCCACGTGAGATACAATGGCATTTTAATTGTTTCTGTAATTACGGCGCTCAACCGGTAAAACCCCTGAGTAACGTTTTAAAGCATCTACGGCGGTTCTCTGAATTTTCGCTGCTAACCTTTCTGACCTGCTAATCTATTCACGACAGAAGCTAACAGGTTGTGCTGTCTGGTGGAAATAAAACAAACGTAAACCCTTATAATGTATTTTGTATAAAGTTAATGTCTTCTCAGTTCAATTGGAAATGAAGAAGTTGTTATTTTTAAGCCCACATAATACTATAGTGCCTCTAGCAAACACCATCCGATATATTCTGTAAAAAGCTCCCCGTAAAAACTTAGGTGAAGTGAACTGTCATACCACCAGCAGGGCGATTCTGTAACCATCTCACCGTGAAAACTTAGGTGAAGTGACCGTGGAGTGAGCTGTCATTCCAAATAATGCTAGGGATTGACGCTACTGACAACTCACATCAAGCTCACTTCACTTGAATTTTCACGGTGAGATTTTTACAGAATCGACCGGCTGATGACACTATTGGCACCATTGATAGCTCACTTTATGCTTACTTTACCCAACTCTTCACGGTGAGATTTTTACAGAATCGACCGGCTGATGACACTATTGGCACCATTGATAGCTCACTTTATGCTTACTTTACCCAACTCTTCACGGTGAGATTTTTACAGAATCGACCGGCTGATGACACTATTGGCACCATTGATAGCTCACTTTATGCTTACTTTACCCAACTCTTCACGGTGAGATTTTTACAGAATCGACCGGCTGATGACACTATTGGCACCATTGATAGCTCACTTTATGCTTACTTTACCCAACTCTTCACGGTGAGATTTTTACAGAATCGACCGGCTGATGACACTATTGGCACCATTGATAGCTCACTTTATGCTTACTTTACCCAACTCTTCACGGTGAGATTTTTACAGAATCGACCGGCTGATGACACTATTGGCACCATTGATAGCTCACTTTATGCTTACTTTACCCAACTCTTCACGGTGAGATTTTTACAGAATCGACCGGCTGATGACACTATTGGCACCATTGATAGCTCACTTTATGCTTACTTTACCCAACTCTTCACGGTGAGATTTTTACAGAATCGACCGGCTGATGACACTATTGGCACCATTGATAGCTCACTTTATGCTTACTTTACCCAACTCTTCACGGTGAGATTTTTACAGAATCGACCGGCTGATGACACTATTGGCACCATTGATAGCTCACTTTATGCTTACTTTACCCAACTCTTCACGGTGAGATTTTTACAGAATCGACCGGCTGATGACACTATTGGCACCATTGATAGCTCACTTTATGCTTACTTTACCCAACTCTTCACGGTGAGATTTTTACAGAATCGACCGGCTGATGACACTATTGGCACCATTGATAGCTCACTTTATGCTTACTTTACCCAACTCTTCACGGTGAGATTTTTACAGAATCGACCGGCTGATGACACTATTGGCACCATTGATAGCTCACTTTATGCTTACTTTACCCAACTCTTCACGGTGAGATTTTTACAGAATCGACCGGCTGATGACACTATTGGCATCATTGATAGCTCACTTTATGCTTACTTTACCCAACTCTTCACGGTGAGATTTTTACAGAATCGACCGGCTGATGACACTATTGGCACCATTGATAGCTCACTTTATGCTTACTTTACCCAACTCTTCACGGTGAGATTTTTACAGAATCGACCGGCTGATGACACTATTGGCACCATTGATAGCTCACTTTATGCTTACTTTACCCAACTCTTCACGGTGAGATTTTTACAGAATCGACCGGCTGATGAGACTATTGGCACCATTGATAGCTCACTTTATGCTTACTTTACCCAACTCTTCACGGTGAGATTTTTACAGAATCGACCGGCTGATGACACTATTGGCACCATTGATAGCTCACTTTATGCTTACTTTACCCAACTCTTCACGGTGAGATTTTTACAGAATCGACCGGCTGATGACACTATTGGCACCATTGATAGCTCACTTTATGCTTACTTTACCCAACTCTTCACGGTGAGATTTTTACAGAATCGACCGGCTGATGACACTATTGGCACCATTGATAGCTCACTTTATGCTTACTTTACCCAACTCTTCACGGTGAGATTTTTACAGAATCGACCGGCTGATGACACTATTGGCACCATTGATAGCTCACTTTATGCTTACTTTACCCAACTCTTCACGGTGAGATTTTTACAGAATCGACCGGCTGATGACACTATTGGCACCATTGATAGCTCACTTTATGCTTACTTTACCCAACTCTTCACGGTGAGATTTTTACAGAATCGACCGGCTGATGACACTATTGGCACCATTGATAGCTCACTTTATGCTTACTTTACCCAACTCTTCACGGTGAGATTTTTACAGAATCGACCGGCTGATGACACTATTGGCACCATTGATAGCTCACTTTATGCTTACTTTACCCAACTCTTCACGGTGAGATTTTTACAGAATCGACCGGCTGATGACACTATTGGCACCATTGATAGCTCACTTTATGCTTACTTTACCCAACTCTTCACGGTGAGATTTTTACAGAATCGACCGGCTGATGACACTATTGGCACCATTGATAGCTCACTTTATGCTTACTTTACCCAACTCTTCACGGTGAGATTTTTACAGAATCGACCGGCTGATGACACTATTGGCACCATTGATAGCTCACTTTATGCTTACTTTACCCAACTCTTCACGGTGAGATTTTTACAGAATCGACCGGCTGATGACACTATTGGCACCATTGATAGCTCACTTTATGCTTACTTTACCCAACTCTTCACGGTGAGATTTTTACAGAATCGACCGGCTGATGACACTATTGGCACCATTGATAGCTCACTTTATGCTTACTTTACCCAACTCTTCACGGTGAGATTTTTACAGAATCGACCGGCTGATGACACTATTGGCACCATTGATAGCTCACTTTATGCTTACTTTACCCAACTCTTCACGGTGAGATTTTTACAGAATCGACCGGCTGATGACACTATTGGCATCATTGATAGCTCACTTTATGCTTACTTTACCCAACTCTTCACGGTGAGATTTTTACAGAATCGACCGGCTGATGACACTATTGGCACCATTGATAGCTCACTTTATGCTTACTTTACCCAACTCTTCACGGTGAGATTTTTACAGAATCGACCGGCTGATGACACTATTGGCACCATTGATAGCTCACTTTATGCTTACTTTACCCAACTCTTCACGGTGAGATTTTTACAGAATCGACCGGCTGATGAGACTATTGGCACCATTGATAGCTCACTTTATGCTTACTTTACCCAACTCTTCACGGTGAGATTTTTACAGAATCGACCGGCTGATGACACTATTGGCACCATTGATAGCTCACTTTATGCTTACTTTACCCAACTCTTCACGGTGAGATTTTTACAGAATCGACCGGCTGATGACACTATTGGCACCATTGATAGCTCACTTTATGCTTACTTTACCCAACTCTTCACGGTGAGATTTTTACAGAATCGACCGGCTGATGACACTATTGGCACCATTGATAGCTCACTTTATGCTTACTTTACCCAACTCTTCACGGTGAGATTTTTACAGAATCGACCGGCTGATGACACTATTGGCACCATTGATAGCTCACTTTATGCTTACTTTACCCAACTCTTCACGGTGAGATTTTTACAGAATCGACCGGCTGATGACACTATTGGCACCATTGATAGCTCACTTTATGCTTACTTTACCCAACTCTTCACGGTGAGATTTTTACAGAATCGACCGGCTGATGACACTATTGGCACCATTGATAGCTCACTTTATGCTTACTTTACCCAACTCTTCACGGTGAGATTTTTACAGAATCGACCGGCTGATGACACTATTGGCACCATTGATAGCTCACTTTATGCTTACTTTACCCAACTCTTCACGGTGAGATTTTTACAGAATCGACCGGCTGATGACACTATTGGCACCATTGATAGCTCACTTTATGCTTACTTTACCCAACTCTTCACGGTGAGATTTTTACAGAATCGACCGGCTGATGACACTATTGGCATCATTGATAGCTCACTTTATGCTTACTTTACCCAACTCTTCACGGTGAGATTTTTACAGAATCGACCGGCTGATGACACTATTGGCACCATTGATAGCTCACTTTATGCTTACTTTACCCAACTCTTCACGGTGAGATTTTTACAGAATCGACCGGCTGATGACACTATTGGCACCATTGATAGCTCACTTTATGCTTACTTTACCCAACTCTTCACGGTGAGATTTTTACAGAATCGACCGGCTGATGAGACTATTGGCACCATTGATAGCTCACTTTATGCTTACTTTACCCAACTCTTCACGGTGAGATTTTTACAGAATCGACCGGCTGATGACACTATTGGCACCATTGATAGCTCACTTTATGCTTACTTTACCCAACTCTTCACGGTGAGATTTTTACAGAATCGACCGGCTGATGACACTATTGGCACCATTGATAGCTCACTTTATGCTTACTTTACCCAACTCTTCACGGTGAGATTTTTACAGAATCGACCGGCTGATGACACTATTGGCACCATTGATAGCTCACTTTATGCTTACTTTACCCAACTCTTCACGGTGAGATTTTTACAGAATCGACCGGCTGATGACACTATTGGCATCATTGATAGCTCACTTTATGCTTACTTTACCCAACTCTTCACGGTGAGATTTTTACAGAATCGACCGGCTGATGACACTATTGGCACCATTGATAGCTCACTTTATGCTTACTTTACCCAACTCTTCACGGTGAGATTTTTACAGAATCGACCGGCTGATGACACTATTGGCACCATTGATAGCTCACTTTATGCTTACTTTACCCAACTCTTCACGGTGAGATTTTTACAGAATCGACCGGCTGATGAGACTATTGGCACCATTGATAGCTCACTTTATGCTTACTTTACCCAACTCTTCACGGTGAGATTTTTACAGAATCGACCGGCTGATGACACTATTGGCACCATTGATAGCTCACTTTATGCTTACTTTACCCAACTCTTCACGGTGAGATTTTTACAGAATCGACCGGCTGATGACACTATTGGCACCATTGATAGCTCACTTTATGCTTACTTTACCCAACTCTTCACGGTGAGATTTTTACAGAATCGACCGGCTGATGACACTATTGGCACCATTGATAGCTCACTTTATGCTTACTTTACCCAACTCTTCACGGTGAGATTTTTACAGAATCGACCGGCTGATGACACTATTGGCACCATTGATAGCTCACTTTATGCTTACTTTACCCAACTCTTCACGGTGAGATTTTTACAGAATCGACCGGCTGATGACACTATTGGCACCATTGATAGCTCACTTTATGCTTACTTTACCCAACTCTTCACGGTGAGATTTTTACAGAATCGACCGGCTGATGACACTATTGGCACCATTGATAGCTCACTTTATGCTTACTTTACCCAACTCTTCACGGTGAGATTTTTACAGAATCGACCGGCTGATGACACTATTGGCACCATTGATAGCTCACTTTATGCTTACTTTACCCAACTCTTCACGGTGAGATTTTTACAGAATCGACCGGCTGATGACACTATTGGCACCATTGATAGCTCACTTTATGCTTACTTTACCCAACTCTTCACGGTGAGATTTTTACAGAATCGACCGGCTGATGACACTATTGGCATCATTGATAGCTCACTTTATGCTTACTTTACCCAACTCTTCACGGTGAGATTTTTACAGAATCGACCGGCTGATGACACTATTGGCACCATTGATAGCTCACTTTATGCTTACTTTACCCAACTCTTCACGGTGAGATTTTTACAGAATCGACCGGCTGATGACACTATTGGCACCATTGATAGCTCACTTTATGCTTACTTTACCCAACTCTTCACGGTGAGATTTTTACAGAATCGACCGGCTGATGAGACTATTGGCACCATTGATAGCTCACTTTATGCTTACTTTACCCAACTCTTCACGGTGAGATTTTTACAGAATCGACCGGCTGATGACACTATTGGCACCATTGATAGCTCACTTTATGCTTACTTTACCCAACTCTTCACGGTGAGATTTTTACAGAATCGACCGGCTGATGACACTATTGGCACCATTGATAGCTCACTTTATGCTTACTTTACCCAACTCTTCACGGTGAGATTTTTACAGAATCGACCGGCTGATGACACTATTGGCACCATTGATAGCTCACTTTATGCTTACTTTACCCAACTCTTCACGGTGAGATTTTTACAGAATCGACCGGCTGATGACACTATTGGCACCATTGATAGCTCACTTTATGCTTACTTTACCCAACTCTTCACGGTGAGATTTTTACAGAATCGAACGGCTGATATTAGGGATTGACATTATTGACTTCAAGCTCACTTCACCCAAGTTGTCACGGTGACAATTTTACAAAACAGCCGGTTTATTCAATAAAATCTCACCGTGAAAACTTGGGTGTAGGAGCTTAGAGTGAGCTGTCAATCCCTAGCATTAGTTGGAATGACAGCTCACTCCACGTTCAGTTTACCTAAGTTTTCACGGTGAGCTGATTACAGAATCGCACTGCAGATCAGCAGAAGCTCAAAGAGTTTCTTGCCCATTCTTCTCCATACGAAAACTACCTTTTGGAAGGGGCGACTAGAATCAATTTATTTTAATTTTATTTTTGACGTTCAAAAGTGCCTTTTATGTGCCTATTTGAAATAAATGATTTGACTTTGACTTTGACTTTGAAACCTTTTATCTATCCGGAACCTTCCCAACACATCAAACAACAAGAGTAAAATCCCGGTAAATTCTAAAACCAATCAATCCCCAACTAAATCCGGCAGCGTACGTAATTTCCCATCAAAACATTTCAACGTATCATAATTATGAAGCAATTTTACTACAGCCGTGTAATCTGTGGCTTTCAAAATATGGAGGATTATACCAACTATCTAATATGATTAGCATACAAATTAGAGGTTTTTAACGGAGCAGGAGTAAGTTTATGGGTCGGTATGGTGAAGGGATTTGGAGATTATGAACGTTTGTTTACGGTGAGAATGGTTTGTTGTATGAGGATTAGATTTGAGTGTGTATGTGTTTAATTTACTGTTTTGGAGCTAAAATTTAAATATATTCAGGAAGAACCTGTGAGTCAGGCGTCGAGATTTAAGATTGGTAAATTTTTGCTGATTTATGCATTCGTTTGCAGAAACTTTTTTGTTTCGCTGTACATTTTTATTTCTTATACATTATAATACAATGATATTATTATGCAAACTGCAACCTTGTGTAACAAAAGTATTGATGCCCTAAAAATGATTGATACCGCCTTTTTAACCTGGGGGTACCCCCAAAGCATGAAGTTCGATTTTTTCTGTCGAAGTTACGGGCGTTTCTTACTTCGTATCACCTACAGACATAAGATTACTTTCGACCCCGAAAATAAAAATAAATGTTAACATAATTTTACAGTTGACCCTAATCGCTGTTTCTTGTTGCCCGTTCCAAAAATTGAATCTGTCACTTGTTTTGACAGAGCAACTATTTTCGGACGGCCCGTCTTCTTCGTTGACAGACTTAGAAATATCTAGTATAACTTTCAAGGGCTCGTGAAAGGGCAGGACGAACAGTACAGCGATAATTTAAATATAACCTCAAAATACGATGTCTAAAAAAATCTAATTGCCCATAAAACCTGTTTTCCATTAGCTAAAAAGTAAATACCGCTCCATAAAACTTGGAGTCCCACATAAAGAGCACTAGTTTAACAATGAAAAATTTACTCCCGAATGAATAAGGTCAGTAAAAATGTGTACCAGTAAAGGTCCATTTCTATGTAAATGTTATTGGGGGCGTCCGTTTAATCCTACGTTTTCCCCCGTTCCCGGCTTGTATCTGGTTTAAACCGGATTAGGGCTGCTGCTAAGTTAATAAACTGTGTTAACTAAAACTCTGATGGGTTTTCGGGCATTATTTTTGGTTGGTATGGTACGTTTTCATGCATGGTAGAACGAAATTTAAATTGTGATGATAGTGAAAACTGTTTAGGTAAGCAGATGGGTATTAGTTAATAGCACATTTATTATAAACCCTATATTATTACAGGACAAAACAGCAGAAAATATTTACAAATTCAAAAACTAAAATATGTATATATAGTTGGGAACGGCACGTACAAGGAGACAATTGACTTAGCTGCAATCATCTTGTACAGCTACGTTTGAAACTGTTCCTATTACTTTCTTTTTATCTCAAAAGATAAAAGAAAAAAGAGTCATGGATTTTCATCATCATCATTTTAGGCGAAAAACTTCCACTGCTGGACATAGGCTTCCCCCAACCACCGCCACTTCGAACAGCTCTGTGCTTCTTGCATCCAGCGGATTCCTGCGGCTTTCACCAGGTCATCAGTCCACCTTGTGAGAAGCCTTCCAACGCTACGTCTTCCGGTACGCGGTTGCCACTTCAGAACCTTTCGGCCCCATCAGCCATCTGTTCAGCGAGCAATGTGCCCTGTCCACTGTCACTTACGTTTGGCAATTCTTCTGGCTATGTCAGTTATCTTAGTTTCTCTACGGAATTTATTATTGTGTAAGTAGGTTCGTGTATGCTAAACATTTTTAATTCCATTGAGCTAAACACTCGCTACTATGAGATAACTGAAACAAGCATCTTCACTGCAAAACTTCCACTTTTTTATAATATTTGAAATTTTATTTTGGTAATGCCTTATTGCCCACCCCTGAGCACAGATCGGTGAGCAGATTCCCTGTTTATCTGATAGTTTGGCAACTCCGTTAAAGTTTGTTCTGATACATATTTTGTTGTAGCCGTCGAGTTAGATCCCTTATCTCTTCTACAAGGTTACGTTTCTGTGTTAGGGCAGGGGTCTATATATAGCTTTCTTTATTTTTTTATTTCTGTATGTACCTGCTCTTGACCTCGATCACGCCTGATGGAAAGCGATGAATGAGGACTATGATGGAACGAGCGTGCCCAGAAGATGTTTGTTCACTCTTGCTTTGAAGGAAGACGGGTTAAATGTGGAAAGGAAAACAGACGCTATTATTATTATTTACTATGGCATAGTAAGTTGTGTGTGTATTTGTTTTTGAAAATTGTTACAGAAGTTGTGGTAGCTGCAGCAGCTTTTCAGCTGCATTTACATTGATTCAAAGGTAATATGAATGGCATAAAATTACCTCATTTTACTGGTTTTCAGTAATTTTCCACCGAATTTTCCTATTTTTAGGGTTCGGTACCTCATAAAGAAAAACGGAACCCTTATAAGATCACTTCGTAGTCCGTCTGTCAAGACCGTAATTATCAAATACTCAGGGCTGCACTCCCTTGAAGCAGTGAAAAAATCAAAGTTCTAAGTAAACGCAATCAAAAGATACGGGCGTGTATGTTCCGTTTATGCCGCATATTTTGACACTCGCAAGGGAATCAAAACCTATAGGGTACGTCCCGTTGACCTAGATTCACGAAATTTGGCAAGAAGCAATGTCATGTAGCACAAGTAAAGGAAAAATTCCGAAATCCGTAAATTTGTAGTTACCTACAAATTTGTGCGGAACCCTTGGTGCGCTAGTCCGACTCGCACTTGACAGGTTTTTTTATTTGTCGTTTCTGTTTTCTGGCTGTTTATTATTTATTTAACCATTTATGTACACATATACTGGCTGAATTTTCTTACGACTGACAAAAATAGAGTATCAAAGGTGAACAGAGTAGAAGCCCACATTTTTTTTTTACTTTTCTCTAAATAGGTACTGCTTCTTTTGTTTAGATTGGTACAACGAAACATACGTGTAATGATACAAATCTGTCTACTTCTACATTATCCTACAAAATGAAGGACACATCTCAATCTTAGCCAAGTGCACAGCCAATCCCCACAACACGAGCCTCCCATGCATTATAAAAACGTGCCTACCAAACAATAAACGTAAAACTGATAGTGTTGGATATCCACTGACATCCACAGCCATCCATGGACATCCACGGCGCTCGAACAACTTAATAGAGCCTTATTCGTTCTAATAACCACCTCCACGGCTTTATCTTTATCGATAATGGCGATTGCTCTAACACTATCGCCTTTGGTTGGGGATCTACGGAAAGTTATTGTGGACGTGAACGTTTGTGTAACGTTTGCTTGTTGTTCACTGAACTTGTAAGAGTTCCTGATATGTTCTAGGTGCATTGTCTTCACATATAATTATATAATTAATGTATACAAAATATTGTAAAACATTTTAAAAGAGTACCGGTGGAGTTTCTTGCCTATTCTTCTCCATACGAAAACTACCGTTTTGAAGGGGCGACTACAATCAATTCTATTTTATTGTAAATTTTGACTTCAAAAGTGCCTTTTATGTGCCTATTTGAAATAATTGTCTAGTCGGCGTTGGACTTATCGGTATATCAAAGGGTCTTAGATATTAGCACTGGTGTATTAATAACTGACTTATTATAAAGTTACTTGGGGAACTAACAGCGGAATAATATTTTTGACATCAATGATTGACTTGTTCGGAATGTGCTTGGCAACTCCAAACTTGTGAGTCCATTTGATTATATTGTTTAATATGCTAATCCCACCATGAAAAATATATATATCATATGGAGTTACACGCTCTGTAAATCTTTCCGTATATTTCCACGTCACGACCTAAGTCTTGCCACTATATATTTTTGTTCCAATCTCAACTTAACCCTTTCCACCCTAGGTCCACTTTGCCTGATATTCCAGAATAGAATATCCTGACTCCGATAAGGTTGTATCATGTTAACTATAGTCGCAAATAGGAACTATGCGACACTCAACGTTGTTATTCGCTTTGCATTCAACGAGCGTTACTATCAACTCGGCCATTCGGAATCAGGTATCGAATAGGCTCGCATCGAGATAAAATTGAAATCGTTAGAATCGAATAAAGTATCGATTGTCTGTACATGTCCGTAGAAGGGGTTTTAAATGACTCGTGTTTTTTTGCGTTTTTATCGATTAATTGTAGGAATGTTGTGTGTGATTGGATCCGTTAGGGATGTACGCTTTATTGGGCTCAGTGGATTTTTATTGCATCGCATGTACAGAATAGTAAACGAATAGAGTGCCAACACGCACATTTCTCTTTAAGATAAATCTCACCCAATTTGTTGGATGCGCAAGACGGTAATGCCCGTTTCATAAATCATAGGCTGAAAGTCGAGGCAGAAAACCATTTAATACATATAATTTGATGGGTTTTATTAATTTACGTAATAAGATGGTTTTCTATCACTTTAAGTTTCTAATTACGATATTATTTATCACCATTTTATACCCTCACAGCAGGGTCGGAGCCTAAAGAGCAAGATCAATCATACTCACTGTGATTTTTACCTTCACTGCCAGTAGTGTCACCTTTGAACTTTTGATCAAATGTCATAAGCTAGCAAGTGAGGGTAACCTATGATTTAGCCACAAATAAAATCACCATTGTATCTCCACCCTAACTACTAAAGCGAGAGCACTTTTTGTCGGCTGTCTGCAAACGCCACTACACCAGATCTATGTTCTTCGTCGTCCACATTTTTATCTCACAAAGTGCTTGGATAGACACCGGAGGAACTTTGTGGGATATTCATCACGGTGACTGGGTTTAAACGATGCAAGATAACGCAACACACTATTCTAAATTAAGATCTGTGTTGTAAGTTATAGGGTTGGGTTTCGAATGGAGGTGTTGATGTATTAACGTTGTATTTCATAAGCTTCAGGCTTGTTGAACGAGAGAGCCACGTATAAATGTATGAAGGTAGTACATTAATCCAAACAGACGCGCTTCTTTGTGGAGCATAGTTGAAATGGCGTGAAAATATGACTCGTTATTTATGTCCCGAGTACATGCTCCGTTTTGTAGTGACTGATTCACTTTTCTGTTTGTTTTTGAATTCTGTCATAGGGTTGTTTGAACTTATTGTTTCTGTAAAGTGTTGTGTAGCGATATTTTGGAAGAATGAGCAGTGTGCAGGGGACATTGTCTCTCGTATGGTGGGTTAAGCTCAACCAAGGCCAATCTTCCAGATGAAACAGTCATGGGAAACTTTACAGGAAGCTTTGTATTATGAAAAGTTTCCAATGTGTAAGTTTTTAGTATTTATGCAAGATGGAGTCTTATTACCTTTACATTTCGTGTCTGAACAGATATTGTGTTTTCATCAAGTCAGAAAAATCTTTATAAAGGGGATGTGATGTTAGCACTTCTCCATATAAATCAATAATATAATAAATCTTTTCTGTATGGAGAGGACCCATGTTATTTCAGTTCTGATTTAGTACACAAATCCTTAAAAGAATAATTTGCTGCCTACCTAATAAAACCACCCAAAAGTCTAACAAAATCCCCGAACATTATTGTAACAGACACCCATATCTCACGCATCGCATAGAGCGTTTCGTTCGAACATCTTCCAAAGCTAATACATAACAAGAATCCCAAAATAAAAAGCCGCTTGAAGCGCTGTCGGATCGCGATCACACAAGTTATGACGTCATTAGCCGCGTTCAACGCTGCAGCTTTTTCCAGCCCGGCTTTACTCCCAAATTTATTTGACAATTATTAAGGTGTCCGCATTAAAGGAGCATTACCGGCTCGCTGCTGGTGGAAATTCATGTTTTTCTTGGGATGTTTTCACCAGTAACTCAGTATAAAGACCGACACGTGCGAACTATTAGCCTCCCGACGTTCGGATTAGAAAATAATTCACCACTCTGAATGTTATTATGGAGGCAAGTCGGATTTATTTTATTGCTCTGCGAGATATATGTTAGTCTTTTGGCTTTATCCGTACGTTTCTCCGGTTTGTTTATTGAGAAAGCTGGAGATAAACGTGTGTAGCAAATTTTATAGTGAGAGGGGAGTTGAGGCTACGTGTTTAGACGTAAATCTTGTTAACGTCCTCTGCTCAGTAATTATTGCTTTATACGCTTGAGTAACTCGAGTTCTACATGTTATTGAATGTTGCTATAAAATATTATTGATAGCGCCAATAAAACGTTATTTATGTGGGTTCTGGGTTTTTATTATTTTTTTTGTGTTTAACTATCCATTTGTTCGTCTATTTCTGTTTTGGGGTTGCGTATTTTATTTTTACGGTTGTTGGTCGTGGAATGGGCGAACACTCATCGTTGTTGTATGTAGGTAGTTATTCAATTTTATGAGTAGACGCGAAACACACTGACTACAGAGAGTAATTAAAGAGAGTAAGTAAAGCTCCTTTATAATGTCACTGTCAAAACAGTTGTCTTGTTGTCAAAAATAGCTTTGGAATCACACGCCCTAACAGAACCAAATAAAAATCCACAAACTAAATCTAATTACCCCTGTCGCGAACAGTTTCTGCTATTTTTCACTACCCTCCACTTTCAGCGTTCCACATTACCCATGTAATTGCCCAGGTGCTCGTAAATAATACCCGTACTACCCGTTACCCGGCCCGAAGACCGGGTACCCGGCTACTCGGGTATATATTGCGGATGCACCGACTGCATTACTCTGGCAGTCTCTGTTTTATTTCTGTTAATTGGTAGTGTGTTTTAAAGGGTCATTTTGGGGTTCTGCTGGACAGTTTTATGGGTTGGCATTAGAATGGATGAGCTTTAAATAATTTTATGATGATATTCTTCAAAAATACAATTTTACTTCTTAAACACAGCTTCTTCAGAACCAAAAAATAACCAAATTTCTCAAATCAATCTCTTGGGGTGCTTCTAAATTACCCATGATTAGGAAGAAGAGTTTTGCCGAGAACCAGTAATTTAGTGACCAAAACCATTTTAATCAACAATGTTTACATGAAACAGACAACCAGTATAACATTAAAGTAATTCACTCTGAAATTAGTTTTACATTAGCTGATGAACACCACCATTCCAAAAAACATCGACTTCCAGTCCAAGGCCAATAACTTTTTCACTGAGCAACAATCCATAAATTGAGCGTAAGTTCTCGTAAGCCGTAACTACCATAACTTTGGCCTCATAATCCGTTGAGGCCATACTTTAGCTTTATGGCCTAGTGGACGGGCGAGTTACAGTAGGCGAGTAAGCTAATCCATTTTCGTTTGTGACTTCTGGGTGCAGTTATGAGTTTTTTGTAAGGAGAAAAATAAACTGGTCCGAAATGTGGCGTAAAGAAGCCAGGGGGTAGGTCCCAATATTTTGTGATATGTCAAGGCGTTTTTGTGGGGTGAAAAATACTGCTATTCAATCTCATCATGTATTTATTAGCCGTAGAACAGATGACCGGTGGGGATGGGGGTGGGGGGGGTCGACATTAAATTTCCTATCTGACTACTCCTGAGAAGAAATGGCGAAACAAACTCAGGAATCAAAGTCTCTTTTAAAGTCCAGACATAATATTGGTCAGATCATGTGGGGACCATGTGGATAAGTGTCTGAAATTGTCTTTGTCGGCAAACGTAAGGTAGGTAGGACGTCTTCAGACGAGGTGAAGCGACGATCTTCGCAGGGTGGCTAATTTGGCGTGCAATTGGAGAGGCCTATGTCCAGCAGTGGACTGCTGTAGGTTGATGATGATGCACTTTTTGATGAACTTCATCATGTGCTTTTGTGGATTTGGCCTCATGTCCATCAGTGGACGTCTTTTGACTGAAAAGGTGATAATCATGAATCTCATCTGATTGTTCTTGAAACTAGACGACAAGAAGCAGTTTGCACTACTCTTTGTTCTTTAGTGACAGACAACATACATATTTTAAACCTTATCGATCGTCAACGGAATTAATTACCTTCAAAACTAATATATACCAACCCTGACATTTTCCTCAAGGACTCAAATTATTCCGCTTAAAACCCCATTTCAGAAACTTTGCAAACATATCTCAATCAACGTTTTAAGCATACGAAATCACAGTGCCCGGGTGTTTCAACAAATAAGTGCTTGAAGCGATTTATTCGAGCGATAAGAGCGCTAAGTGCTGCACGGTGCAAATATTTCGCGTCCAAGTCTTCCTTGCGTTAGTTAGCGCTTACTTACACTCGCTTACGCCGGAGTTTCGCGTGATGTATGCGATGGGGTGGTCCTAAAAATAAGATAACAGCGAGAAATATTATTTAGTTTCTGTTTTAGTTACGAAGTAACCTACAATTTCCACGTCTCTCAAAACTTCAACTTTGTCAGCATTCTTTTGACCTTGTTTTTTAATCGAAGCACCTTTGGCCATCAAAAATCCAACTTTCCCTCTAAGCCAACGACAAGCAAGGAGTCAGTGGTGACCAATCTGTAAGCATTTTGGGCCAACGTCGTTCACGGCTAGTAAATCAGTTAATACATAAGCTGCGCTGCTTATCGAAGATATGTTTGGTTAAGTTTAAAGTTGTGTCTACCTTCCCGAAGAATAATACAGGCTAATTTATACAAGCTTAATTGAAATAGGCCGCATGACAACACAGTGACCGCTGGGCATCAGTCTCCATCAAAAGGTGCCTGAGGATGGACGGCGCCGTCTAGGCCGGCTCAGGAACAGGTGGTGAGACGACTTAGACGCGTACCGCAGGGGTTGGATCGAGTTGGCTCTAAAAAAGGATGCCCAAATCCTTTGGGGGAGGCCTTTGCTCAGCAGTGGGATAGAGTAGGACAAGTTAAAAAAAAATGTACAAGAAAAGTTAGTCGCTTTTATTTCATCCCTTGCACCACCGTAGCGCACCTCTGTCAGTCTTAACTGGGTTGCTTACGATTTACGTACAACGTTACCCGAGTATCGTAGGCACTTATTAACATCTATTTTAGTTAAACGCGATCTTCACTTACCTAGCTTAGAGTTAATAGCCAAGTAATGATGGAGGTAAATTTGAACTGATAGCAAGTCGATGTTGATGTGGGAACTAAATTGTTGCTCGTTACCCTTTCAGTGAGATATTTAATGATTTGCAACTTAACGTTTACTACGGAGTCATAGTTCATGTTAGTACTCCTTGGGATCATAACATCAGTACAATATACTGACAGATTAGAACTGTTATGTCAGGTCATGATTCTATTCAAGCTAAGCTGATGTCGACTATTCTGCGAATGTCTTAAGTGAATATAAAGAGCGAGTGTGCATAATATAAATTAAAAAAGAAAAAAAAATGCATTTGATAAAAAAAAAAATGATGATACAGTTGAACTTAATGTTAATCTTGTGGGGTTAGTAGGGGACAAAAAAAAACAAAAAGCTAAAATTCATGATGAAACTTAGTCTTGTATTGTTTAACCACGTCACCTGAATGTGAATATTTCAATCAGTTTCTTCTTACCTCAGACTACAAAGGAAACACAGTCTTTTAAAACTTGACCTGTAATCACAATAAAAAAAAAACGACTCAAATAAACCGATTACCTGATAAATTCAAACCAGCAACAAACGAGAATGAACAAGAACAATGCCACTAAAGCTTATTACCTTTTATTACAATAAAAAAAAAACAACAGTTAAGTAGGTACTAATAAAAAAGGACGGACGGATGGACAGTCGGACCTTGCGGCATCAGCAACGTATAATTTAATATGAAAACCACGGAGGGTATTACGAAGGGAACTGTGATTATAATAAGGTTATTATTACGGAAAATTGGTCTGTCGGTGTGTGTGTTCAAGATAATCGAGGATATGAATCAAATTTTGCCGTCTGTGGTGGTGTAAAAGAGGTATTAAGAGAAACTAATCGAAAACTCTTAACTGCACACAATAATATAGTTAGAAAAGATACGTGACGAATTTCGGATTTGTGAAAAGTTTTTGACAAGGATTTCGAAGGTAAAACAGTGTAAACTCTGATTTTTTATTTGCTAGACTAGTATATTATGACAGCAGTGAACGACCTTTTTTGTCAACGTGACATTATTTAGCGTATATTATCTAGCTACCATTTTGACCTACCAAATTAAAAATCTGAGTTTAGAGAAGAATGCAATGGAACACAACGAAAGTTTGGGTTTAGCAACCAATACCTGGCGCGTATTGGATCCGCTTTTTCCTGCACTGTCATTTGGCTTAAGCAATTAATTTTTTATCCAATTCACATTAGAATTTAAAAGCATCTCCAAATCACCATGCACTGTCACCATCACATACCGTTATCCAATTACGTAGACACAATAATCGATCCACAAACAAAGCGATGCATCGATTTCTTTTATCTGTCAATCAAAATCGATTGTTACGACCGATCGAAGCGGACACAACTTTCCATTTACCACCAAGCTTACACTCTTCAACCTTATAATCTTCAACTTAAGGATGGTAATTGAGTTGAGTGAGTGCAAATATAAGTTAGCTTTTCAAGTAGTGACGTGATGTAGATTGATTGGCGGCAGATCGAGATAACTCAAGCTTTGGATATGCGGCTACCGGTCAGATAGCGAGGCAAATAAAAGAGAAACATTTGTAGACAATGGTGATATTAATTCTGGATACGACAATCATACGGAGTAATAAATGTTCTGGAGTTATGGTTGTTGGGAGCCTGCGTGAAATGTGAAATGGCATGTGAGACAACAATGCTTTCGTTCGTCACGATACATTTTTCAGCTGCTTTTTATACGTTATTTTGTGAATTTAATTTTACGATTGTTCTGTTTTTCAGAATGGCGGTGACTACAATGTCAATCCAAAAATTGACGGGTGATGTTTCCATAGTGACGTTGCAATAAGAAATATTGAAAATGTAAGGACAGGGAGTCTACTCCGAAGTAGTATCGGCCGAATGTTCGGCCGTTTCCTGCTACGAAGTTACTATTTGGTTCGGTCGGTTCCAATCCTACACTCCTACACTCTTTCAAATATTGACTATGGTCCCGACCCAACTGAGCCGATCCGAACTTTTTTTGCAACTTTCAATAATATTCGGTTCGGCCATGTGTCGGTCCGATCCGAACATTCGCACTTTGCACTTCGAAGTAGGCCCCCAGGTTGCAACTGTCGCCTGAGATGTTCCGGCCAGAATTATTTGTTGACACAAAGAAACCCCTGAACCAACCTAAACTCTGATTTTAAATGTACTAGGCCAAAATGACAGCTAATATGTGCTACATAATGTCATGTTCATAAAAAAAGTTGTCATTTTAGTCTAGCAAATAAAAAATCAGAGTTTAGTACATTTTTATATGTGAAAGTAACAAAAATGTCATTATAAGGAAGGTACCTACTACCAACATTAAAATAATAAGCGTACATAGATTTAATCACTTCTTGTTTTGCATTCAGTGAAACGATTAAAATATTTTAACGCTGCTTCACAAAGTTATCGCCTGCAGAATAACACAATATTTTAAAACCATCATTACTCTTCCAGATCAAATTACAGTAATTTCGTTCCTAAATCAATTACACCCGATACAAGAGTAAAAAAGGTAAGACAGAAGCTGTAAGGTCGATAAAACGCGCTCGTATATAACATTCATTACGATAGCATTAAAATGATGGCGGGTGATTCGTTAAATTTTATCCGGTAGCCGATTGGGATGTGGGTACCGACAGAAAAAAAGACATATTGATTTTTTGGTGAATTCATTTAACTTGTCAATGAAACCTTACGATGTTTTCCTTCAGCGTTTTGAGAGCAGTGGTGATGAAATGAATTACACAAAGTAATGCGCCAGCCTGGGATCGAACCCGCGACCTACAAACTCGCAAGTCAAGGCCGCAACCACTAGGCCTCCGCTGCTCCGGAGACCGGCATGTCGTGGAACCGAAAATTCGAAGAATTGTGACATATAACAACCCGCACTGGGCCCGCGTGGTGGATTACGGCCCCCACTCCCTCCAGGGCTGCGTCCCAGCTGTGGGAACAATATATGTTGATTATATTGACAGATGAAACATCTTCAATAATATAAGTAAAGGACGGAGGAGTCGCTCCATGTAAAATACTGGTATTCCGCTGCATCCGGTTAGAATGGAAGTAAAATAAACCTGAAGAGATAAAACTACCTAAGATTAACATTCTTAATTACTTGCTTGTTAATATTTACTGCTTTAAATCCATCACGAGTGTTCTCACGACATTTTCCATCATTCCCTGGCATAACAGCCCACTTTTATAGACCATAAACTATACAACGCCGATCCAAGTGCTGTTGCAATTTTCTCGCTCATATTTCACCTTACAAGTCATCAGTTTATTACTTGGTAATAAAACTTCAGGTTAATTACACTATAATTATTTTAATACATTATGTGCAAAGGGATTACAACATGCCACGTTTGGCTCAGAGCTCATAACTCTTCGTCTAAGGTGTCATTAGAAAAACTGGCCAAGTGCGTGTCGGACTACGCTCGGTTAAGGGTTCCGTAGTTAGGATGAATATTTACGCATTTAGTATAATTAATTTTACCGAACGCTAAAAAAAGGTTGTAATTCATAGAATTTTTGGACAAAAACTATGAAAAACAAAGTTATTGCTGCGGTTGTGAAAATATGCCAAAAACAATTGACATTAATAAAAATAAAAAAGTCACGTTGAAACGTCATAATCTTTCCATTTCAACGATCGCCCACATGCTTATGTGCATTATAGTCGAGAATGTAAATAATATGAACAGAATACACCTTATTTCCAATGACATAAAGCAAATAACCAGACGGACGGACATAACGAAATTATACGGGTTCCATTTTTGCCATTTGGGTACGGAACCCTAAAAACATAATAAGTGTGCTTAACTTCAGTCTTACATAAGAGAAAATTGGTTGATTGAATGTTAGCCAGGAGTACTCAGGAGAAATCGTTAAATGATTACATGTTCCATAAAAATTATAATCGTTTTCCTATTTATGGTCACCATAGCTCTGGCATTTTCTAGCTGATTGACAGCGTCCGTTACGTTTGAAGGCACTGTTGGTGGGCTTGCTTCTCAGGGCACTTAAATAAATAACATCAGTCCTTGTAACATAATGTACATACTCACAGTTATCTTCATTCATTCCTCCAGGTCAGAACAAGCATTCTGTTACCGTTAGGCGCTGATCTGATTATTTATTACGACACGTTTCATCCACAATCAGTACACAGACACAGCTCCATCTTTAAGATGACACTACGATTATTTAGTGTCATCCAAGGGTTGGTAATTACGCCCACATTGATGGATATCATTTTTCCTATAATCACTATACTTCTGATACAAAATAACTATAGATTTTATCGTATTTTATTAATAATATATTTTATTATGACAGCTTTGACAACGACGTTTAATACGTCGCCATGGCAACCTTTCTTTCAAATTCTTACCTGCCTGTATCTTTTTAGCTAATTGGACATGAATACTTATTATATTTCATTACTGGCCATCTTCGTAACTCAAATTCATATTTTCTACATGATGTTATTCTACGAGCTGACATTATAGATCCACGCAATCCAAGGATCAGTTCGGGTTTCGCCTCTAAAGCGAAAGCAACTAAAAACCTGATACTCCAGGGCTACCTATCCCGGGAATACCCAGCGTACCTCTCCACTCCGGTACCTGACGGACCCTGCCTACGCCTCCGTCCTCCGTCCTCCGTGAAGGCCTCCTGATTTTATTGGGCCGCGCCTCATCCGAGGGCCGCCTCACCTGGCGGGCTGACAGCGTCCCCGCCGTGCCTCTCTCTCCTGCTGCCGTGCTGCGTCCTGTCCTGCTGCGTGGGCCCTCCTACGGGTGTCCTCCGTGCCGCACACGCACCAGCAGCTACCCTCACCTGCACCTGCACCTGTACCTGTACCTGCACCTGCATCTGCACCTGGATCTGCACCAGCAGCTACCCTCACCTGCACCTGCACCTGTACCTGTACCTGCACCTACACCTGCACCTGGATCTGCATCTGTACCTGCACCTGTCGCCAGCACCTGCCTCGTGTCTACCTCCCTCATCTGGATCTCCACTACAGCCTCCTCAGCCCACCTATCACGCATCGTCATCCATACACCCCACCTTCACATACTACACACCACTCTTCAGTCCATCTCCATCTTTTAATTGCTTGTAAATATACCTTTAATTGTTTTCTACCTCCCTTTCTTTAATTTCATTTTCCTTTATAAGTTTAGTTTCTTGTCGCTACACGACATCCTTTTTTAACATTATTAGAAATCAGGAGAATCCATATTAATATATACCAACAATGAAGCTGAAGAGTTTGTTTGTTTGAACGCGCTAATCTCTGGAACTACCCGTCAGATTTAAAACATTATTTTTGCATTTTCTAGTCCAATCTTGAGGAAGGTTTACATAACATCACGCTAGGGCCTTTTGAAGCCGAGCAATGCTAAGGGTTGGGTCAGGGGAACAAGAAATTTCACGCGGACGAAATCGCGGATAGAAGTTAGTGGAGTTAGACACTAGGCGCATAGTATAAATGAACGTATTTACCCGGTTAGGTTGTTAATAAATTTAATTCTCGTTGCTCCTGCCGTGTGTAACATTTGGTCAGGACTACCGAAAAGTTTAAGACAGTTTAGCGCCGAG
Organism: Apamea epomidion; assembly: GCA_947507525.1. Classification (NCBI taxonomy): domain Eukaryota; kingdom Metazoa; phylum Arthropoda; class Insecta; order Lepidoptera; family Noctuidae; genus Apamea; species Apamea epomidion. Next base: position 20,849,322 of record OX382227.1, read on the forward strand.
AGTTGAAAATCGAACAGTGTGTTTTTTGACGCGCTAGAATATGCTCTGTTCTTCTCAATGCTCGCCCTCCCCCTACCTATTATTTTTAGCACACATTCCTGGTTATTTTCACTTTTTTGGCGGATTGTGCTGTGTGCCTTTAAGTCTGTGCCAAATGTGTTTTTTTCTAAATCTGAAATATTACACATCACCCAAACCCAAAATGTGCAAAAAAAAATCTAAGCCACGCTTTATTTTATTTCAGGTTAAGGAATGTCTTTTCTGCTAACCATACACCGAAGTATATCAGCCGATCGACGCCAACCGCAACCGGTCGCCGACTGTCTAAATGATATACTTTTGACAGCACAGATACAGTTGAGATAACAGTGACAGCGGCAATCCGCTCACAATGCGCGCTGATAAAAACTAATGTATTGTCACTAATGAAACGAGCTAGATGAAGTTAGATTTAGATAGATTTATGTTTGCATGGTGAAGGCTTGGTGGTTAGAGAAAGGAGGTGGAATTGGATGATGAATTTATGAAGAAAGAATGACGTTCCAAAGAAGACATATGATCGAATATTGTGGACAACTGGGTAACAGACCACACCCAAAAATTTAAAAGGCATTGCCCATTTTTGGAGCAATAATATTGAAGAAAGCTATGTAGCTGTCGCGAAAACTGAGACAAGAATAGATTTGTTACTTTGGTAGTGACCAAAGCGTTTACAGAATACTTTATTTTTGGAAGGAAACGTATACACAATAGTTTGTCTTTTCTGCAGTGGATGTCATTAAAGAAAGCTATGGCAATAAGATGGCAGCAGCCATTTTTCTGTAAATTACAATATACTGTGTTCACCATGGTATCTGTCAAGGGTGGTGATTATCAACACCATTTATTTATTTATTTAATCTTTTCGCACACAAAAAAAGGTACAAAGGCGGACTTAATGCCTTAGGCATTCTCTACCAGTCCACCAAGGGCGGTGAAGAGTTTCCCTGGTAGCTGCTTTGGTTGAGCTGAAAAAAGATTAAAAAACTATTAAAATTATTATTTAAATCATTGTGTAATTTTGTCTAATAGAGCCTTCTAAAAGTAGCGGGATCGTCCGAAAGGGTTACCGCTGCCCTGGTACATAAAGGGCTAAGGAAGGAACACGGGTGGGTTTTAGTCAGTAAGAGTCTGACACTCCCTTCTGCTCCACCCAGAGCGGGAGGGGTCATTTGATGATTTCCCATCCTGAAAAAAAAAAAAAAAAAGCCTTCTAAAACACAAGGATTAAGTGCATTTGTTTAATTTATTTTTAAACGGCAAATGTCTTAGATAAAACTTAATGATTATATTACCACATAAATACAAGCTTCATAGTAATTTAACCTTACAATCATGTTCCGAACAATCATTTACAATTTAACATATCATAAGCTGTCAAATTAAAACACAGCTGTGTCCTACATATAAATACAATACCAACATACATTTACCCCAAGAACTTTACCCCTTCAACCTTGTTACTGGGTAATAACGACTATATTGCAGACGCAGGTAGTTCCCCAGCAGTAGTATTTAAGTTTGTAAGTATATGGAACTAATATTATGAATTAATCAGTCATGTAATAGATCAAAGTAGTGCAGGAAGTACTCAATAACGGTGACAACTTCAAGTAAACTGCATAATAATGCCGTTTTCCATGCGAATCTAGTTACATAAAGTGAGGGAAATCAATTAATAATATACAATAATGCATACATTAGGTACTGATTGTAATTGATTATAATAATTATTACATTTATCTTAGCTTCCATACCAATCCGCACTAGGCCCGCGTGGTGGATTACGGCCCAGTCCCTCTCACTGTGTCCGAGCAGTGGGAACGATATAGGCTGAGCTTAGTTTAAAAAAAGATCAAGATTTTTTAAAGACATTGTAGACTACTATGACGATTAGGAAATCGAACAATACGGCTCAAATCAGTAAAGAAAAAAAAGTAATACTTGTTATTTTAATTTCAGTAACTGTATGGTATATATTAACTACGACGTTGATGAAAGAAAAAATCATTGATAATTTTAAGATTTACTAACAATAAATCACTGATGAACTTAAGAGTAGTGGGCAGAGCACACTGCTCGCAGAACATATGGCCGATGGGGCTGAAAGGTTCTAGAGTGGTGACCAGGTACCGAAAGACGTAGCGTTGGAAGGCTTCCCACAAGATTGACCGATGGCCTGATAGAGGCCGCAGGAATCCGCTGGATGCGAGAAGCACAGAACCGGTTAAAATAGCGGTGCCTGGGATAGGCCTACGTCCAGCTGTGTACGTTTTTCTGCTGAAATGATGATTATAATGATGCATTCGGAAACTAACTGGCAACAAAAAGAAGGAAAGTGTCGATGACTTAAAATCATTTTATTATCAAGCTCTCTTCATCCAAGAGCAAAAACCCATGGAAGTGCCTCTTCCAAGTCAGGACACGTGAGCGCACTTCAAAACTTTCCTCTACAAATAACATTTTATAACCCGCTTTGTTCGAAAGATTTTAAATTGAATAAGAAATAAATCTTGTCAATGTTTTTTATGGGATACAGTGACGGCGTCTCCATGTCGGCCGTCAGTCTTTCCATGGTTTATCTTAGTTTATTCGTCGGAGAATCACAAAAAAAGTCACCAAGACTAATAGGTATATTATGCGTTTATATAATCAGGTACTGTTTTCTAATGAACTGGAAAATAGAGGCTGGAGTTTGCTGCATAGCCAATGTTTGTTGAGTTATAGTATTAGTAAATTTCTCGCCGACTGGTCGACACTTCACGTGACCAGAGAGCTGGGTCGTTCTTTAGCCAAAGATGAAAGAGATTAGCATTGGCATTCAACGTGGCAGTGCTGCCAGTCTTCTGGGCACGTTTCCGGATGCCTAAGTGTCCTTCTGTTTTTGTATTTATGTGTATAGTTAGTTAGTTAGTCATTTAATTTAGTACTTAGGTAAATAGATAGTTGTGTTAAATATTGTAACATATATTTTAATTAAATATAATAGATTTTGTAATAGTATCATTTAAAAACTCTTTGTCACCAATGACGACCAGTTAGGCCCAAGTGTAGGTATAAAAAATAAAGTGGAACAAAAGAAAAATATCTTGTGTTGTTACTTGCCTGGACGAGTCCTTTATACTGTTCTCATGTCATAAGTTAGATTAGATCCAGTAGTTTAGGCGTGAAAAGGTAACAGATAGACGGAGTTACTTTTGTATCCATATTAGGTATTAGTATGGATGGATGGTATAGATTATCTTCCCAATAGTGTTGTTTATCTGAAAATTGAAATATCTAGAAAGGACAGAAGCTAGGTGCACGGTTCTCATTGGTCGATTCCTATGGAGAAGAACAAGAAACTCCACGGTTACTATTTTTAAAATAATTCGCTTTTACAATGTTTTAAAATTACAGTGTTAAAAGGTAAGGTTAGGGTACCGTGGAGGCCTGTCAACAATTAATAAAATAGAAAATGTCCTACAAAATTCTAGTCTTCAAATCACAAAATATAAAAAAGTCTATTAAAAGATAAATAATAACAAAAACCTATTAAAACCAAATGATATGATTTGGCAATCATAAATTATAGTTTCAACTTTTTATTAGTGGTTGTAATGGCTTACAACCACTAATAAAAAGTTAAAATTAGAATCTCCTGAAAGGTTCATGGTATCGTAATACACAATAATTGCGGAAGTGACGAATTGGTAATTAAACATTGAGGTCACCGTTAATATATCTAATTAGTTAATATGGAATACGGATAATGGCTATTTATATGGAAAACGGGAACGTGGATGGGTAGTGATGCGCTGCTGTGACGAAATTGCGAATAAAAATAAGTGTTAACCGTTCCCCAAGTCATTGTCGTGACGACTACAAGAGTGAATTTATAATTATTATATTATCTTAATTTAATATAACGGATACACACTTCCCTATGTGTTTGTAATTCTAGCGTATGGTACTCGTGGGTTGCAGCTGAAAATCAGCGGCAGGTGGTATACCTTGTGTTGTCATTTAATATTATGCTGAGGTGAGGGCCCTTTTGGCATTATAATCTTTGTTTTCTATTTTTAATAGTTTTAAGGTTTTTTTATTTGCTACAATGCTAATGAACAAATTCTTCTTTCTTTTCCACCAAAGTACTACCCTCTTTCTGGGGCAATCGCGAAAAAGTAGTATTACACTTTTCTATGAAACAGCAGATTTTTTTTTTGATAACTGACGAAAAAATTCTACGCTGGGGGGTCTAGCATCATGAGCTGAATTCATGGTTACAGTTTGCGCATTGGTTAAAATTGTATCCTGTATAATGATAAAAATAAATAAAGCTCAAGCCCAGGAGGATCCACAACAGATGCAGTGAGGAGTTTAGCAGAGAAAGGTAAACGATACGAGACTCATCGAGCAAGCAACATCACTATAATGTGTCAGTCTAATTACAGCTGGTGATCTAATAAACTGATAAATAATTGAAGAGTCCCTAAGGTTCAATGCGGTCGACAACCATTAACCTAATTAAATAGTAAAACAAGTATCACACACGAATTTTTCTTTAGTTGCAAAAATAGCGTATTAGTGAAAGGACGCAAGAGAAGAATTGGCGAAAATGGAGTAAGTAAATGCTATTTAAGTTAATAATGGTCCTTTTGAAGTTTAAAAAATACCTTTCCTAAATATTTACATAATTTAAAAGCTAACAGTCTTAAATGATAATAACAATAATATGTACAAGTATATAAAAAGGACGGGAAATAATCCAAGGGCATCAAAAAATTCGTCCATATCGCTGTCAATAGGAAACGTGCCCAAAACGCTGGCAGCATTGCCACGTTGTATGGCAATGCTGATTCTTTGGCCAAAAAATAGGCCAGCCCTATCTTTGATTATTTATAGTAATAATTTATGTAGCATTTGCGTTTAATGAACCTGTATCATCATAAACTTACATTTAAAAGAAGATTGTTTTCCAACCACTCAAAAATCTTATCAAAACCTTTATAAAAGTTTTGTATGTTCGTTTGTCCTGCTGAAATTTTGACCCGTGTCTTATTGTATTTTTACTAAGTATTGATATTAGATTTATCACCTACTTACATCGATTTATCCAGAAGATATGGTACACTTTTTTTTTTTTTTTGGTGGGAAGTCATCAAATAACTTCCTCCGCTCTGGACGGAGCGGGAGGGCGTGTCAGACTTTTACTGACTAAAACCCACCCGTGTTCCTTCAGTTGCCTGTGCCAGGGGCCACGGTAACTCTTTCGAGCAACCCGCGAACCTGCCAGGCAGATTTTGTACCCTTGAGTTAGGATAGAGGGACACCCTTTGAATTGCCATGTTAATTTTATTTGTGTTATATAATTTTTTAATCGATTTTACGTTTTGCTTGCTGCTACTAAATCTTCATAAAATTTGTTTATCGATTCGCGGTTATTGCCCTCAATTCTTACGCACATTGTATTATGTGATTAGGAATGTTCCTAACACAAATTAAGAAAATGACAGTATTTCAAATACAGGGCCAAATTAAATTAGCTAGCGGAACTCCGCGGACGTGATTGGTATCGATATTGAAACACGATAAAACATATTTTCTTAACTCACATTTCAACCAGCACATCTACCAGCGGCCGTTGACCCCTACAAAAACATTAAATCCTACTAATATTATAAACGCGAAAGTTTGTATGCATGGATGGATGGATGTTTGTTACTCTTTTACGCCAAAACTACTGAACGGATTTGGATGAAAGTTGGCACACAGATACTTTATAACCAGAATTAACACACAGAATACCGTTTATCCCGATATTCCCAAGAGATCGAAACCACGGGGCACAGCTAGTATTTTATATTTTAATTTTATCGTGTTTAAATGTCGATATCCATCACGTATTTGAGTTTCACAAGCTAATTTAGTATGACCCTGTATACTACGAAAATTATTTGAAAAATAAAATCTTAAACTTTTTTCCAGTGAAGAAGAAAATGAAGTGGTTATCGTTACCAACGTATATGGTGATATTTGTATTCGCAAGAAAGCAAGAAGAAAGCGTCAGAAACTGTTGGTGAAGGAACTAATGTATGACTACGCGAATAATACAACGCTGCATGGTCTGCCGTATGTGACTAGAAGAGGACTTACTCTCATCGAAAAGTAAGTAGTAATAATTAATTGTCAAACTTAAGTGGCAGTGGGCAGGGCACATTGCTCGCAGAACAGATGGCCGATGGAGCCGAACGTAGCGTTGGAAGGCCTCCCATAAGGTGGACCGACGACTTTGTGAAGGCCGCAGGAACCCTTTAGATGCGAGAAGCACAGAACCGGTCGAAGTGGAGGTGTTTGAGGGAGGCCTATATCCAGCAGTCGACGTCTTTCGGCTGAAATGATGATGATGAATAATTAATTAACTTCGATCAAATTCAGCCCCTAATTTCACTGCTGCAACACAGGCCTCTTGTCTGTGACAGGGAATAGGCCGCAATCCACCATGTGGGCCCAGTGCGGGCTAGTAGATGTCACAACACGTCTTCGAATTTTGGTAAATTTTTGGTATACATGGTGAGGAAACATATCCTAGGATATGCCGGTTTCCTCACTATGTTTTCTTTTGTTATAGCTTAAATGTTTTAGCTTATTCTAATAACCTATTAAAATATGGACCTTGTTTGGTGTGCGTTTATAATTTCTCCTGGGATTGAAAACTAATGGTGGATACAAATTTTCACGAAATACAGATATAACTACACTAAATGGTTACTCCAAAAGACGCCCTGTATGTCTTTTGTTTTTGCAACTTCTTCTATTCTTTTCTTTTCTCAGGAGGACAGTTTTATAATATCAACCCAGAATCGCTAGAACTTCAAATTGGTAGTTTTTTAGAATGATTAATGTCAGTGACGTCACTTTGATCCAATTTTTTTTCTTTCCTTTTCAGAATCTTCTGGCTCATAACTTTCATAGCTAGCGTGTGCATATGCCTGTACTTCATCAGTCAGGTGTGGTTCAAATGGCAGATCAGTCCAGTCATAGTTACACTCTCTGAGCAGCTAGTTTATGTCAATGAGGTGAGATATTATAGCTTCATCATTATTATCATCAGCAGTGGTAGAGCAGTGTTGGCCCAGTGTAAACGAGGTTTTCACGATTTTTAACGCACTGCTCAGCGCCGAGAGTTGAAAATCCAGCAATGTGAGCCGAAATCCTGCATTGAGAATTTGATAAAATCCCGCCGCAAAATTTTTACGCCTGTGTGGACGTGGGCTAAGTGAAATGATTGAAAAATATATAGATCCTATACTGCTGCTGTTAACCGCCTTTTGACAGCTGTCTTAGAACGAACATATTCCAGATAACGTAAAAGTTAACTTTAATATGCATTTTAAAATAAAAATAGAAACTGCCTTATCTTATTTATGGCTTCTTACAGACATTATAATACCGTACGTGTATGAATCAATATATTGTGTGTTGCTGTAATCACTAGTTCCATCTGTCAAAAAACGGTTTACTTAATGAACAGGGTAGAATGACAATACCCTCATTTCGCAGGTACCATTTCCTTCAGTCACAATATGTCCGCAATCAAAATGTAAAGCGACAGTCTACAATTTTACCGATGAAAAAATTATAATAGATACCTTCATGTGGGATAGTAATGGAACTATTAACGACACGTAAGTTTTATTTACATGAAAGTTGCTTTTGTTATGGCCTAGGTATTGTCAAAATCAAAACTCGTAACCCGTTTTGACGGCGTAACATTAGTCAAAACTCTTTTTTTAATTACTTACATTTATTAGTAGATAGTTATTTTTTTCTGGAACAACGCTAAGGCCGGATTTACATTACTGTGTTGTATCGCCTTTTGACGCAGTTTTAATAATAATAAGAAATTTATTTCAGACAAAGTCCATATACTGTTAGTAACACAGAAAACCTTAAAAAACGATTGTTAGCACATACAAAAACAAATCCACAGAAAAAATCAAAATAAAAAAATCAACATCACAAAGTGGCACCGTCCAGGAGTGCCAGTTTATGGCAAACCCTGGATGCGACCACCCACAGTGTGTAGTCGCATCCAGTGCCTCCACATCGGCGAGTCCCAGCGGCCCACAAACAGGCTCAGAAGGCTGTTCGAGCTGGCCCGCATGCGCCTTATAAGAGATGCACAACGCTTCCGCATGACGGCATGAAAACCATCCACGCTTTTCACCGCAAACATTGCTGAAGCGCTGCAGTGGCGCGGCAGTCCGAACAGCACCCTGAACGCGTTATTATACTGTACTCGCAGAGCACTGTATGTACGATGCGTGTACTTAGTCCACAGGCTGCAGTTGTACAAAGATTGACAGAAGGCCCTAAATAATGTCACTTTGACTTGCTCGGTACACGTGCAAACCTGCGGGCCAACATGTTACAGCGCACAGACAGCGCTCTGCGTTCCCTCTCCAAAAAAGTTTTAGCCAATCAAAACTCATTGTGATTTAACGTCATCCTGAACATATATGTTTGATTGGTGCATTCCGCGTCACGACACAACACAACACAGTAATGTGCCGGTGGCTTTATTCTTGTCTACTGGCAATAACTTAGTTTGCACTATCTAAGACGATAATTAGACGATTTTTTTCAAGAATGTAGATTTGGAAAATTAAAATTAATAATGATTATGTAAGAGTTACTGCACCTCCTATATCGATTTGGCGCAAGTTTAAAATTTCATCCAGTATAGACTTTTCTGTAAAATTGTTTTTTTTTTCAGAATGAGAGAAAGAATCGTTAAGTTTGACGGTATATCAGGAATTTGCAATGTTTTGCATGAACATGATTTTTCTGAAATATATTATCCAAACGGTCATACTGATTCTTCTCTAGTTAAAAATATTAAAGAGGTAAGATATTTTTGTTTCGTATTTTAATTAAAACCTTTTACCATTATAGCACCATTTAGGTTATGATGGTAAACTGTTTATTTTTTTATTTCGAGGACCACTATTTATGTACTATTGATCTATTTATCGTTGCATGGTAGCGAACCTGTAGCGTACCACAGATGTGCAGCCTACCGTAAAAGCCCATTTATAAGACCTAAGGTTATTTTTTTGTCTGTATTATGAACACCCTCGCGAGATTGTTAACTGTCGATAAATTGTGAACTGCACTATACTGCTTACAATATAACGTATACATTTTCTTTAGTTTATATTCTATCCATAATAATCAAACCGTCAAATTGTGAATGAACCTGCACTTACCGACAGGGTTCACAATGTATCCGATTTTATCACCCGTAAAATGGTGAACCGTCCCTGATTCTTCGGTCTTGGCGGTAGCCAAATTGGTCGCAGTAACTAAGCCAGAGCTACTTGTACTATTATGTATTCTGTTCTAAAGCGCCCCGATCAAATGTGTTAGATCAGGTTCGCTGCTCTCCCTACCTTCCGCGGCCTTGACGGGTCGCCACCGTCCGATGGCGGACGCGGTGGGTCCGCAGGGGAGGAGGAGTGTCGGTATGACGTTGGCCGCTCTCCCTATCCTCTGCGGCCGTAAATTGGCAGGCGGCGGGGCAAATGACCTGACCCGTCGCAGGGGGACCAAGGGTGCCCAGACACGGGTCATCTGGCGCCCATGTGCTAGTTTGGTCACGGGCGTGCTATGTGTTCTGGTGCGCCGGTGATGGGGAGTACTCCCCAGAGGAGGGTCCGGTGACGGACAGCCGCGGATGCGTGCGGGTTCACGGATGAGTCCTAACGCGTGCCCGTGTTCCCGCCCTAAGCGGCAGAGGAGGACACCGTGGAGTTTTAGTGGGTTAAAGTCCCACATAACTGCACTATCTCCCCGTGGTAGTGCGCAGAATGCATGAGCATTTCTCCACGTTAAAAAAAAAAGGTTCACAGAACTACTGGCTGGTTCCCCGCCCTGGGACCTGGAGGTGGAAGTACTCGCGTCGCTGTACCGGTGGCGCGAGGAAGCGCGGGCGCAAGGCGAGTGACCGATGCAGCGCCAGTTCGAGCTGCGTCGGTCACAGCTTCGCGAGGACCTGGTGACGGAATAGCGGGACAGGCTCTCACGCCCTACCGCCAGCCTCATCATTATTGAGGCGATCCGGCCGGTACTGGCAGACTGGCTCGGGAGAAAGCACGGCTCCCAGGGGCGACGGACTCGGGGCCGTCCGTCGCTCCCTACACACCAGGACCCGAGGTGGCAGCGCGTAGTGTTCCACGCGCACCCCTCTTAGACGTCGTAGGGGGAGTCAAATACCTCACTCCCCCGAGGAGGCCCGCGGTGGCGGGCGGGCACCAGTCGGAGGTTGCGGAAGAATCATACGTTTCTGCGACCCCCAGCGTAGGTGTGAGATGGAACACCGGCCTGGTTTTTAGTCAGTAAGAGTCTGATAGACCCTGCCGACTACCCCAGGGCGCCAGACATGCATGAGGATTTTAAAACCCGGGAAAAAACAAAAAAAAAAGGTTCACAGAACTGTGACTACCGCGCTACTTCAAAGTTGGTCGCAGTTACTTGTCTATTTAGTATTAGTGCAAGATGCGATCCGTCGCATGCGAGTTTGATTGTGAACTAGTTCACAATTTTTCGATATTTTATGATCTCGCGAGATAGATCATAAATTAGAGAGATTGAACTAGAGTGATTATATTCATAATTATACTGTGTATACATATCTATTGTGCTGTTAATACTCATTAATAGTTCTGTCAAAAAAAAAAAAAAAAAGAGCATTGTATCCACTTTTAAATAAGATTTTATTTGTTTTCAGATTGCTCCAAACTACACAGATGTATTTTCAAGGTGTACAGTTCATAATAACGATGTAGACTGTGATAGTTTATTTGACATGGTTTTAACCAGTGAAGGAATGTGTTTCAACATGAATTCACTTGCAGCGGACGAGATATTTAGAACAACAATGTAATACAGTTTGATCTTTCTTTGTTTTAATTCAATAGTAATTTTTCATGATAACAGTTAAGTAGTTTCCACGAAATTACGATAAATGCTGTGGAAATGCGTTCCTTGCGAAGTATGTGTGGTGTAACTATGAATGAAATATTGAAAAATTATGTAATAAGGCAACATTCGGGTGTAATTTATCTATAATATTTATGTATTTAGAAATATATAAGTATGTTTATCAGTTGTCTAGTACCCATAACACAAGCTCTGCTTAGCTTGGGACTAGATGGCGTTGTGTGATAGTTTTGGAATATTTATTTATTTTATTTTTTATTTATTCCGGTTTAAAAGAAGTTGTAGTTAATGACAACAATGTAAAAAAGTCTATGAAATAGTTAAAAGACATTTTTAAAAGGTAGATGAAGTGGAAACGCCCGAACGGGACGCTCTTGAAGGATATACACTGACCTTATTGGTGATATTAATTTTTCAAATCAATTACCTAACTTTTTAGTTTTTCCTTGCCAGATATCTATACTACAATATTCACCACACCCACACACCATAACGGACCAGTCTAACTCAATAGCAACACACACACACACACCCCACACACACACACCCCCACACACAAACACTCCCCACAATTAGCTTTTAAGCCCCTTTAATAAACATGTATGTTAGCATCAGAGTTATTACGCAGTTGTGAATATTCTGTAAAACGTGTCAATCCCTTAAAAGTACACTGTCCTTCAAGATACAGGATTTTCTTAGTTTGAAGGGCAGGGGTCTTCTCAAATGTAATATCCATACCCATCCCATTTTCAATTAACACTCATGTTACCTAGACTAAGTCTTTTAGTAAAATAAATAATTACTTACTTACTTTAATTTTTCTTGCTTCGGCCAACCTGGGTCTCGAGTCTGATTAAAGACTTGCAGGTTACCCAAGGCAATCTAGACCTTGTGACGCAGCATTGGTTCCTTTCTGGCTTTAAAAAAACTTTTTGACTTTTACTTTCTCTTCACGTCTATTTTAACTTTGAGTTTACCAAATGAAAATGATAAAAACATTCGTCAATTTTACAGGTTGCAGAAAGTCTATAAATACTTGTACACCACAAAACCTCGCATAGGCTGGTCAGTGGAACACGGATACGATTGGTTATCTAAAAGCTTAGATTTTTATCCAGCTCCTGGAGCGGTAAGTTTTGAAACCTGAAACCTGAACAGTCTACCGATTAAGAAAGAAAACAACAAATGGTGAATTAGTCCTTTTAGAAATGGGAGCAATTTGTGAAGTCTTTTAAACTGATTGTTTTAGAGACAGAACACTATTTTACTTTTGTTGATTTTTTATTATTTCATGCAGGTTCTCAATACTTACTAGCAAGAAATAAAAAATCAAAATGATTATAAATTGATCATAATAAATAAAAGTTTGATAGTAGGTAGTGCCCATGTAGGATAATGTGAAATAAAATATATTATATTGATTTGGATTTTACTGTGATTACATTTCATTATTTCAGGAAAATGGCGAAGCACCGGATGTCGAGGTTGAGTTGCAACATCACTATCGCGACCGTGACCTTCTCTGTAATGGCAATAACTCAGGTTTCAGAGTAAGATTCGTTTTCATCTAGTATTAAAAAAAGACTATCAAACTATTTTTGGAACGAAGTTCCTTAACGCAACTCGCGGTAGGAGTTGACTGGTAGAAATCGTCACGTAAGGAAAAAGCGTTATGCTCCCACCTGTTTCTCTCCACGATGACGTTATAATGTCCACGTATTTTCATGTATTTTATGGACGTGGACGGCCACGATAATATCGCCTAGTTAGAAATGATAAAAGCGCACATTATCATCATCAGTCGAAAGACGTTCATTGCATGAGATACCGGTCGATGTGTCGACGCTTGCCTCCCCAAGCGTCGTCACATCGACCGGTCGTATTCTTCTCACTTTCAGCGGATTCCCGCGGCCTTCACCAGGTCCTCCGCCTTCCTTCTGAATTCCCTTTTATATTACGAGTAACCTCATTACAATCATTCATTTCAGGTATACATTCAGCATCCTACCGATTTGCCTAGGTCATCGCTGTACTACTATGCTGTGCTACACCGGCAGGTTTCATCAATGGCGCTTAGTTTCAGCATACTCAATACTTCAGAGAGTTTGAGGGGCTATGACCCAGAAATGTGAGTTTTAGAAGAACTCCGATATTTAAGATATTTTTACATATACGATCTTCAACATGCTCAATAACTCTCAATAACTCTCAATAGCTCTCAATGAACTCATAATGTAATTTTCTATGAGAAATTGTGGTAACGTCCACGTAGTGAGGAAAATTTTGAATGTGAATGTGCATGGCTGTAAAGCCATTCATACTTAAAATTTTCTAATTCTACTAAAAATTTCAAAATTTTCCTAGAGAGATTAGGAGAAGGCCAAAAAAGCGATGGATGAACTGTGAGATCAAGAGAGAGGTACGGTTTAAAAAGGGATGACTCCTACCGATGACGACGAAATAATACAGAAGTATGGTAGAAGAAGTCATACTGCGCAGATCCCAAATACAATGGGTTTGAGAACAAGAGAATGATGATGTGATGATTTTTTTCTGTTTGGTTTTAGACGACAATGCTATTTCCCTAACGAGCGATACCTGAAGTATTTCAGCCTATACACAGCCAGCAACTGTAGGACTGAATGCCTGTCGAACATAACTTATGAAAGGTGTGGGTGTGTTGCATTCCACATGCCACGTAAGTATTTTTTTTTCATATCATATCACCATGTCCTAATTTTACGTTACGTTGCATTCATGACGTTCGGCGAACCCGAACGTGTTTTCCGAAAAAATGAGAGACAAACGATCACGACGCTCGCGTATATTAGGACACGGCCTAAACAGCATGACTGAATAAACGATGGACATACCGAAGTACATGATAATGTATCGTCACAGTACCAAATAAAATATGTATAAACTGAAATGTGTAAAAACACACAAAAAATTCGAATGTCCACTAATGGATATTATCAGACAGTGAATCTCCTTTTTTACATGAGTAAGCCTGTATATTCTTCATTTCTGCTGTTCTGGGACTTAAAAAAAATTGTAATACCAGATTTCTTCATTTTCTTTTAAGATTATAACAGCAGTGACGAAATTTGCACCAGGCAACACAAGACGTGCATGTCGGAGGCAAGAAGTAAGTTGGTAGAAAATGTATTTTTATGGGTTTTAAACATAACTGGCGAAATCTCTGCCTTACCCTTGGGGGAATACTGGCGCGATGTTATGTATATTATGTTATTTTCTTCCTTTTTAAATCTCCATTCTTTATTGATCGAAAGAACATTTATTTTATCTTTCAGTATCAATGCTAGACCAAGAATTTTCTGATGATAATTTCAAATGCCATTGCCTACCAGCCTGTAACAGTATGGAGTATGAAGCTGAAATACTGAAGACCGACTATAATGTGAAGCGATTCAAGAAAAATTTTCATAAAACTAACAATTTTATTGATGAAAGTCTCAAAGGGTAAGCATATTCACACTGTCTGGACACAGGTTCTCTGTTTGAGAGAGAGTGGTGTAACGGCTAGGGCTTTGCAGGTAGGCTGTTAACAAATTAGGTTTAAGAAAAGAAACACTTAGCCAAGGTTCATAGATATAATCTTCTAATAGGTTTCATAGATAATAGAAGTTGTAGAATACTAGGTTGCGGGTAGGACACACTGTCTTTCTGAGCACAAGCACACTTGTAAGGTTGGAAAGGTACCGTCCTTTGATCTCCGGGATGCAGAAATTCAGGCCCGGGAACAGGCTTGCCAGTACGACTTTAGGAAGCCGCAGGCGCGTCAGCAGGCCACCGGTAGCACGTGGATAAGTGTGCGTGCAGCGCACAGTATAGCTATGCATGCGCAGTTCAGCTACGCAAGCAGCGCGCAGTAGGTGAGCTGCCCTGTCCTCAGCCTGGACGTAGAATCCGGTACGTAGAACCGGTAGGTAGAACTGGTACGTTACTGGTAGATTTGGGGTATACAGTTTATTGCGGGTCAGGGAATCACTCCTGCTAGTTAAGCGAGCGGATGTTAAAATTTTGTAAAAATGTTCTTAGTAAATTAGTGTTGTGCTATGATTCTAGTGATGTGACTTGCAACTTACTAATATTTCCAGTCGACTATTTACCGTTGAGACCCTCACAACGCTACAGTGGGCTGCAATCTACCACGCGGCCCCAGTGCGAGTTAGTAGATGTCATATGTTTTAGAATTTTTAGTCCCAGGATATGCCGGTTTTCTCACGATGTGTTTTTTTCACCGTTTTAAGAGCATTGGTGATGAAATACATAATTAACATAAAGTAAGGCGCCTGTCTGGGTTCTAACCCACGACCTACAACTCGTAAGTCCCGGCCATTAATATTGGGCCACCACTGTCCTAGCAAGTCGACAAGCAGGTCAAGAGCAGGCCTATATAGCAATAAAAAAAAATTGCAAACCGGTATTTAAATTAAATAAATTAGAACTAACAACGTTTACAGTATAATGATTACGAATCGGGAAAGACAAATTAAATAAAAAATCATTTGTTTTAAATGACGACAAGCTGGCACTTCTTGTATGAAGTAATTAATGGTGATCATCAATCGGAACAGACGAGTCTGGCATAACTTTACTATCACCAGCCTAAAGTATTTACAGTGAAAAGATTTCGAAGATGGAGCAATGGCATTATGACTACCTACTGAGTAAGCAGGTCATTATCAGTTTTCTAGAGAGAAAATTCGAAGACAGAAGCAAAAAAAAAAAAAAAAAGTGCAATGTGGACACTTCTGCCCGGAATCAAGTCGAGACGAGCAAGTTATGTACAGACGCCAGCACATCAAGCTACTACAATCGGTTAAATTTCTTTATTAGATTTTCAACTTTATCGCTAAAGCATTAGGTTCAATGTTGATTGGGAAAAATTGACAGTTTCGGGTAGCTTGATATGCGGGCGTCTGTACAAAATGTTTTTCTATTTTTAAACCGAGGTTGAAGTCAATTGATTCTAAAAACTACAATGATTCTTTCCATTATGACAATACTGAAAATAAAACTGTTACTACCAGTTCACCTTACAGTTAAGACAATCTTGCAAACACCAAGAAAAAGAAAGAATGGAAGGCCGTGAAATAGATCGTAATCAGTTATTGAACTGCTTTTTATTTGTTTTGATTAACCTATTTTGTCGTACTGCTGGGCAAACGTCACCCCGATATTTGTCCACTTTTCTTTTCCACTGTCAGATGACTCCGGCTAAAGTTTTTAGGAATTCCGATATGATTAATGTATTAACATACAATGTCCGCCCTCTCATGAAGGATGAGCGCCTCATCGAACTAGAGAACGCTCTTAAAGTCGTCAACAGGGACATCACTATGATCTGTACCTTTAAAATGATTATGATATGATAAAAGATTATTGTGTAATGAGTTCTATTCCATTCTATGCTATCCTTTTCTATTCTATCCAGGGTAGAATTCTCTAAGCTAGAGATGTACTTCAAGAAGCCCAGGTTCCTGTCGATGCGTCGTTCGGAGCTGTACGGCTTGATCGAGTTCCTTGCCCAAAGCGGGGGCCTTCTGGGCTTGTTCCTCGGGTTTTCGTTCTTGAGCCTCATTGAGATCTTCTACTTTCTCTCTTTAAGGTAACTGATATCTTTGACAATCAAATAAAACTTATAATTCGCACCAAAATCTTGGATTTTCAAATTGAAAGCTTGAAATTAGAAGGGTAGAGAGATGACTGTTCAAGGTAAAGTCTCGACGGGGTCAGAGTTCTATACAAGCCTCAACCCGGCGCTGTACTACATCCGACGGACTGTAGCATCTTTGCAGACAGTTCCGATTCACCGTGAACTATGCGGCAATCGGTTCCGATTCACTGGAACCTCAGCTGGCCTGGCAAGCATCTCAAGATACAAGACAGCCCACTATCAACCTCCGGTCTCCGGAGGGGAGTGATGTAGCGGTATCTACAACGCCACATAAGAACTACGCATCATACTGACGTCACGCAAAATCCTGCATCGCGCAAGCAATGGTTACCGCGCAATTAGCATATATACAACAGCCCGACATGATACATCGGGCAGTGGCCCGCCATACACAACACTCGTCGGGTCGGAGGATCCTCCCTTTTCTATGGACGATGAGTGAACTTTACACCCTGTTCCTCATACCTCTATAAACATAATCGGCCGCAAACAACGTCTTTCCATACGCTTCGTCAAGCTGTTCTATTTGACTGTACTGATGTGGTCTCTTAGAAACGTTTACTGGGATTTAAAAATACTCTGTGAAGTTTACGCTGACTCTTATTGTACTAAAACGCTAAATAAAAAAAAAATCTAATCATTTTTAGTCAGTCTAGACTATACATAATAATATGCTGACTGGATTGCTACCAACTGCTACTTTTAACGTTTCAGATTATGCTGTACACTAAAGAAGGACCTGGAAGAAGAAAAAGCTCAGAATGAACCTGGAAAAGAAGTTCATATAGATAAATACTAAGGCATAGTCCTCGATCTCAAATAGTATAAATATTTGATCGAAGGATAGTCTTCTAATATTACATCAAAACCTTCGTACCTATATTTCAATAAATTAAGTACCGTAACGAGCACCAATATGTCAACACTTAGCTACTTTCAATTGCGATTTTTTCGTGAAATAACGAATGCAATATTGAAATACGACATATTACATAAATCTATGGGTTCGAAAATGCTATGTTCATAAGAACATACAATTTCATAAAAAAATACAGGAGTAAATCGCTTTTGAATAAAGCCGAGTGTAAACATACTTTTGCTCGTGACTGTACATAGGTAGATAATTGCTACATGCAAACAATTATTTCAGATTATGCACACTAACACATACATTTTATAGTGTACAAAATATTATAGATGTTAGTCTAAATTAAGTTAGTATAAGCGCATTTCTCGCATAATATGTTTATAATTTTAAACTAAAAAAATTAATAATGAAAAATTTAAAGCTCTAAGCTTTTAAATGCTTAAAAACTAAACTAATTCTCGAACTCTAGCTTGTGCATCTGTACCAATATTAGCACAAACAGGACGTTGGTTCGACTCCTGCGCGTCGGATCAAAGACGCGATTTATGCGCCGTCGGATTACTTCGATTTATAGCGCGCTAACGAACGCACGTGCCCGACAACGATTATAAGTAGATCGCGAGATGTTGTATGGAAATAAAAAGGTCGTTTGAGGTATTTTGAGATACCATTTTGTGTTCAGCAAATATGAGTCAGATTGAAAAATTAGAAGTTAGGAAAACTACCGCTGCAGTGAACGAGTGTGATGAACTAGGATCATCTTCCCTTCCAAAAGAAATAAGTTTTTGGTCAGTATAGAAGGACAGATACAACAATATTATTATTTTCTTTACGAACAAACAATTAAAAAGTCATTGTGTCTCGCGTGGATCCACGTCCCGGCAAACGAAGGGTTAATCAATAGTATGGCTTCATTAGTAACATTAGTTACCTTAAGCTCTTATTATCTTCTGTATCTTCTTTCCGTTAATTTTAGTTTGATTGTTCCAGTCAGTGCCAAGTAGAATTGGCCTTAAAATGGAAAAGAACATTCTTTATTATGTCCAGACGCGAGCAGGTTAAGCTACTCGAAATTGTCAAATTTTCCCAATCGACCTTGAACCTTAATACTTTAGGGATAAAGTTGAAAATATATTAAATACATTTGACGGATTGTAGTAGCTTGATGTGCCGGTCTGTACACCATATAAATTACAGACAAAAATATAGTTTTACAAAGGGTGGCACAATGGGCGTTCTTATCGCTGAGAGTGATCTTCGAATATATATAATTCTAATTCATTATTTTATAGAATTCTTATTTTTATCTTTAGTCCTCATGTTGTAACAGGTCTATAGTATTATTGTTTTAAAGCAAGCAACCGCGTCTCTGGTCTGGCTGTCTTTTTAAAAAGGTAATAAATTAGGCCGCCCCTTGAACTAAGAACTAAAAACTCCATTAGTAAAGCCCCACTATAACTCTTACAAAACAATAAACACGAGCATTAACAAATATCCAAACATCTTGTCTTATACGTAAAGCGAAACACTTGAAGATCAAAGACGGCGCGGGCGCAGGAAACGCGCAATCGTCTATCAGTGATACAGAGCGCCTTTCAGTACCACTTGAGGGTTAAGTGGAGCAAAAAATGACGTCATTGATTCTGTATTGTATCATGGAAAGATTAGGAGACCGCCAGCAGCTTGGCTGAAATATACGTTCAAATGGAATGGCATTAGCATAACTGCTGTTGTCACAGTTTGCAGCTTCTTCTTTCAGTATTGAAGAGAAGGCTCTATTTGTGAAAAAAAAAATATTATTAGCCCTTATAAGTTACGGAATCAAGCGTTATTTTGCGGAAATCCATAACAATTCAGAACCCCCATATCCTACAAAAAGCACGCACACGACTTTTGCTAAACAATACTTTCCATTTCTAAACGCCTTTACTTATAATAAATTTTACTGAACCAGATTTTGAATATACATTCCCTTAACGTATTTCATTGTAAAAGTAAAATAAAGAATTTATTTTAAATCTCTACATCAAAACAGAAGACCTATTAGAATCGCAATATATAAGTATGTATATGACCATGCAATGACCACTCTATACTTACCCTCGAAACACACCCTCACACCCAGCCACATACCCACACGCACTCAAACTCCACACCTGTTTGACACTAGACGTAAGCACATAATTTTTACCCTAAAAAATAAGTACTACTTACCTGTAATCTTGTATAATGGACGGATGGATGACCCCTGTAACACAGGTTCCATCTGGCATAGAGGTCATTGATCAAATCTCTGTGCACCTGTAAGTTCTACGCCGTTAATGTTGCGCATAATTTGTACATTTCTATAGAAAATAAATGATTTATTATTAATACAATGTTATGCAAATATATTTAGTTTTAATTGCGCAAAACCAGATCTAGGCTTGGACGCAAAATGCAGCACCCATCCCACCCCACACAACGCGCAAAAGTATGTGTATTTAGAGCATTTTTGCATTACATTTTATTAGGTGTGTAAAAATTGACAGGATTTTTGCCAACCGTCATTGCTTGTCTGGTACAACACTTAAGTAGTGATGTAATAGTAGAGGTTTTTGTAGTCTTCCACAGTTCGACTGACTCTTGATAGTAGGTATTTTGACGGACGATATCTACATATATCATCCTTAGAAGTAACTATGACGATGACTGTTTTAACTCAGACCTGCGCTATTTAATTTCCTGCAAAAACCACTCCTTGAGATACAAATGCCCTTGGCTAGCTTTGGAAGCAAAAACCCACATCAAAAATACCGCAAAATCACAAAATAAGATCCGAACCTACATTAATGCTAAGACATGATTATCCCAAACGGCGTCACAAGACGACCTACCGTGCAATTAGCGACCAATTCTGCCGACTCCCCTGCGGCTAAAGGATAATGCAAGGGCAACAATTTGGTGGCCATTACTACGTTTGTCGGGTTAATGGGTAATCAAAAAACAGCTCGTAAGTGGCCAGCTCTTTGTTCCGCTTGGCCATTGTAATTGGTTAAGGTTGGATTATATGGTGGCGATACTGTACGATTTTTTTGTGAGATGAGTGCTAGTTTTGTCCTGTATCTGCAGCTATAGTAGCTGCAACCAACTTGTACAGTAAAAGTCAATGTCAGGACTAACTGTTTACAAACAATAGTTTTTAAGAACAATGTTACTAACAATTGGGCCCAGTCGCCATAAATAAATAAAATATTTATTAAAATTAACAGAAAAAAAACTTTTTAAAAACAAGCTTTTATTACTTATTAATAAAAAGAACCAAAAAGTTAAAAATAATTTAAACCTGATAAGAAATAAATAAAATCGTGTTACATTTTGATATTAATAAGTAATAAAATCTTGTTTTTAAAAAGTTTTTCTTTTTCTTTTAATTTAATTTTTTAACTTTTTAGAATTTTTGATGCGAGATGACTACGGCGTAGTTCGTAGCGCGTAGCAGTGTTTTTCCATTATATGCGTTTACTGCACTTATGCTAACTGTACATCATCAGACCTTGGTTACCATCTAGCACCAAAGTACTCGTCAAGACGAATCAAACGAGCCAAACTCGATGGGGTTGTGTCGTTTAACTACCAAGTTCCTATGGCCATCTTCCGGTTCCATCATCAGATCAGCTCCATGTCATAATAATTTTGCATTGTCATCCGATTTACACATACATGCAAAATTTCAGCTCAACGGGTTGAAGATATCTGTTTCAAAATTGAGTTGCAAGAGTCCCCCGAACAAACATACATATGTAGGTACATACACACATCGCAAGTTAAATAAAAGCTTGTAATAACGTTTCTACGGTGGTTACGCTACTCGTGCAATTAGAGAAATTATTTTTTTACGTAAGTATTCATAATCTGCCTATAATGTTACCGCTGCTGGGACACAGGACTCTTCTCGGTGAGAGGGAGTGTGCCGACACGGGTCCAGTGCGGGTTGGTAGATGTCACATCTCATCGATTTTTTTGGTTTTAGTACATGTTTCCTAACGTGTTTTCTGTCACTTTTCGTTTTGAGAGTGATAAAATACTTTGTAGGTTTGTAATGACTTTATTATAAATTCTGAAAGGAATGCAGTCTGGTTAGTTTTAAAACTAATGCCAGGCAGTAGATTGAATAAATACTCCATGTAAACCTATCCTCACCAATCGTCCTACTTCACCATAATGATTAATTTTTTCTTCGACGTTTTTGCGTCAATTCTGTTAAAATTACTGATGATTCGGATCTCCATCATTGTAAAGATGATTGATTACTGCCTCCTAGCCCCCGGAGTAATGAGGGGCCACCGCTGGATCAATGTCTTTGTTTGATCAGTGTTGCATGTAGGTAGGTACTTTAAGTTTAAGAAGCAACTCTTCGGACATGCGATGGTGTTGGTTTTTTTAAATAAACATTTTTGTGTTTGTAAAGCATTCGTTAAAAATCACATAATATGAGTGAAATATATAAACTACTCGAGCAGGGGTGGCCTAGTGATAACGGCCCCAACTTACGGGTTGTAGATCGCGGGGTCGAACCCAGCCAGGCACTTTACTTTGTGTGAATAATTTAATCACTACAGTTCTCAAAACAGTGAAGGAAAACATCGTAAGGAAACCGGCATGTCCTAGAACGAAAAGGTTCGAAGACATGTTAAATCTACCAACCCGCACTGGGCCCGCGTAGAAGATTGCGGCCCACTCCCTCTCACAAAGAGGAGGCCTGTGTCCCAGCAGTGGGAACATTATAGGCTGATTATGCTATAATCTATTCAACGACTCGGTAGAAAACGTAGCTGTGGTAACAGATTGACAGAAGTTTAGCCAGTCAAAGCTTTTATTTTTGCAAAAGCTCAATAAGGCTCCAACTCATATGTATAACTACCGCAAAACTCTAAATATTAATTCCACCTTTCGGACTATGATTTGGACAACATACAAGGTTCTATTATTCAGTTAAATTATTTAGTTCACATCATAAAACATGCTTCTTCTTCTTTTCGTGTCGATGGTATTCTTTCTCGTTGTTTTTTTTAATAAATAGTTTATGTCCAGTAGGTGGCCACATTGATTGCGGCATCAGTGGCATTCATTAGATCATCCGAGGTCCAGATGAACGGGCACTTAGGACACTCCAGCTAGTGGGGCATGGACTGATCAGAAGCACCGCACTCCTACTGGCTGTTGGATGGGTCAGTAATCCACCACCTTGCTAAACGGTGGCTGACGCGGCCTACAAAAAAAAAAATAGTACATTACGATACGTGTGACATAAGTAGTTCATTATTGCACGTTTAGCGAGGGTGCTAAACGCCGTGCATTAATACTACTTAAGTCAAACGTACCTATCGTATACTATTTTATAGCACGTGTGACCTAAACACGCATTTATGTCACGCTTTTCTGTGTAAAAATGGACTACATACTCGTAAGTCATACTAATATTATAAATGTGAAAGTTTGTATGGATGGATGTTTGTTACTCAAAAACTACTGAAGGGATTTGGATAAAATTTGGCACACAGATGGTTTCTAACCAGGATTAACATATAGAATACTTTTATCCCGATACTCCCACGGGAACCAAACTTATGCGGGTGAAACCGCGGGGCGCAGCTAGTCACAGATAAGCGAGATTTAAGTGCGAGTTTCGGTCATAGAGTGCTATAAAAAGTATTGGAACACTTCGTCCTATTTCTCAAAGTATGTCACGGAGGTATTTGTGTACCAAACGGCCTAGTTCAAGTACAAATATATTAAACCACACAGCTCCTATTCACACGCCCCCTCGATCCAGGACATTCAAGGATCTAGGCTCTGTATCAAATGGCTATTGTATGTCTAATGCGTTCTATTTTCTTCTGAAACTCGATATCTGTGCTGTCAATATGGAGGTAGTGAGATATGAGTCTTTTGTGGAAGGAGTGCAGAGATGACGTAAATAAAGTAGGTAGGCTAGTAGTAGTACCTATTATTGGAACAGAAAAATAACCAAGACCGTTTTCTTTGTTTGAATACTCGTATGTGATAAATCTTTGTAGGTTAAGAACTCTTTCTTAAGAGTTAGCTAAAGATCTTTTTCTGAAGAGTTTATTCAATCGTTACCGTCTTACTACAAAACTAGTTCCAGCTTTAAAGCTCCCCGCATACATGTGCGACGCGACTCTAGTAGAACAATTTCTTTGAAAACTTCGTGGAAGTTTTCCATTAGAATCGCGTCGCACGATCGCGTCTCGCCTGTCTGCGGGAGCCTTTAGTCCAAGCCCAAATCTTCGAGCCAGTTATAAATTGTATGTTTAACTTGGTTTAGAGCACAGTAAAGTTCTTAATACAAAATTGACAACTCAGAATCGGGTTTGACGTCAGTTTTTGTAATTATAATTTTAATATTATTGGAAATAGCTGTTGGTTTAAACCTGGGTCCAGGTCAAGGTCAAGAGCGGGTCCATTCAGCAATAAATAAAAACCCGTTAATGTTTTTGACTTAATAGTTCAAAGCACCATTTTAGCACTATCCCACTGCAGAGATCGTCTTATATAAAATTGCAAGACCCTCCTCTAAAATTTCTATACTAACAAATTTAAAATGTATGTATGTAACAAGCAGTGGAGGGGCCATTTTAAATTAGACGATATCTACCTTCATATTTAAGTTCCACAAAGGCTACTCATTTAGAATGTGCGTGAATAAAAAAAATATAAACCTGCATGAATTATTATGTATTTAACTCGATATAATTGTCCATTAAAGCGCAATATTAGAGCCCCGCTAGATTATTACATCGACAGAATTTCAACTGTCAAACCTACCGTGGAGTGTTTACACTGCGGCAGTCACTTGAACGAGTCAACTCGACCGCTGGACGGTAGCGAGTGTTTTGTTTACTTTGCTGTACCAACAGTAATGTTGAGAGCAAGTGAATAATTGTGCGCTATTGTTGGGGCAAATTAGAGACGGGATATCTAAGACAGGATGTTAGTGACGTCGATATTTTTTTTTAATTTTTAGAATGATTTTTCACGTCGAATTTCCATGCGTTTGGTGGCATACGAGAGCGCTCAGTTACAGTTATGTCACTTATTAGAATTGACATTGTATTGGAAAATAAAAATATATTTACCGTAACAATTTTCTTCGTTAAAAGTAGGTACTAAGTAAATAACGACATTATTCTACCGCCTTTTCTGACTCTCCGGTTCCAAAAACATTGAAATATGTAGATAGATTACGCTTTATTGTACACCAAAAATAACCATTTCGATATTCTAATATGAATACCCCATCCCTAAGCCATAACGAACACAAACACTCTATAGTGAGCATAGTTTTGTATGATCGATGATCGGAACGAGACTCGCGTCCAGTTAATCGTGTTTACACACTCAACACTCGATATTGACATTTTAAAAATCCGCGGGTGGCCAGCTACTGTTTGCTTTTTACCTATGATTTGAACGCTCCTTCAAAATTAAACGTATTTATTTTAGACTTACAATTTAATTTGAGCTCTATGCAGTTAAAATACAGTTGGTTTTTGCTGCAAAGATTCTGTTAGAACAAAGACCTCTTAAGTCACGCGTGGGCGTATTTGGTGAAACAATAACTTTAGTAAATACTAAGGAATAATATTGAGTCTTGTAAGTATAATTAAGAAACCACAGAAAGCTTTCAAGTTAAACGGTAAACAAATGTTTTGCAGACACTGAAAGGAGTATTAAATTTTAATTGTCGTAAATTACGTTAATTTACAGCATTTTAAAATTGTGTTTTAACGTTAAACGACTTAATTACGGCTCGAAAAATAATCCTAAAACATCCGTTTGGTATTAAAACATGGTTTGCCGGTAGGGTGACTAATTGCACGAAGCTTTTCGAAACTGTCCTATTAATAACGCTAGTTGATGACGATGATAAAATTGTTTTATGGGCTTAATGTAGATAAGTTGCTTTTAAATTACTGTAATTACTTTATTGTGCATTTAAATTAAAGCTTATTGAAATGTTCCTTTAAGTGTTTCTTATAAGAAATAAAAACTTGAGAATAAATCGAAGGCGTTTTTTGTACCTTTACTAAAACATTTACCATGTATTCAATGATTCATGACGTTTGATTTGAAATTGATAAAAACTGAATTTATTTAACCTATTACGTTTTCCAGCTGTAATTAGTATACAAGGTCCTGTTATTTATGTTAATATAATTACAGTTAAAACCTTTCACCTTTTGCTAATTGCTTTGACACCTTTGCGCAATTGTAATTATTAAATTATACAGGTAAATTATGATAATTATACTTCCCAAAACATACTTATATAAAAAACCTAATATGTAAATTTAAACAAAATATGCATTTTTGAGTTTATCGAGGCATGAATAACAAGACAAAGCGGACCCTTCTGCACAGTCGAGTAAAAAGAGGTACTAACAACTTGTTTGACGTGTGACATGATTAATGTGCAGGAAATAATAAGAAACCACTATAATTATACGTAATTGTATGTTCAATAAAGCTCGCTATTTTGCTTGTTCACTGTCAGGAATTATTTATCATGTTTAATATGCATGAGAGGTTATGAATGGTCGCGTTAAAAAAGGATGAAGGTCGATGTATTAATGTTATTTTAGTAATTTTTATTCAGCTAGCTGATGGTTTAATTATTATGAAATAGTGAGGAGGCGGTCCCAGAGGTAACGGGCCCGACGTACGAGTTGTAGGTTCGAGCTCAGGGAGGCGCTTTACTTTGTGTATTTTATTTCATCACCATTGATCTCAAAAAAGGGTGAAGGAAAACATCGTGAGGAAATCGACATATCTTACGACCAAAACTTCGAAGTCATGTGACATCTACCAACCCGCACAGAGAGCAGGCCTGTGTCCCAGCAGAGGCAACGTTATAAGCTGATTAGTGAGTAATTAGAATCTTAAAACAGGTAGCCTTTAATTTACACAAATGTGTCATATGAACCTGAGCATATTGTACGTAAATGTACAGTAGTGAAATGTGTTTTTGTTGATTAAGCTAGTTGATACTAACTCAAAACTTTGGTGTTAAAAAGGTGGTACCTGTCGATATTAAAATCTGTCATCCTTTTATAAGGAATCATGGCTACCACAAAGAATGGTAATCATAGGTATTATTTAATTCTGTAAATTACTTCAACGTTAATGACTTAATAACAATAAAGGTCACGCCATTCCTTTTATTACCCTTATGTGGAAGAATAATTTACTCATCAAAAGCTATTAACTAATTTATACATTTTTTTAATATATTTTTGAATGTCCAAATTAGTTCATTTAAAATAATACAAAAGTACTCGTCAGCCTCGGTTTGTGGAAGCTTGAAGGCTTGTGTGTGTGTATATTATGTTTCAACAAATCTGTCGGTAAAATAATAGATAGGTAACTTGAACTTCAACCAATCATTATTATTAAGTAGAAGTGAGAAGAGATGAAGATTATAAAAGCGTGATTTTATAAAAAATAAATAAGGACCCGAAAAAAAAACATCTTCCCCAAATTTGATTAAGCATCACTGCCACCCTACCGTACGCACCTCATTATGTAAGATCAATTAAAAATCTCAAACATTCTCAAAGATAACACTTACAAAAGAGCTTTCAAAAGATAAGTCCCAGTCTCATAATTAAAAAGGCTCTCAAAAAGAGCCGGTCGTTATCTTAAAATTTCTAAATTTAAGTAACAGTTTTATCGAAATGTCGACACATGCTTCAACGGCGGCGCTTTGTCGATACCGATAAGACTTTTTAATCAATAAAAAAATTATGTCGACCACATTATTTTGGGAATTAACTACTGGCGTTTGCGTTTTAATGTGCATAACGGATTTTTAAGTGTTAAATGGAATTATTTGTCTGTATTTTTGGAGCTGCGTATATCCATTTTTGCTCAAAATAAAAAAAAATACGTCTTTTTTTTCTTAATTATGTCTTTTTAAACACTCGGCTATCTGGTAATTAAGAAGCCGTAAACCTCAATCGTACTCCTACCTAAAGGCAATTAATTCTACCATCTGACCGAATTTCTAAAATTGTCAAAAAACAAAAGGCCCGGTATGACATTTGAGAATGCGTTCTTGATACCTATCAGTTTCATACAAACGAATACGTGTTTTGCGAATTTGATCTTTATTAACTACTAGAACTGTCAATGTCAAAACGGACCTTTTATTTTTTGACAACTTTAGTACTACAAAAGAGTTAACCTACGAGTAAGATGAATTTTGGATAGAACAATCTATGTCTATACTAATCTAGTACACCACAGAATAACTAATAGTACTACCTATATTAACTATAAAGCTGAAGAGTTTCTTTGTTGGTTTGAACGCGCTAATTTCTGGAACTACTAGTCGGATTTGAAAAATTCTTTTGGCATTTAATAGCCCAATTCTTAAAGAAGGATATAAGTTATTTATATCACGCTATGACTTTTAGGAGCCAAACAAAAGAAAAAAACGTATGAAAGAACGCTAAGCGAAAATGAAGTTATCGCGCCGGCAGGAGACGCGATGCGATGTGAAGGCGTGGGTCGAGGGAATTTTTATAATGAGAACTTTAGTTTTGCTAGTATTAGATTTTTGTATCTACCTAAATATGGATCTTAAAACATACGGCGAAATCGGTATTTTTGAATCTATATCTATACAAATAAATAAAATTGAAGTGTCTGTTTGTAATGTCAAAATAACAGCTTCTTACAAAATGCATGTGAAAGTATATTATTATGGAGGGTACAACAAAAAAAAATCGTCTGTCCGTCTGTCTGACTGGCTGCTCCGACAAGCTCCGAAACGGCGAAATGGGTAGCTCTCAGTCCGATCAGGACCAGGCCCATGCCGGACGGCGCGTATGTGTTCCACGCGCGCCTCAAAGAGATGTCAGCGTAGTTGACGGGGCCCGACAGGGCCGAAGCCTGCCGGGGTAGCGGGATCGTCCGAAAGGGTTACCGCTGCCCTGGTACGTAAAGGGCTAAGGAAGGAACACGGGTGGGTTTTAGTCAGTAAGAGTCTGACACTCCCTTCTGCTCCACCCAGAGCGGGAGGAGTCATTTGATGATTTCCCATCCTGAAAAAAAAAAAAAAAAAGCTCCGAAACGGCTGAACCGATTTTGATGAAATTTGGTGTGAGGATACTTTCTTCTTAGCGAGTCGATAGCAAAAACATAGTTTACTGTGGTGATACTTTGAACCCTGGGGAAGGGCATAGGCTTTGACCGACATACCACGCGGGCGGAAACTATTTGACAATATAAATGAAAGCGCTTATCACTCGGCTGCTGTTTTGTACTGTTTCAGGTCAATTCGGTATGATGGCAAAGTACGAGAAGGCATTTACTAATTTTTAGTAATATGTCGTTTATGAATGAAAAGGTTACATTTGAAAGCTCTAGCTACAAAGAAAACAGCTTATCGTCAATATCAATAACTGTAACTTAACTTTTACCAGGCCAGGTTGCAAGCCCATTGCCTACAGGAATCATTTAATATGCTATATTCTTCAGTAGACTAGTTACGTCACGGTGTAAGTAGGAACAGAAGGTCAACTTAACAAAATTCTTCTCTCGGCACAAGCTTTTAGAAAAATAGCTCATGAGTGAAAAGGTTATCTAACTAAAATGTGATTAATAATCTACGTTAGGGTAATAATTTTTACACTATTATAAAACATACATCCTCCTCCTCCATCCTTTTATCTATGTGTAGGATCATTATGAAGGATCATAGTCTTTTATCCTAGACAGAGACATCGACTCGCAGCCTGTTACCATGGATTGATATGTTTTTGAACAGCCCTGGGTTGATATTTTTCGTCGGTTTTCACTTCAGGCACTTTTCTATGAAGCAGCGGATTTTTATTTTAATAGCCGGCGAAACAAATTCTACGCTAGGGTTCCAGAATCATGTGCTAAATTCATGGTTAGAGTATGCATGTCGATGTCCACCTTACCTACCACCCTGCCACCCTGTATACTGTAAAAATGATTGTTGCAACTTACCTAGTACAAACTAACTATTTTCAAATGCATCACCCTAATAAGTGTCGTGTAACTTCACTGGTAGCTCTTACGAGTACCATAATTAGCCTATAATGTGCCCATTGCTGGGCCACATGCCTCCTTTCTTCGAGAGGAAATGGGCTGTAATCTAACACGCGGGCCCAGTATGACTTGGTAGATGTCACATATCTTCGAATTTTTGGAACTAGGACATGCCGGTTTCCTCACGATGTTTTCCGTCGTCGTTTTGAGAGCAGTGCTGATGAAATTATTTACACAAAGTAAAGCGCCTGTCTGGGTTCGAACCACAACAACTAGTAAGTCGGAGCTGATACCAAATGGGTGGCCATTTGGTATCGGCTCCGATTTACCTACTGCTCATTTTTAGCAAGACTGTCCAATAAAGCGATCGTTTTAGAAAATGTCTAGCAGAAAGAATTTTACTTAAAATTATGCTTTTTAAAACTTTGCCTTCTGTGACTCCAGCATCGTGACCCTACAAGTCTTAACTAACTTACTTCCTTTACCCGACTCTGACAGACACCGGAGGCAGTGAACAGCTGATGTGTCTTCACGCTTTAATTTGAACTTGGGTGAGTAGTGCTACAGGTGTAGGCAGGTGACGGTGCTGATTGAATTAACGTTAAAAGGTGTGACTGACAGACAGACACTAATAGTTGATTTACAAAGTTGTCTGTAGTTTTTTAAGGGTGTTTAGAAGCCATGGAAAGAAAGAAAAAACATTTTTTTGCGGTAAACATGGCGCATAGAAAGAACACAAACACAAAAAATAACAAGTTGGGGGAAAATATGCGTCACATCCACGCAAAACGGCCATCGCTCAGCATAATGCTACGACTCTATGCGAGATAGAGCTCCAGCGCTGGTTTATAGCGACAGCCGCTCATGTGATGACATCAACCGGTGCAGCATACAATAAGATAAAAATAAGAAATAAAATAAGTACAGAATACCTAACCAAATACTTAAATGTTTATATAAAAATTATTTTTATAAAATGGTAACTCTCTTTATACAAACTTACATGTTTTTATAACGCGCTTACATGTTTATATAAACATGAAAGCGCGAAAAAGAAATCTGCTGTTCCCTACATTTATGTTCGTATAACTCGTCAAAATGCAGGGAACACCAGATTTTTGTTTCGCGATTTCGGGTTTGGTCCCATAGTAAAAGTTGTTCATAATGATGAGTACAATAATCCCCTAGAGTTATTGGATATAAAAAAAAACACGTTTTTTAAATAAAAATAATACCAGCCTGTTACTGTTCCACTGCAGGGGAAAGACCTCTGCCCAAAGAGGCAAGGCGCGAGCATTCATCGCCAGGATAGCTCCAGGCGGATTAGTGATTTTAGATTCCTCACGATGTTTTCCTTTACCGATGTCAGTGCTGTCTAAAAACCTCTACAAAGCTCTTTATTTAAAGGGCTAAAAAGATGAGCGTATACTGACATTATAAAGTCTAGGGTCTATTCATTTGCACAAATAACGGTATTTTCGTTACATTGTAACTTTTCAATAAAAACTTCTTGAAACTTTCCACCTGGTTAGTTTCTGTATAAACTCTGCCTTACAAGGCTATAAATCAGCCCGTTTCCTGTACATCGATAAACATCGAACCCACGGTCTTTATTATAAAAAATCGCGCATATTAACTTCTATGCGTAACCGTCCTCTCGCTACAAGCTGTCTATCATCGTCTCATATGATTGATATCACTTTTTCACTCACCACGTATTGTGCAAAAATGTTGAGTATTCGCCTTAACCAACTGTACAATAACATTGAATTATAAACCCTATTATTCAAGGCTCAAAGTCAAATTTTCTCTGCCAGTTGTTTGACTTACATTTCTGACTGCATACAAGCTAAACTAAATCTTGTTTAGCTAAATTAGGGTTGGATTTTCTATGAGTTAAGAATTGTTTAAGGGGTTGTTTGCCGCGCACTTAACACACAATGAAACGCAAGTTGAAGCGTTTTTGCGGTATTGATGGATAGGAGTCTACGGCTAATATTGTATCGATCATTTAGATAGGTGCGTCGGAGAAAACATTATAATTGGATACAATTACGATTCCTTAATTATGTTAGTTTGATTGATTTGAAAAAACTGAATACTTCAAGTCTTAATAGTGCGAAGTCGTTGAATCGGTAATTTTGTCAGAGAGCTTGATTTCACTGTTTTTTTTATATCTAAAAGTTTAACATATCCGTAAATAGCAGACAATTATTTTTCCTGTGTTCTTTCTTAGATATTTAAACAAAATAATTCTGAAGAATTTCATATTGCAACAGCTTTTTTAACCACATTCAGAAAAACACATTTAGCGCTTCCATTCATTACATTCCATCCCAAATTCCGCTCCGAAGATGCATCATAATTCCACGCGCGTTCGCGACGCATATTTCAGTAGCTCCATTTGCAAATAAATGCGCATCGCGTACTGTCGCAAAAAACGCCCGCGAAACGCGCCGGGCACGTCACCCGGCGCGATGACACGCCGTTGGACGAGAAAAACGTTTGACGCGCGGTTAGAAACATTTGAGTTGTGACTGTTGAGAGAGAGATATTGAAGTGCCTGTGGTGAATCTTTCATTGAACCATCTTGGTAATAAATATGGCTGACAATGACGTGTTTTGAAATTCAGAACAACCAAAATAAGGGAAGTTTATTTATTTATTTTACCATTTATGTACATGCACATATATAAACAGACAAGAAAAAAACAGAATAGAAACATAGGTACTAAAGGTGATGCTTATTTCATAAGAAAACTCTTCCAGCATACCTGCGATAGGAAAGTAGATAGAGAGATGTAGACAATGTGATTATGAGGAAAGAACAAAAGAAAAAAAAATCAAAAACAATTCACTTAGGGCTGATTTTTCAATCATCTGATAACTTTATTCGAGGAATAATTTTGAAATTTTGACCATTATTTCATACAAATACTGCCAAACGTCAATTTCATTCCTCGAATAAAAGTTATCTGGCGATGGAAAAATCAGCCCTTATTAAAACAAAACAAGGAATATGAGAATATACTTACATACATACATATTCTAAAATAAATATCACTAGAATGATAAAACAATGTTATTGTCGATAGTCGATACCTACGCGTCCTTGACATCATCATGATCATCATTCTCTGCCCTTATTCAAATTTATTTGGGGTCGGCGTAACATGTTTTTTTTCCATAGGTACTTCTCTATTAGTCGTCATCTCGATAGTCACCCCTTGCTAACAATATCATCACACAGCTCACCCATCGTTCCTTTGCTCTACACGTCTTTGACAATGTCGATGTGATGTAATATAGTCAAGTGATCTCAATGTTGTGAGTTTCCCGCAAAGAGTAGTGAAGATACACTTCAATATTGAGAAAATAATATTATGTATGAGTAAGATAGATTGACTGTCAAATTATTTTTCACAGATACCAAAACAATAGATCTTTGCAGTTTTTGTGAACGTATTACAATACATCATCCATGAAATATCGTTATTAAATATTCCCGTTAAAATAATTTTATTTAATTTACGGGTCTGGCTAAAATAACTAACCATTTTTAAAGAGTTTCATAGACGAAGAAACCGCGCGCTTGGTCTATTTTAGTTACTTCCACAGTATTATGTCATATGGCATTTTACTGTGGGGTCGGGCTGCTGACATTGAATCCATTTTTATTTTGCAAAAGAGAGCTGTCAGAGCCATTTACAATCTACGTCGCCGCGAATCTCTTAGGGAACTATTTAAAAGGATTAATATTATGACGGTACCTTGCCAATTCATTTATGAAAATATTATGTATGTAAGAAAAAATCAACATCTTTTTAATAAAATAAGTGATAGACATAATTTTAATACTAGAAATAAAGATAAATTAGATCAACCTTTTTTCAGATTATCTAAAGTTCATACATCTTTTATGGGGTACTGTGTTAAATGTTACAACAAAATACCTTGTGAAATATTGCAATTAAATGAAAGAAAATTTAAAACTTATATTAAAATTACACTTTGTAAGCAAGGATATTACAAATTAGAGGATTATATCCAAGATAAGAATGCTTGGAAACATGCTGGTCTTGCTCCATAGGACAATCTCTAGAGTCTAGACAAAATCAAACTGGTTGCTAATGTAATTGTATAATTTATTCTTTTTTTTTTTTTTTTTGACATTGATTTACATTCTGTAATTACTTGGGGTCACACCCGGACTTATTACTCCTTATTTATTTATGAAAATCGTCTACGTTTGGAATGTTTGTGAATATGTGAGCACCATGTATCTATCACATAGTTGATCTATATGTCATGGTTACATTTATCCATTTTAATTCTTTTACCTATTGTGGTATAGTAAGTTTATTTTTGGGTGCATCGTCTTCACATATAATTATATAAATAATGTATGCAATATATTGTAAAACATTTTAAAAGAGTAACGGTGGAGTTTCTTGCCCATTCTTCTCCATACGAAAACTACCTTTTGGAAGGGGCGACTAGAATCAATTTTATTCTAATTTTATTTTTGACGTTCAAAAGTGCCTTTTATGTGCCTATTTGAAATAAATGATTTGACTTTGACTTTGACTTTGACTTTCATTTTATTTTTTCGCGACCCAAAATCGCATGCAACATCATCGAAAGTCGTAATTTTTTTTTATTGATAATTTATACTAAGTAGGTATTTTATGTTACATTATAAATTATTATTTTTTTAATAAAAAAAAAAATTGGTGGATGTGATGCGGAGCAACGAGGAAAATGTCGTGAGAAAAGTTTTCAGTATGAATGATAAATGATTTTATTTTGTAAGTAGGTTTGTACAAACGCTTTTACACGTCAATCATATTTTTAAAACTAGATGAGGTCGGCGTTTCCTATCTGACTAGTCTGAGAAGAAAGGCCGAAACAAACTCAGAGGTCACAGTCTCTTTTAAAGTCCAAACATAATCTTGGTCAGATCATTTATAAAGACCATGTAGATTGATGTCTGAAATGGTTTTTTGAAGAAAGAACCACACAGTTTGAGAGGACCTGTCCAGTCAGTGCACGCATTTGTCAGAAGTCGTGCAGCTCAACATGATGTGTTTATAAGAGTATGGAAAGGCCAAGAAACGATTAATAAACTGTGTGAAAGGTGATAAGTATTATGGCTAGAAAGGGGTTACTACCGAGATGACTATTAGAGAAGTGTGGATGAAAAAGACAAATAGCGTCGACCCCAAATAAACTAGGATAAGGGCAAGAAGATGAGAGGTAAAATTAAACGCTCTAAATATTTACACCTCGTACTGAGGTAAAAAAACGCCCGCGCCATTTGCATCCGCCGCAGAACGTTGACATGCCGTCAAGCAGCGCTGAAAGAAATGTGTAAAGCGCTGCAAATGCTGCCAATCATTCAGCACCTACACACGTCACTCGTTTGATGTCGCTCGCTTCGTGGGTAGTTGAAAGAGTTCAATTCGGTCAAAGCGGGCAGCTTGAACACATCACTTTCCGATGACTTTTGGTTTTAATATTTTTGAACAAGTGCAAGATATGAATTTTCACTATAAATTTAGGTTTCAAGATGTAGCTTGCAATTTCGCTGATGAGATGGGGTGCAGAGCAGTACCTATCCTTGTGTATAGCAGTATCCGGTGTTCATGACTATTTATATTATTGTCTATAAGGTGTTCCTTGATTACCCCTAGAACTATCCAAATGAGTATCAGACAGTGCTACGCTGTAGTCCGGTTGAACAAAATAGTAGAAGAAACGCAACGGTGAATAGCTTACTTAAACCAGTCAAAGTACTCCATCTATATGGGCTGGTATAAAATTCCTCAAAGTAATCAGCTTCGCTTAATTATTTCTATTTTGAATAACATATTTTATTGCATTACCATCTCATCTGAACAAAAACATTCCCTGTATCCTTACAATAGAATTATAACCCTACAATGCGGGCGGTCTAATTAGAGTTCCATTTACCGCTCAGGGACGTTATGAAATATGCATGCAATGATTTGCATCAGCGTCGGACGAACCGAGACGATTCGCATCAATCAATACGGGAGCGATTGTGGAGCTGATGATTTGAATATTGTGATGACGTAGGGGGGACTAATTTTGTTGATAAAATTGATAGAGTTAGATTTAGGTACAGGTTGGGTGTGGAGTGTATGTGAATGAATAATAAAGAAAATAGAGTGGATTATTTTCTAGTCAGTGTTTTGTGAAGGGTGAAAATAGTTTTCGGTATAGATGGTCGTCTAAAGTTACCACTTCCTTGCTTACTGGAAGCACGATTTTGTTGAGATCCAAAATCCATTAAATGTTGCTTTCCCAAAGCTTTCTGTCCCTTATAAGGATTGTGTGATCATTAGCAAATGCACTAAGCGACCATTTCTCCCATTCGCGTATATTTTGTATGGACAAATCCACAGTAAGGAAAAGTAATAAACATCCAGGAGACACTTATTCTGATCGATATTCTATTTTAAAATTCTATTGAAGAGACGCGACCCGCTGCTGAATAAACTTTATTTTTAAAACAATCTTATATTTTAAAGCAGAATAAGACAATAGAATTGTGCATCACATAAATCTCTCAACTTTCCCGACAACGGATGATTAAGATTGACAAAAAAAACGGTTTCTGCTAGAGAAATTCACGAATTCCACCATCTATGGTCACCGAAATTCTCGAGAATCGATTTAGCGGTAAAAGAAGTGCCGCCCGAATAAATAATAGGACAAAACACGTCGAAAATATTCGCCGATACCGCCGACAGGCTTGCCGCCACGTCCGAAAATGTCAACTTCGCGTTCCGAACTCTTCATGGGTGGAGAGAAGCAAAAAATCAAGCATACCTAAGTCGGCTTCAGCGCTCGACGCCTAATTTCGAATGCTGCCAGCGCTTCGATCCCGAGACCTCTATTATTATTTCAATCAACGATAATTGGACACTTGTCACCGTAAAAAGCGCTGGAATCGCTGATTGGTAACCGCGAGTCACGAGCGTGCGGCGCTTTTGATTTTAGAGTCGTTTCGTTTGAAATTCAAATGGTTTGAAGACGTTCGGGCGTTGTCGGTTACGATCGGTTGAATGGTTGAGCGTGCGTTTGAAAGTTCAATAAGGGGACGTTAGCGACAAGCGACAAGTCGCGTCTCTATTGAGGTTTAATTAAATTTATTGTTCGCGTCCGACGATATTATGGATAACTGAATATGGAGTGGTTAGTTGTAGGACTATTACTGGTGTGAATAAATAAATAAATATTCCACTGTCATTCAGTAGATCAATCATAAATTATATTATGAATTAATCAAAGATGAACAATGTGGCAAATATAGAGTGGATCATTTAAAACTACCCAGTATCGTGGCGGATTACTTAAATTACAATAGAGTTAATTTGTTATATGTATACAAATTTCAAGTTGCTTTGCTTCAAACTAAGCTGATTAGCAGCTATTCTCGTTTTGTTACATTGCGAGCCATAAGTGGCTTAGATCATTGTTCAGGAAACCCATGAATACTTTTAGTTTTTTAGCGGATAACTAAATTGCTTATCAGATAACAAAAAATTTTGAACACAATATGTATTAAGATAGATGTTAAATTACAAAAAATACGAGAAAAGATAGGTAATCCTTTTAAAAAGACAAAAAATGGTTTATTTGCATTGAATCTACACAATGGCAACATCATAAACTGCTCAAAAGACCATAATATATCGAACAATGGTCTTATCATTTTACTGACGCCTACATTCATAATTAGCTACCCAAAAAACGAAACAAAGAACTCATAAAAACAACTTTCATTCATAAATCCTGCCACCCAAGAAGTTACCGAAATTACTTTTTAAATACACAAAGACCTCAGGTACTAATTATTACCTTGTTCCGGCGCCAACACCAACTTGGCGCCAATACCCACAAAACTTTAAAACGCCCAATTTGCTCACGAAACCATTCGTCAAATGTTTGACACAAAAATTTGCCAAATTCTCGCCTTAATAACTCCTGATGAATGGGTTGGGCCAACATCACGCGAGTGCTGATTAAGCGACCGATTTTCGTCCAACATCTGTAATTTGTAGATCGCCGCAAAGAATTAGCTTTTCTAATTGGTAACGTGAAATGGCAGCGTGATTGTCTGTCTGTGGTTTGGTTAAATTACATGTTATTTGGCCGGGGCCGAAAGCCGAAAGCCGAATGTTGGCGCCTCGTTGGACGACTGGTCATTATGTTATTGAGGGTCTGTCGAATCATGACTGGTGGACAGGACCGGATTTTGTGGAGATTTATTATTGGAATTATGTCTGTCTTCAGCGGTGAAATAAATAACAGAGTGAGTGTTATTTCTTCGTAATTATATACATAAATTGGCAAAATGGTCTTTTGATCTGCGCTTTGTGTGGGGCATACGAAACAGGACGTTTTTAATGGAAAAATAATTGTGGAGCCGTCATGATTTTAAAATATCTGCCTAGATTTATTCACTATTTCCGGCCATTCTTCGCCGATACGTGCCGACCCACGGGCAGCTCGTAGGGTACTTAACTGCCTTGAAAAAGTGTGCTGAAGAGGGTCATAAGTAATTAGTGCTAAAGCACGACCCAGAGGCACGCTTAGCATATTAGTGGCGTAAAGTTAGGGCAAACTATACTTAGATTCTTTGTAGGTATACACACGTTTTTCTTGCCGGGAAAACTACTTATCAATTATTCGCCGTGTGTAGGCATGGCTCGTCAGTGTTGTATGGGTCACTATGTAATTGAAGCTTGTTAACTGACATGTTTACAAAGGGCCATTAAAGGGTTGCGAAATATATAATCCGCTAGGCCAGTAAAAATAGTTGTTATTTCTTCAGGATTTAAAAGATTGATCATAAAAAAATATACATCCCCTCTAAATGCTCCCCTGTTTTCAATCCGCTATAATAATAAGGAATTACATGATTAAGCCTAGCACTCGGTTAGCTAGGGTATTTTTACTGTACTCGTAATGACCCCGGTTATGTGGTTATTGGGGCTAATCATAGGACTGCTAACAATGCGTTAGAAAGTGGCGGCCTATGTTCTACTATTACAGGCGGGAAGTTCATAGCTAAAGGGGCATACAGTTCGATTCTGATTCTACTCTCTTTTTGTTGCCTAGATGCCTTCTAGGGATTTGTTTCTGGGAAATCTTTGATTCATTAGTTCTCAGCTGCCATTTGCAGATATTTGACAGTCGTTACGGGTCGTCCGAAACCAGAAAGTCTGACAATAAGTCTTACCAAGGGGTATCGTATTACCCAGTAACCGGGTTTTTGAGGTCAGATAGGCAGTCACTCGCTGTAAAATACTCGTCTTCAGCTGCATCCGGTTAGGCTGGAAGCCGGCCCCAATATAGTTGAGAAAAGGCTAGGCTAAGAGGATTTCATTCATTATTTCTAGATGTCAAAGGCAACTATGGCAAAGTAAGAAACTTAAATAACTTTGCTTGCCCATATTATATCAACCGACACAAAGCATACGCCATAAAGAAAGAAATCTTCTTAGCGTCGATGTGGCTATTTCAATAGTCTCAGCCCAGAACTTAGCTAAGCATTACCTAAGTATCAGAAGCGTCCAAGTTCCTGTAACGTAGTACAGTGCGGCCGACGAGAAATTGACTTCTTGACACCTGTCACTTTCATACAAACGAATACGTGTTTTGAGAATTTGATCTGATTTGACAGATGTCAGAAACGTATTCTCTTGACGCCGAACTGTAGGTATCGGTATCAGGGCTTGCAGGATATAAGTCGTCCATTCACTGTGTTTGTGCGTTTTAGCAGTTAATTGTAGTCGAATTGCTGTTTACTTATTTATTTAATACTTCAGCACATAAATGCAGGCGGACTAAATAACATAGGCATTTTCTACCAGTCAACCTTTGGGTGATGTAGAGACAAACAGTGGTAGGTGCAATCCAAAAAACCAAAAAAGGCACATAATATGAAACAGACCTCAATCTGTGGAAAAACTTCAATATTATGTTATTTTCTAACGCTGCACTGGTACATAAGCTGTCATTATTGTCATCGTAATTAAAAAATAAAACACAGCTTTCGTTATTTCACAACCAACGTTTTAAAAGCTCGCCACGTCAATCATGATCTATCATCATTACTACATTCGTTTCAGTCAACCATCCTACAATCATTAACATCAAAACACAAAAATAATTAAACAGCTCTAACTCTCCACTGCACTTACTCTCCTGCCTATCCACAAACAAAGCAAGTTCACTCACGCAACAACGTGCAGTTGCAAAGTGCAGGCGGCCATGTTGTTGCGTGACGTCAGAGGGGCGGGGACTGCGGCGCCCCGCCCCCGGCGCCCGCCTCGCGCGCGTTTTTATAGCAACTTCATACGAAAGTTTAAAGCGCTGTTTTTTTTTTAAGATTTCAATTATAAGGTTTTTAGGATTGATTGTTTGTTGTATTGATGATTTTAAGGACAAAATAACTTTCTGGGTTACTGCGAAAACTGTTTAAGAGCTTTTGTCATTTTTTTTAAATTCCTTATTAATTATCACGGTTAGTGATATTTTATTCACGTTACAATCTAGCCTATTCTCTAATACGTTATTTAAATATAATCTAAGCTGGTAAGTAACTATAACATACAAAAATCGTCCAAAAACGTTTTTCTTATCATAATCAGCTTATTATATTCCCACTGCTGGTACACAGGTCTCCTGTCTGATAGAGAAAGTGGGCCGTAATCCACCACGCGGGCTCAGTGCGGGTTGGTAGATGTCACATATCTTCGAGATTCTGGTTATAGAACGTTATTTCTCACGATGTATTCCTTCACCGTTTTGAGAGCAGTGGTGATGAAATAATTTACATAAAGTAAAGAGCCCGTCTAGGTTCGAACCTACGACCTACAACTCGTACCTAAGTCGCGCCGTTACCACTGGGCCACCACTGCTCTAATCTTATCGTTTTTGTAATTCACTTTATATTAAGAAGTTAGCAGTTGCACTGCAAGTAAAGTTCCCTCACACTGCAATAATCTAACTCAAAAGGTTTGTCCCTTTTTAGTCTATTCACTAATTTAGTGATGTAAATTTTAAAAATTATGAATTTTTCATAAAATTAAAATTTAATAAACTTTTTTATTAGGTCGAAGAAACCGTTTCTGTCTATTATAGAATAAATGGTTTCTCTTAATTAGGTGAAATAAGATTTATATTATAATAACAAGTAGGTAATACGTCGCGAGGTTTGGAAAGAAAATGGTAAAGCCCTTTGCCCAGCAGTGGGAGTAGTGGGACACAATACATATAAGGCTAACAAAATATATACAAAATTTAATAATATTACCTATCTTATTCATAAAGCATTAAAAAAAAATATACCGTACTCATGTTTTACAATATAAAAAAAATATATCTTGTATCTGGTAAAGGACTACCGGCAGACTTATTAGACAAAAATGTTGTCTACAATCAATTGCTGCTTTGCTTTGCCACTCTTATTTTTTAAAGCTAACCTTTAAAAAATGCATACCAAGCACGTTATGCCACAATCTACAAATCACCAACTCATTAACGTTTCAAAAACACGACTCACGGTTACCGACAGTTACCAAAAAGTTAGCGTAACCCGGCAGTTTGAGACGCATCAAACATGTCGGCAATAAGTCAGAGGGGCAAAAACTGTGGCGGCAAGATCAAAGCCGGCGGCTCGTTCAGACGCCGACGAAATGACTTGTTTCTCAGTTAGTTTAGTGTAAACACACCGCTACATCAAAAGCGCCGGTCTGGGTTAACGGGTGCTGAAGCGGTATTTTTTTCATCGAAACGTTTTTCGATAGTGTCGAATTTCGACGAAGTCGATTTTTTTGCGCAATTTTTGTTTGTTAAGCTGTATCTTTAAGCAAAATAATATTGTTCCTATTTCACATAGAACACAAGGAATAAAAATATATTGTTGAAAATGTTTCGTGGCAGGTTTCAACAATCAATAAAAGTATTTGATCTGTTTTTGTATTAAAACAACTTTTCATTTTCACCCACATTTTTGTCTGAATGTTTTCTTCATTTTTCATAATCACGCACATACCTTTTCCACTGCCATAACTTTCGTTCTGTCGAAAACCATTTCTAATGTTCGACAACCACCTTTCGATTCGACAGCACCTTTCTCCGGCCGTCCTATTTCCAGACGGAGGGGGCTCTAAATTTTTTTACGGCTTCTTCCGTCAATTTGCCAGTAATACAATATTTATTCAACGCCGGAGGCCTGTTATTATTATAATGAGACGCCCAAAACTATCAATTAAGTGGCGCCTGCCGGTACCTCAAAGGCACGGGATGAATATATGGGCCGTTTGATGCGGTCAGCTAAATGGTACGGTTTAATGTGGCTAATGATATAGTCTAGGTGAAGTAGGGAGGGGATTTTTATCGATGGTCATCTGATTTTTCGGAGTCGATGTTCATGAGTGACTCTAAAACTTAACCTGAGTCTAGTTTGGTTAAGTTTTAAAGACAATGCAGGCTTTATATTACTTATTTTCGACACAAAATTATGGTACTGGTACTTACACAATAGTTTATTTTTAACAAAGAAGACAATAAGTTGAGTTTAACTATTTGAGTAAAGCTTTTAAGAGCAAATAATTTAAAAGAATGTTGCTAAACCTCAACAAGAAGTAATTTCTTAACGGTATCGATAATGTTATCGCCCAGTATCCATCACTATAACTCATATTCATAATTTATATTTAATTTTACACCATTTTACGGTCCGTTTTAAGTGGTTCAAATGGCCATTTCCGGTGTTTTAGTGATTTGTAATGAAAAACGATCGTTTTTATGACCATCGATTTCAGATTATGGTTGCAAAATTATTTAATTATACACAATTTCAAAATGGGTTTGGGTCTAGTCGTAAAAAATACCCTTGATCTGGTATGTTTTGATATTTTTATGACTTGTGGAGTAACGCTAATAAAATTGTTTGAGCAGTATTATAACGCTTAAGGAAAATGTAGCAGCTGACTCGATAGCTTTATTATAGCTTAGGTATTTCAGAACATCGTGTCGTTGGTCCCGGCTGTCATGTGTGAATCTTTGACAGTCGTTACGGGTCGTCAGAAAC
Source organism: Apamea epomidion (assembly GCA_947507525.1). Taxonomy (NCBI): domain Eukaryota; kingdom Metazoa; phylum Arthropoda; class Insecta; order Lepidoptera; family Noctuidae; genus Apamea; species Apamea epomidion. The sequence continues at coordinate 20,892,129 of OX382227.1, forward strand.
CAGAAAGTCTGACCAAGGGGTATCGTTTTACCCAATGACTGGGTTATGGAGGTCAGATAGGCAGTCGCTCCATGTAAAATACTGGTATTCAGCTGCATACCGAACCAAATAGTAACTTCGTAGCAGGAAACGGCCGAACATTCGGCCGATACTACTTCGGAGTAGACCCCAAGACTCGAACTGGCGACCTTTAGTGATCTGTGCCATGAGTCAACTGAGTTAACGAGTTGAGTGTGAGTAACATGAACATGAGTTAACTTCTGTCCATTTGGGTGCTTACAGTATTAATACCTAATAAATAGAACTTTGCCGATACCCTGACATAGGTCAGCTCTGCCTGCCACAAAAGAACAAAGATGAAAGAAAATGAGTTAGTAAAATAATTTATAATATAATAGGCAAGGTCTGCAGTACGTAGCTTTCAATACTTAATTTCTCATTTAACATTATTAATTATTAGGCGATGTGTACGTATTATACGTACTTATCTATATACTTATAATTAAACTGAAGAGTTTGCTTGTTTAAACGCGCTAATCTCTGGAACAACTAGTCGAATATTAATAAATTCGACAGCACGGTTGGCGCAGTGGTTAAGCGATTGACTGCTGCGCTGCGTGTCGCGGGTTCGATTCCCGCACGGAAAAAATACTTGTATGACCTACAAGTAGTTGTTCCGGGTCTGGCTGTTTGTGTATGTGAGTTTAAATGTTTGTAAACGCACCCACGATACAGGAGAAATTCCTAGTGTGGGGCAACGTTTAAAAAAAAAACAAATGCATTTTATAGCCTCATTCTTGAACAACGCTATAGGCTTTTTACCATCAAATTAGGACTCTTAGGAGCCAGGCAAAAAGAAACAAAATAAGAAAGAACGCGAAATACGTAGTTAATAGCCCGGGTAGGTTGATTATGGGTATTGAATGAATATGGGTATGTTGCAACGTCACCATGAAATTTCACGTGTACGAAGTCACGGGCTGAAGCTAGTCATAGAGTAAAGGCTCCCGACAGGCGCGACACGATGGTGCGACAAGATTCTGGTAGAACAATTTCCATGAAGTAGAACAATTTCATAGAAATTGTTGGCTCTAGGGTCGTGTCACACTCTCGCGTTAGGCCTTTCTGCGGGAGCCTTAATGTTTGCAGTACGTAGCGTTCAATACTCAATTGCTCATTTAACATAATTAATTATTACGTGATTTATATATTGTACTACGTATTAACTACTTATAATTACATAAATAACATAACTAATGCATTGCAATATCCAAAAACGGTTGCGTGTTTTAGCCATATATATAACTTCACGTTCGTGTACAGTGATGTTGAACACATGCCCTTGGTAAGTTTGATTAATGTGCTGTTGAAATGCTATTGTGTTAGCAAACTGCGTTCAATTAATTATGAAGTATTGGTAGTTCATGATTACATGTGTTGCTGTTTGAAAATTATGATCGGTTCTAATGAGGGATTTACGTATCATGAATTTGGGGTCATCGCAGTTGCAGGATTAATTTTTAGTTTCTTCAACAGGTTGGTATTTGATCCCTTTGCGATCCCAATAATATATTATCTAAAGCATTCATAAAAAAAAGTAAATATGTAAGACTTACTTTATGGTTTTCATAAAGAACATTTTGCAGTTCTTGCTAGCATAACATAGTATAATCGGCCCACAATGTTCCCACTGCTGGGACACAGGCCTCCTCTCAGTGGGAGGTTCTTGCAATTTACAAACAGTGAGAAAATTTAATTTAATTTTCTTTCTAACTTTTTATTTGCTTAGTGGTTTCATGAAGTCACAATCACACGAAAAAGAAACATGCACTTTATCGACCAAACTATCTTTTTCACTGGCTTCAATATGAGGAAACCATAAATCCAACAAACCTGTAATAAATGCCATAGTAGAACGACCGTCGGTGCTAACACACCTTGAGCTGGCTTAGCTTAGTACGGAGTTCCAATAGAATGCGAGGCCAGCTTATACTTACTGATTTATTTATCACTGACATGCCTTCTACTGTACTCTTGGCATTATAAAAGATGTCACATGACACATCACATCTATTTATTCACCCGAACCCCACGCGGTCCATTTGCTTTTTCTCCATGTAATTGCCATGATGGGGACAGACGGCGCATCCACTGTGGTCTGTGCGTGATTGAGTCATTACACGAACACTGGGCGCTATCAACCTTCAGCCGATCTATTCTGTAAAAATCTCACCACGAAAACTTAGGTAGAGTAAGCTTGAAATGAGCTGTCTTTTCAGCTGATGCTATAGATTGACACTATTGACAGCTCACTTCAGCTATGTTTTCGTGCTGAGATTTTTACAGAATAGATCAGCTGATGTTTGGAGTGAGGTTAGGTTGGAGCCCTCATTTTGTAGTGGTTCTGTAGGCAAATATGTAGATACATAACGTGATGGATCTGGAACATACATTGAAATTGCAATAACATCACCGTGATTCATTCTTTTACTTTAACATTTATTCCACAAGCTACTCTTTCCATTATGACATACTTAGGTCAGTTCTATTTATTCACCCAAACCCCACGCGGTCCACTTGCCTCGTCTCCATGTAATTGCCATGATGCGGACAGACGGCGCATCCACTGACGCCTCTGCGTGACACAGACATTACACGAAGACTGGCTCTTGTCAACCTTCGGATGTTTACAGTGTGGCTAGGAAGGAGCGGGGATTTCAGAGGTGGTTCGGTACAAAAAAAATGGAATTAAAAGTAATTTATTCAAGTTAGGCTAATAGTCTGCACTTTTGAACGTAAAAATTACATAAGTCGGTCTCTCAATACACCCATCCTTCATCACTTCCTAGTGCTTTAGTAGGACGAAGAAGTAGCGCAATAAACTTCCCAGTAGCACAGCTGTCTGTGCATTATAAAATACTAGAATGTGTCAGTCTAAGCATTATAATAGATTGGGTCACATCTATTTATTCAGCCAAATACCCCACGCGGTCCACTGGCACCGTCTCCATGTAATTACCATGATGCGGACAGACGGCGCATCCACTGTCGCCTCTGCGTGACACAGACATTACACGAACACAGGCTCTTGTCAACCTTCAGATGTTTAGAGTGAGGTTAGCAAGGAGCGGGGATTTTTGCTGTGGTTCTGTGGGTCAATAATTGATTTTATTATGGATTTTGATTGTGAATAGGAAAGGATCATAATTACATTATGCTGTATTTGTTTTTAAACACAGTAAGCCTGCTGCTTTATGGATAAAGAAGCGATGACTTTTCGACGAGAAACCATGGCTTAGAAAACCAAGACACAATTCTGGCGAAATTACCCAGATTCAGATTTCGCCAGAATTGTGTCTTGGTTTTCTGCCCAACCTTTCGGAGATTACAGGCGTGATGTTTTGTTATATACAGGTGTACTGTAGGTACAGTATTTTCAAACCCACGGGATTACCTGGCTTAAGCAAAAAATTAATTCCAAACGTATCTAAAAAAAAACATATTATTTTGAAAATTTTAACCATTAACCCTCAAACGCGCGCGGTACCCAAATGTTGTACAGCTCCACAAAAATACTCCGTAATACCCGCGGAGATCAAAGTTGTGTACAATTAGGTTGCAACACGATACGCCTTCAAAGTGGCGGGTGGCGGCGGTACCACTAATTTCTTTGGTCCGTCGTAACGTGTCAAACCCTTTTAATGGTAAGAACACGCGTCAGCCACCCGCGACGGTAGGGCTGACAGATACGATCTACTGGTTTGTGGACGTTTTAGATTGCTTTGATTTTTAATTGGAATTAGATGTTAAAACAGACTAGCTTCAGTTTTAAAATAAAATTACAAAGATACAGCCGAGTTCTGTAGTTATTATCATTGATGTATCCCTCAAAAAAATAGATTATGCAGTGTGGGTACCCGTACATTTGGTATTTATAATATAAAAGAGTGTCTATGGAGTTTCTTGCCCGTTCTTCAAGTTTCCCTTCAAGGTTCAGAGGAACGCTTTAGAATGGGCCAATAGCTTCATCTTTCTGACTGACAATTAGTTAAATTAAAGTAAATGCTTTGATTTGCACTTTGAAAAAAAAAACTATTTTTTTTAAAGTAAAATTGTGCCTGTAACTTTAAACACAAACTGTATCTGTGCGCGCTTAATTTAATTTTATGAAAAGAGTATACGTCGTGTAAAAGAGGCGAATTACATAGATACAATCTTAAAGCCCACAACGAATCGTTTGATCAAATACCGCAAATAACAACCAGAATTTCCATACTCTTACCTGCCTACTAATTAAATCTTATATCCGCCGAACCTGCAACCATAATTAATAATTCCCGGCCTCCCAAATTAATTTGACAGCGTCAACCCTGTCGGCGTGGACAAAGCTTGGCGCTAACTACGCTCGTCGTGAAACGCGCCTAATTGAAAAACGCTCGGCGATTACCCGCCACAATGCAACCGCTCGGTAGCCACGATGAGAATTTTAATTGCTTTCTCTTGGCCTTTTTATCTGCCGTTGTTGTAGACGTAGTGCATTTATGAAGTAGCTTAGAATATTATAGGTTGTCTAGGGGAAGATTTTATGACAGACAGTAAAATAGGTATTTTTTATTTTTAAGTCATTAGAAGAAAGACAACGAGCCTCTGGACGTCATTGTTTACGTCTTAAATAATGAGAGAACCATTGCCTGATCCCTGAAAAATCTTGATTAAGAATTACTTTGTACAAATCTTGAGTAAATAATAAAGATTAACGTCGTCATTCTTGAAAAAATCCATCAAACTGTAAGTATCTTATTATGAAATTGCAACCGTTTAAAAATTTAATTTTATTGAAACCATGTGCAACAATATCTTTGTACATTGCTGGGATGTCCGAAACAGTCGGGAATGCGAGACAGGACACGCATTGTAACATGTCCGATCGACGTTGGAGGGTTAAAATGTTAAGAGTGCAATAAAAATATTATTATGAAATATTTTTTGAGCATTATATCGACTGATGGATTTAAGGGCAGGAAATGTAAGTGTAATTAATAAGAATAATATTCATAATTTTCTGAGCATCTTAAAAAAAATATTTGATGTGATTTTGTAAGGCTTTTTTTCCTCAACTCAACACAACTATACCAACAACTACACCAATAACAACTATACCAATAACTGCTTAAATAAAAGAAAATACCCAAATAACTTAGTGAGTTTGTCAAGATACTTAAGTCTTTTCAAACTTTCTCTCTTTTTAAACCACTGACACTCATCAACCTGCGAAATCCTGTTTGAGAATTATAATTACTGTTAAACCATCTTTGTCTTTAATTGGATTCAAAGAACGCATTAAATTAATACGCAATAACTTTAAACACGGTACCTTACAAATTAATGTTACAAGTATTTATAAATTGTACGCTACACATTTTTTATTGCCGAACAAGTATAAATCGCGATTAAAATTGAGCTGTATTTTGAAAGTTTTAAGGATGGTTTTGAATTACGATTGTCATTTGTAGTGTTATGAGGTAGCAGTCAAAAATGAATTGCATACAATGCCATTTTAATTGGCAAGTTCTCGATAGCTGTCGAGCCAGCCATGGCCTGCCGTTTTGGCATTCCTCGCGGGTATGGCAAGAAATTGATTGTGAAGAATGTGGGGCTATTACGCCATGTTTTTCGCGACACTCCTTTTAATTATTAATTTATATGACTGTTATTTCCACGTTGCCATTTTGAGTGATACTAAACGGAATACCTGGGTTTGCTCGTGGGTCGATTGTTTTTATTATGTTTGGATAGCGTTGTGTGGTCTAGAGACCACCCTGTGCCTTCTCTGGGCCATCGAGTCAGAGGACTTACAACTACTTCTATACCTCTTAGTCCACTGATATTTTTAAAGATGCAGCGGAAGTTTTTACACTGCAGTTACTGTGGAACCGTTTTAAAACCTTTTTGTATTACAATTTGTGATGGAACTGTATCTTAGATTACTGTATTATAAGTACTAGGAGTGGGTCTGAATGCTTTCTCAAAAACAGAGAAATTACATGGATTAACTTTGAAGGCAAATATACTTCAATAGACAGACGGCTTATATGCAGATATTAGTAGCTATACCCCACTGACCGGTAGTGTTAATCTTGAATGACAACGTCCTGCTACAAATATTTGACGTCATAATAATTATAAACTTTAACAACAAACTGTTAAGTATTATGGTTTCTTGTTTTTTTTTTTAAGCATTCTTCTTCCTCCTTGGTATTAAGTGGACGTTTCCGGATGATCAGTGGCCTTCCAGAATAAATATAAGAAACAGAAATCGATCTTGGGGATAATAAGGTTTCATATTTGGTTTGAAACAAATTGCTCGGCTTTATTGGTGCTGATTCATTGAATACCAATAAAGTCAGTCACAGTACAAATCAACTAACATAACTCTCAGTTTCTGAGAGGTCAGTCAAGACTATGAGTAGTAATTTAATCTAAAAAAAAAGTCAACTGTCTTATTTGATCAACCAAAATAATTATAACAGCCACTTAGTATTGGATTTAACAATAGATTAAAAAATAAACCAATATTTGAGAAACATGTGAAAATCATAAAAAAAACAGATACTTAATATCCTAATGAATAATATTCTTAGTAAAAGAACCATTGTAGTGGACATAACAACGCATCCTTAACTATACTTTTTCCCCACTTTCAAAGAGCAAATACTGAAACGATTATCATTTTAGGCACATACAATGTTTTAGTATTAAACAAACGTCCCTGAATACCTCAGTTATGAAGATGTCATAATGTTTTTGCTAAGTAAATGTTCTTGACAGCTTTTGCCGCCTTTAGGCCACTTTTATAAATGTCTATGTTTTTTACCTACCCTTAATAGGCAATGGTTAAATGTTACATGGTAATATTTAATGGTAGATAATTTTTATGTGCTTAATTTTAACATAATGTATTAAGAGTGTTTTGTTAAGCGATGTCAATGATGACAATCAATAAAAAAGAATTACTATCTGTTTCAAAGTAGAATATCGTTCGTATAGCATGTAAAAAAATATTCAGTTTGTTAAGGTAAAATTACATCTATAAATGGTTACCTATGTATACTGGATGAAATTGAAAACTAGCGCCAACTCGAAAAATATACAGGGTGAATTTTTCGACTGGGCGTAGATGGCCAAATCCGAAACTATGAGGAAAAGCGAAAAGAAGTCTCGGGCTCGATTTTGATGAAAACTAAAACTGCACCATTGGTTTTTTGAAAAATGTATATTTCTAGCCAGGATTCGGTCCAATCGATTTTGAAAAAAAGACACACACTATTATTACACCATTCGATAGTGTCGCTAATAAGGATCGAATTCTGGTAAGTAATGACATACGGCATATCTTGAAAATAATAAGTTATTGCCTTCAAGTAGACACGAATTAAAGAAGTAAAGATAATTAGAGTATCGATTTTAGCGCTCACCCGATAAGCAATCCATTCATCGTAGAGTTCAGAACATGAAGCAAGTTGGTAACGCGTTGAGCTAGCGGTCATTTACATAATTTTGACTATTCCTACTAATCAAAATATATTAATATAATTGTTACATAGTCATTGTAACAATTACTGAACCTCCTATTTCGAGTTGGCGCAAGTTTTCAATTTCATCCTGTATATTAAATAAATACATAATATTAAAATTGCAAAAAACTTTTACGATTAATTTATTAATACTTAATTAATTAAAATATATTAGCTATCTACTTATTTGTTAGTAAGCCGTCGCTTTGACAGCTCTGTAGTTTTTTATTTAATTCCCATACAAATGTACCAAACTACTACATAATTTAATAGTGTCAATAAATTAATAATTAAAGTAGCTATCTAAAAAACACACTCTTATCTAAATTAATTTAAACCTATCGTATATTCAGTCAAGGATCATAATCGACCAACACAGGTAAACTTTAAAATAGAACTAATTACAATTACTTTTTTTAAATTCAGTATTCACATAAGTTAAAGTCCGTTCCTTTTCATGTATAAACCATAGTTTGCAACAAAAAGTGGGAAAGGGCAGGTACTCATGAATAAGTTCTTGCTTATAAAGTTAAAAACAATTACATTATCATACAGCGTGCAATGTCTTAATAGTAGAGACTTGGATGAAATGAATTATGGTTCAGAAAATACGAATTGGAAAATATAATGTATGATAGTGTCTGGTTCCATTATTCTAGTCGATGCAGTTTGATGCTTGACATTTAAGATTTTTTTAATAAAGTTGCCTTATACTGGGACTTTATATTATCCACTGGGGCCGGGAATACATAACTCACATTTTCAAACACCTGATTTTACCTTTTCGTCTCGAACTCAAAATCGGCGACAGCAAATCGCTCAGCATCTATATTAATACTTTCTTTGGGACATCGGTGAACTTTGCTTAGTTGCGGCCTTTATCTTAACCCACGATATCTTCGAAAACTATTTTGTCGTCATTTTCATTATCAACGTTCATTCTTGGAATGCCTCTCCAATTTCCTCGTATGAAACTGAAACTAGAATATTTCAAACAGCAGCCAACTCTCACTTATAAAGAACGTAAGTTATTCATCCAGAAAGTTTTATATTCATCACACATTGTGCCCTACAGGCTTTAACACAGAGATAAAAATAAGCGGCGTTTCTGTCAGGTATCACTTTGGGCTACGAAGGAATGATTTAAATAACATTAATATTGATAGGCAGACGTGTATGATAAGTGATCGGTCGATGGGTATCAAAGAATATAATGGATTCATTAAATTTTATAGTCATAGGGCTCTGTAGCTTCAGACATCTTTGTTATGAGTTGCCGACGGGCTCAGGTGAATTTAACTTTACAGGTTTTCCGATGTTTCCTATTTTTATGTTAAGTTAATTTATTTTTATCACATGGCAATAAAGGCATAATACCTGTATAACTAGTAAAAATACTAAAATACCAGTAGAATATACTTAATTTACTAATTAGTAAAAAATATACCTACGAGTATGTGTTAACTAAAAATAGTTGCTATGACTAACGAATAGAAAGTGATGAGTTTGATTAAAGCGAATGAAACTCCTTTAGGAGTAAAACCAGATGTTAAAACACCTTGTACCTTTACAAAAGTCATAATGAATTGTATTCGCACAGACAATTACAAAGTACAAATTGATGCCATTATTAAAAGTCTATGAATAAACACGGACTTAAAATTAACACAAACTGTAGCAACTAAAAAATTCGCATATATAAAAGGAATTGAAAGGAATGTGCTTGTAAGAAAAAGTTTAAACATAAGAGTCAACAACTTTCATCAACATATTGAAATGATCACAGTTTGTCAACTTAATGGTTGTACAGACAGACAAATTACTATCTGTCGTGTAATATTTATCTCCGTCAGTAAATCAGCTTTTTACTGGAAGGTACGGAGTTTCTGAGAGCTTCCAAGTTTGACGTGAAGTTTTTTGTTAGCAGCAGTAATCAGAAAACAATTCGTATCTGTATGTAAAGTGAGATGTTAAACTGGAAAAATAAAAAAACTTAAATAATTACAGCATTTTAGACTTACTGAAGACTAAAAGCTGTGAATAAGAAGGAGATTGTAAAGCAGAAGACAAAGGATTGATCATAAGAAAAACCTCAATCCAGTAGTAAATTGCAACAAACTGTAGATGAAAATGAAAAATAGCAATGAAAAAAGAACTACAAATAAAGATTACTTCTAGCGCTATACTTATCTACCTCCGTGAGAGTTATGTATCTTCAGTGCTAATGATAACTCTGTAGATAATTTCACCGAATTGTCAGCTCATCGTTTGGTTCGAAATTACCCTTTTTACACGGAAAACCTCGCCTCACCTCACAAGTTGAAAATAAATGTTATAATTATAGTGGTTTCCAGTCACCTTTCACTATCAGTATTCCTTTATTAACGAGCTTTACTTTATCCCTTTTTATCACCCTACAAATTGCGATCTTTACACCCTACTGTGCATTTTTTCCAACAACACTTATTACATAACTATTGACTTCTTCGGCAACATTAACTAGTTTCCCATATTTAACTTTACAAACTGATAAGAAAACAGCTGTAGTTTTTTGTAACCAAATTAAGATAAATACGTGTTGGTATTTATTCGTCGTATTATAAGCCTTTAATTATTCACGACTGAATATTTTTTGACGCTTGCCTTAAACGGGTAGTTGTCAACTAATTAAAGTTGTATTATAAGGAAAGACTTGTGCGAGTTGTGTGAGGATGTTGTTAAGGACTTTGTACATGATGCTTACTTAAAATGTATTCGATTTAGTTTCCATTTTATAGTCTGATTGCTATCGGTCCCAAGATAGTTCCCTGGTGTTCGCATTTTCTTGGTGTTTTTCTTTGGAAATAATGTTAGCTTACTCGAGTCATCGTAGTGGGAATATACATAATTATAATAGTGGACTATGCCTTACAGAAATATTACTTTGAAATTATTTTACGGTACAAAATTATGGTTTTTATTGATCAGAAGGCAGGATGGCGAGATGAGCTTGACTCCTTCAACAAGAACTGGTCATTAGCAGCTTTGAATAGAGAGAAGTGGAAAGACAGTTGGGAGGCCTTTGCCCTGCGTAGGACATCACGGGCTTTTAATAATAATAATAGAAGGAAAGAATAATTTCTCAACAACAGACGACGAAGGTTTATGCAAGCGTATCTAAAGTTATGCAACAAATGAGGTGCTTCAAAGAATCCATCAAATAAAAATCGAAAGGATAAAAACAGCGAAATTACAAACATTCCTTTCACGGGAACTTAGAAATCATCATTGAAGCATACACACGTAAACTATGAGAAAATACCGACGTCACAGATATAAAGATCGGTTATGCGGATGGCGCATGTGTTTGTGGCGTAAAAAATGTTCCAACAATCTCCCCTGGCATGTGTGAATAGGCCATTAATGAGTTCTAAATAACGAGACAAGTGGAATTTCCTTAGTCTTACAGATGGTGCTAATGAATATATCGTGTTGCGGTGTATGAAGAATATGAAGTTTCTTTGACGAGTAAAAAAAAATGGATCGTTTAATTAGGCACGACTTTTGTTGCTACTGCATATTAATTAAGGTGAACCTGCGTGATGTGTGATCATGCAACTGAGCATGAATATTCATATTTCATGGATAATTTTGTTGCCTTGTCTGTTTACGGTCACCAGAAAGGACACATATCTAATTTTCACAGCAGGGTCTTGCTTGTTAACTAAAGTTCAAGAGTTAAGTCTAGAATTAGCCAACGTTGATGTTGATCCTGTCATCAACTTTCCGTTCATAATTAGGGACGCATAATCTTTTTAGTTTTTATAGTTGTCAGTTGAGCGCCTTTCGTTTGAGCTACACTCTTAGTCTTTGCATTGTATCTTCATCATTTCAGCAGATAAATGTCCACTGCTGATCATAGGCCATAGGCCCCCAGCCTATGGCCTATGACCAGCATAGCCACTTCGACTGGTTCTGTGCTTCACGCATCCAGGGGATTCCTGCCGTCTTCACCAGGTCATCGGTCCACCTTGTGGGAGGCCTTCTAACGCCACGTTTTCTAATATTCCACAATGTCCATCCTTTTCTTCATACCATCAGCATGTTTAGTTATTTCTCGGAAACACCTATTCACCCCCACAATCGCAACACCAACACATTGTTTTCTTTTTACCGCACACAGTATAATATTGTTGAGAGATCGTTTTTATACGATTCATAGAACCAGTAGCATATGGCGGTTTTAATTAATTAATTATTTATTTATTAAGCCATAATAAACATCACACGCAATCATTAGTGTTCTTGATGTATGTATAAAAACACTTTATCCTGTTTATTTGCAGTTGTTGTGACAACTCTTTGAGTGCTAATTAGCCCTGAATTTCTTGTTTATACATTATAAGTTTAAGTTTAATTGGAATTAAAGAGCTGTTAATTCGTACAGACGCCTGAATGCATGAATTGAGTACCCCTAACACTTACAAATTCCTTTGAAAATGGGGTAGCAGTTAGTTCTTCTTACAGCCTTATTGACTGACTAATCGTTTTAACACAACTTAAGCTGTGCTCGTCGCTCAGACTTTTTCTTGCATGCTGATAGCCAGCATGCAAGAAAAAGTCTGTCATTGTACAAGAGGTTTTCATGTTTAAAACCAGTGCCAACTTCCAAGTCATCATCATTATCATTATTTGAAAACTATTCTCTTCTTGTAAATACGAGCAATAAAGAATGGATATGTATTGTGCTCGTTAAAGACGCTGGTATTGGCGATATGATCCAGGAAAACGAATACGAAAGTTGATGGGGGGCTATTATAGTTTTTGCTTTCAATATACAGATTATTTCATCGTTGTCTACACCATTCCCTTCCACATTAACAGTAATCGCCAATACCGTACATACACACCACAATGGTCAATTAAAATAAGCTTCCACATTCTGTATTCTGGAAAGTTGCGCAGCAATTAACCGACATTAAAGAGAGAAATACTGTCCTGTCAAGGTATGGTAATGATAATTATTATAATCGAAGGTTTGACACGCCTAAGTAATTGCCTGTTGGTTTTGAACATACTAGCATTTCACGCGGCTTCGTTTGAACAGAACTATGTAATTTATGGAGACTTGTTTCAAGTATTGCAAGTAGTTTTGTCGGGTGTTGCGGTTTGATTTGTGGTTTAATTTTATAATAGAGACTGAGCGTTGTTAGACTATTTACAACAGTTCTAGTATTGGCTGTGGTGTCACTTTGGGCTATAACTTTGAAAGGAATTATTTATATGTTCAGCAATTATACAAGGATACAATAGGCACTACTGGGTTGTTACGCGATTCAAACCTGCGTTTGCTACTATCTCACCCGAACGCAAGCAATGATATAGTCCGCGATGGTGTCAGTCACCTAGATTTCTTAAACTCATAGTCTTACTGCAACATTCAGTATTTTACGTTCAGCCTTCACAAATTTACTGTTAAACCTAGCATTATGATTGTGACAGCTGATTATGTAGTACCATATACAAATGCATATGCATATGCACATACCGCGTATAATATGCAAAAACATTAAGATACTCATATACACACTCATATACACCCTCATAAACACTCACATGCGTTCGCTAACCTTCACACATACACACACTCACTCACATACACACACCCCCCCTCCCTCACTCACACACACACGCACACACGCGCAATCACACGTTCGCTTTGTTTTTTTTTTTTGTTTAGTTTTACTGTTTCAATACCATATGTTAATTATTACTTGTATTTTATTACATAAAAATTGAAATGTGTATTGATGTAAGGCGGAGGACACTGATTCATGTAACACAGGTTCGCTTAGCACAGGAGTCAGGGGCTTCACATGTATGGTTGTAATGTTTTTTTTCAATAAAGTTTACTATAAATAAACCAACCAATAGACTTGAGAATATGTTATAATCAACCTATCAACATGACAGTTATATGACATGCTTCCGTGTCATCAAATTGCAATGCAATAAGGTATTTCCAATGACGTAATATCATCTTACATGTCAGTCATAAATCTGACGAGACAGGCTATAAATCTAGTGAGTCTATTGATATTAGATGAGCATAGTAGATCTTGGAAGCTAACGTTTTAATATATGTCTATATAAACGGACAAAGGGATGTGGTCCATAACTATGTATTGGATGCGGTTTTTAATGTTAATCACAGAAATGATAGAACTTTTGAAAGATCTAACTATCTAGAAGTAGATTGCAGTAAGATGTATTAATGCAAATTGCGTTAGAATTTTCGAACCGGTCAGATTTCTTTCATTTATTTTTCTTTTAGTGGTGAGAGTAGTTCGGTGAGTACGTCACTGAACTACTCACACCAACATCGAACAATGTAGAACGCTGCTATAGTTTCGGTTCTGATTTCCAGATATCATTAACAGACTTATTCTATTCAACGTATAAACCAAACTAATCCTCTACATCTGTAAATACATTTCTGATATTATCTTTATCATTATCTAGCTGTAGGTCTAAGTCAACTACCATCAAATCATTATGCACTAATTCTCCCATCACAGTTCTATGTTCAAGCGCATTGTACTTGTATTGTCACTCGTAAATCAAACGCGTCACGTTGTAAATCTTGAACGTCGATTGCGCAAAAACGATGCGCGCTGGTTTTGCGACGAGAATAGTCTGTTGAGCTTGTTGGTGGATATGTTGGGTCGGCTTAGGTAAGCATATGCAACTGTTGAGGTATGGTAGAAAGCCAGGAGCTTTTAATATTTTTTGAGCTAAACGAAGATTTCTGGTAAAACTTAGAAGTAAAATATTGGGACAACCAAATCCAAATTGGATCATTTCGACCCTACGTCAGTTACAGCTCCAAGAGCCTACTGCTAATTTCCAGCCTCTGAAGATTATTTTTAAGGCTTTCTTCCAAAAGCTGCAGAACACTCTTAAGATTGCGTAGACGTGGTCAAAAGAAATGGGAGGCTATTTCTTTTGACCACGTCTATGCAATCGTTCGTTCGTTTGTTCTTGTTGCAAATGTCCATTGGTGCAAACGGCTGCTACAGCTGTGACTACTACTATTTTTTAAAGTAAATCAGTTATCAAGTATGTATACGGAAACTTATCACTATAGGATCTATTTGTTGGACAAAATCTCTACCCGTATAAAACGGACACTAAAAACGAAAATTACGTACCATTCTGTTGACGTTAAGGCGGCGCGCACACTAGCATTCAATCGCAGATTTATTGCAGATCACGATAAAATTATAATCGTTATTTATCGCCGCGTCTTAAAGCGTGTACCTGCATTATTCATCCGATCGCTTGTTGCGATGTCTTGCAACGATTTACTATGCATTGTGGAGTATTTTAGCCGCGATTTTCACACGACATTTTAGTATGACGAAATGCAGTTTGTGCGCCGATTCTTAGTAGTGTTAAATGGTTATGGTGAGCTCTCGAATACATAGTTGTTCGATTATTTGTTTTATTGTTGTATATGATTGAATTAACATAGTTATTCGTATGTTTATAGGGTTTCGAGGTGGCAAATTGGTGGTCTTCAAAATCGTGTCTGGAATTCCGAATACCCTGGGATTCGGATACCTGGGAGTAGTTAGCAATAGGTAATTCTAGCACCTATATCCGGTTATAATACTTCTGTAATTCTAGAATCTCTATGTAACTTTGTATCAGGCTTCTCTGGAACAAAAAATCAAGTTAACAACCTAGGTGGTTATTTTTAATGTATAGAATTGATGCAGTGAATACTCGTAAGTGGCGAGTAATCAAGACGTCTCGACTGATGGACAGGTCCGTGTTAGCGCTATCAAGAACTATGTAATGTAGGAGCAATTTGCACGCTCAGGTAGCAAATATTTGTTTCTGTTAAGGAGTTGATTTTGTTTGGTTGAACTACTTTATAGAGTAAACTTTATCGAAGACAACGACAGGTACCTAAACAGCTTCTTGCTAGTGTTAAACACAAACCACGATCGTTAATTTGATTGGCGAGCGCGGAGCCAGCAAATATGCTGTGACAGGAATTTTGTGATTGGTTTTAAAGAATTTTATATGCTGCTGTCCATAGCTTTGGAGGAGGGATAAAGGTTCCCGCAAAAAGGCGCGACGCGACACTAGTAGAACAATTTCTAATAAAACTTCGTGGAATTGTTTTACCAGAATCGCGTCACACCGTCGGATCGCGCCTGTCAGCTCGACGAAATGACGAAGATTTAGAAAATGACGCTACAGTACAGCATACAAAGGAAAGTAATTGAGTATTCAAGCAGCTTATCTCAACTTACATTTAGCTCATGTCGTGTGATGCTGAGTATTGAAGTTTTTGATATCGTTCATCTAGAAAAAAAGCATTTATCTTACAATGTGCTAATTCTGACATACTCTGACATCTACTCATTATAGCAACACATTTCCCGTAGTTAAGTCATTATAACCTGTGTAGAAGATGTGCTAGCTGTTGACACCCTGTGTTTATCGTTCATTACTGTGTGAATGGCATGTCTGCAACTATGTCGGTAAGTGTCACGCTTGCAATTCATAACGGGATGAGCAGAGGATTATTTCTCTCTATAAACAGGCTAATTAGGTTAGGTTAGGCTAGTCTTATTTCCCCCCGGTGGGTTCCCGCATTGACGAGGCGGGGGGGCTCAGTAGCCGTGGCCCGCGACCACGGTGAAGCTAAGGGAAACCCGAGCGGGGGCCGCTCGGCAGGGCTTTGCGGCTAAGCCGACGACGTAGCGGCCAGCGGGTAGGTTGCGGTGCCGCTTGGGTGACATCGCAACCTACTTGAGGCGGGCCGCGATGTCCCTCGTATGGGAGACATCGCGGCTGAGGATTGGAGGCCGCGGCGGGAGAGGAGTGTCGGTGTTACGTTGTCGCTCTCCCTACCTTCCGCAGCCTTAACGGGGCTGCCACCGTTAGATGGCGGACGCGGTGGGGCCGCAGGGGAAGAGGAGTGTCGGTGTTACGTTGCCGCTCTCCCTATCCTCTGCGGCCGTAGCCCCCCCAACGCGGGGGGCATGCGGGGCCCGCCAGCTAGGCGGGCGTGGAGGTCAGCAGGCAACGGGTGCGGGGGCACCGTTGCCTGTATCGCACAGGCCTCCACCAGTGTAGGACGGGAATGGCCAGGTGTTTCCGGCCATTCCCGTAGCCCCCCCAACCTGGGGGGCATGCGGGGCCCGCCATACCATCTAGGCGCCGGGAGGGCTGTGGAAGTAAAGGCTATGCCGGTTTCCCTTGGCCCTCCCATCACGGCGATGTGGGAACACCGTTGAGTTTTAGTGGGTATACTGTCATTCCGACAGGGAGTCCCACATACCCCGTCTCGTCCCCCGCGAGACGGGGATGCATAAAGCATTTCTCAGCGAGAAAAAAAAAAAAAAAGGCTAGTCTTATTTCCCCCCCGGTGGGTTCCCGCATTGACGAGGTGGGGGGGCTCAGTAGCCGTGGCTAGCAGAACCACGGTGAAGCTAAGAGGAACCCGAGCAGGGGCCGCTCGTCAAGGCTTTGCGGCTTAGCCGACGACGAGCGGTCGGCGGGTAGGTTGCGGTGCCGCTTTAGCGACATCGCAACCTACCTGAGGCGGGCCGCGATGTCCCCCGTGTGGGAGACATCGCGGCTGAGGATTGGAGGCCGCGGCGGGGGAGGAGTGTGGGTGTAGCGGATGTAGAGCATAGTATAAAGTTTTGTTGAAAAATAATTAAACATTATTTTTGTAATGACGTATTTATGGTTATTACCAGTTATAAACTCTATGTTCCTCGACAAAATGTTTATTTTGATTAGGCTAGACATTTCAATAAGTAATGAAAGAAGTTTTTAATGACAATAAGAAATACACAATTTTGAGACTGATTTTATGACTGTAATTCAATAGACTGATTATTATTATTAATAAATGATTAAAATGCGATTTCGTTGTTTTAATTATCTTCTGTGAAATAGCCCTAATATTTCCTTTTTGTTATTTTTTTTGTGACATTGTCCATTTTGTAACGGTGTTCCTTTTTGTTTCATTTTTGTAACTGTACAAAAATTTTGAAAATCACCCATCTACGAACTTTTGGTTCTAGGACATAACGGTTTCCACACGATGTTTTCCTTCACCGTATTGAGAGTCTTACTCATTAGTGTATTACAAATTAGCCTGCTTACTTATGACGTACATTTTTCATTTATTAAGTCATGCCAATTTATAGTTGCAGCTGACTTACTGAAATAAAAAAGAGGCAAATTCATACAGTATACATTTCATTTTAATCAAAAGCAACTGCCTTTTCATTGAAAAAACCTTTTTATTTCATACCATCCATTCTTCGTTCACTTAAAATACCTATAACTGTCTTTATTAATTAAGGTTGACAAAGAAAAAAATTTTTCGTACGAGAACGAACCCGAATTCTGTCACGGTGTTCATCAAACAAAGGAAGGGAAGCTAATTGTCGAACTAATTAACGGACACCTTGAGGCCATCCATCAAATGGATGAAAAAATCTGGGGCTGCTTGGTACTGATCATTAAGAAAGGCAAGTTTGTGGTTCAGACAGTGATAGGTATGTCAGTTTTTGGGTGGTTCGGCTTGTGAAGTATGGGAGTAATGAGGTGGAAATAATCGTGAATCGATCAGTTAAAGAGTTTCGTTTGCAAGAGCTAAAAGGGGTTTAGTTTGGATTTTATTGAAATTAAGAACAGTACGCTAATACATAAAAATTAAAAAAAAAAATACAGGAATTATAGAAAATTGTTAACATAATATAATGCCTTTAAAATGCCACCCACAATATAATAATTTGAGCCTAATTATGTGTTTGTAACCTGTAATGAGATACAAAATCATTATTTTCCTAGATGGAAAAATAGTCATCCCAATTTCTAAGATCTGTATGCTGACAGCTCACAGTTATAAAATTACTGTCCCCACCTACAGACAGTCAGACGCGTCGCAATAAATAAATACAAAATTGAATCTATTCGTGCATTATGCAGCGGTGACCCAATGTCTCGTGGATTACATTATGGGTAAAAACTGTGGACCATCCATCATGAAAAGCCGTTGAATACGGGATGATCACGTGGCTAAAGATGTTGACAGAAAAAATATCGTGTAAGAATTAATTTTGTTAACTGATGTTTGATAATTGGTTGAGGAAAAAGCAGTTGATACTCGTA
This sequence comes from Apamea epomidion, assembly GCA_947507525.1. Lineage (NCBI taxonomy): Eukaryota > Metazoa > Arthropoda > Insecta > Lepidoptera > Noctuidae > Apamea > Apamea epomidion. The sequence goes on from OX382227.1 coordinate 20,910,890, forward strand.
TTGAAATGTTTGATTCTTCTTAGCGTGTCGATGACAAAAATATAATTTTATTTTTTCTTAAATTTGTTTGGCCCAAAATTCAGCAACGCGAATAGCATTCGCCGACGCAGCCATTAGGCCCTCACGTGTGCAGGTGACAGGGCATGCGGTGCAAGATTGGAAGTTAGCCATTGTCTGTGGAGAGACACCGCATACACACCGGAGGTCAGAGATTGATGAAGAAGACAATAGAGAAGATAATATGAAAATAAAAACTAAACTAAGCAATCAAGGAAAACATCAGAATAGCGTAAATTAATACCTTTTTTTTATTTCCCTCGCGCTCCCTCTGTTGAGCACAGGCCTCCTCCAAATCCTTCCAGACATCCTTTTCTATAGCCACCTCGATCCAACCCTCATAGTACGCGTCTAGGTCGTCTCGCCAAGTAGCAGTACAAAGATTAGGTTCATGTCATTCCATATTATTAGAAATATGATACTCATCCCAAATTATTCTGGACCAGTTTAAGTCGTAGGAAGATCAACATAACAAACATGAAGTTTTATTCAATGATGACACAAAGAAAACCATATTTAATTTGATAGCATCATTGTCGCTGTGGGGATTCCTTCCAAAACGTATAATTAAGTTGTAAATATTTCTGTTCATTTCCATTCGTGTTTGATTAAAAAGTCAGAAAAACTGTAGCGACATCTGAAGTAGTGGGCTGACTATATTTTATCGTATCTTGCTTTATCTCTTGGTGTTCCACAACGTTTCATCTCAAAGCATAATGACAACATCAAAACACAGAATTTAGTTTTTATAGTTTTAGTTTATCGTCAACACAAAATTATTCCCGTAGCTTCTTATTTTTCTTCTGTCCATCCTTTTTTCCAGTTTTTATAATACGCATTCAAATCTTTCAGGCTTTACATTTTTCAATTCTAGATCATTCCAGATGCCATCGATTTTGTCGTCCTGTATAATATCTAAAATAAAATATACTTCCAAAAATCTTGCACCAACGAAGGTTATCATACAGACAGAGGTACTTACTATGCACCGTGACCTGGACGCTCAAATTACCAAATTATGCTCAACAAAAGCTGCAGACAATTGCATTTAATACAGCACAGCCACCATTTATCATGCATCTGTCCAGGGGACATCTATTCTGGTGTCAAATGAATTAAACATACTTCATTCGATGCTGCTGTCTGTCCAGAGTATAATATTATCATTAATAAACTCCAAGGTTTCGCTCTTGTCTTTAAATTTTGGAGCTCCTTTTTTTTAGTTTTTTTTTTGGAAACCTTGGTTTATTTTCCTGGTGACATAAATAGTAATGGTGGTTTTGTTTGTTATTTGGGTCAGTGGTGCTAGAGCAATGAAAAAATATATCACAATTACATGTTATCTACGTAAAGTTATTACTAAACTAGCCTGCGAACTTTCTGCAAAGTTAAACTAAGCTATTTAAAATGTACTTCCTATCCGTTAGCTGGACTCGTAATTAGGTTAAACAGACGCATACCTTTAAAATATACCTAGTTGGAGTATGGGCTCTAGGTATACCATAGCTAATAGCGACTCCATTGACAGAAAAAATCATTAGCTGAAAATAAAAGTAACATTTTATAAGCTTTGGTAGAAGAGAAAACTGGACGCACACAGGGACCTCCACGTGCATTGTGTTTAAAATGGTCAAAAACGATTTGTTTTTAATCGTTTTAACCGCAGTTTGTTTGTTTGAACGTGCTAATCTCTGGAACTACCAGTCGGATTTTAAAAATTCTTTATAATTTTGCAACCGATAGCCCAATTCTTGACGTAGGCTATAGGCTACTTAATATCACGCTAGGCCGTTTTTTTTGCTTTTTCTCGGCCCCTAAGGGGCCAAGAAAAAACAAAATAAAAACGGAAATAACGCTAAGTGAAAAGAAGTTATAGCGCATGCGGGCGATGCGTTGCGACGGAATGGGTCGGAAGACTAAGAAAGTCCATGTAAAATAAACCTTTAAAGGACCAACATGTTCATACTCATCTCTTTTAAGACGGTCGATTATAACTCTATGCACAAAATCATTTTCACAATCACCACCTCCAAACTCAAGACCCTACATTCACTACCATCCAGCATCGGTAATGTATCTGTAAGGATGACGTAACACAGTCATATGTATCTAACTTGTTGCTGTCTTTTTAGAATATCAACTAGCAACTGCACCAGTCTTTTGAATTTAACATGTTCTTGAACAGCGATCAATCTTAGGAGCGAACCTTTCGGATTGGACATTTTTTATGCTTTATTTTCAATAAAATTTCCATAAGTTTCGGCAATATTGGGTACCGTATAGATAAAAAGTGCGAGTCGGACTCGCGCATTAACGGTTCCATATTGCCAAAACTGAGAGCAGTGGTGGCCCAGTGGTAACAACCGTGACTTACGGGTTGTAGGCCGTAGGTTCGAACCCAGACCGGCGCTTAACTTTGTGTAAATTATTTCATCACCACTGCTTTCAGAACAGTGTAGGAAAACATCGTGAGGAAACCGGCATGTCCTAAAACCACAAATTCGAAGACATGTGACATCTAATAACCCGCACTAGGCCTGCGTGGTGGATTTCGGCACACTTCCTCTCACAGAGAAGAGGCCTGTATCCCAGCAGTGGGAACATTATAGGCTCATTATGACTGCCAAAACTAGTCCTTTTTATCCTTCTTTTAATTTACCATGATGGAGGCCATAGTAACAAAGTCATATTCTGTAACAAATTCAACTAACTTCCTTTTACGGTTTAAAATGCAGACAGATGGATTGACAGACTGACTGATAGACAAGCAGTCAGATAGACTGCGGAGTTTTGGCAATAACCAAAACATGACAACGGGGGTCCTGTTTTAATTTTTTTTGGGTAAGGAACCCTAAAAATATCTGTCTGGTACTCAGTGTCTGCATTATACATGACAGTGACTTTAAAGAGTGCAGCGTCTGGGTCATTTGTCAAGTGCTGGCATTAATGTTTCATGTGTCTGACTTTTTTGTTGACTGCATAATTTTTAATGCGGATTTTTTTCGAGTCTAGTTTTGTTAGGTCTGGATTGGCGAAGGTTGAATGATTAATTTACTGCATTTTAGTTGACACATAGAATTAATAAATAGAATTCGGAATGGGGTGATCCGGCAGAGAACCAAAGTTTTCCACATAGCTCACAGAATAAGCAATCTGATATGGCCGGCCATGTTAGCTGTAGAACCGATGACAGTTGGGCTGAGACGTGTTCGGTAAACGTAAGGCAGGACCTGTGTCACATAAACAAGGAGCCGGACACCCGGTGTCACCACTGCGTCGACTGCCGGGAGGATACGGCGCGGCATACGCTGGTAGAGTGTGCCGCCTGGGAGGATCCGCGCCGTGCCCTCATCTCAGAAGAAGGCAGTGACCTGTCGCTGGCGGCCGTAGTCGAGTCGATGGACAGCAGCGACGAGTCCTGGGACGCAGTGGTTTCCTTCTGCGAAATAGTCATCTCGCAGAAGGAGGTTGCGGAAAGGGAACGGGAGATCTCGTCCACTCACCCGGCCCGCAGCAGGCGCACCGGGCGTCGGCGGAGGGCGGACGACGCCCTCTTCCAGCCCGCCTAAATAGGTCTAGGGGCGACGGACTCGGGGACGTCCGTCGCCCTCATATATCAGGACCCGAGGTGACAGTGCGTAGTTTTCCACACGCGCCCCTCTTAGACGTCGCAAGGGGAGTCTAACACCTCACTCCCGACCCGAGGAGGCCCGCGGTGGCGGGCCGGAGCGACCAGTCGGGGGTTGCGGAAGGATCGTACGATGCCGCGACCTCCGGCGTAGGTGGGGGATGATGAGAACACCGGGGTGGTTTTTAGTCAGTAAGACCCCGTCTGACAGACCCCGCCGCCCGCGCCAAAGCGGCGGACATCCATGAGGATTTTCCAACCCGGAAAAAAAAAGGCAGGACGTCCTCAGGCTAGCTAGAGCGACGATCTTAGTACAGTGGCTGGTAGCAGCTTGATAAAAGTTGCAGAAATTTGAGCTAAATGGCGTGCAATTACAGAGGCCTATGTCCAGCAGTGGACTGTTATAGGCTGATCAGTTGATCACATTAATAATTAAAGGACAAATATGTTTTCCATCAACTTATCGAGCAATTTGTAGAAAATAAAGAAATTATTTAAAAAGTTATTGAATTTTCTCAGTATCTTGTGGTTTCCATTTCTATAGCCGTGGGATAACTAGGTCCATCGATCTAGCATTAACATGACCTGCGCGAAGCTCATCTGTCGTCATCGTTATTAATCATGATCAAGGGAATATCATCCTTCAGGCATTCCCATTGAACCGGTATATGACGAGCAATATATTTTGACATTTACGACCAGCTATGTAATAAAACCGACGAAATAAAAACATTACAAGAAAACATAACAGCAAATTAGATATCAAAAACGCCATACAACTACAGATACCATAAAAATACCCGATATAGTGTTCCAACAACTTAAAGTTCACCTCACGTCATACATTGCCGTGCAATAAAAAATTGCCGCATAAAATAACCATCGTCATAAACCGAGTACAGTTGTGACTCCATTTGTACTTCTTTAAGTAGTTTAAGCCTTGTACTCTGATCTCAATCGGCTTGGCAAAGCGGCTTGTGCCTATTACCGATAAAATATGTTGGTTAATATTTTTGCACTTATGTGTATTATTGCAGGCGAGCGAATATTAATCAGGTTATCTTTTTATCGGATGTCGGTTTACTTAACTTGCGTTTGAGTTGCAGAAGCCTTTTCGATTTACCTATCTCAAATCTGCAATTCTAATTGAAAGGAGTATGTGCATCTAGGCACTAGCACCTGTGATTCTCTCAGTGTGTTTGTGGACTAATTTAGGTTTACATATAGTTTCGGGGAACTAACTTTTGCAAGATTTAGAATTGTAGATTTCAGTGGCAATATTGAGTTTCATTTTTACATTACAATTTATATCAGTCTAATGTAAAATATAAATACGCTATATTTTAGTTTGTAAATAGTTTTAGTTAATTTAGGACATAATTTTGTTTTTTTAGTGTTAGCTTGTAACTTGTAATTGGTACCCTAATAAATAAAAAATATAAGAAAATCTAAAAAAAAAAATGTAAAGTTAATTTAATATTGCAAAAACTTCATGTTTATCTAATCTTTTAAGTTGTACGAGGGTAATGGTCATTCAATTAAACGTTATATAGAAAAGCTACACTCTCATTAAATCCCATGGGCACAACACCACTTACATCGAATTTTACGACCGATATGACTATAATTCTAGTATATTAGCAAGTATCTTTAAACGTGTACCTTTATCTTAATCGGTTAGTAAAGTAGCCTGACATAGCCGATGTAAGATAGTGTTTGCAGTAATATGAGCAAGGAGCTGATAGCCTTTCTGTTATCTATTGGACTGAGATGTCGTCAGTTGGCCAGCTAAAGTATCAATTTTCAGATTTATAGCATATTGTTTTGTTTATAGTTGGATTAAGGAGAGATATGGCTTTGTTGGTTTGGATAGTAAATATCTCCTACTGTGTAAAAGCCCACCTTGTAGCTGTTGTAAGAAATAAGAAATGATAGTAATAAGACCCTAAATGATTGTAGTATCAATCAATTAAAAAAAAAAAAATAGGGAACTGGTAAAATGTGTAGATTACAATCATACATATCGGTCAGGAAAAGAGATTTACGCGATATGATTAGCATAACCAGCCTATAATGTTCCCGCTGCTGGGACACAGGCCACTTCTCTTCGAAAGGGAGTGGGCTGTAATCTACCACGCGGGCTCAGTGAGGGCTGGTAGATGTAGCATGTCTTGGAAATTTTGGTTCTAGGACATGCCAGTTTCCTCACGACGTTTTTCTTCATTGCCTACATTTTGAGAGTATACGTGATAAGTGCTTGTATTCTGGTAAACTAATTTAATATTCTTCCATAAATGTGTCTTGTTAGAAGCATCTTATAAGACAAATTTTGTTAACGAAGTATAAACATTGTGAATTATGATCAGTGAAATCAATGCTATGATTTAGTCACAATATAACCGCTTTCTCAACATCCTGCCAATGCACAGACCTCCTGCAGCGTCCTATTCAACGCTTAGCAATTCCAATACAAATCTCTCCAACTTTCGAACTGCAAAAACAGCGTAAAAACCTCACGGAAGACATCAAAACTAAAAGTAATGAGGCAAGAATATGAATAGTTGAAAACTTATACAGAATATTAGTTAATCGATGTCCTAATAATGGCAAGAGACGCCGCGGGGTTTCGTCGGTGTGCCAGATGGTAGATAATGTGATGATATCTGTCGCGTTTGGGTTCAGTAGATGATATTTTAAGTGATGTAGTTAATTTTAATTATGTGTAAGAATTAAGAACCTAGATAAATAATGATGCTCGTGACCGATTCCGATTCCGATGTCCTTCAGAAAAGGGTATTTTTGCAATTACTTCCTATTTAAACCCTTTGATCCTCATGAAGCAGGCGCATGATCCCATCCGCACTAAACTGTGGTTTTCAGTTGTCACCAAGAGGAGTTATGCACAAAAGATTAACAATCTGGTCAGCACACTAATTGCGTAACACCCTATCTATGAAAATCTGAATCATTTTGAAGGATATTGCAAATCCATTGCTTGATATGTTCGAAAAGTTTGTCTCCTCAACAACTTAAATAACGCAATGAAACATTCATTGCGTTATTGGTTAAACTGTCAAAATGAAAACCATTGGTACTGTTAGTGTGTAACGCAATTACCCCGCAGGTCTGGCTCCTTCGAGAGTAATAAATCAATGAGTCGTAGGAGCAAGATGGTAACCATTGAAACACAAATTCAAAATTTTGTGATAAAGACAATAAACTTTCAGGTCAACAAGATAGTCGGAAAAACAAACATTGTTTAAAGACAATGGATAAAACTATACAACATGAGTCGCAGCGGTAATAATATGAAGTATGCGTAAATAACTTTTATAGGCACTTACGACAATTATGATGTACGGGACATAAGGCAGCCCCTAAGTTCCCACTTGTCCATTAAGTATCTAGGTAATACGAACGTCTGAAGTCACATAACGATCGTATGCTCGTAAACGTTTAATTTACGATTATTATTCGACTTTAAAACGTTATTGAAGCTTAATTTTCGCGTTTTATTGTCGTTTCGTGCTTATTTAATAAATATTTTTATTTGTTATCGACAGTCGTAAATGGTAATTTGTTTTGTATTGAAATGGTTTACGCTTTGAATATGTAATGAGGTTATAAGACGTTTATGGTAATGTCTAAAGTATTCAGAAGGTTTACAAACTTCCAAAAAGTGGCACTGTGGGTTGGTAGAGGTAAAAACATTTGATACAGTGCCAAATCACAATAGTAGCTGATCAAACACTTGGAATCTATATGTTTTGTTTTTGCAAGGGATACACGGTAGCTGGGTGCAATAAGACGTCGCTTTTGTCAATCACCGGATATATTTATATAATAAATATTTATTCTAAAGTTTTAATGTTCTTAAAATATCATTATCACCGTTATTCTCTTGCCCATACTTCAATTTAGTTTAGGTCGGCGCAATGTGTACTTTGCTTCCATACTTCTCTATTAGTATTCATCTTAGTAGTCATCCCCTTTCTAACCATATGATCTTTCACACAGTCCATCCATCGTTTCTTTGGCGGTGTGTGTGTGTAAAATACATTTATGTGGACTTGAAATAAAGACAAATTGTTTTCAGAAAAGAAGGATTTATTGCCACATTTGGTCCTAATACCTAAGCATGGAAAGCAGACCTTCTGACCTGTTCTACGGTGTGTCCAAAAGTTGATGGAATTACGACTCTCCTTGTTACAGCTAGTTACAAACAGCTTGTATGAGTAAATACGTTTAGCCATGAGCTGTTAGCGATAAATATTTTATTTATTGCATTGACTTTATAGCATGATTGCTTCCCGTCATCTGGGGAAGGGAAATAATATCAGCTGCTCGTGAAGTAAGTCAGTGCAGTGTGGGAACGAAAATACCGTTGTTTCTTAGTTTCATGGTTTGTGAGAAAGTTCTTCACTTATTTTTGTAATCGAATAATGATCTTATTTTAAGTTGTAATCTGTAACACCTAATGGCATCTGATAAAGTGAAATTCTATCAGCGATAAAGATGATGGAAAAGTCAAAATGACTTTGACATAACCTACCGGAAAGCTTTTGTCAATCCTATTAAAAGTCATTGTAGAAATACGAAACGCTTTGAAAGTAACTGTCACTGGTATAGATCTTCTGATGCATGACAGCACATGACAGTAGGTGACGCTTCTTGTGGCGATCCTTGCGGGAGGAATATGTCTAGCAAACTCTGGCAGTGGACTTCACGTGGTAGTTCACGGAGGGCTCAGACCTCCGGTGTGTATGCGGCATCTCTCCACAGACAATGGCTCACCTCCAATCTTGCGCCACAACCTGCACACGTGAGGACCTAATGGTTGCGTCAGCGAACGGTATTCGCGTAGCTGAATTTTGGGTTAAACAAATATAAAAACTATATATATTTTTTGTGTTATTTTTGCCACCGAAACGCTAAGGAAGAGAATGATAAATCCGTTAGAAAGCCATTTCCCAAAATCAGAAACTTTTAAGATCTGCGACCATTCACAATTCTAAACATAAACACAAGGACAACTGAATTCGTAAAATAAAAGCCATGCATGCAGCTAGCAGGACATCAAATATTAATTGCCTGATTAACTTTTGATCTGAAACTAACGGGCGACAATTAAAATTTATATTACCCTCATTCATAAAGATTATATTGACAATAATTTGACGGCCCAAATACATTTGAAAATGGCGGCAGTCGGCCATGTTGTAAATTGTGTTGCCAAATCAATTGGCATGAATTTATAAGCTCACTTGCGAGTTAAATATGATTTTATAATGCAATGATTTAATATTTTATAGGCAATCATGTTTATATACAGGCTGATTTTTTAAACACCAGCCAAATTTAAGGATGTGGTACAGACCATCAAACTGAACAACTTTCTCCATGGGACAAATAGCGTAATCGCGAAAATTTTATCAACTGTCCCATAGAAAACTTCAATACCTACTCGACCTAAGTGTATGGGACGGCTGAATTTTTATTCGCGATTACGATGTTGGTCCCATGGAGAAAGTTGTTCAGTTTGATGGTCTGTACCACATCCTTAAATTTGGCTGGTCTTTAAAAAATCAGCCTGTATAAAGGGCACCAAACACAGTTCGGTATCCATGCTCCTTTGGTTTCTGCCCTGAAGCCCAATAGCCATAAGATATACATCAATGAGAAAACTTTTCAATATTTGCTACTTGCAATACGCCTTTTGCCAATTGTTAGTCAGTTCAGAGATAAAATGACTTAAATATACTTAGTTTATACCATTGTTTAGATCAGTATATTACTCCTCGTCGCAAACTTCAAACTATCGTTTTTGTAAAATAACGACTATATTAAGCAAATTAAAAAAACTTGGCAACATGGCCAGGAGACAGAACATTATGTATAAGAAAATTAAAAGTAGAAAATATTACCTGGATTCGATTTTCCTCTTTTGTCGTCGTTGTACCATCATCATCATCTTTAACATTGCTATTTCCATTTTGATGTCATCTCAACTACTCTCAAGTCCCGAGCCAGGGAGTCAATTAAACGGTAAAATTATTTATTTTTTAAATTTTTATATTCTGTAAACACAGACGTATCATGTTATTACAATGTCACATTCAAATGACATCAGATTACATAAATCATATAACTTTATGAACCTTACATAATCACCTAAATCTCCATTCGAATCTCTACATATCACTTTAATTGCAGCTGACAGGAAATTAATTACCAAGTGTAAAAGGCCGCTAATATACTTTATAAATAGTGTCGCGCTAATATACATTCTAAATGAATAGTGCTGTGCCCTGTCACTCGATTATCGATTGTTTATCAAATATGCTAATATTGTAATAGTGTTTTAATGGGACAACCGGTTGGTGATTTAAATATTGATATTAATATATTCGTGCTGTCGCCGGTAGGTGTTGTGAGAATAGAGCGGCCAATGGAGTCGATATCCAAACACCAAAAAATATTCTCACAAACACATTCCATAAGATGGTGAAAAATTAAAATTGCAGTCCCCAACTATTTTTTTAAATTCTTAAGTCGTAGTTTCATTTTCTAATAAATATTTATCTCATCAAATAATTTTTATTGACCAGTCCACTGCACGTCGTCGGCGCTAACACTTTGACCTTGAGAATGGGTTTATTACCACTGACGTGCGGTTCATTGCACTTTTAGTTATTTATGAAGAAAATATGGCAAAAAGAAGTAACTATTTTATCATTAAAATACGAAAATCGAGTACGAATACGAGTCACTTGTGCTTTTGATCATGGATTCAAAACTTGATTTCCCCATAAAATTCAAACTGATATCTCAAAGAAGTCTCCACCCGCTCCACAGTCCCAACACTTGTCTTGTAAATAATGTCAGCGTGTAATTCGGTGTGTATATTAGAATTACGAAACGTGTCGATTTACGTGACACGTCTGTCTGTTTGATCGCTTGTTTGTCGACATTACGCAACTGGGTAAACGTACGGCAAGTCGCTTTTAGATAAATGTCTAACATTTCATTTAAGTAGTTGTTTGGTTATGTCCGTGTTTATGGCCTGTGATTTTCTGATGCATTAGACGATGTCATCTTGACTTTATCCTTCCTTTTTGCACGATTTGTAAGCCGCCCAATCACGCTCTGATGACGTACAACACAGTGCCTAACTTTCACTTGTCTTCTAGACAAGGTAAACATTATATTTAGAAGATCAATGGGAGAAATCTATGTAGGTACAGCTGCATTTGCATACTTAATTCTGACTCTGATTCACTTCT